>CM056197.1:128289138-128889138 GCA_029692085.1 Gymnothorax javanicus | reverse complement strand
AAGCTTCCGGAGCATCGGGAGCCATCGGGAGAAAATTTGTCTATTTCCACATCGCCGATGATTTTTCCCCAGTGGGACCTAGGAATAAAATCTGTGGTTTTGGGAAAAAGAAAAAAAAAAAAAATATGTGACTTGGCATTTACATCCTGTCAGGACCTGACTCAGAAGCCTTGACCAAAGAGAGGGAGACGCAGGCTGAGGGCAAACAATGAGAGTAATTTATTTAAAACAAGGGAAATAATCAAAACAGAATACACAAAGGAAAACTATGAGGTGTGGTTATCCGTAGTGATGGGACAAATGAACTGAGGCTTTGAGGCGTGTCTCGAGCAAAAGTGGGCGTGTCAGGCCAAGCCTCGCTTCGATGCTTGTGTCGCTTCCAAAAGAATCACGTGACTGATGGCAAACGAGGCCTCGATTTGTGGAGAGTACGTCATTGGTTCGTTCAACGTATCGCTTGCTGGTAAGTACGCTTCGAATCTCACGCCAAACTGTGGGTGTTGTCGGCGTTTGTAGTAAGTTGGAGAGAGGTGTAGTAAGTTGGAGAGAGTTGTAGTGAGTTGGAGAGAGTTGTAGTAAGTTGGAGAGAGTTGTAATGAGTCACATATTATTTTCCCCGTTGTAGGGCATCGATGTGAGTGTGCCAGTCACTCCTGTATTTGGAGTGTGCACTTTCTTCTGCAGTCACATAATAAGCTTAGACACCACTTTGACACGTTTGTAAAGAGGCCACTGGGGAGCCACAGGTTTACAACGGGGCCTGCAAAGGTGACACGTTGTTTTAAGTGAAGTATGTCCAGCAATTTGAAGCATCATGACTCAGATGTGTTGTATTTGTTTCAAAAGGCTGGTGATAGGTAATGATGAATTAATATGTATTGGTGCATACAGTTTTTTTGCAACAGAGCACTAAGTGCATTTACATTCCCATCGGTTCCATGTTTGTTTGCTGTGCCACAAATCCCCTTTCTCACAGATGGAGCAGCAAGGAAAAGAAGTCCTCACCTGTATGGGAGTATTTTGAGTTGATCCCTCATAATAAGGTTTGTATGTGTAAAAAGTTCTCATAATACAGTGAATATTGTGTACTTACCACACAGTGAACTATTCATCATAATATGTATGATTTCATTAAAGGTGAGGTGCTTGCTGTGTGATAAAGAGCTGACGTATAGCAACAATACGTCCTCCGTGCTTCGCCACTACAGAGCACTGCGTGAGCCTGTCCAGCCTGCCAACAGGCCAGATACCAGCCTAAGTAAGATTAAATATTTATCGCATGTCGACAAAATCATGTGTTCAGTTCCTACATTACAGCAGCATAAAATGTTACAGATTCCAGAAAAGCAGTGGTGTATGAGGCCCTGATGAACATGATTATAAAGGACTCCCAGCCATTCTCCATTGTGGAAGATGTGGGGTTCAGGGAGCTCATGCATGTGCTGGATCCCAACTATCTTCTCCCCAGTAGAAAGGTATGTGAGCAGAGCCAAGTTGCTCATTTTTATGTAGGATGATCATAACGGCTCTTCTTTTCACCCTCAGTCTCTGAAGGCAATGGTGGACCCTAAATATAATCATAACGGCTCTTCTTTTCACCCTCAGTCTCTGAAGGCAATGGTGGACACTAAATATAATCATAACGGCTCTTCTTTTCACCCTCAGTCTCTGAAGGCAATGGTGGACACTAAATATAATCATAACGGCTCTTCTTTTCACCCTCAGTCTCTGAAGGCAATGGTGGACACTAAATATAATCATAACGGCTCTTCTTTTCACCCTCAGTCTCTGAAGGCAATGGTGGACACTAAATATAATCATAACGAGAGTCTCTGAAGGCAATGGTGGACACTAAATATAATCATAACGGCTCTTCTTTTCACCCTCAGTCTCTGAAGGCGATGGTGGACACTAAATATAATCATAACGGCTCTTCTTTTCACCCTCAGTCTCTGAAGGCGATGGTGGACACTAAATATAATCATAACGACTCTTCTTTTCACCCTCAGTCTCTGAAGGCAATGGTGGACACTAAATACCGGGAGGCCAAGGAGAAAGCCAAAGAGCAGGTCCCGAAGGCGGCGGCCGTCAGTCTCACGTCTGACATGTGGACGTCCATTAATATGGACGCCTACCTGGCGGTGACGTGCCACTTCATTGATGACAAAGACCAGCTCTGCACTACTCTGCTTGGGCAGCAACATTTCCCGCAGGCCCACACAGCAGAAAACCTGGCTGCAGGGCCTGTCCAGTTAATGCAGGAGTGGGGCATCAGAGGCAAAGTGAAGTGCCTTATCACTGACAGAGCAGCAAACATGAATGCATGTGTCAGACAGCTAAATGTCAGGCATGCAGCTTGCATTGCTCATACAATGAACTTGATAGTTCGTAAGTCCTTTGATGATGTGGAAGGACTTAATGAATTAAGGCAGAAATGCAGGAGGTTGGTGACCCTCTTCAGGACGAGCACCACAGCTAAGGAGCGACTGGTGCAAGTACAGGAGCAGATGGGGAGGCAGGCATACAGAATGATTATTGAGGTGGACACACGGTGGAACAGCACACTCCATATGTTGGAACGGTTGTATGACCTCAGAGAGCCAGTGGGGGCAGCCCTGGCCTCACCCAAAACTGACATCACTCCTCTTACTGCATCTGAATATGAATCTGTGAAGGATGCTCTTTTAGTTCTCGCCCCGTTCCATCAAGCAGCTGTTGAGGCTTCAGCTGAGAGGAGGGTATCGGCCTCAAAAGTGATTCCTCTCATGAAGATGTTGCATCACACAATAACAGCTAAAGTGCAGACCTCATCGATGCCCACCATTGCGCAGCAGCTGGGTGACAAACAGGTTCGACGCCTGAGAGAGCACATAACATGTTTGGAATCAGCGGGTGCCCTGACTATGCCAACGCTACTATATCCAAGAACCAAAAAACTCGGATTTCAAAGTCCTACAAAAACTCAGGAAGCAGTAAACTGCCTTTAAAATGAATGTGTCACCCTAATAAGGAATGAACCTTCATCTGCCGCCCCAGACCAGCCACAAGACGCCCCTCTGGATCCATCTGCAAGCAACAGTAAGTAACCCTACCAATGTATTCTTTGATTATGATGTTGGTGCTTCTGAATTACTTCTTCCCCTCCCCCCAAATACTGTCATTAGGTGGACTTTGGCAGCTGCTGGATGAGTCCATCAGTAGCAGCAGGAGCAGCTCAGGTGCGGTGGCGGATGCAGCAGTGGAAGTGGATCGATACCTGGCAGAGGTTAATACTGGAGGAGCAGAGGATCCACTGCTGTACTGGAACAGACACAAAAACCCAGTATCCACACCTCTACAAGTCAGCCATAACATGGTTATGTTCCCCGGCATCTTCAGTTCCATGTGAAAGGGCGTTTTCAAAGCTGGAGAAATATTGTCCAGAAGGACAAACTGTCTCAACCCAAGCACACCTGAAAAACTTGTGTTTTTGAATAAAAATGATTAAAAAAACAAAGTCTCGTGATGGTTTCATTGCTATTTTAATTATGAACAAATATACTGACACAATTATGTCCATATACTTACACATGCACATACTATAGAAATATCCATTGTTTATTGTTACTGCACACAAAAGTTTTTCAAACATTTCAGCTCAGGTCATGGTACTGTTCATTGACTGTCATATGTTCTTTCGCCCAGCAGATGGAAGCATTCAGTGTTTCATTAAGGCCTCAAGTACTGAACCTTTTGGTGAAGCAATGGGCTGGAAAGCCTCAGTGATTCATAAGGCTTCATTTGACCATTGCTAGTTATCAGTAACGTCAGTAATGCATGTATGCTTGAGGGGAAAGCATAGTAACGTAACATGTTGGATGTGGAAACGCTAAACAACCGTGCTGCAGCAGGAGAGAGCGAACATCTCAACCACGGAGGCGGGGCTTAGATAGTGACAGAGAGCACCGGGCCCAGGTGCTTCCAACCAAGATGATTGACCAGCTCCTCACCCCCAAGTACCTGCTGCATTTCAAAGAAACAAATTAATGAGCAATCAAGCCAGGGAACCGTCACAATCCACAAACCTTAATTTCAAACGCACAAAAACATCACTTGCAACACTCTGTTTATAACTACAACTTTGTTTTACATGTGTCATGATGCTTTAGTGAACTCCCATTGTACCTCCTCCCATCCAGCAGCCTCCGTGTGTTTTAGATGTACTGTCTCCTTTGATGGGTTTGATATTTAGCTTGCCTCCCCCACCAGATGTTAGAGCATTTAGAGTCTTTGACACATAAATTACATTGGTTTGAGTGTCCAAGTTGCTGGATTGTTACTTGATATATACCCTAAAAGCAACCAGTCAGTATTTTCCTTGTTTTGATCCAGACAAGGAACCAAATGCAGAGACAGGGAATAATCCAATAGTAGGGTTTATTAATAGTAATGTGGTAAGACAGAGAGATGGAGCCCAGAGCAGAATAACACAGTTCAGTTCAGGGTGTAAGGTTGTATCCATGCCTGGCAATTAGCTACCTGGGACCGCTATCAGATGGAGTTCTCACTTCACCAGAGCCGAACTGTCAGATGGCTGGACGATGGAGTTTAACAGGAACTTGGTCCCAATCCTGATATCCGCAGAAGGCTTGGGAGGTTGTTCCTTATAAATTGGGCAGAGGGACAGAGTGAGATATGATTAATAGGGCTGCGGTCTCAATCTTGGAAACCGAGAGAAAGGCTTGGGAGCTTGTTCCTATTAATAGAACGAAGAAAAGAGCTTCCATATTTTACTATCATTAGAGGTTATGAGGAATTTCTCAAGGATAAGATCTTGACTGGCAAATACTGACAGGTTGCTGATGGACATTAAGCAAGTGACCAGCCAGCAACATGCAAACTCAAAGTAAAGGGTACAAATACGTAAAAACACACATGAGGGATGGGGAACATGAATATTACAGCTGATGAGGAAAGCACTGGGATTTAAAACAATCAAAAGAGCCAGTACATCTAATAGACCCTTTAGCTGCTATATGGGAGGAGAGACAGGAGGAATTCATGCGAGGGTTGTGACATTCCTTACCTAGAGTTTATTGTCTTCGGAAATTATTGTAGGCTTTATGATAGTTATAAAGGGAAGTACTGTAGTCCTCTTTGTCTTATTAATAGGAACAAGCTCCCAAACCTTATCCTTGAACCCCAGGATTGGGACCACATTCCATTTGAGCAGTCTATCATCTCTTCCTCTGCCTAGTTTATTACAAACTTCTCCCAAGCCTTCTGTGGTCCTTAGGATTAGGACTGTGTTTTAGCTAAACTCTCCGGACCAGACATCTGACAGTTTTGCTCTAGCGAGGGTGATCTCCATCTGGCTACTGTCCCTGGACACCGTATTGGCTGGGCAAAGACAGGGCTTACAGCCAAGCCCACAACAATCTGTACTGAACTGTCCATTCTGCCCTGGGATTCATCCCTTGCAGACATTATCATATTATAATGTGCCTCCCCTTTGGCATTCCTTTGCCTGGCTACCTGCCCTTACCAAATTACTGAATTATCCACAGTTTTCCCCAGTTTATGGTTTGCAACTGTTCCCTTTTAGTTAGCTAAGATTCCCCTTTCTATTTAAAGCCTTGTTTCACCTTTCATGGGCAGGTAGCCATAGTCTGTTCCCCTTTTTGTTTAGTGCACTTTCTTTCAGTTCTTTCAGTATTTACTTTTGTTATACAATATTTTGTCTTAATTTAATAAAATCCATGCGCCTGTGTAATGGCCGGTAGAAGTGGGAGGCCATACCTTGCCATACCCAGTAAGGACAGACCGCTGATCAGCAACAATCCTCTCTAGTGTAGCCGCTGCTGGTGACTCCATGTCTGGCTAGAGTGTTCTGTAATGGCCGGTAGAATTGGGAGGCCAAGTGCAGCGACAAGAGGGAAACAGAGCAGCACAGACTTCATACAAACACAGAGAATGATACAGACCACACGACAGGAAAAGTTCTCGCGCTTCCAAAAGGACGTCCAACCATCCGACAATACGGAAGCAAAGCGAGAAAGAAAAAAGGAAAAGTATCTCGGGAACCGAGAAAACAAAGCACCTAAAATAGTGCAATACAAAGAATAGAGAGGAAAAGAAAAGGGAATATCCCTAGAGAGAAAGAAACTCCAAAAATAATGAGAAGATATAAAGTCAAATAAATCCTGACCCAATATAAGACGACCCTGAATATAAATGACCCCTCTTTTTTCAAGACCCTTATTTGGAAAAATACTTTTATTTGAACAAAATCTCATTTGCATAAAAAAGTTCAATTTTAGCCAGCATATCAACATCTTTGGTGTTTATCATGGGAAAAAAAAATCATAAAATCGTCTATAGCCCAAAAAGGCAAAGTCCAGAACCACACAAACTATGCCATGAAAACAGTGACAGGAAACGGGCATAGGCCTACTGGCCTAACTTCCCAAATAAACGACGCATTTGCTTGACAAACAGTGTCAGAACAGTCAGCAAAATGTAAGAGCATTAACATCCAAAAACACCGCAAACAGTTTTTTCCTCATTCATTTTGAATGACGTTGATTTAAATACAGCAAATGCAAAACCCAAAAAAGTGAAGTTGGACCAACACGCCTCGTAAATAAAAACAGAATACAATGATTTGCAAATCCTTTTCAACCTATATTCAATTGAATACACTGCAAAGACAAGTTACTTAATGTTCGAACAGGTAAACTTTGTAATCTTTTGCAAAATTAGCCAATTTGGAATTTGATGCCTGCAACATGATTCAAAAAAGGTGGCACAAGTGGCAAAAAGACTGATCAGTTGAGGAATGCTCATCAAACATTATTTGGAACATCCCCAGGTGAACAAACAAATTGCCAACAGGTGGGTGAACCATGGGTGGGTATAAAACAGACTCAGTATCCCCCATGGGATGCTCAGTCATTCACAAACAAATGGATGGGGCGAGGGTCACCACTTAGTGAACAAATGCGTGAGCTGATTTTTTGGACAGTTTAAAAAAGTGATTGAACATTCCTCAACGAGCTATTGCAAGAAATTTAGGGATTTCATCATCTCGGTCCGAATATCGCTGGTTCAGAGAATCTGGAGAAATCACTGCGATCCGTCCAAAGGCCACAAACCAACATTGAATGCCCGTGACCTTCAATCCCTCAGGCGGTACTGCATCAAAAACCGACATCACAGCTAACATCACCACATGGGCTCAGGAACACTTCAAAAACCACTCTGCTGGCTACAGTTCGTCGCTACATCTGCAAGTGCAAGTTAAAACTCTACAATGCAAAGGGCGCTGGCCAAAATGGCAACAGCACCTAGAAACGCCGCCAACCTCCACCCCAACTCATCTAAGATGGACTGATGCAAAGTGGAAATAGGTTCAGAGTCTGAATCGTCCACATTTCAAATTGTTTTTGGAAAAGTGGACATCCCCTGCTGGAGACCAAAGAGGAAAAGAACCATCCGGACTGTTATAGGCTCAAAGTTCAAAAGCCAGCATCTGTGATGGTATGGGGTGTATTAGTGCCCAAAATTGCATGGGCAACCTATAAAAATTTGAAGGCATCAAAAATGCTGAAAGGTACATACAGGTTTTGGGGTAACATATGTTGCCATCCAAGCAACGTCTTTTTCATGGAATAGTTTGATTCATTTCAGCAAGACAATGCCAAGGCAAATTCTGCACGTTGTTTGCAACAAATGGCTCCGTGGAGATCAAATAATCATCTGGAATGTTGAGAGGCCTGCCTGTAGTCCAGACCTGTCTCCCATTGAAAAATCTTGTTCAGAACCCGAAGCGTAAAATGGATTGGAGACCCCGGACTGTTGAACAATCTCACTGTACATCAAGACCTACATGGGAAAGAGTTCCACCTGAAAAGCTTCAAAATTGGTCTCCTCAGTTCCCAAACGTTTACTGAGTGTTGTTAAAAGGAAAGGTGATGTAACACAGTGGTAAAAAGGCCCCTGTGCCAACTTTTTTGCAATGTGTTGCTGCCTTTAAATTCTAAGTTAATGATTATTACAAAACAAAAAAAAAAAAAAAAGTTTCTCAGTTTGAACATTAAACATCTTGTCTTTGCAGTGTATTCAATTGAATATAAGTTGAAAAGGATTTGCAAATCATTGTATTCTGTTTTTATCTATGATTTATAAACGTCAACTTCACTGGTTTTGGGTTTTGTACCGGCCAGATGAATGATTGTCGTCTTACCCCATCGGGAGAACAAGTAAAACCTGTTAAGTGGGAGAGCTTTCTGTCCCTACCTTCTGTTAATTATGAAAATGACTGAGAACAGGTCCCGACTCCTAATTGTTTTAAACGGAAGTTTTAACCAAACTCTGTTCTTTTTCCAACTGGACTGAATTTAGCCCATGATTTAATCGCTTTAGATTATGGAGTCTGTCCCTCTAGTTGCCAATCACGATAATTAGTTGCACTCTGTCACATCATATCTTTTTCCTGCCCTCACGTTGTTCGGATCTCTCAGGCTTACAACCATAAGTTTAAAATTCGCATCATAACTTCTTCTCTGATTTTTATTCACCTGACCGACTTTGGAAGCAAATTTTTCAAGTGGATTTCTGTGCCCTGGCTGCATCTTTCTGTCATTCAGTAGCTTATGCAAATATAGGCTATCAAGAGCCAATGCAGCCGACTTGTTTACAGGATCACGCTAGGTCACACTGCTCTAAACAACTGACAGAGACCGCAGTATGGCGCAACCTAAAGAAACACAATTCCTTAATGTATAGGGCAGAGCGTCATTTTTACCATTTTTCAAGCCAAAAGTGAACAAAAACTGTCATAAGAGGTGCTTCCTGACTACCTGTCTCTGTGGCTATGGTGCTTAACTACAAACAAAAAATCAGCGAGGCGTCTCAGAGCCCCAGCTTAAATGCATTAGGGAAGGCGCCACCTGACCACAAACATCCAACAAAAACATTAATCATTTCTCTCAAAAAACAATTTACTACCAGCATCTACCTCAAATGAGTGGCCCCACAGTGAGGGGGCTTTCCACAACAGTGATTTAATAAAAGCGAAACCCCTTTCCTGCCTCATTCAAGAACCACCCAAGTAAGGGCTGTGCCAAAAATATTTCACATTGGGCAATGAAATTGTAAACCCCTGATTCCTCATTCAAAAACAACAATGCAGTTTAGGCTCTTAAAAAATATTTCACATTGGGCAATGAAACACTTTAAAATTTCCTGAATCTGCAGAAATCACTGGGGGAGACTTAACATTGAATGCCCTTGGGGTGTACCATTGTGCTTGTGAAAAACCGACATCTGTCAGTACAGGACAATCACCACTGGGCTCAGGAACACTTCAGAAAACCACTGTCAGTAACTACAGTTCGTCTCATCTGCAAGGCAAGTTAAAACTCTACAATGCAAAGCCGAAAGCCATTTATCAACAGCACCTAGAAACGCCAGTAAGACAGACCATGATCCAAAGCAACATCTAAGATGGACTGATGCAAAGTGTTCTGAAAAGTTTCTGTGGTCTGACGGAAACCACATTTCAAATTGTTTTTGGAAAATACAAACAAAGAGAAAAGATAAAGAAAAATCCGACTGTTAAGTTCGAGAAAACAAAAATCCAGCCTGTGATGGTATGGGGGTACGGAAGCCCAAGGCATGAAAAAAAAAGAAAAGTGAAGGCATCCGAGAAAAAAGGTACATAAATAATTTGGAGCAACATATAGAGCCAAAAGAAAAGGAAATTTCCATGGACCCCCTGCTTATTTCAAAGACAATGCCAAGAAGACATTCTGAATAAACAGCATGGCCCCGTAATAAAAGAGTAAGACCCCTGCCTGTAAAATGACCTTCTTATTTGAAAAAAATGGCTTATTTGGAAAAAATACAATTTTTACCCCGAACTGTTGAACAACTTTGGCTGTTTATCAAGCAAGAATGGGAAAAAAAAATGAGTTCCACCTGAAAAAAATCAAAAATGGTCTATAGCCCCAGTTCCCAAACGTTTACTGAGTTCTATGCCATGAAAACAGTGTAACACAGTGGTAAAAAGGGCCCTGGCCTACTTTTTTAATGTGTTGCTGCCTTTAAACGAATGATTATTTGCTTGAAAAACAGTGTCAGAACAGTAAACAGAATGTAAGAGCATTAACCTCAAAAAAATATAAGTTGAAAAGTTTTTTCCTCATTCATTTTGAATGATCTATGATTTAAATAACAGCAAATATGGTTTTTGGGTTTTGTACCCCAGATGAATGATTGTCGTCTTACCTAATCGGGGAGAACAAGTAAAACCTGTTAAGTGTGGAGAGCTCTTGGAGTGAACCTTCTGTTAATTATGAAAATGACTGAGAACAGGTCAGGACTAATAATTGTTTTAAACGGAAGTTTTGTGCAACCCAACTCTGTTCTTTTTCCGCAACTGGACTGAATTTAGCCCATGATTTAATCGCTGTTAGATCGCATATGGAGAGAAACCGTGTCTTCAGTTGCCAATTACGATAATTACGTTGCACTCTGTCACATCATATCTTTTTTCCTGCCCTCACGTTGTTCATTCTCTCAGATTCGTTTACAACCATAAGTTTAAAATTCGCATCATAACTTCTTCTCTGATTTTTATTCACCTGACCGACTTTGGAAGCACTTTTTTCAAGTGGATTTCTGTGCCATGGCTGCATCTTTCTGTCATTCAGTAGCTTATGCAAATGTAGGCTAACACACCCACTCCAGCCGACTTGTTTACAGGATCACGCTAGGGTCCCACTGCTCTAAACACTGACAGAGAGAAAAGCGCTCATATGGCGCAACCTATTGTTTTACAAGGGTAATTCCTTAGACCCCGAATATAAGGCGAGGCGTCATTTTCAGGCATTTTTCAAGGGAAAAAATATCGTCTTATATTTGGATCAATACGGTAAATCCTGACTACAGATATCTTCGGCTATCGTGCTTAACTACAAACAACACTCTAGCGAAGGAGGCGTGGTGGTCTTCCAGCGAATATAGAGTCAGGGAAGGCGCCACCCAAGTTCAATCAGCCAACTGGGTAAAGAACTCCGATGGAAAAGGGACTCGATATCGTCCCGGGACGAGAGCCACAAAGAAAAGTCCTTAACACACAAACACCCAGAACCATGACACCCTGCACCTGGGTCCTCAGCTCCACTCCTTTCCTGGCGGCCTTTTAACATCACTGGGGCCTGAGTGTGACACACATTATCCAAAAACCTGACTATTGGACAGTACTCTTTCTCTGCATCTGCTTGCTTGTCAGGATCATCACAACAAGTGCAGAAACAGAACCTATGCAGTCATTTTAGGCCATTTCTAGCTGCAGATCAGAACTTCAAGAGCTCAGACTTCTGGGATTTTGGGCAGCTTTGTCATTTGCTCCAGTTTGGAACCCATGAAATGGACTTGTATATCTGTAAACAGACTGCTGTGCAAAGGAGGGGGCGGGACCATCTCTCCCCAAATCACAACAAGCAATTAAATGCCAGATGGTCCCATTCTTCTGTCAATCTAAGCTTCAAGTGAGATAAGTCAACATATAAATCTCGACCGAAAGTGAGTGATGATTCAAATTAAAGGTGGATTCACACTGGGGGGGCGTTTGCCAGCGTTTGAGAAATTTGGGAAATGCTCAAAACGCTGGGAAACCCTGGAGAAATGTGCGTTCCAGAGAAGCAAAATTTACAGTCACATTGAGAACGTTTGGGCCCGGCGTTTGGGGATAATTTGCAAGCGTTTCCCAGTGTTTCCCAGCATTTTCCAGCGTGTGTCAGTGTTTCATACAACGGAGGGGAACTTTCGCTGACGTAAGCCTGCGTTTTGGGAACTTAGATCAACTTAGCTGAACGATTGTCCAGCGTAGCTAAACTGATGTCAGCGTTTGGGATCGATCAATAAAAAAACCAATGTTTGACTCATGTCATTTCATTCTGGATTTTGATACCAAATAGTTCACATCAGTGTCATACAAGAAAACTTCAACATTTTGCTATGCCAGGGTGTCCAAGGAAGAAGAGGTTTTCGAAGGGGGGCACCATAGATATATATATTTAGAGAGACAAAATGTTGCGCTGCACAGCGATACCAAAATAATACCGACTCACACGCAAGCGTTTTTGAAAATGTAATTTTAAAGTTGGAGAAAATGAATGGTAGTCTACGTGCGAATTTTACTTCCGAGTGTATAAACTCCTGGAACAGATGCTTCACTTGAGCGTACCCTATCAGCTATCTAGTGTTCTACATATCTATGGGGGCACTGACAATCTGGCTGCGAATGAGCTTCCTGAGCCTGCTTATCTGGTGCTGTTCCTGATGCTCGTGATGTCCAAACCCCCGGTGACCGATCCCAGTCGACATCACCCAGACCAGACACCCCTCCCTCTCCGGCAGCAAAGTCAAAAGGGACAGGAAGATGAACCAGCTCAGGAGGTAAGTTTTTTATATTACATTCTAAGTAGAACCTGTTTCTACGTTCGCCAATGGAGGGCAACTTAAGCGAACTAAGCATAACTTAGGGCAACTTAGCACAACTTTTACGAACAGTTCTCAGCGTTCATTTCCAAACGTCAGGAATTTTTTGGCAAGTCAAAACCTCCAACGAACTCAACGTTTGCCAACGTTCACCAGCGATCACCGACGGTTGCCGACGGAGGCAACGAAGTGGGCAATGGAGTTCGACGTTTGCCAAATGTCGGTCTGCGTCGGTAAACATTGCCCAGTGTGAATCCACCTTAAACAATTTGAGTGAATCAATCAGGGTTGAGCACAGGGTCAGTCTCCAGCCGCTGAGGGCCGGTGTGGGTGCTGGTTTTCCTTACAGCCCAACACTAATGCACCTGATTTTGCTGATTAAGGTCTTGATTGAACCCCATGATTTGTTAATTAGATTATTCAGGTGTTGTAGCGTTGGGCTGAAATAAAAACCTGCACGCACTCTTGCCCTTTGCGGATAAGACTGGACACCCCTGGTTTACAGTTTTTTGCCTTATTTATCTGCATTACTTAGAAGTGAGCAGCAACAGTGGAACTCAGTCTTCCCCCAGTGGTAGAACAGTGTAATTGCAGCCTGTGTGATGTGCTCACAGTGCTGTTGTAGAATCTGGAAATGTAAGTGACAAATGGCTGATAAGCTCCGTCCAGAGCCATGCCAGATAGCAATAAAACTTTTGTGGACTTCCCCCCCGGATGCTCGCTCAGTCTGCATGTGGAAGGTGTCGATGGTCTTTCTGTTACTCTGTACGGGGGGGTAGTTGCAAAGCCCTGGCTGACACAATGCCCCTGTGGGAGTCACATTACTGTCCTTATTCTTAAATTAAAGTCCAGTTATATTAATCTGTTTAAAATAATCTAAACCTCTGGGAACTTCATAATATGCTTATATGTTCAATATCCTGCTAAGAAATCACTTATATACTTATAACCCAATTTAACTATATAATAATTCATCTGAAGGCTTTTTCATGACAACTGCATCATATTAGTACATATTCATATCATGTTTGGTCTTGTTATTCTCGGGGGAATCCAAGGAGTTGAATGGAGTATGTTTCATTCCCATTGAAATAATGGTTCATTCCCTTTTGGAAACTCCTGAAAATTGGTCAGAATCCACTCGGGTAATCACCCTATTCTCCTCTCTCTGCTAGATTTTTTTATTACATCCTCCAAATGGTGGAAACCCAAAAACCAGATTCGACCCCCCCTTCCAGGTGTTTTTGGCCATGCAGCCTGGATCAAAGACAGGATTTGGCTTAAAGCAAAGAGAAACGATCCATTCTGGGACGATCGTAGTCGACTTCCCAAACGCATCCCTATGCCGTATGTAGCCAATCTATATAGTCAGGGAAGATCGTATCCGATCTCTCCCGCATGCATGTAAGTGCGTTAGTAGTCCTTGTTATGGAAGATCTTTTCCCCGCAAGGTATGACATTTTTCTGACATTTTCTAAATTTCTAAATTGTGTGTAACTTGTAATTGGTTTAACGTTGGTTTGTTTGATTTAAGCTTTTGCCTACCTGGTGAATAAATTATTGTTATTCCTTTAAGCTTGCGTGGTCTCTGTGACTCCTAATCCTTTTATTCTTTCTAGCCACGTTACGACCGGTACTCAGGGGGCGATTCCTTACCATTCCAGACTAGCTAGCTGATGTTTATAGGTAGTGATGGGTTTTAAGTTGGATTGCAAATTGCGGTCTACTTATATAAAGGGTTTATGTAGTACCGGTCGTGGGGATTTGGCCTTAAGGGCACCCTTGGGCTTATAAGTCGGTGCCTGGCCAATCCCCTTAAGGGGCCCTGTGGTGCACATAAATCTGGGTTCATGATATGTTTATGCCAAGGTGCTACTATCATGGTGATTTCTTCCATCCTCTAGAACGCTCACCGAACTAAGATCCGGCAATTGCGCTATGGCCCGGGGGCGTAAATTGAGTAATGGTGGTTTTCACAGAAGAGTCTGGTGGCGTAGCTGCCCCGCCATGCATGTTTCAGTCCTTTATCTATTTTAAATTGGAGTCAGATTTTAAACGAGAGTAACCCTGTAATCGTTATGCTTAGTTTTCCCAAATCACTGGTATGTCTGATGTTTTGTTCAGTTTCTGCGAGTGTTCCAACGTGCACCTTGGATTATTCGCAGCACGGTATTCGGTTAGATGGTTCCGTGATTTCGGCATAGCCCCGTTTTCAAACGGAGAATTACTGAGAATACTTCAGGTAAGGCTCAGGCCCGGTCCAAGGCGGGACGCAGGCATGAAAGATTTAATTGACATGTTCCATTGCCTCATAACAGCTGGAATCCACACGCATAAGCCTTCATCCCCGGCTCCTCCGTCGTTGGTCGAGCTGTGTGGGTTTTACACTGTTCAAATGCAGCCCTTACTGATGTCATGTAAAGACACAGAGCTCAGATGCCTCATGGACTTGAGAGGAGAACAGAGTCAATTCTGCTTAACGTATTCAAATTTGGCTGAAGTTATACAGCTATAAGTGTTGGTTTAAAAAATATAAATATAAAATCTTGATATCAATAACAAAACATTGTTTTTTCTGCATGCATACTTGGAAAATGAGTGAATTATCCTGTGATAAAATATGTTGACGTTTTCCATATCTAAGGATTAAAATGAAGTATCTGGAGAAAATGGAGCTAAATCAGGAGTTTAGGAGAGAGCAGGGGGAGCACTGGCAGACAGTGGAAGAGCATTCCTCTCTCCGTCTGTCTTTATCAGAGCAGATCACATATGGATTAAGCTCCATTTAAGTACATATCTCTGAATTGTAACACTTCTCAGCATCCACAAACCTCTCCAACTTCCCCTTCCAAACCTCCTTATAAATAGGATCACAGATACAGAACTCAGTTAACCTATCTGATCTCTGAATGCTCTCTCTAATCACAAAATGCTCTGTCTAATCTCTTAATGCTCTCTCTAATCTTGGAATATTTCCTCTTTCTAATGTGTGGATTCTCGCGCTAATCTTTGAACGCTCTCTCCAATCTATGAATGGTCTGTAAGGTCTCTGAATATTTTCTCTAATCTCTGAATGCTCTTGCTGACCTCTGAATGCTCGCTCTAGTCTCTTGGTAAGTTCCCAGGCTTTATTGTCACCTGTTGTATCAGTACCTCAGACTTATTGATACCCTGTATCCTGGTTCTCTTCCAGAGGTGTGACCGCAGGAGGGGTCTGCGGTGGGGGATGTAACACTGTATTACTGAGTCCTTTCTGACCACCCATTGTCCCAACTGTCTTTGATACGTATGACCACAAATGGCATTTCCAGCCACAACTCACACAAGGGAAGCAGAGATGTGCTTGTTGCAGACAGATACAGACAAGTGTGTCTCTCCCTTGCGCATTGTGATAAACCATCATTCTCTTGAGGAGTTGTCGGTATGCTCTTTATCGTACTGCATTTGATTCCACGGAGAAGGGCTGAAGAATCCTAACACTCTGAATGCCCTTGCTAATCCTCTTTAAATTTACTCTAATCCCTGAATAATCTCACTAATCGCTGAATTCTCTCAATAATCTCTGAATGTTCTCTCGAATAAGCAGCCCCGCCCCGACAAGGTGGGGCTAATTTAAGTGCTGGTACGAGTTTATCCGCCGTTTCGCCAATAACTTATTTCTCATGCTTTAGTCACAGTTATTATAGCCCCGGCAAATTGTTTTGGTGTAATCACTTGCCACTTCAAAGATCAAAATCATGACAACTGGCTACGCCCCTCAAAATGTTGTTAACATGATGGCTTCAAAAGTATTTATGATAGAAAGCTGTAACTTGGTATCTAGCAACAACAGAACAGGGCTCAGCTTCTGATAACTTTTGGGCAAATTCCATGCTAGGTAAAGGTCACACCAAGGTCATGAGATCTGACCCTCAAAAGGCTTGTTAACACTATAGTTTCTAAAGTATTCATGATAGAAACCTGTAATTGGTATATAGCAAATGTATAGCAGGGTAAATCTTCTATCAACTTGGGTGTCATTCCACTCAAGGTCAAGGTCACAGCAAACTTGTTGTGAATTAAGGATTTTATGTTTGATGTTGTATGTTTTTGCTTAGATTTATTAGTTTCATTGTGTTAATGTTTTCTAGTGTGACTGTTCTTGTTTTATGAATGCTTGTCTCTTGTCTTCCTTGTACTGAGCTTCCTTTTGTGTTTCCCAAGTGTGGTGTCCTGTCTTGTTTCCATTCACAATCTCTTCCCCTGTTTTTTCTGGTTGGGTACTTCCTGCTTCCTTCTTCCTGTGCTTGTTAACTGTCTGCACCTGAGAATAGTTTAGCTGAGGCACGGGTGATTAGAAATGGGTAGGACTACACATTAGAGCAGAGTAGTTAGGCAAAGTGATTAGTTAGTTTGAAGAAGCAGGGCACACCTACTTCCCCAATCTGTCCTATCACCATCCTTTGCTGTTCTAGATTCCGCCTCCTCTCCAGCTGTCCTTTATTACTTGGGCTAAACACTCTGATT
The DNA here is from genome assembly GCA_029692085.1 of Gymnothorax javanicus. Lineage (NCBI taxonomy): Eukaryota > Metazoa > Chordata > Actinopteri > Anguilliformes > Muraenidae > Gymnothorax > Gymnothorax javanicus. Next base: position 128,872,146 of record CM056197.1, on the reverse strand, counting down.
AGTTTGTTTATAAAGACCCCACTTTTCCTCTTGTCAGTGTCGATTCGTTTCGTTTCTTTGCTCAGTCTTGGTCGTCTCGTCTCTGCCTTTCCTTCTAGTGAGCTTCTGCGATTGTTGTAAGATTTGTCTGCGTGTTTCATTGTTACCAGTTGATATTTTGTATTTGAGTCGAGTGATTGTGAATTTTGAGTGCTAGTCTTTCGTTTTCCCATATTCCCTTGCATTCCCTTCGTTTAGTTAATTTCTTTGTCTCCCTTTCCCCTATCCAATTACCCTTTCCCCTTTTCCCCTATTTCCCTTAGTTTAGATACCCCTTTGTTTCTGTATTTTGTGCTGACGGATTTTCTGGTTAATAGATCCCTTGCCTGTCCCTGGTTTACGATTCTGATTACCTGTGATATTCCTGATTCTGGCTTCTGACTTGTTTCTGTTTTTTCTGACCATGAGCATTGAACATTCCCAGGCTAATAAAAGACGCTCTTCTGAGCTTGATCCGCGATTGGAGTCCTCGTATGTTCATTACAAAACTTCATTACTGTTGAGGCATCGATAACATTCTTGCTATCTTGAACCCATTTAATGTAATTTAGTCTCAGTTATTCTACCGCTGGAAAATTGTTCTGGCATCATCACTGGTCACTTCAAAGGTCAAAGTCATGAAATCCAGCCACGCCACTCAAAATACTTCTTCACAATATAACTTCAAAAGATTCATGACTCCAAGTTGTAACTTGCTATATAGCAACTATAGAGCAGGACTCAGCTTCTATCCATTTTTTGGAAAGTTCCGTTCATGTTGTTGAGGATTATATTTTAATATTCCTCATCATATTCATCAGTAGATCAATTGCCATGTTGAATAACCATAATTAATAATCATAATCAATAAAGAGATTATGTATGCAACAGTAACACACACACGCGCGCACGCGCACACACACACACACACACACACACAAGTGGTTCACACACGTAGGGAGGGGATGAGCAGTGCACACAGACACATACACATAAAACACACACACATACAAGCAGTTCACACACACACGAGCAGTGCACACAGACACATGCACAGGCACAAGCAGCTCACGTACACATGCGCACACACACACACACACACACACACACACACACACACACACACACACACGCACATACAAGCAGTTCACACACAGACACACACACATACAAGCAATTCAATTCACACATGCATGAGCAGCTCACACACATAAGCAGCGGGCTTCTGTAGCTTTGATTAGTAAACAGGCTTCTGTTTAGTTGATTTGAAAACATAACCAAATGAGACATTTAAATGTATTTGATTTCTGTAGCTTTCAGCTGTTACTGAAAACATGATCAGTTGAATCGTATATGTATCCGTATGTGTTTTTCCTCTCTCAACTGTACAATTTTCCAGTCTTTTCTAGTGATGTGCATGCTTATCTTTTGGTTGAAGTTCCCAAGGGAAGTTGACAATGTTTTGGTTTGCCTGTCCTGTTGTAGCCTGAGAATGAGAAGGCTGAAAGACCATATTTGGAAGATATTTCCTGTGATGAAGGTATAAAAACTGGGTGTGATAAGCAAGATGTCAGTTCTTCTTGCGCAAAAAGAACTCAGCTTTATATTTATCAATATGCCTCAATAAAGTCTAATTGTCTGAAGAATCTGTCGCTCTCCAATTGCTTGAGGATGGGGGAACCTTATGATATGAAAATATGTCTGAATGAAAGACACAACAATGGTCAAGGTCATAGTGAGGTCATGGTCATGGATGTACTCGCATAAAACTTCTTGTTGCCACAATATTTTTATATGTTTGATTATTCTTCATGAAATTTACTTATAAATGTGTCCCAAGGGCAGGTGCAATGGAGGGTTTGCTCTGTTTTTGCAGTGTCCCGCAAACACTTTTCTTGTTCTTCTTATCTCTGAATACTCTGTTGGTTTCAACTAATTGATTCTTTCCATTCATTTTGAAAGATGATGAAATGCAATTACTGGGAATGTATTGCCTTGAAATCATTTGAGCCACTTTGTAAAAAGTAAGGAAATACTGACAAATGTGAAAAATCCTTAAAATGAAAAACTAACTTACGATGTACCTCTGGTCATAACATGTGCAACTGAATGTATAAGTATAAAACTTAAAAGATTCCACTCTTTTGCTCTGACACCAAGTGCAGATATCTGTTCCAATAAGCTTAATTTAACTTGAACTCGTCAGAACAAGAAACGCATATTCTGGTGTTGCCATACCCAGTGGCTACCCCCTCAGCACCTGCAGTAGGTCCCAGCTGCAGCAGTGCAGTCTCTGTGCGGTCTGACTGAGGGAGGTTTTTGTACGGCTCTATAACACTGTGTGAACACATAACCACTGTGATAACTCTGACAGTAATAATCTCCTGCATCTTCAGCCTGGACTCCAGTGATTTTCAGTGTAAACTGAGTCCCAGATCCACTCCCACTGAAACGATCAGGAATCCCAGACTGACGAGTTGTGGCAGCATAAATCAGAAGTTTAGGAGTCTGACCAGGTTTCTGCTGGTACCAGTAGAGGTAATGGTAGGAGCTATAAACATAGACACTCTGACTGACTGTACAGCTGATAGTGACAGTGTCTCCCTGCTGAACAGCCTGAGCTGCTGGAGACTGAGTCACAACTATATCTGCCATTGATCCTGGAAAAAGAAACATCGAAATGGATCCAGATAAACTTTTGTCTCACAAGAGAAATTTCTACTGCATATCTGATGATGAAATATTGATTGCTCCACTGAAAAAGTTGAATAGAATTTAAATTAAAAAAATAGTAAGATGGTATCATCTTTCTTACCCTGTACAAGGAGTCCCAGCATCACCAGCAGTGGAAAGTCTGACATCATCATAATGCTGCCTGTGTCAGTGTCTGTAAAAGGACTGGACAGTCACTGATCAGTACTGGGGGTCTTAAAGTGTGTGGAGCAGTGAGGCAGGACAGGTATGCAAAGCCCCTTCCTCTATACAAATCCTGTCACACACAGTTAGAGGAGCTCTGATGTGTGAACAGCAGTGGGTCTATAAAGGGTTGAAACGTGCTGTATGCCGCAATTTTTGCCCCACCCACCCCAAAAATGTATTGCATTAATTGATAACACGTTGCACTTCTTAATATGTGATTCTGGGTAACTCCATATGGGCTGAGAGTCTGAAATTGTGTTTTCATTAAATTCCTGTGTGGTGTGTTCAGACCAAATTCTCAGTAATAGACATGACAAAGTCAGTGATATCACTCTTGCATGGCCAACATCTTCCATCCAGTTCATTTGCTAACAAACAAACTACCATACTTTTACCAGAATGCAAATTAGGATATATGTTAAGCATTTGTCTGATACTCAATGCTTTAAGTAGTACATAGACAATCACAACATATTGATGATGACATGAATAACGTAATATCGAGATTACAGCTTGAGGAAGTCTTTGACAAAGGACTCGCTGCAGCTCCAGGGCTTACTGACCCTTCATCTCATTATCTAGTAAAGAGAGAAGAGGAAAGAGGGCGAGAGAGAGAGAGAGAGAGAGAGAGAGAGAGGGACGGGGATATGAGACGTGGGTGAAAATTAATCAAATGTACCGGTGTAACAGCTCTATTTTCAGGAAGGCTTTGTCGGGATTGTGCAGAAGGGGAGAGTTTGAGGTGTGGTCCTGCTCCTGAACCTCTGCTAAGTTGATACCCTGACAGAAAAGAAGTATACTTATCATATCCATTGTTCTCTTTTAATTATGCAAAGGAATTAAATACTGCACTATTACATATATGCGTAGATTTGGGTAGGGATGGTCGGGATATATCCTGACCACCGTTCAGACACAGCAAAAACATCCCAACTAACTTTGCATCAGTGTGGGAAACCGAAACAAAACAAACACGTGCGCAAAAAAACATGATCCAGTTCGATGTAATGTTCGGTTTGCGGCTTTTTCCAATTAACAGACAGTCAATGGTTCAGTCTGAAGTCTTTATCTTGGCTGCAGTCACATTTAAAACATTTTTTTCAAGAGAAGAATATGCACATAAAGACACTTAAAAGACAGGTTTGCGAACTGGCTAGCTAGCTAACGTAGCTATGAATCCACTCACTTGGTTTCAATGTCCTCTCGAATTGAGCGGGTTTTGGAAGTGAGCTGAGATGATTTGCCGTGATTTGTGAAGGTTGTGGAAAGTAAACGAAATTCAAACATCAGCTGATATTCAAGTACTTGATGATCAGTGGTGGACATATCGGAGACCCAAGCCCAACTGTGATGGGGAGCTTTCATTAATTAACCTTACGGCTGTGTCACAGTCTTTAAGAAAAATGAGCACAATCGTTACGCCTGGAATGTTACTCCATTGGGGAACTACAGCAGGGAAAATAAGTGTGGAACGGGTCAACATTTTCCTCACTAAATATATTTCTAACGGGGCTATTGATATGAAATTTTTACCAGATGTCGTTAACAACCCAAGTAACCCACAAATACAAAGAAATCAAAACAAGTAAGTCCATAAATTAAGTTATGTGTAATAAAATGGAATGACACAGGGAATAAGTATTGAACACATCCAGAAAAGGAGGTGCAAAAAGGCACCGAAAGATAAGAAACCAGCTGAAATCTGTCAGTATTTAGAAAGTAATCCTGCCCCCCATCAGTGCAAATTAATATCAGCTGGTTAAGTCCTAATTGATGGCCTATAAAAAGGTTTCTCATTACCAAGGTGTCACACAAGAAGCATCTCAGGATGGGTAAAAGCAAAGAGCTCTCTATAGAGCTTCACAACCTTATTGTTGCACAATAGTCTGATGGCATTGGTTACAGATGTATTTCTAAACTTCTGAATGTTCCAGTGAGCACCGTTGAGGCCATAATCCGGAAGTGGAAAGAACATCATTTCACCATAAACTGGCCACAATCAGGTGCTGCTTGCAAGATTTCTGACAGAGGAGTCAAAAAGATAATCAAAAGAGTTGTACAAGAGCCAAGGACCACTTACAGAGAGCTTCAGAAAGACCTGGAATTAGCAGATACGGTTGTTTCAAAGAAAACAAGTAATGCACTCAATCACCATGGCCTCTATGCACGCTCACCGCGCAAGACTCCATTGCTGAAGAAAAAGCATGTTGAGCTTGTTTAAAGTTTGTTGCACAATATTTGGACAAGCCTATGAAAAACTGGGAGAATACAGTCTGGTCAGATGAGACCGAAATTGAACTCTTTGGATGTCATAGCACACACCATGTTTGAAGGTCAAACAGCACTGCACATCACCCCCAAAACACCACACCAACAGTGAAGTTTGGAGGTGGGAATATCATGGTGTGGGGCTGTTTTTCAGCATATGGTACAGGCAGACTTCATTTTTTTGAAGGAAGGATGTATGGAGAAATGAACCGAGACATTCTTGATAAGAATCTGCTGCCATCTACCTGGATGCTGAAGATGAAACCAGGGTGGACATTTCAGCAAGACAATGATCCCAAACACACAGCCAAAGAAACTCTCAACTGGTTTCAGAGAAAGAAAATATAGCTGCTAGAACGGCCCTGTCAATCACCCGACTTAAATCCAGTTGAAAATCTATGGAAATAACTGGAGATCAGAGCTCATAGAAGAGACCCCCGGAACCTTCAAGATTTGAAGACAGTTTGTGTGGAAGAATGGGCCAAAATCACACCTGAGCAATGTATCCGACTAGTTTCTCCATACAGGAGGTGTGTTGAAGTTGTTATCACCAACAAAGGCTTTTCTACTGAGTATTAAATAAATTTCAGTAAGCATGTTCAATACGGGCGCCCCGGTGGCTCGTCGGTCTGGGCGCGCGTACCGTGGGGGCTGTGTCCTTCCCGCAGCGACCTGGGTTCGATTCCGGCTCGGGTCGTTTGCTGCGTGTCTTCCCCCATTCTTCTCCCCAGCTTTCCTGTCTGGCTGTCAAATAGAGGAAAAATTCCCAAAAAAATAATCTTTAAATTAAAAAAAAAAAGCATGTTCAATACGTTTTCCCGGTGTCATTCCCCTTTATTACACATAACTTAATTTATGGACTTATTTGTTTTTATTTCTTTGTATTTTTGGATTACTTTGGTTTTACTGACATCTGGTGAAAATTTCATGTCAATAGCCCCATTAGAAATATATTTACTGAAGAAAATGAAGCTTAGTGAAAGTTCAGTCAGGAAGACTCTCTCGCACACGTCAACTCCGTTTATTTTCTTTTCATTCACTCGCATGCTCGCCCATAAACCTCTGCAGTCAATGTCTGGGGCCGTCAATTGAGCAGTCAGCTGGTGTAGCAGCTGATCTCATCCATCCAACCGTGGCACATCTCAGTCGCATCGCTAGCCAATCGTTATGTTGCTGTCTTTTTTAAAAATGTAATTTTTCTCTGCTCTAGTTCGTTCATGCTGCCGTTCGCTGACCCTCCTCCTCCCCAACGCCACCCTGCTCCATCAGACCTTCCGTACTGCCGCTCCAGCTTTGTCAGCCTTCAGCCACCACTGCCACTAGTGTCTGGACTCTTCGGGGGATTTTTCCAGCTGCTACTCTGAGCCGTGCTCCTGCTCTACGAGTCTTCCCGAAGAGTCCAAGCGCCAAAGACTTGTCTGATTTTAAGCATGTTAATTCTGACTGCTGTCTTTCTGCCGTCCTGATCCTCTCATCCCTAATTTACCATCAATTTATTATTCTGCCAGCGGAGGATGGGCTTCCCCAGAATAGCCGGGTTCCTCCTGAGATTTCTTCTCAATGAGGAGTTTTTTCTCACCACCGTTCGAGGCTTTTTCTCCCTACAGGGAGTTTTTTGCCTGCTATTCGGGGATTAGGGATTAGTCTGGGCTCTGCCCTTTTCTCTATGTAAAGCGCTATATAAATAAAAGTGAATTGAATTGAATTGAATTCTACTTATGCTCAACGTATATTAAAATTTTTCTTGATTTCGCTCGAGTCTCTCCTGATTGAAATGTTGACGTGTTAAATAATTATTTTCCCCGCTGTATAATCCAGGCAATCTTCGGTACCACTTCATCTAAACGATGGTCATATTGACAAATTAGAAAAAAAATTTTTACAGGATAAACATCCTACATCGTAATGTAACTCATGTCAGAGTGACAATATGTATAAGGGGTGAACTCAAGAAATGCTCCTGTTCTGTCAGTAATAGCCCACCACTGTTCCAATAAAATTTTAATTTCAGTCTATGACTTGTTTGTTTTCTTTAATGTGCTTGCCTTCTCCTTTTGCTCATACACAAATTGGGAAAAGTCTCTCAACAAAAAAGTAATCTATTTTCCTATGATAAAAAAAAAAATTAACCCAATTCATGGGAGTTCTTTCAATTACATTGTAAATTATCCAAAAAAAAAAAACACCTCATTTTTACCAGACATGGATAATCTTGTCTTATCACATCCAGTGCTTTACATTTCAGAATTTGAGCTTTATTATTGTGCAAACTGTTTTAGAGCAGAACCACTGTGTTTCAGATCAGTGGCTCCCCCCTCAGCACCTGCAGTAGGTCCCAGCTGCAGCAGTGCAGTCTCTGTGCAGTCTGACTGAGGGAGGTTTTTGTACGGCTCTCTAACACTGTGTAACACATTCTTGCACCACTGTGATAACTCTGACAGTAATAATCTCCTGCATCTTCAGCCTGGACTCCAGTGATTTTCAGTGTAAATTGAGTCCCAGATCCACTCCCACTGAAACGATCAGGAATCCCAGACTGGCGACTTGTGGCCCAATAAATCAGGAGTTTAGGAGCCTGACCAGGTTTCTGCTGATACCAGCTGAGGATGTGAGTGGAGCCACTGCGGTAAACACTCTGACTGGCTGTACAGCTGATAGTGACAGTGTCTCCCTGCTGAACAGCCTGAGCTGCTGGAGACTGAGTCACAACTATATCTGCCATTGATCCTGAAAAAGAAAATATGAAAATGAATACACATGCATGTTAATATTATAAAACAATATGTAATAATTTGAGTAAATTTTGATATTAATCTAATGGCGCAATTGTAAAAACATTCATGTCATAAAAGATAAGCAAATATAAAGTAAAATATAGCTGAAATCTAAGTTCATATGGATCTATTTTTCTTACCCTGTATAAGGAGTCCCAGCATCACCAGCAGTAGAAAGTCTGACATCATCATAATGCTGCCTGTGTCAGTGTCTGTGAAAGGACTGGACAGTCACTGATCAGTACTGGGGGTCTTAAAGTGTGTGGAGCAGTGAGGCAGGACAGGTATGCAAAGCCCTTCCTCTATTCAAATCCTGTCACACACAGTTAGAGGAGCTCTGATGCGTGAACAGCAGTGGGTCTATAGAGGACTGGGACATTTGGACTGATTACAGTCATACCCAACCGACAAAAGTAATTGAATTGGTGCAACCTCTCCTGAAATTGTATTTTTCTTTTATCTATCAGGAACTCATGTGCAACTGCAAATGGGCTGAGATTCTATTAAATTTATCTTTACACATACACAGGAGGTGAATCATCCACAGTGTATCCATGTGAAATAAATTTAGAGAAAATCTTTTGAGTGATTTTTTTTTTGTCACAATGGGAGAGTCCTATGCTCATGTTTGATATTTAGTTTTCTAGTCTTTATTATATTATAATCCTTCTGTTTACAGAGGTAATACTGGCCTCAGTATGGATGTAAACATAAGACATTAACTCAGTGGCGTGACACGGTCTGTACGAAAGACCTGTGTAACCAGGCGCGGTGCCAGAACTGGCATTTGGGGGGGTGGCACAGACACATCCCTTTTAAACTTCAATTAGTCCTGGCTATTAGTCAAGCATCTTCTTTATTGACAAGTTTTCCAGTTCTAGTAATAATCCATTGGTAACAAGAGCACTCAGAGTGCAGCACCTCGGCCCAGGGCCCTAACCCTTATCCTAACCCCTTACCCGGATCACTCCCTAAATCTAATCAATTGGTCCTTGTGCCATTTCTGACCTTGTTTGAGAATTATCTAAATCTGTTGATAACTTTTCGCGTAAAGTTGCTAACAGACAGACAAACCAACGCCGGCAAAAACATACACCTCCTTGGCGGAGGTGAATTAGGACGCGGCTTCTGTCCCCATGTGATCTAACAGCGACAAAATAATGGGCTGAATTCAGTTCAGAAAAATCATTTATAAACAGGCCTAGACTTTGAGAGACAAATAGTTCTAGAACTTCTGTGCTGCTTTCAGTATAACAAGGCGATCTAACCTGCACTTCTTAATTGTACAAATTGTTGAAATAAGAGCATTTTAAACCCCTTTGTGCAATTTTCAATAACGCTGATATAAATGCATCAAAGTGAGTGCTCAAATGAATGACAGTTGCTTTACTTTAAACAGGGAGAACTAGATATGTGTGACAGTGTGGAGTGTTTTCGGAGTGAACAGATTGTTAATTTAGAAAATGATTGAGCACGAGTCAGGACTAATAATGGTTTTAAAAGGAGGTTTCTGTGCCCCCTAAATTCCAGTTCTGGCGCCCACACTGTGTGTAACCCTCACCTTTCTCAGCATAATTACTCAAAACCTGTCAGAGTTTCTTTTGCTTGACTGAAACAAACATTAATTTATTTAGTTGCTAAGACTAATTAATGACTGGCCATTTTATTTTTTGATAGCATTACTGTAATTTCTATCACAAGAATGAAGCATTTTTTATCCACATAAATGACAATATAAAACAATGATATGTCCTTTGAAGGTTCTGAACTGATGTAGGTCATGAATGGGCTCATATTCTCAGTGCCCCTCATTTATCAAACGTGCGTGCACCAAAAAAATGGGTGTACTCCAAATCTCCCACACAGATCGGCATTTATCCATCAAAACGTGAGCAAACGGTCCGCAGAAATCACACGCCAGGTCTGACCACGCGTATGCAGATTTGAAACCAGTGTACAGCATGCAGGAACGAGTGCAGCTGTCAAAATGATTAAAAAAACATATGCAGCGATGCGGACGTCATCCTGTTGTTGCTTTTATTAGTAAAATGAATAAATAAATAAATAAATAAATGACACCTGTGTTGAGAAATTAATTAAACTTATATTTTCATACAACCTGCTTGTCAGGCCAGACGGCTGACAATTACAATCAATTTGATTAAGCGCAATGCGTGGCTTGACAGATATGCAGTGTGATGGGTCAGATGCTCATCCAATCAAATAGGCCTACAGATACTTTGACCGCGATCACATTTTGACAATGGCAGATCTTCTATTGCTAGAGGAATACACTTCAGTCCGCCGTGAGAGGAACTTTCAGCACAGAGAAGATCTCTTCCAGGAAAGTGACGAGTGGCTGCTCAGTCACTTTCGGCTCCCACAACATGTTCTTCTCCACCTCTGCCGGACACTGGAGCCCCAATTGCGGAGAAAGACAAGGCGCTCCAGTGCCATACCTGCACCGGTGCAGGTGCTTTCCACTTGGGTTTTTTGGCCGCCGGGTCTTTTCAGCGGGAGATTGGGGATCAAGCTGGCATTTCACAACCTTCTATCAGCCGAACCATGCCGTCAGTGCTGGCGGCTATAAAGTCGCTTTCAAGGCAGTACATTAATTTTCCATACACTGATGCTCAGCAAACTGTGATTAAAAGAGCCTTTTATGAGATTGCTGGGTTTCCTAATGTGATAGGTGCGATTGATTGTACACATGTGCGTTTGAAGCCTCCATCCAGCAACGATTACGCTTTCATCAATCGCAAGAACTATCACCCAATTAATGTTCAGATAGTCTGTGATGCCAACCTCTCCCTGTTGAATGTGGTAGCCTGGTGGCCTGGAGGCACCCACGACTCGTACATCTTCCATCACAGCAGCGTGGGGACTCGGCTTCAGCAGGGCTCACTGCAGGGCCCGAGTCATCTCCTTAGTGAGTAGGTTGAAATAATTTGTGTTCAAGTATTTTATTCCAAATACTAGGCCGACATTTGCGTGATTGTTTTACTAGGTGACAAAGGCTATCCCCTGACCGAGTACCTCTTAACTCCACTGGCCCACCCTGCAACTGAGCAGGAGCGCAGATACAACAGTTCGCACGTGCACACACGGGGCACAGTGGAGCGCTGCATCGGGCTACTGAAAGGCAGATGGCTGTGTCTGGGAGCAGCAGGGGGAACCCTGCTGTACACACCTGAAAAGGTGTGTGACATCATTTTGGCGTGTGGGATTCTGCACAACATTGCGGAGAGTCACCATGTGCCATTTGATGTCCCAGGTCAGCCAGATGAGCCAATGCCAGAAGAGCCCTGCCTGGCACAGCCACACCTGAGAGCAATCCGGAGGAGGGAGGCAATTATTCAGCGCTTCTAGAGGTCAGGAAGGTCACAAGAATTAAATTATTATACATGAAGTTGGGCAAAGAAACACTCTGCACATCATCGGGCGTTTAAAGTCATTTTACTGCTGGCATTATTTTAATGTCTCGTTTATCTGTAGAAGGGTTTGGTTCATTGTAATTAGGTTATTGTTTATGTTTTCCAATGTTTCGCATATTCGACTTTGCTTTTCCAGGACCTCCGCTGTCAAGACCCTGGCATGTGGTGGTGGTGAAGCATTGCGTGGTGGTGGTGAAGCATCGCGTGGTGGTGGTGGTGGTGTTGAAGCATTGCGTGGTGGTGGTGAAGCATTGCATGGTGGTGATGAAGCAGCGAACGGTGGTGGTGAAGCAGCGGAGGATGGGCGCCCTCTCTCACTCCTGTGCTTGCACCGGGCTCTGGATCCTCTCATGGGGGAGGGGGAAAGTCATTTCTGTTAGTTTTGTAATAAAATGTCATGGAGTAAAACTAAAAAGTACAATGAAGAGTGATCTCTGCAGACTGTATTTGAACATAATTACCCTCATGCAGCTCCGCTCGAGGCGCTGGGGACTCATCCGTGTCCACCACGCGCTCCTCGAATGGTGACAGCTGGAGGTTTGAGTCTGGTTGGCCTCCACCGGTCCGTGCGCTGCTGCACCTGAGCACTGCAACCTGTTTTTTAACTAAACTGAAACATCCCTCCGAAAGTTCACTCATTCCTTTTTTGGGAGATACACACATCCTCTGCACTATGTGATGTTGTGTTACAGTGTGTGTGTGTGTGTGTGTGTGTGTGTGTGTGTGGTTCAGTTGCAGCTCTGCTTTTGGTTCTGTATCAGACACAGAGCAGCTCCTCTTCAGCGCAGAGAGGTGTGTATTCAGGGCTGTAGCTCATCATCGCCCCCTACAGTGCTGCTGGTTATATTGGTGTCTCAGATCAGTGGCTCCCCCCTCAGCACCTGCAGTAGGTCCCAGCTGCAGCAGTGCAGTCTCTGTGCAGTCTGACTGAGGGAGGTTTTTGTACGGCTCTCTAACGCTGTGTGAATGGATAGCTATTACACTGCTGACAGTAATAATCTCCTGCATCTTCAGCCTGGACTCCAGTGATTTTCAGTGTAAACTGAGTCCCAGATCCACTCCGACTGAAACGATCAGGAATCCCAGACTGGCGACTTGTGGCCCAATAAATCAGAAGTTTAGGAGCCTGACCAGGTTTCTGCTGGTACCAGTGGAGGAAGTCGCCATTGCTATTAACAAAAACACTCTGACTGGCTGTACAGCTGATAGTGACAGTGTCTCCCAACTGAACAGCCTGAGCTGCTGGAGACTGAGTCACAACTATATCTGCCATTGATTCTGAAAAATAAAAAAAGGAAATTGATCCTGATTAAGTCTGCCGAACAAAACAAATTTCCACAGCATATATGATAATGGAAATTGAGAACTACATTGAAAAAGTTGAATAAAATTTCAATTATAAAATATTAAGATGATATCATCTTCCTTGCCCTGTATAAGGAGTCCCAGCATCACCAGCAGTAGAAAGTCTGACATCATCATAATGCTGCCTGTGTCAGTGTCTGTGAAAGGACTGGACAGTCACTGATCAGTACTGGGGGTCTTAAAGTGTGTGGAGCAGTGAGGCAGGACAGGTATGCAAAGCCCCTTCCTCTATACAAATCCTGTCACACACAGTCAGAGGAGCTCTGATGTGTGAACAGTAGTGGGTCTATAGAGAGCTGAGACATGTGCTCTTGTTATAGTTCTTTCTGACCTAAAACAATGGACTAATGATGGACAAGTGCCTATGGGCTCAGTTTCTGAAATGTAATATTTATTCTCTGAGATCTAATGGAATATTCAATGTACAACCCCAATTCCGAAATAATTGGGAAAAATTGTAAATTGTGAATAAAGAAATGACTTTCAAATCACACCAGCCAATATTTTATTCACAATAGAACAGATATAACATAGCAAATGTTGAAACTGAGACATCTTACAATTTTATCCACAAAATGAGCTCATTTCAAATTTGATGGCTGCTACAGGTCCCAAAAAAGTTGGCACAGGAGCCTGTTTACCATGGTGTAGCATCCCCTCTTCTTTTTAACACAGAGTGAGGCGTCTGGGCATTGAGGAGACAAGTTTCTTGAGTTTAGCCATTGGAATTTGATCCCACTCTTGTTTAATACAGGCTTCCAGCTGCTGGAGAGTTTTGGGTCTCCTTTGATGGATTTTTCGTTTAATTATGCGCCAAATGTTCTCAATCGGTGAAAGATCAGGACTGCAGGCAGGCCAGTTCAGCACACGGACTCTTCTACTACGAACCCATGCTGTTGTAATAGCTGCAGTATGTGGTTTTGCATTGTCCTGCTGAAATACAAATGGCCTTCCCTGGAATAGATGTCATCTGATGGGGAGCATTTGTTCCTCTAAAACCTTTATATACCTTTCAGCATTCATGGTGCTTTTTAAAACATGCAAGTGTCCCACACCATATGCACTAATGCATCCCCATACTATCAGAGATGCTGGCTTTTGAACTGAATGCTGATAACAGGTGGGGTGGTCTTTCTCCTCTTTAGCCCGGACGCCCATTATTTCCAACAAGAATGTCAAATTTGGACTCGTCTGACCACGGGACACTTTGCCACTTTGCTACAGTCCATTTTAAATGAGCCTTGGCCCACAGAACACAGCGGCGCTTTTGGATCATGCTCAACAATGGCTTCCTTTTTGCATGATAGAGTTTTAGGTGGCATCTGTGGATGACACGGCGGACTGTTTTCACAGACAGTGGTTTCCTGAAGTATTCCTGGGCCCATTTAGTAATGTCAATGACAGAATCATGCCAGTGAGTGATGCAGTGGCATCTGAGGGCCCTGAAGATCACGGGCATCCAGTAAAGGTTTTCGGTCTTGTCCTTTATGGACAGAGATTTTTCCAGTTTCTCTGAATCTTTTGATGATGTTATGCATTGTGGATGATGAGACCTTCAAATCCTTAGCAATTTGACGTTGATGAACATTGTTTTTAAAGTATTCCACAATTTTTTTACGCAAGCCTTCACAGGTTGGAGAGCCTCTGCACATCTTTACTTCTGAGAGACTCAGCCTCTCTAAGACATCCCTTTTATAGCCAATCATGTTTCACACCTCATGCCAGTTCACTTAATTACTTGCTAAATGTTCTTTCAGCTGATTCTCTGATATATTAATTGCTTTTTCAGCCCTTTTTTGCCTGTGTCCCAACGTTTTTGAGACCTGTTGCAGCCAGAACATTTGAAATAAGCTCATTTTGTGGATAAAAATGTAAAATGTCTCAGTTTCAACATTTTAAATGTTATCTATGTTCTATTGTAAATAACATATTGGCTCATGTGATCTGAAAGTCATTGCATTTTGATTTTCACAATTTACACTTCATCCCAACTATTTCAGAATTGGGGTTGTAAAATGTTATTGTTAATGATAGTAAACAATATATGAACTGATTTAGACCCAGTTTAACCAAGTGATATAAATCAAGTGACAGTTTTGGAGAGAGTTTATTTATGTCACTATGAGCAGGTCCTGTAATCTCATTTGAAACTGTGTAGTTTTCATATGTTTAGCATGAAAATACTTCTGTTACCTGGGGATACAGGGCTGACTATGGAACTGCAGTCTAAAATTCAACCCTGTGATTGCAGCCTGTTCAGTTTAAGATAGACTTTGGTGTGATAGTTGATCAGAGCCCTTCTGGTTCAAAGTATTGTCCAGTTACTGGAAAAGGTGATTATGAGATATCAGATGAAATCTGATGAATATTAATCCAAGGATATTATACTTTTAAACACTTATTTTACCATCAACTGTGTATGTTAGTTAATGCAGTTTTAGATCACAGATTATCATGAGACAAGATGCGGGAAACCAATCTGCAACTCTGCCACTGATTCCTGCTCTGGCCAGTTTTGCACAAACTTGTGGGGCTGCTTTAAGCAGTCAGCACTGGCCAGATCTGAATGCAATCCCAGCTTGTGATTTCCTTTCTCTTATTCTTAAGTTTTATTTATATAGTGCCTTTCTTAGACCCAAGGTAGCTTTACATGTTACAGAGAGAAGAAACATTAAAACAAGGCAATGCAAACACGATACATAATGACAGGACAAGAGATCAATATTAATTTAGGGAGGAGAAAAAAAAATTCATCAATAAAATCAATAATCAAAAAATTTTAGTTGGGACAATAAGATTGATAGTAAGAGGTGGGTTTTGAGTTGTGATTTGAATTTCAGAAATTGAAGATATAACACAAAGAGTTTGTGGTCATGAGTTCCAAGGTTTGGGAACCATGATGCTGAATGCCCTGCCACCCATGCTGAAGAGGTTAAATCTGGGGACAGCAAGTGAACTGGAAGCAGAGGACCTAAGTGTACAGACAGGAGTGTATGGCTGTAAGAGCTCAGTGAGATATTGAGGGGCAAGGTTATGGAGGGCTCTGAATGTTTAGAGAAGTATTTTACAATGAATTCTGGATGATATGGGAAGCCAATGTAATTTATAGAGGATGGGGGTGATGTGAGTAGTGCAACTGGTGTGTGTTAGAATTCTGGCAGCTGAATTTTGAACAAACTGTTACTTTGTGAGACTTTTAGAAGGCAATCCAATAAAGAGACTATTACAATAATCAATGCGGGAGCTGATGAGGGCATGGACAAGTGTTTCTGCATCTTTTGATGCGCAATGTTACGGAGGTGAAAAAAGGCCAATTTGTACCAGAGCATTGATATGATTCTCGAATGATAATGAAGGATCAAAAATGACACCCAAGATGTGGGCAGTTTGGATGGGTTTGATTGGGGCTCCATCAATGAAAAAGCAGAAATTATATTGTTTATTGACCAGTGTCTCAGAACCAACCAACAGCAGTTCAGTCTTTTCCATGTTAAGTTTAAGAAAGTTTGAGCACAACCAGTGTTTTATATCAGCAATACAGGCTGTGAATGAGGGGGGTTGTAAAGGTGAAGTAGATTGGAGCTGACGTTAATCTGAGTGTCATCTGCGTAGCAATGAAATCTGAGGCCATGTCCATGGATGATGTCACCTAGAGGAAGCCTGTATGTTATAAATAAAGAACAAGAACGGACCCCAGTGGAAAACCCCGAGCAAGTCGAACTGCTGAGGATTTCTTATTGTTGTTTGATATGTAGTAATACCTGTCAGACAGACAGGAGGTAAACCAGTAGAGCACAGTATCGGTAATACCCAGTGCAGCAAGACGAGTGAGAAGAATGTCATGTGAAATGGTGTCAAATGCAGCGGTGAGATACATACATAATAAGTGTAAAAAAAATAATTTGAGATGATGAATAGAAAACTGTCAAAATTTTATCCTTTCAAGGGCAAGTTTTAAAATTTATAATAAACATTTAATCTCGAGACAGAGGTTTGGACAGAATGTGCATTACATTTTAGAATATGAGCATAATTAATGCAAAAAATTTGCTCATTCTTTATGAGCAGAGCCTCTCAGTGTTTCAGATCAGTGGCTCCCCCCTCAGCACCTGCAGTAGGTCCCAGCTGCAGCAGTGCAGTCTCTGTGCAGTCTGACTGAGGAAGGTTTTTGTACGGCTCTCTAACACCGTGTGAACACATAGCTGCCACTGATGTAATGTTCACTCTGACAGTAATAATCTCCTGCATCATCAGCCTGGACTCCAGTGATTTTAAGTGTAAACTGAGTCCCAGATCCACTCCCACTGAAACGATCAGGAATCCCAGACTGACGGGTTGTGGCATAATATATCAGGAGTTTAGGAGCCTGACCAGGTTTCTGCAGGTACCAGCTGAGGTAGTTGTTGTAAACACTCTGACTGGCTGTACAGCTGATAGTGACAGTGTCTCCCTGCTGAACAGCCTGAGCTGCTGGAGACTGAGTCACAACTATTTCTGCCATTGATTCTAGAAAAAATAAATAAATAAATAAATAAATATCCACACACATAAATATCATCTGTCAGAATTCAATGTTTATGGTAAATTCTGACTAGACGAGAGGCTCAGTAATTAAATAATTTATGCTATAAGTCAGCAAAGACAATTTAAAATGTTACAAAATCCCAAATCAACATGAGTCAATCTTTCTCACCCTGTACAAGGAGTCTCAGCATCACCAGCAGTAAAAAGTCTGACATCATCATAATGCTGCCTGTGTCAGTGTCTGTGAAAGGACTGGACAGTCACTGATCAGTACGGGGGGTCTTAAAGTGTGTGGAGCAGTGAGGCAGGACAGGTATGCAAAGCCCCTTCCTCTATACAAATCCTGTCACACACAGTTAGAGGAGCTCTGATGTGTGAACAGCAGTGGGTCTATAGAGGACTGGGACATGTGCATTGTAAGCTGCTGAACCACAAATTTATTCACATATCTGTGTGTTTTTCTGAACTTGTGTAGGAATAACAGCATATGGGCTCAGATTCTATAAATCGTGTTTAAGATATTCCTTGATTGTCTTTTCCCATGCACTTCTCATACTCAGTGTATCTAATCCATGTGAAATAAATCAAGTTAGATGCTGCTATGGGAAATATTTCTGTTTATAATGACAAGCATTTCCCGTTTTCATGTGCAGCACTGTAGTTCTCAGATATGTATAGTTAGTGTCCCTGTGCTGACTGAAATACAGGGATGACTGTAGAAGGAATATTTCTCCTTCATCTTCTTCACTGATCACCTTCATGTTTTGTCCTCGGCAACTGAGGAACCCCAAAGTATTTTTATCTTTGAAATTTACTGTTGTGTGATGAGATTGGGGATAGTGATCCGACTGACCCCCTCCCAGTGAGCTGTTACCGTTGTCGACCATTTGGCTCTGGCCAAATCTGATGCCAGGCTGTAGTTTCCTCACTCCTCTTAGAGAACAGCCCTTTTATGCGAGGAGCCAAAATGGCATTCTGTCTTTCCCTGTGGTTGGAGAGTGTAATTTCAGATTGTGAGAGGTAGTGGAAAGGGCGCTTTTCTTGGGAGGTTCAAACCAGGATAGGTTAATCAAACACATCTGAAATTATGCCAAAATTTTTTGTATTTGTTTAGTGAAAAGGTCTGTTAATGCTTTTTTGCCAACTCTTTTCCACACTGCCTGTTTAGAGTGGAGGGTGGGTTTGGTTACCATGGTAACCACTATGCAACAATGTTTTACTGCGATATGATAAAACAACACTTTTCTTTTTGCTTACATCAAAGAAAGGGAACAAGAGAATGATGTTTGATGAATCAAGAATGAAAGTGGTGGTTCTAGAGAACATATTCCTGAATCAGGAGTTTTGGAGAGAGCAGGGGGAGCATTGGCAGAGAGTGGAAGAGCATTCCTCCCTCCCTCTGTCTTTATCAGAGAGGATCAGATCTAGATTAAGCTCCATTTAAGTAGGTAAACAACAGTGGCGGCCGGCCAGTAGAGGGCGCTGGTGCGCCGCCCCCTTCAAATATCAAGAGATGAAAATTTACTTAAACATGTTAAATATAATTTAGTTGTATAATGCAAATAATTATGAAATAAACATGTTTTTCACTCTGTGGGCGCCTGTCAACAACCCCTATATATCGGTTCCAAATGGTATTTGGTTGATTTCTCTGTCTCCATATACTTCCTGGGTGAGGGACGCCGGCCAAACGGTATCCTATGGAAGCTCTCAAAATTTTGGTGAGCTCGTGACCCGAGGCTGCTGTTTCATTGGTTTCTTCAGATTTCCTTACTGGGCGCAGTTCTGTGCGCCCCAGACACTCCCACTTTTATTGGCAGCGCAAATCGGTATTGTTTTAATGTTTTTTGATCTAATGTGATTGGACAATTCTTGTGGCTGTCAATCATGTTCACACCCACCGGGACGCTTCGTCTCAACTGTCAAATCATCCACCGCCGTTTCAATCTGGTAGCTGAGCCATTGGAATGTTGAAGTGGATGCGCGCAAACTGAGCACAAATCGGTTCTTTCCTTACAAAAACAGCCTTTCTCAATGATTTCACTGGAGGAATAAAGGAACGTAAAGTAGCTTGGCCCGGAGCGACCCGATTTAAAGATTAAGCAGCAGACAAGTGATCGTAGACGAGCTTACGCCCGGGCTTCTCCCGCACTTGTTACGGCAAACGGAGTTGGCTGGCTGGATATGGCGTTAGCAATGCCTTTTATTGCTTTCCCTGTTTGCTGTTCCAATTTGGCAGATTCCACAGAAAGTGTGACCAATTGACAACTTTTATTTTTGAACCAATATAAAATGTTCCATCCCTCTGCATTTTCAATAAAATATGTCAACAGATTAAAGAATAAATGTTTTACCTGTAAAAGCATGGCCATTGTTCTGTAATTTCTGTCCGATGTGCGGTCGTAATGTTCGCTCTGCATTCCGCATTGAAGTCCCTATTTTATAACAACCGGCAGTAAGAAAGCGGGGTAAAGCGCATAGAGACAACCGGTTCAACATCATCAAGAGCTCAGCGCAAAGGCCGCGCCCCTTTTTGGGGGAAAACAAACGCTCTTATGCATTGAAATCAACGAGAAATAAGCGCGATAATTGAGCAGTGAAATGCTCAAAAGTTGTTGTGTGCCGGGTTGCCCCTCCAATAAAATGATCAGTCCGGACCTCAGGTTCCCCATCCTACCTGGAAAAGGGAAGAATCCAAAAAGGAGAGTTAAGAGAAGATGAAGAGGGAAAGCTATGTATCCAGTGTCTTTCCATGTTTATATGTGTGGGAAACGCTTCATAACAGGCCATGCCACTCTTTTTTTAAACTTAGAAAGTAACCTAAGTACCCTTTAATATGTAAGACTTGGTAGGGGAGAGCTGGTACGAAAGTGACATTTTTCACATAGACGTCATTTTAAAAGATAACATTACAGACCGAAAAAAAATAGCGATTAACTACTTTCGTGTGTGCTCTGTCAATATCAGGTGCTAAGTCATCCTAATATATACTGAGAGGCATTAAAAACGCACAATAAAATATACTGTTTTAAGTAGTGGTAAATGGTTTCTTTCGTAGTTGCAAAACACGGTCTCGGGAAACTGTGCTTTTGGTAGTGAGACTTGCCTTCACTGTTATCGTTACATTGGCTGTCAATTCAGCAGTTCTTATGCATTATCTGACATGGCAGAAGACGTTTTATGGAATGTGTTTTTGTGGCGTCACAGATGACGCACTTTGTCGGGGACGACAGCTGACACATCTGGTCTTTCTGTGCCATCCCTGCAGTCTGGATACAGTCATATAATGGAAATTAATCCATCCAGAATCTTTTCTTTGAGACTGGCCATCATTCAACATTCAAAATGTTTGATTCTTCTGAAATTCATTTGTTTGTGGCATTTGAAGTGGGAATGATGTGACTTTGTTTGTGTGTTTTTTTAATGGCCCTGATCTTCAACTTTTCATGTGCAAAATGATTTCTCCCAATGTGATTCACGACCATGATCCAGGGAACTGTGCTGCATTTAGATAATCATAATGAGGTGTTAAGCCAAGAAAGGATTCGAACCCAGACACTTGACATTTTGCAATGCTTACCATACCTGATGGTCATCATGTCAATCAGCAAAAGGGAAAACTATCAGTTTTCAAATTAGACGATAAAAACCACTGTGCGTTTCTAATGCCTCTCAGTATATATGAAGAGTTTGGTTCCAAAACGCAATAAGTGCCAAAATTACAAAAATTGAGAAAATACCATAAAGAAATAGCCCTGTGCTTCTTACACATGATGCAAATTTTCATTTTTAGAAATTCATACTATAAAGTGTATTTCTTCATGGTCAAAGTTAGTGTTTCTCTATAAAATGCTATAGGTGCCAACATAGAAAAAGTTGATTTACTCAAAATGAGTAAAATGGATATATTGTGTCTTGGAAACAAACTCTTCATATTGACTTTGGCATTGTTTGACGTCGAACAGAAGTTGCGCATTGCTACTTTCGACCCTTCCAGTCGGGATGAAAGTAGCACACAGGGAGGACAAAAGTAACGTGATGAAATTAACTGGAATCTTTTAAATTACTGTCGTTAAAACAGAAACAAAAACAATCAGACATTTGTTTTAAACATTTTAATTTGCTTCAAATGTTTCAAAAGTAAACGTGAACATGCTTAACGTGCAATTGGTCTATTTATAAAAATTATGAAATTACTTCACTCATTATCACAGTTGTGACAGATATAATGAGCTGCACCCTCAGTGCATGCCTCATGTGTCCACAGCAGACAAAAGATGCACCGCATCCACACTTCTCCAGGCAAAGATGAGGCAAATGTCTCCCCACAAACAAGACATTCCTCATCCTTGCCCCGAGAAACTGTGGTTGCAGTGTATCCGCTTAACAACATTTTCTTTGGGCGTTTTGAAAAGGACTGTTTTTCTGGCCCCTCTGCCGACTCTCCTCCTCCAAAGCAGTTTTACTGGGGTGTCGGTCAGTTTTACTGTTGACCTGCAACATTCAATGAGATGATAGTCAGAATCAGCTTGTTTTTAAACAAGCAAGAAAATCAAGACAAGTTAAAAACGACACTCTGCTCACCTCTTTCTGCCTCTTCTTTTATTTTCTTTCCTCGAGCCAGCCTTTGGATATGGGCGAACCTTTTCTGGGCTGAACCTCTGTATTGGCGTGGCACTAGATGTTCCTGGAACAACAAGCATACCTGGATAGATAATATTTAAAAAAAAAAATGCTTGGCAAGGCTCAACATGCACATTTAAAGACACACACAGACACAAACTCTCACCATCTACAGGAATGGCAGACTCATGGGGATGCAGCTCAAATGGGCTCTGGCTAGGTTGCTGGTGTCTTAAGGGAGAGGGCGCTGGTGATGGAGCGGACATTGGTGATGAAGAGGGCGCTGGTGATGAAGCGGACACTGGTGATGAAGAGGGCGCTCGTGATGGAGCTGGCGCTGGTGATGAAGAGGACACTGGTGATGGAGCTGGCACTGGGGATGGAGCTGGCGCTGGTGATGAAGAGGGCGCTGGTGATGGAGCTGGCACTGGCACTGGGGATGGAGCTGGTGATGAAGAGGGCGCTGGTGATGGAGCTGGTGATGAAGAGGGCGCTGGTGATGGAGCTGGCACTGGCACTGGGGATGGAGCTGGTGCAGGACGGTCGGTCACAAAAGCTGGAGCAAAGTCTGTCTCACTGAAAATATCTGGATTCAAGGGCCAGATACCGGTACACTCGAACCCAGATGAAATGCTGCTTGAGGTCGCAGCTTGAGGCAGAGCTTTAGCCACAAGACTTGGGATGTTGTAGATGGTCAAAGTTCCTCCAGGGTTCATTCGCATCCAATTGTCTGCTGCACTGTTAATGTAGTGCTTCAGAGGACCAAAAACGCTTCGGTCTAGCGGCTGAAGACGGTGGGAGCAGTGGGGTGGAAAAGACAGGAGTACAATGCCATGTGACTTGCAAAAGTCAATAGCTACCACAGAGAGGTCTGATGGATGATTGTCTAAGAGTAGCAGCAACTTTGACTCCGGGGTCACGCGGGTGTGTCTTGCAAAATGCTGTAAAACTGCCAAGAAATCTGTCTCCTGCATCCACCCCGATCCATTGGCAGAACCAGTAGAGCCAGGGGGACCATCCTGGATGAAGTGGTGCTGGAACTTCTTCCTTGGGAAGATAAAGTAAAGGGGAACAACGTTGCCTTGTGCGTTGGCAGCAAAGGCAACAGTTACCAATGTCCCTCTTTCCCCAGAGGTCACAGCACCGACCTGGCGCTGCCTCTTGGTGGCAATGATTTTATCTGGCACTTGATCCGTTGTGGTACCTGAAATAATAAATGAAATGAATTATTGCTGTTGCAAATCACTGTTGCTTTTTAATTTATCTAAATATCAATTTTTACCTGTTTCATCCATGTTCCAAATGTCCTTCGCTTCAAAATTATAGCGGGTGAGGACAGTCTTTAGGTTTTTAAAAAACGCTGTCACGTTGGTCTTGTTGAAGCTGGTGGAACGGGACATGCTGGTGGCTTGAGGTCGACGGATGGACAGGGTTTTTGTTATGGTTCTGCCTCATGTGTGTTGTCTTTGTGCTTATTTGTGCTTGTGCTTACTTTCGTTTTATTTTTCAGCTTTCATTCCCGCCATCTGACGTTCGATTCTCTCTTGCCCAAACTCCAGTGATGTCGTGTGACAGCCTTCAGCATGCCTGCGTCTCATTACCTAATCACGTTTCCTCATACGGAATCGACTGCTGTACTTCATTCATTAGTTTCCACCGGCGCTTGATTCTGGGTCTTGCTAAACTCTGAGTGAATGCGTTCTCTGATAGGGTAATTACTAACCCGTACTAACCAGCACTTATTTGAGGGTGATGGTAAATATTTCGTCATGTAGTATTAACCTGATTAACTCATTAGCGAGTGCGAGTGTTTCTAGCTTTAGTAATTCCTGCCTAAGCTTTCCCTGATTAACTGCATTTAAAGCTGTGCTTTCCTTTGCTTCTCTCGTGGTGCTTTATACTTGTCACGTTTAGACTACCTCAATCTAAACCGTCTAGTTTGATTGATCGTCTCAGCGTCTTGTCTCGAGTCATTATTGTTAACCCAGTTCTCGTGAATTTGTTTATTAATCCCATGTGTTTCTGTTTCCTTTCGAGATTGCGTTCCGAGTCCCCGCCTCCTCCCGTGTCTATATATGTGGGCAGGAGAGAAGAGATCGTCAGTCGAAGAAGAGAGTTCAAGCGTGACAGAGGGCGTTGCGGGGACTGGGTTGAATTTATGCGCGTTTTACCAGGGAATTGTTTGACAAACGGGAGATTTGAAATATGGAGTGTGATGTAGCAGAAAGTTAAAAAAAAGAAAAGGAAAAAGGGAAGTAGGAATGAAAGTGAGGAAGAAGAGTATGTTGTGGGAATGAAGGCTGCAGCAATAGGATATCGTGCAAACGGTCTTTTTAGTGATATGCTCGAAGTAGGAAGATTTATAAAAAGTGAAATCGGTGACGTTAAGGCAGTGAGAGCAACACGGGGTGGAACGGTAGTAGTGGAATGCAGAAGTAAGAGGCAATACGATAAATTATTGAAAATTGCAATGTTTGATCTAACAAATGTGGTTTGTTTTCCAATGAAAAGAAACACGAACATTAAGGGGGTTATAAGCGGCGTGCCGCTATCAGTTGAGGCCAGTGATTTTTTGAATATGGAAGGAGTTTGTGAGGTAAGGAGGCTAAAAACACGAAGGGAAGGAATGGAGAAGGAAAGTCTATCCGTTCTATTGGACTTTAAATCTGAGTTACCTGAGAGAGTATTTTTAGATTATGTCAGTTATCGGGTTCGAGAATATGTCAGGGCCCCACTCAGATGTTACTGGTGTCAGGAGTATGGACATGTGGCTGCAGTATGTAGGAGTAGGATACATAGATGTAGAAAATGTGGGAAATTAGATTGTTTGGAGGATGAGTGTACTACTAAGGCTCAGATAGTGTGTTTTCATTGTGGGGTAAACCATGAAGTTGGAGCATTGGAGTGTGAAAGAAGGAAAAAGAACAGGAGGTGGAAAGAATAAGAACACAGGGGAGAATGTCATATGC
Organism: Gymnothorax javanicus; assembly: GCA_029692085.1. Taxonomy (NCBI): domain Eukaryota; kingdom Metazoa; phylum Chordata; class Actinopteri; order Anguilliformes; family Muraenidae; genus Gymnothorax; species Gymnothorax javanicus. The sequence continues at coordinate 128,847,252 of CM056197.1, read as the reverse complement.
AGGGACAATTAAGAGGGTGCAGGTGGAAAAAGAAAAGGTGAGGAAAGAGCAGGCTATGGTTCAGGAGATTGAAAAACCAGATGAGAATTTCATAAGAATGGAAAGAAGACACTTTTTGGCTTTTATTGCAATGGTGGTGATATGTTCTAGAGACCTTGAAAGTAGAACAGAGAATCAAAATGGTGATGGATGCAGCACAGAAATTTTTAGGAATAATGGATGTTAAAGGAAGAAATTCAAGGGATTTTGGAGAGAGGGTTTGGCGGGGGTCAGGTGACAGAAAAGTGAAGTTTAAGAATGGGGATTTAAGAAGGGGATAAGATAGATATTTGTTTTTTTTGGGTTTTTTTTAACTTTCATGAATTTTCTTGATACGGTTAAGTTTTTTTTTTTTTTTCCTGCGGAGGGCAGTAATATGCCTAGTAGCGTCCATACTCCCGTAAATCTCAAAAGAAGAGGAGACCGTCAGGCGGAACTTTGTAATGGCTTTGCTTTGCATTGTGAAATCTCCGCTCCTGTGCCTTCCTGAGTATTTCCTTTTTATAAGTACGATCCCAATGTGTCCATTGTTATTATGGGTTTACCTTACACTGAAGACGAGGATATAATGCAAAAAATCAAAGAAGTGTTCGAGGATGGCTGTACTTGTGAGGAAACGGTGTCTCCGGTTGCAGTGCAGAGGCTGTGAGCTAGGGGCACGGGCCCCGGTGTGGTGAAAGTGGCCTTTGCCTCAGTGAGGGAGAAGGTGGCTGTGCTGCTTGGAAAACATCATCTGAAAGCCAGCCCGAAGTTTAAAAAGGTGTGTGTCCAGTCAGCAAAGTCCCATACTGATCGAGTCATGGAATCAAACTTCAAGGTGCTTTTACGGGATTTGCCTCTTGGAAAGGATTTATATGTGTCGGGAAACGGGAGCCTTGTTAAACGAGGCGCACTGGAGGCAGCAACATCTATCGCAACAGGTACGAGGAGTGCCGGTAACACCGGAGCCTGGAGACGCTGAGGGGCAACTTCACAATCCGTAACAACTGATTTGTCCTGTCTTTCTCTTGCTCGCTGGAATATAAATGGCTGGACTTCTACGAACGGTGAGCTCAGAGGTTTGTTGTTGCTTTCGCTAAACCCAGATATTATTTCCATTAATGAGACTCATTTATCTGGTGACTGTGCTATTGAGCTAACAGGCTACTCCTGGTTTGGAAACAACAGAAAGAGACACATCCATGCTCCAAAAGAATCTGGTGGAGTCGGACTTTTCGTTAAAAAGGAACTATTTGAGCACTTTAAGATAAATCCATTGGCGGCATTATTGGACTTTTGTTTGAACATCGGGTTTTGGAATATAGTTTTGTGATTTTTTTTTTTTTTCATGTTATTTGTCTCCAGAAGGATCTACAATGGGTAGAGATTGCAACATGTTTTTCAGTTGTTTATTGTCTCATGTTTATTCTTTAGATGCCGATGCTATTTATGTTTATGGCGACTTTAATAGCCGCATTGCTGATAAAGAGGACTGCATTGGAGATTTGGACAATGTCCCACTGAGGGTGGCCTTAGATTTGTGTTCCAATAGCCATGGTGAATCTTTTCTTGAATTCCTCAAGGATTCTAAATGCTGCATTTTGAATGGCAGATTAAATATGGACGTAAAATAATCATCATTTATATCAGTAAGAGGAAAAGCTGTGGTTGACTATGTAGTGACTCCGCATTGTTGCCTTGACTCCTGTCTTTCATTTAAAGTGTTAACAGCAACAGATCTTTTGGATCAAAATGCTGCAACTTGCGCTAACTTGATAGGAGAGAGATGTCGCCTGCCTGACTATTCCCTGTTGCTGTTGACTTTTAAAATTGGAGTTCAAATTGCAGATGGAAATCCATCAGTTTCTATTCCCAAAAGGAGAAAAAGATTTTTTCCTGCAAGTTTGTTGTCCTCTAATAGGTGTCATTTTGCACTATCTGAACCAAGGACTGCATGAAACATGGACAGCCGAATGTCTCCTGAAATGTGAAGCCAAAACGTCTCGATCGCCAACTACTGGCAGGCTGCAGTACAAATTATAAGCCCGCCCCCTCCATGTTAGTAGAGGGGAGAAATGCCACACAGGAAAAATTGCATACATGAAAAATAGTTTTTTTTCTGAAGATGGTTTCTTCCCTTTTAAGAAGTTCTCACCATGCTGATCTATATTCTAGCGTCAATTTTTCTGAAAATTGCTGTAAACTTTTTATTTGATATTATGCAAAAGGGGTGTTCAGAATTTGGCAGTGCGCAGAAACATTCAGCAGTGCACCCATTGCGCAGGCCATGCAGGGACCTGGTGATCAGTGTTTTTTTTAACCAATCCTGTGCTCCTGAGCCTCTGTTCACGCGCATAGGGTGCAAGAGACTGGCAGACGCACACGGATCGAGTCGCTGCAACAGATTGGAGTGGAGAAGGACTATGAGCCAGACACGGAGTTCTATATGAACATTCGTCAACTTTTACTTTTCTCTCCGTGCGTCCATTGAGTGTGAGTTGCCATTATTGTTAATGTTTAAGGTTAAGGATATTTCTGATATGTTATCTGTTCATTTGTTTCATATAGGCATGGGCAACGCTCTGCATAAACTCTAATAGAATGCGTAACAGCTGAACTGGGGCGGTAAACAAGCCTCAGAAAACTTATAAAAAAATGATGTAAATACCATTTTCATACAAAAAGAACACCATGGTTTGATTAAAAGCAACCTTTACAATAGGATACCCGCATTTCATACATGAACTCTGCCTATTACGGCCAATAACGCGATTTGAACAGAGCTATTATTCGCCCGTTGGATGAATGCGTGACCTCAATTTGCGCCGTGTTTACAAACTTTCAAGTGCACGGCGTGGCAAAAATATCCATTTTGGAGGTAGATTTCAGACAGCCCGCGCTGACGTGATATCCCAGCTACGGCCCTTATTGCCTTACAGCCATCTAATTTGAGAAATTACGAGTCTGTTCGTCCAGTCTAGACCTCCAGGGGATGTGAAATTAGTTCGACAGAAGTTGTTGAAGTTCGTCGAGAGTTCGCCGTGACTTCTTCTCAACAATAGCAAGAAAGGTGAGTGTATTTTTACTGCAAACATACATAGTTAGTTGACAGAATATCCTGTGACCCTATTTGTGAAGTTTCAGTAAAATATACCAAGGAATAAACCAGCGCCAGGCGTTCAAAACCTACCAGTGTTCTGACGAATTTTGCTACCTATCAAAATATGCCACCTCGCAAACACCGGTCACAAGATTCATTCACTTATACCCTTCAATTCGAGACTGCGAGGATGGAAATCTGAATAATCAATTGGGAAAAATTCTCGGCTCTCGGTAATTCTGTATATCGTTTACACATTTTGTTAATCGGATTATGAAAGAAGACTGAAAATAAGCGCCCGCTTTTTGTTTGGGTGTAAAAGCGCGTATTTAAAGGAGAATAACATTGTATATTGATTAAGCATTGAACTCTGCATAAGTCGAACTGTTTTAATATTTGTTGATGACATTGCTTCGGCTTCCTGGAAGCAAGTACGCACAAATCTGCTGTCCTGTGAGCATTTCAGGTTCGATATACTGAGTAATAACGCCGCGGAAACCTAAACTGGCCCGTCATTCTGCCGAATAGTCTTACTAAACTAGTTAATCGTCTGATTGCTGATCAAGCAAGGGGAGGTTTCTGCCTCACCAAACTAACCTCCGACTGCACGTCACTGTGTTTTACTATGAATTATTCACAGTAGCTCATTGAAACTATCATGGGAGGAGGGTATATGGACATTATAAAAACAGTGTAAAGTTTTTTTTTTTTTTTTTTTAATCACCACGGGTTGTTGAAGGGGGAACGTTTCGTAGCAGTGGGAGGGCAAACAACTGCCGGCATCAGCGACTTCACTGCATTTTATACAGTAATGGGCGAGTAGCGTTAATGTTTGCCCTCCCACTGATAATTTTGACATTTTTGCTGGCCATTGATCCAAAAAAAACTTCACAGGCAACCCATTCATACCATTTTTTAATATCAATGCAAAACCTAATGTTTGTTGAACATAATTGGGTGAAATTCAATGCATTTTCCATTAAAAAGGGCCTAGGGGGCGCTGCTGTACTTCAGAAAAGGGGTTGATGACTTTAGCATCAATTATTTCTGTTAGGGTACCCTAATGGATAATTTGGCCAGGTTTATTTCTGAGTAGACTGCATTTTCGAAAAATGCCCTCAGGCTTCACCTCCCAATTTTCACAATGGGTTTTGTTGATAAATGCCGAAATCAGCCATTTTTGGGACCCTGTGGCTCTGAGACCCTTTCCTGTAAAGGCGTTGGACTTGTGGCAAACTCTTCGTCTGTGTCTTCTGTACTTACCTGCAAAAAATCATAAGAAAATAATAACTTTTTTCTCAGCAACTCAAGAAATGTTGTCATTTTATTCATTTGTATTGCCCATGCCTATTTCATAGTATTAAGGCATATTAAGGGCATTGTTCTGAAGCACTCGCTGTAGTTTGTGATTCAGTTTACCTCGCGGTAACTACCGCTAATTATTGCACTACTCGTTATTGATATTTTGCGGTGCTATATGTCTGTATTGTGCAATTTACTCTCTTCCTCGCGTATAAACGCCTCAATCAGCAGGCAGAGTAGGAAAACTCGGTAACGCTTGCTACTTTGTTACATGGCTGACATCAAGTGCCTCAATTACACCGCTGCAGGCAGCATGAGCCCTTAAAGGGACAGCGCTACATTCTGTTTAGTGAAGCTGGGGGCAGCTAGCCTTTGTGGAAGCCTACTCGCCATGCAGCAATTGCTGTTATCGATGTCACTTCAATGTAGCAGGAAAGCTATGCACTTAACTGTAATTTCATTATGCAGAATTCCATTTGTGTAGCTGGCTATTTAGTACTTATGTGACTTATTCATCATCTGTTTATTCAGTTCTCATTCTATGGCTGCTGCGATTGTTTTCCTATGCCAAGACACTTCCTTTGTGCAATGCTGTATGTATGTTGTATACATTATTTAATTTTATATTTCCATTCATTTATTTGTAGAAACCACGGATAACTTTACAGTGTTGAGACCGCAAGATGAGTGGCGCGCGTGTGTGTGTGTGTGTGTGTGTGTGTGTGTGTTATCAATAAACGGTTACTTTGGAAAACATCAAATCAGTTCTGACCGGACTTCCTGAGGCGATTGCCACTACCGCAACCAATCCAGTCAATTCAATACAGTCCTACTAGAATCAGGTTCATCTCATCACAACCCCCAGATTTAACAAGGTCCTTCGAGCCGGATGTGACAGTTTCCTCAGTCCAAGATGTATTTTTCTGATGGCAGCATCCGCCCTCGCCGCAACGCTCAGCGGCACCGTCACCTGGATGATTTCCTCGTGACTTTGCCTCAACGACAGCTGCCACAAACTCACACACCACATGTCCACTCCAACGTGGGAGACCACAGGCTCCAGGATGCAGCGCAAGCGCCCCCTGCTTTTCAGACACATTCATGCGTCGGCCCAGATGCAGTCCTCACTGCTCTGAGAGAGATGCAGGAGGACAATCTTCAGCTTCGGAGCCAGATGCAGGATGAGACCAGGCAGCTGCGGAGGGAGATGCAGCATTTTCTCGACGCCCTTTCATAGCGTCCATCCGCTGCACCTCAAGCCGCATCTGGCAGTCTCAACGGCCCACCATCAGGACAGCATCACTTGGCAGACAGTGGCATATCCTTTGCCTGGCTACCTGCCCCAGGTCTTGCCTCCACACCACTGCAGCCCACAAGAGTTCCGTCCCTCGCTCAGCCAGAGGATGAAGCATATGACTGGCCACTCCCTCCTCCTCCATCACCTTGTGAACCATATCCGCAGCCACCTCCAGTGTCATACGTCTTCCCAAGTGCTGCAGCAGCGCAGCAATCACTGCAGCAGCATCCTTCCCTGCATCAGTCTCCTCAGCAGATGCCACCACCTCCGTACCCGCCATCACAGCTGGTGGCAGAGCTCACGAAGCATTTGCGCAGCCTGCATCTCCTGGCAGATCCTGGACAGGCTGCTCCTGCGCCACCACATCCAGTGCTCAGTCGAGAGTATGTGGGGCCCTACACACCCGCTCGCCCTTCATCTGCACGCCTTCCTCAACCACCACCTCACTCACTTGCAGACCCGAGGAAATGGGGTCCAGGACTGTACAGTCAAGCACCCTCTCCACGCCACCTTGGTCAACCTCCCTCTCCGCCCAGGCGAGAGGCATCATACCGTGGACCAAAGCCACAGATCCCCCTCTTCACTGAGGACGACCCTCGCCAGTTCGCTCGATTGAAGATGGCGTTAGACAACCTCCTGCCGGCTGACGCCACCGAGCGCTTCAAATATCAGATCTTAGTGGACCATCTTAAGCTGGAGGATGCTCTTCTTATTGCAGACTCCAACAGCAACAGCAGGCATCCCTACACCAGAACCATGTCCGCACTTACAGAGTTGTATGGACAGCCTCACAAGCTGGCCCTGCAGCGAATCAATGAAGTTCTAGCCGAGCCACCAATCAAAGCTGGAGACACCAGGGGGTTCCGCCTGTTTGCTTTGAAGGTGAGGGCCCTAGTGGGAATGTTAGAACAGCTTGGAAGAGAGGGGAAGACTGAGCTCGAGTGCGGGTCTCATGTGACACGTCTGCTGTCAAAGCTGCATCATGACCTGCGCGCCCAGTTCAAGGGGTTCGTCAGCCCGCTCCGTGTCCCCATCCCCACGCTACTGGACTTTGCAGAGTGGCTGGAATATGAAGTCCGGGTGCAGGAGGATGATATTGCAGTCGGTCGCACCAGATCATCAGTGGAGAGCCAGTCAGACAGGCGAAAGAACTCCAGAGCAGAACAGAGTACGGCCCCGCGCTCCACCACGATCCTGCTGGTTGACCCCCCCGGCCAAGCAGGCAGAACCATCCAAACCACTACAGAAGGCAGAGAGGCCAAAAAAATACTGTCCATTCTGTGACAACATGCAGCACTATTTCAATCAGTGCACTGCCTTCAAGCAGTTATCCATAGAACAGAAAGTTGATTGGATCAAAGCTGGAACTCGGTGCTGGAGGTGTGGAAGGGACCATCTGGCGGCACAGTGTTATCTGAAGGCCCGTTGCCAGAAGTGCAAAGGCACGCACCTTGAGGTGCTGCATGAGGTGAATAACCCTATCAAGGCAGAGAATGCAGCTGCTCCGGCACCCAGCCAGAACACTGCTGCTCCCGCCCCTGAACAGCGAGCGAATTACTACCTGGATCCAGCGCGAAGGAGTGGGTGCGTGCCGCTAAAGATGGTGAAGGTGCACCTCCATCACTGTGGGAAGACGATGGAGACCTACGCCATCCTGGACGATGGGTCCGAGCGCACCATCATCCTTCACAGCGCTGTACAGCAGCTGGGCCTCCAGGGACAGAGTGAGGACTTGGTCCTCCGAACCATTCACCAGGACAGCAGAGCAGTGCCTGGGAGGTCAGTTTCCTTCTCAGTGTCATCAGTCACCCACCCACAGAAACAGTTCCGGATACAGCGGGCATTCACCTCAGCAGAACTCGGGCTGTCCCCACATTCTCATCCTGTTGAGACTCTGCAAAAGACCTATCGCCACCTCAGAGGTCTGCCTCTTCAGTCATTTTCACAAGCTCAGCCGCTGCTTCTCATTGGCTCAGATCACCCCCACCTGCTCACTCCAGTGGAGCCAGTGCACTTGGGCCCGCCAGGAGGTCCAGTAGCCCTGAAGACTCTACTTGGCTGGACACTTCAGGGCCCAGCCAAATTCCTCATGCATCAAGCCTCCACAGCCCACTGTCTGTTTACCAGCACCCTGTCACCCACAGCAGAACTGCTCCAGCATGTGTCCAAGCTCTGGCAGATGGACGTCCTGCCCCACTGAAACGAGAAGCTCATCACACGGTCAAAGCAGGATGCTGCAGCTGTCGCCATGCTGGAGGAGAGGACAGTCAGAGTGGAGGTGGATGGTGTCTGTCGCTACGCTACCCCCCTCCTGTGGAAGGAAGCCATCCCATCGCTCAAAGCACCCATGGAAGCAGTTTGGGGCCATTTGCGCGGGACGGAGAGAAGGCTGTCTCAGGATTCAGTTAGAGCAGAGTCATACAGCCATGAGATCAAGAAACTACTGGATGCTGGCTATGTGGAAAGACTCACTCCTGCTGCAGCTCAGTCCAGTGACCGGTCGTGGTACATACCACATCATATGATCCATCACAATGGAAAAGACCGCATTGTGTTCAACTGTTCATTCAGTTATCAAGGCGGCAACCTGAATTAACAGCTCCTCCCTGGACCCACATTAGGATCATCTCTGCTGGGCGTGCTTCTCCGCTTCAGACAGCATCCTGTCGCGGTGAGCAGCGACATAAAGGGGATGTTCCATCAGGTTCGTCTCCTACCTGAGGACAAGCCCTTTCTACACTTCGTCTGGCGGGACCTCGACCGCAGCAGAGCACAGGACGTCTATGAATGGCAGGTGTTGCCTTTCGGCACGACATGCAGCCCATGCTGCGTGATATTCACCCTCCAGAAGCACATCCGGGATCACAGCAGCCCAGAGGAAGACACCCGTCACTCAGGTGAGTGCTGCTTTTATGTTGACAATCTCCTGCAAAGCTTCACCTCCACATCAGAAGCCAAGCAACTGATCAACAAACTGCAGCCGCTCCTCCAATCCGGTGGGTTTGAGCTACGCCAGTGGGCCACTAACATGCCAGACATCGTCAGCCACATGCCTGCAGACATCCGATCAGAAAGCTTTCAGCTCGGGCTGTCGCATGATGCCGCTGATCCACAGGAGCGAACACTGGGACTGTTATGGCATTGCATGTCGGACACCCTCGCGTACCGTCTCCGCCACTCAGAGCATCTCGAGCCCACTATGCGCAGCATCTATCGGGTCCTGGCAAGGCAGTATGACCCCCTTGGACTGCTCATCCCTTACCCCACCCGGGCAAAGATCCTTGTGCAGCGTCTCTGGGGCAAGAAGAGAGACTGGGATGACCCACAGCTTCTAGAGGACATATTGCATTTGTGGCGCGCCTGGGAGAGTGAACTCCATCAGCTCCCATCTGTGTCTCTCCCACGGTGTTACGTTCAGCAGGGAACAGATGTATCAGCATCCGCTCAGGCTATACACATCTTCTCCGATGCATCAGAGAGAGCCTACGGATCAGTGGCTTACCTCCGGACAGTGGACCAATCAGGCAACATTCACGGGCCTTTCTGACAGCCAGATCCCGGTAGCTCCAGTCCAGCAGCAGTCCATTCCCAGATTGGAACTCTGTGCTGCTCACATCGGTGCTCAGCTGGCTGCGGTCCTGAAGAGGGAGCTCACGCTGACCATCAGCAGTATCACATACTGACAGACTCCTCCACCGTCCCTGAATTGGCTCCATTCGCAGTCCTGCCATTACAAAGTGTTCGTTGGCACCAGGGTCACGGACATCCAAGAGCTGACAGTAGGCAGTCCCTGGAGATATGTGAGTTCAGCAGACAACCCCGCTGATGACATCACCAGAAGCCTGACCCTGTCACAGCTCCTCAACGAACACCGCTGGAGTATTGGACCAACATTCTTGTGGCAGAATGAATCTTCATGGCCAGACTGTCCAGACTTTACATCATCTGACGAGTCCACTGAACTGCGGAAATCACAATTCTGTGGACACCTCTCTGTGATCCCTGACCTCCCACTGCCTGATCCCCGAGGTTTCAGCAGTTACCAAGAACTGCTGGAGGCCTCTGTCAGAGCCTGTCATGGGGCGGCCACACTCACCACTTCGACAGCAGATGACTACAGGCAAGCAGAGATGGCACTCTTCAGGAAGGTGCAGAGAGATTGCTTTCCCAAGGACTTCACTCTGCTCTCAGGAGGTGAGCCTGTCTCTGCAGGCAGCAGAATGCTTACCTTGGCACCGGAGTATGACGCAGAGGCCCAACTTATCCGAGTAGGAGGGCGGCTGCGCAGATCTGAGGTCCTGGAGGAAGAAACCCTGTACCCCATCGTGCTCGACCCGCATCACCCCATCATCAAGTTCATCATTCAGGATTTCGACAACAAGCTTGCGCACCCAGACCCTGAGAGAGTGCATGCTGAGATACGCAGGCGGTTCTGGATACTGCGAGGGAGAGCTGCCATCAGATAGCACCAGCACAGCTGTTCCGAGTGCCAGAGATGGCGTGGCAGTCCCGTAATCCCCAGAATGGCTGACCTGCCACCCTCCAGCCTACGCCTCCACCAGCCAGCCTTCTATTCCACTGGAGTGGATTGCTTTGGACCCTATCTCATTAAGATCGGTCGGCTCACCGAGAAGCGATGGGGCATCATCTTCAAGTGCCTGACAATGCATGGAGTGCATCTGGATCTCCTCGCCAATATGGACACTGACGCCTTCCTGATGGCGCTGCGACGTTTCATCGCACGTCGGGGCAAGCCACATGAGTTCCTCTCTGAAAAAGGCACTAACTTCAGAGGGGGTAGCTCAGAACTCTAGGAGGCCTTTAAAGCTCTCACCCCAGATCTGCAAGCCGATCTGGCCAGCCAGCAAATCCAGTTCAAATTAAATCCGCCAAATGCCCCGCACTTCGGCGGCTCCTGGGAACGGGAGATCCGCTCCATTAAATCTGCCCTCCAGACCACCCTGGGCGCTCAGTCCATCACAGAGGATGTGCTCATGACGGTGTTGATCGAGGTTGAAGGCATCATCAACTCGAAGCCACTGGGTAATGCTTCGGCTGATATCTCAGATCCAGATCCCGTCACACCCACCATGCTGCTGATGGGGCGGCGGGATCCATCCACTCCTCAAGTTATCTATTCAGAGACTGAACTACTCAGCCGGCACAGATGGAGGCAGTGTCAGGCTCTCGCCGACCAGTTCTTGGCCAAATTCATCAGAAATTGCCAACGTTCACTTCAAACCCGCTCAAAGTGGCAGCAAGAGAGGGATGACCTCACCGTCGGCAGCATTGTCATGATTGTCGATCCACAGCTCCCACGTGCCCTGTGGCCTGTGGGCAACGTCTCTGCGGTCATGCCGGGAGCTGATGGCAGAATCCGGACTGTGCAGATCCAGGTCAAGGACCGGACCTATACGCGGCCCGTTGCCCGGCTTGTCAGACTTCCAGCCCTCCCTCAGGACACCCCTGGCTGACATCAGTGACAACAACTTCACTTTGAAAAGTTGGGGGCGGCTGTTCAGAATTTGGCAGTGCCCAGAAACATTCAGCAGTGCACCCATTGCGCAGGCCATGCAGGGACCTGGTGATCACAGTGTTTTTTTAACCAATCCTGTGCTCCTGAGCCTCTGTTCACGCGCATAGGGTGCAAGAGACTGGCAGACGCACACGGATCGAGTCGCTGCAACAGATTGGAGTGGAGAAGGACTATGAGCCAGACACGGAGTTCTAAATCAACATTCGTCAACTTTTACTTTTCTCTCCGTGCGTCCATTGAGTGTGAGTTACCATTATTGTTCATGTTTAAGGTTAAGGATATTTCTGATATGTTATCTGTTAATTTGTTTCATAGTATTAAGGCATATTAATTAAGGGCATTGTTCTGAAGCACTCGCTGTAGTTTGTGATTCAGTTTACCTCGCGGTAACTACCGCTAATTATGGCACTACTCGTTATTGATATTTTGCGGTGCTATATGTCTGTATTGTGCAATTTACTCTCTACCTCGCGTATAAACGCCTCAATCAGCAGGCAGAGTAGGAAAACTCGGTAACGCTTGCTACTTTGTTACATGGCTGACATCAAGTGCCTCAATTACACCGCTGCAGGCAGCATGAGCCCTTAAAGGGACAGCGCTACATTCTGTTTACTGAAGCTGGGGGCAGCTAGCCTTTGTGGAAGCCTACTTGCCATGCAGCAATTGCTGTTATCGATGTCACTTCAATGTAGCAGGAAAGCTATGCACTTAACTGTAATTTCATTATGCAGAATTCCATTTGTGTAGCTGGCTATTTAGTACTTATGTGACTTATTCATCATCTGTTTATTCAGTTCTCATTCTATGGCAGCTGCGATTGTTTTCCTATGCCAAGATACTTCCTTTGTGCAATGCTGTATGTATGTTGTATACATTATTTAATTTTATATTTCCATTCATTTATTTGTAGAAACCACGGATAACTTTACAGTGTTGAGACCGCAAGATGAGTGGTGTGTGTGTGTGTGTGTGTGTGTGTGTGTTATCAATAAACAGTTACTTTGGAAAACATCAAATCAGTTCTGACCGGACTTCCTGAGGTGATTGCCACTACTGCAACCAACCCAGTCAATTCAATACAGTCCTACTAGAATCAGGCTCATTTCATCACAACCCCCAGATTTAACAAGGGGCGTGTAGTCATAAAAAAACAGCAGCGATTGACAACTGCAGTGCGTGGACTGAGTCCCGATAGCCCCTGCCCCCTGCGGATTTCGTTTCGTGAATAGTAATTTTACGTAGAGCTGGAGTAGGAACGACAGGAGACTTAACGTTATCTGAAATTCTTCATAGGGCTAGCTAACAGCGATTGTGCTTCAAGCAGGACAGATTGCAACAAAAAACGACGAAATGAGTTGCTCTGCTGTGAATTGTACTAACCGACCGGACCGATCGGAAGGATCTTTGCTGTTTTTTCAGTAAGTTTATTTTTTGTTTGTTGAAGTTGAACAGTCAGTTAAGTTATTACCAAATTAGCTAGCTACCTCGGATACGTTAAGACAGCAGAGTAGCAAACGTTTAGGATTGATATGGGGGAAAATGGTGATCGGTAGCCATTCGTAACTGGCAAAATATACATTTTTAATTTTAGAGAATACCTATTAAGGTAAGCATTGAATGAAGTTAACGGCACTGTATCATAAAATGTTCTTATGAACTTGAACTTGAAATATTAGGCCAGTGCCGCAGTAGTTTCAGCCTTTAGCGACCAGTTCTGCAGTCTGTTTCTCGGAATCTTAGAGCGAACACAGATTGCGAGTCATTTGGCCCGGTAGGAATTCTGCTTACCCAGGGGATCAGCGTTAGAACCTTGCAAATGGCTGGCTAATTTCTTCAACTTTTCTCGTCGGGTGAGTTCAGCTAAAATGGACCACTTTTTGGTAAATGACTAATCTCACCATCAAAAAACCTATGCATGATATTTAATGTTTTTCTAAATTGGCATATGTCTCTTGAATATTTATTTCTTCAAAAGAAATAGATATATGTAATAGTTTTGGAATTTTGAGAGTTGGAGTATTAGTAGGTCCTTTCTTGAGCAACAACACCCTGTTCAGGTAAAATGGACCAGTTGTTCAGTTAAAATGGACCAGCTGTCAGTTAAAATGTTCTCTATTTTTACATCAGTCCAAGAGTTATTTCTGATTAAATCTTTTAATTAGGACAAACATTTTGTCAAAAATTCATACAATATCACACTGACCATACTTCATATAAAAATTAATTTTGTCAAAATTCATGTGCCAAACTTTGAATTAAAAAAAAAATTAATGGGATATTTTGTCAAAAGCTATTCACTCAATAAAAAGTTGAACATGTTTCATATAAAAATTAATTTAATGTGCCAAACATTGAATTAAGAATAATAATAATAATTAAGAATCAGAACATTGTTGACAAAAACCAATTTCATTTGAACTGTAGGCTAAACATCTCATCTGGTCAGGTCCCTTCAAATACAGTCCTTGCAATTGTAACCATCATCGTCACAGATCCCATTTTCTTCTCCACAGCTCTCGTGGTACCAGGAGTTGCACAGATAGCAGCGCACCCAGTCCTCTGTGGCCTTAGGGTCCTTTGCATCACCATACAATGTCTGGCAAGCTGTGCAGGGGCATTTGTCATTCTCGTTTCGTGCCTTTTTTCCTTTGTTCTCTTTTCCCTTTGTTTGTTTTTTGTTCTTTTTAGTAGCAATATAGTTCATAAGGTCAATGCTTGTCAAATAATAGGACGGGGGCTTGGCCCTTGTTCTGGAGCTCCTCTCCCGTGTAGGGATGGGTATGAGGTCACTGAAGGAGGTTCCAGGTTGTTCCTCCTGGTGTGAAATCCCTTGCCCTTCATCTCCCTGGTGTGTCTCTTCAGGAGTGAAAAGATGGAAGAGGGACCTAAGACAAGATGTAATGGACTTTAAAAAATTATTGGACAAATACAGTTTGCTGGGTGTGTGTCTGTGTCTGTCTGTGTGGTTCTGTGTATGTGTGTGCGTGTGTGCGTGTGTGTGTGTGTGTGTGTGTGTGTGGTGTGTGTCCATGCATGTGTCTGTGTGTATGTGTGTGTGCATGTGTGTGTCTGTCTGTCTGTGTGGTTCTCTGTATTTGAGTTTGAGGTGTGTATGTGCACGTGTGTGTCTGTGCATACGTTGTGTGTGTGTTTGTGTGTGTGTGTGTGCGTTCGTGCACATTTGTGTACATGTCTCTGTGTGTGAGTGTATAGTTGTGTCTATGTACAGTATGAGTGTATGCGCATTTGTGCATGTCTATGTGCATTTTTTGCTATACATGATCACAAAATCATATGGAGTACACACAGAATACACACCTCTCCAGATCCTCCTCAGATGTGACAAGAACCACTTCTTCAGCAACTTCTGCATCCTCAAAGAAAGAAAATGATGGTGTGTCCACAATGGGCAGTGGTTCTGTTGTGATGCTTAGTGCGTCTGAGGGATTCACAGCTTGTGCTGTGCTTGGTGCACTTGTGGCTGGTGCAGCTCTCTCTGTAGTCAGGCTGGGTGCATAAACATAATCAGGGATGATGTCCCTGTTAAAGGGAACATACCAGTGGCCCTGAATCCTGCCTGGGCAATTACAACTGTCGCAGTCTTCTGCCAGGCCCTGCGAAACAAAGGAAAGAACTCGTTCTTTGGGAGCTTCCGTCCAGCTGTCTTCCTTGTCCATTTCCTCCCCTCCTCAAACCAGTTGTTTTTGAGACTCTTGAAAAGCGCTTTGTCAGCAGGTTGGAGGGCACGTGTGGTGTGAGGTGGATAGGCAATCACATGCACATTTTTGTCTTGCATCAGTTGTAGGAACTCTAAATTGTACACGTGGGAACTGTGGCCATCCAACAGTAGGACATGGGGTCTTGGGTCTTCTCTTGGCAGTTGCTCTGTAAACATCTGACCCCTCTCCAGGAACAGGTCACTGTTTATCCATCTATTCTCAGATACCTTACAGCAACATTTTCTGGGCAACCATGAAGCCACTCACTCCTTAGGTGCTTCCCTTTAAAGATGACCATTGTGCGACTAAATGTTCTCATCGCATTGAAGGCTGCAAGGACGGTCGTGGTTTCTCCCTTCTCCCCGGCAGTCACCTCTACACAGGGCTTACCCACCTCCCCAACCACACGTCTGGAGCTAAACTGATCTTGGAGGCCAGACTCATCACAATTCCAAATGTGTGATGGAACATCTTTGATACCAAGTTCCTCCAGCAGGTCTTCGTATTGTTTAAACCACTTTCTGACAACCTCAGGGTTCAGCCCTGCTGCTCGTGCTGCTGAAAGAGCCTCTGGTTTCCTGATGCTCAGGTCTGGATGGCGCCTCATAAAATTTTGAAACCAGTAGTACCCAGCAGTGCCTTTCCCTTTCGAGAAGCCTGCGATGTTATTGGCCTTTGCATATTTAAAAGCAAACTCCTGGACCTCCCTCTTCCTGATGGGGAAACCTCTTTTGATAAGAACTTTAATTTGATCAGCTAATTTTTTCTCCTCTTCCTTTGACAGGTATTGCTTTCTCCCAGATGCATAGTCATAGCCCGTAACTTTACCTCGGATGCGTCTCAGCAATGTGGTCTTTGGAATGTTCCAAGCCCTTGACAAAAAACGAATATTCAGTGTCTCCCCTCTCTCAACTATCTTGTGATATTCATCAATGGCACCCCTCATCCGGTCTGTTTCCCAAGTGTTGTACTGCTTTCTTCCTTTCTTTCTCTGTCTTCTCTCTCTTTTTCTCTTCTCTGCCTGTCCTCCTGCCATTTTCTTTTGCTCTCTCTCTCTCTCTCTCTCTCTCTCTCCCCCCTCCCCCCCTCTGCTTCTTCTCAATCTTTCCTGGAGTACTGTCTGCGATACATAGGCTAATTAAAAAGATTATCAAAAGTTTGCATGGATATTGCAGTGGTGCTGAATTACTGAGAAATCAAAATGGCAAACGAGCAACAACAAAGTGGGAACACTATTGCTTGCTGGCTAGCATAAAGAGTTTATTGGTAGTTCGGTTTGACAACTGGGCAGTTGATATTTGCACAGAAAACAAGCAGAACAGTATCATTCGTGGCTAGTTGCTAACCACTAAGGCTCTCGTTGCCATTTTCTGAGATGGATCACTGCTCAGATAGTGCAGAATGGTTCTAAAATATGCTCAGCGCTCAAAGTGAGCATTTTCATGGTGAGCGCTTAGTTACTTCATGCAGCCAATGTGTGCCTATGCGGTCCATTTTAGCTGAAAAGAGCGGTCCATTTTAGCTGAGGTGGTTCAGCTAAAATGGACCAGCGACTAAAATGACGTTTTATAAAAATCAAAGGTTCTTTACAATCAAAACTTTTTTTTATTAGAAAGAGCCTAACAAAACATTGTTCATACACACTTTTCTTTGTTGGTAAGGGTACTTATAATTCCTTTATCACCCTTATTAGTAATGAGTGAAATCTGATATGCCATGCTCACTTACCGCCCAGTTTCTCTGACGTCCTGCACATAATACTGTGTCCCGCCCACTTAAGCAACCTCAAGCCAATCAAAACTATTCTTAAATGTCAACTAGAATTGTAGCAACACTGCAAGGTCAGCTATTTTGATTTGCTGTGAAAATTTAAAGTGCTATGACGCTCTAACCTTATCTGGTCCATTTTACCTGATGGTCCATTTTAGCTGAACTCACCCTAGCTGATTGAAGTCGCTTAGGCTATTAAA
Organism: Gymnothorax javanicus; assembly: GCA_029692085.1. NCBI lineage: Eukaryota > Metazoa > Chordata > Actinopteri > Anguilliformes > Muraenidae > Gymnothorax > Gymnothorax javanicus. The sequence goes on along the minus strand of CM056197.1, from coordinate 128,830,310 downwards.
GTAAGGTAAACGATGTTGCAAGCTTGCTATCTGATGTTCAGTACACAAGCCCATAGGTGTTCCCATAAGTATCAGCAAGCCAGCTTCTCGTTTTTCAGCAGGTAACGCAACGAAATTCCAACCTTATGTTGCAACCTTACGGACAGCGGCTAAAACTGCAAGAAAAACTAATTGGATCGAGGAGCTACAGATTATTTTACCAACGATAATATGACAAAAATTAAACATGCCGAAAGCGGATTCAATTCATCAATAATTTCAATGTAGATTCGGCAGGTTTCGGATGAAATTACGGCTGGAATCAATGCATCTTTATTGGAATTGGCTAGGTTACGGGGTAACTCTTATAAGATTGATCGGACGAAGTATCGGGGGAAAGCTGACAACATTTCGAGTTTGGCCTGGAAGGAGATGGGCACAAACTGTAAATGAGGGAGTGGTGTAAACCGGGAAGAATATCATTTTAAACTAGAGCAGCAATTTCTGAAGAAATTGCGAGTGTGAATGCTGAAAGCTGAAGCCACACTGCGATGCCGTCTTGAATACACTAAAGTTTGAATGATTTGAATGTTCGCTGACACCACACTGAATAGCTGCCATGAAAATATGATATTTGAATTATGTAGAATACTTGAATGTTTATCAAAAAAGTGAAAGAAATAAAGCTGAATAAAGAAAGAATGAAAGAACAATGCGAACTATGCCATCCACGTTACTCAGCTAACTTAGCAAATGTTCGCAGTTATGGTAACTATGCTAACAATGCTAACCATGCGAACCACGTTATTCAGCTAACTTAGCTAATGTTAGAGGTCGAATGAAGTGTCTAGAAGAATGCTGATGTTATAGAGGTTGAAAGTAGCACAAGAGTTTGAAGACTGTTTCAATGCATTTCTATGGGACAAAAAAAAAGTGAAATATTGTAAAAAGTATAAATAGTATGAAAGGCAAGGCGAGAAATGAACTTTTCTTTTCAGTCGTTAGCCGGGCAACCTAGAGTTCTTGAAGGGTGGCAAAGACCATTTTAGGTAGTCAAGACATACGCTGTAAAAAAAAAAAAAAATTATATGATTGAGGACTCACAATGTATTTCGGTTACTTTGGAAAGTTTATACTGCCTGGAATTGGATAAGAGCAGTTTGCACATGAGGCATGGCTGAGGAGTGTAATTAATGCAACTCCCTGGAAATCAGGGGTAGGATCGAACGTATCAATATTACAAACCGTGTTCGAGTTCAGCTTGCCAATGAATATTCATTTACTGATCCGGGTGTGCCATCTAGTGACAGAATAATGTAACTGCGTGCATAAATAGAGCAGCTCCCATGTCTGCTGTCATGAGCATCTGCGCACACGGGTTATGGATCTGATCAGAACGTACGTTAAAAAAAAAGAAAAAAAGAAAAAAAAGGCCATTCGCAAGTACGAACTCGCGCCATGAAAACCATAATGAGACATGCAATACGAGACAGAGTCGTGAATGATTGAAAATATTTCAAGTGTTAATTTGATTAAATTCAGCTAAATTCATGTCGGCGTTTGCTGATGCGCCACTAAAAGAGCTTCAGTCGACGAGAGCTGCTATCGCAAGCAGAGGCAGTCGGTGGATAGAGAGCTCAACGTTGTCTGCGCGAATAATTCCTCGGAGGTTTAGAATATCTTAATGGTACCGCTGGCAAACAGATACTGTTGACTTACAGAGCCTGTATTCTAATCAGTGAAGACATAACTTCTGCGAATGACCGTAGTGGTAGACAAATACTAGTATTGCAAAGCAGTACATCCATTTAAGGGAGACTGCAAACAATGTCGTATCGCATTCATGAGCATATGTTTCTCTTTTTAACGAAGCATTTGTAGCGAACTTCTCTTTGCGTTTGATTGACACAGAAAGCAACATTTTAGAATAGTGGGGCATTAGCTGAGACCTGCAAATAGAAGTAAGCAGCGTGGAGAATGAGCTGCAATAATTTCCCTAACCGCAAATAGCTGGCTCGATTCACTTCGTTCTTATGAAGACACCTGTGTTCTAACGAAAGCATCTGCATGGAAACTCAGCTGAGCACTTCGATTTAAAATGAGAAAACCTAACCGCAAAATAGCTGGCTGGATTCACTTCGTTCTTATGAAGACACCTCTGTTCTAACGAAAGCATCTGCGTGGAAACTCAGCTCAGCTCACTTAGATGTAAAATGAGAAAATCACGACACGGAGGGCAATGGCAGGAGCCGTGTCCTATTACCAGTGAGAGCCAGGCATGTACAGACAAGTGCACGCACAGGCAATCGCTGAGTCACTCAGCCTTGTTCGCGCACACCTCAAACTCTTGCTTCTCACGCAAAAACCGTTTATCCTGTCAGCAATGTAACCACATCATTCAAGGCACGAGACTTTGCTGAGTGCGCGGATGTCTTTTTTTTTATTTCTCTGTGTGATATATTTTTGGAATAACAGCGATCTGAAAACTCTGGCCGTTTGCTGTTCTCCGAAAATTTTTTGGGTGATTTTTGAATGGAAGAGATAGCAAAGTTGGACGTCCCTCCTGTCCTTTGACTGTTCCCTGAGCCAAAACTATATACTTAATGTTGAGGATTATATTTCAATATTTCTCATATTCATTAGTCATCAGTAGAACAAATGCCATGTTGAATAACCATAATCAATAATCATAATCAATAACCATATTATGTAAGCAGCAGTAACACAAACACACATGCAACCTGTTCACACACACGAGCAGTGCACACAGACACACACACATAACACACACACATACAAGCAGTTCACACACACACGAGCAGTGCACACAGATACATGCACAGGCATAAGCAGCGCACGAACACATACACATACACACACACACACACACACACACACACACACACACACACACACACACACAAACAGTTCACACACAGACAGACACACACATACAAGCAATTCAATTCACACATGCATGAGCAGCTCACACACATAAGCAGTGCGCTTCTGTAGCTTTGATTAGTAAGCAGGCTTCTGTTTAGTTGATTTGAAAACATAATCAGGCGATGCATTTGATTTCTGTAGCTTTGATCAATGTTTGTTCAGTAAAATCATTAGTTGTTACTGAAAAAAACAATTTAATCATTTATGTATCCACTTGTATCCTATTCCTTTGTCTGTACTTTTCATCTCTTGAGTGGAACTTTCCACTCCTTTTTAGTCATGTGCAGCTCATCTTTGCTTTGAATTCCTGAAGGATTAGGTAGTGGCGTTTTGGTTCGCCTGGCTAATTGTAGCGCGAGAATGAGAATTCGGAAAGACCATATTTGGAAGATATTTCCGGTGATAAAGGTATAAAAGCTGGGTGTTAAAAATAAGAAATCAGTTCTTCTTTATAAAAAAAAAACTCGGCTTTACATTTATCAATATGCCTCAATAAAGCCTAATCGTCTGAAGAATCTGTCTCTCTCCAATTGCTTGGGGATGGGGGAACCTCATAATCTGAAAATATGTCTGGATGAAAACCACAACATTCACTGCTACAAAAATGATACTACTGTAACAAGAACAAATTTTCCTACATTTTTGTGAAATTTCATGAAGAGGGATTCAAATTTATGGAAGTTAGAGCGATAGAGAAAGAACTTTTTCATTCTGTCTGCTCTCAGCTCCCACTCTAGCTGTCACAGAAGAGTTGAAGACTGTTTCAATGCATTTCTATGGGACAAAAAATGTAGAAAAAAATTAATATTTAAAAAAGTATAAATAGTATGAAAGAGAAAAATAATAGCAATAACGTCCTGAAAAATCTAAACGTTTTGATATATGAATTGTTAATATAGCACAAAGTATGTAGGAGTAGTTTAACGGCGCGCAAAGAAGCTATAATAATAATAATAATAATAATATAAGTATAAAGAAAATGGCCGACATGAAAAACAATAGTGTGAATGCTTTCAGCATTCACACTAAATACTTTATAGCGTGATGGTTGTTGCGCTACTAAATTGTACATTAATTATGGCAGATGTTATTCGCACTTATACGTGTGGCCAATGCTGAATTTTTTTTTTCTTGGCCACGCTTATAAGTGCGCCAGTTGATGACCATTCCAGTGCCGCTTAGAAATTCCGCTTAAAATGAAAGCACCAGAGGTGCTGATGCCTCTGTGTGTATTGCTTAGCCACTACTGATGTACAATAGTTGTACAGTAACATAAAAGCAAGCTTGAATACATAAACAGTCAATAGAGTGCGGTCCTTGTGCCAAAATCATGTGGGTGTGGCTTAACATTATGTACACAAAACGTGTATACTGAAACATGAAGTGCTACAAAAAATGAACTGAATCCTTTTTCAAAATTCTGGCACGTTTAAAATCAAGAGAACAGTGTTTTTCACTCGTTGGCATTGTTACTTTAGCTTGGATGCACACGCTGTCGCAGTTATGATGGTAACAGACAGACAAACAAACAAATACACAGACTGAGTAGTCAGATGCTCATGTAAAGAGTGTGCGCACACCGAGGCATAATAAGTTTCGCCAAGAAAAAATTTTTAGCTTTGGACACACTTAAAATAAGTGTGGGCAATGGAGCAACGTGCATCTTGGCCACACTTATAAGTGCGTCTAAAGCGAATTTCGATCAATTTTTGTGCTTGGTACGCACTTAAATAACACTTCGTTAATTATTGCTGCGTTTGCTATCGAGTGACCTTAACGTTAACTAGCAAGCTAGCTGACTTCAGTTAACGTTAACTCACATTACCTTGCACACGGAAAATAATGATTAATTAATTCAGCCACTGAAACATATCTGTTAAGGTAATGGTTTCAGTATCTTAATTTAGAAGGTCAGAGGTAAGTTTGGGCGTTGCACAATGACAAAATAATATTTTCTTTGATCAGCTTTATAATTTCTTGAAAATTATAGGAAGTTATTTTGAAGTTTGAGGTCTCTTCATATACAGTCTATGTCTGAAATACGTTTCAAAGAAGTCGGAATGGGTGCATGTGACCCCACATAAAAAGGAATGTAAAGTGGTAGCAGAAAGAATTTGGTTTCAAAGCATATAAAGCTGCATATATCTCCATTCTAGTTTTTTTTTTTTTTTAAATAATGTCAAACCTGCCGTTTGCAAAATTGCCATATGTGTGGGTTGGAACGTGCAAGTCAATTTTACTGTTGTCATGGTAGGGCAGACTGCACTTCAGGTTTCAGACATAAGCTTCACAAATAATTAGATATGTTTTCTTTTTTATCATGTGATTACAGAAGTCGCCAAACCACTGGGTAATGCTGAGGTTACCCAGGTCCAGTGAAGACTCAGAGGATGCTACAAGATTTTCTTTTGTTTTATTGCTGGAGAATACTTCTGAAGTAATTTGCAAATGAAAAACTGATGAAAATGCTTATCAAAACTGCTCAACTATGCATTGTCACTGAAACTTGCAATGGTTCTGTTAGACGGTAATTTACACTTGGAGGTAGACAAGTCCATGTTGATTGAATAATAATGGACATGTAAATGGCTTATGTGTGCTTGTTCCGTCCGTGTCATCTTCCTTATTGGCATAAACTGTCATTCTTTTTTTTTTTTTTTTCGTTTAATAATGCATTCAAAAGCCGTTCATCTTGACCTCTAAGCCTTCAGTTTTCCAACAAAGACTCTAGTCATCTGTCCTTGGACTGGGAGTATATGAGAAATGTTTTGTAATTCAATGTACCTTTTCTGTGATGGTGGTAAATTAAACCTGTAATGTACAATAAAGGTCTTTACATTCACATTGAGCAAAAACTTCACTCTGGAATTCTTTCACATATACTATGTCCTCTGCTGCAGTAAATCAGAGGCATGCAAATGAGCTAAATAAAAAATATTTAAACAAAAACTGCACACAGCATAGAGTTCTGTGTGGCCCAAAGACAACCCACTGGCTACATCTGCCGTGGGGAAACATTAAGGAAGTCCATCAGGTGGAAAGGCTTGGGGAAAGCAAATGGTTTGGAGAAAAGATTGAAGAGGAAGAGAGAAAGGAAGGTGGATGGAGAGGAAGAGCTGGGAAAACGATAAGTATGATGGCTACCACTCTAGTATAAAAATAAATAAATGAATAAAAAGCGCATTAAACATCACATAAAGCAAGAAAACTATGACTTTTATTGCGCCCATAGCTGATGTTGAAAATCCAAATCCAGCATCACCCTACTGGATTTGGTCTTTCAGACACAGCCACAATGTTATTTAAAAATATATAATTTCCCATAGGGGTGAAATGAACTCCATCATGCAAAAATTGGCCAGGATCTCTCTGCATTATCTGAGAATGATGCAAGATGTCTCCACCAATAGACAAAACAAAGGTAGCCATCACACTATTGACATATTGCCGGGCTTTGTCAATCCTTGGATGGGAAGACCTCCACCGGCATCGCTGGGTGATGGCAGAGAAGATGATCTTCATCCAAGGGAACTGCCGATGGAGAATTTCCAAGTCCTGCTCGATCCCTGCGACAAGCTTCACACTCTTGATTTGTCCAAGGTCATTCCCGCCACAGTGGACCAGCAGGACCTCCGTCACACCTCTTCCTCTCAGGCACTGGTGGATCAAGGGGAGGAGGTTTCCCCAAACCATGCCACCCCAGCCAAACCACTGGACCTGGGCATCCAGACCAAGGTTGGTCTCGATGGTCTCCCTTGTTCGTTTTTCCCCACGGCGAATGTAGCTGTCCCCAGTAATGTAAACTTTTGACCCTGTTGGTTGTAAAATGCAAATGTCACCTTTAAATGTCACTTCTGCTGGCTTTTCATGCAATTTAACATGTTTCATGTTTATATTCTATTATTCCATATTTTATCAGGTGGTATTGCGCTTTTTGTGCATGAAATAGGTGTGACAATGTTATAGACTTCAGTTTCTTATGACATTCTCCAGCGAAAAGTCTTATGCTTAAATAACCACAGGCGTCGGTTTCCAGCTATTCCCTTGAGATTTATACATACAGACCCTTTCCAAAAAATTAGAAAATCATGGAAAAGTTGTTTCATTTCCATAATACCATTCAAAAAGTTAAACCTTCATAGATTATAGATTCAGGGCCCACAATTTAAACGATTTCAAGTATTTATTTGTTTATTTTTACATAATTTGGGCTTCCAGCTCATAAAACCCACGAAAACAGGACATATATTCAAATCAAGCATGATTATGGCACTGAATTTTATGTTAAAGCTAATTTAACAAGAAGTCAGAGATCTCTGGTTGCCCAGTTAAGAACAGCAATCCTCCCACTGGCTCTCGAAGTTGGCAGGTTTAAAAACATCTCTGAGGAGCAGAGACGGTGTGAACTCTGTGATTTAGGTGAAGTTGAGAATGAATCTCATTTTCTCTTGTACTGTCCTTTCTATGATGATCTAAGATTACCTTTGATGATTGAAATGTCTGTAAAAAATCCTGATATATTCTTGGGCAATGATGATGACAGGATGGAATGGTTGTTTACTTTTAATATTTATAAGTTGGCCTCTTTTGTTGCAAAAGCCTGGAAAAAAACGTCATGATGGTTTGTTTAACTAGTCTACTATATTATTGAGTGTATTTTTTGTTTCTGGTCTTTCTGTAAGGATAATGGTGTCTTGTAAGCCCATTTGGGCTGGGCATATTGTTTATGCATGACACAATAATAAAACTTAATCAATCAATCAATCATGTATGATTCCTGAGCCTTGTGTTTTGCTGCGCCCACGTCTTGTCTGCCCTTTGTCTAAGTCTCCCAGTGTGTCTGTCAGTTTAGTTAGGTCCAGTTTTTGTTTTTCTGGTTTATCCACTGTTTGAGTGAGTACTTCTGTTTCCCCCTGCCTTTGGCAGTGTACCTTAGTTTTCCCAATCGTTCAGTGCATGTGCACGGTGTTTTGTTTCTGGCCTGTGTGCCCATTTTCTCCCAGTGTTTTGTGTTTTAATAAACACTTTGGATCCTGCATCTGGTGTCCACCTGACCTCTACTGAACAGTTTTGTTGCGCTCGAGGAAGGAGGTGAGCCAATCCTTCCCTGCCATCTGGTTTTTCTCCCATGAACATGGAGTTTTGATACCAATATTTTCGGCCAGCTCATATGCAAACTTTCACACCTAAAACAGCATGAAAAAGGTTAATTCAGATAGCAAGCACCTCCGCTCCGGATCTGCCCCGGCTCTGTGCCGACTCCAGCTGATCCGGCTCAGAGCCGGGGCAGATCCGGAGCGAAGGTGCTTGCTATCTTAGGCAAATGGCGGTAGTGGTGTAGCTCTGTCTGCAGTGTTACTCCAACCTCTTTAGGACTCAGGCCAAAATATATATCAGCTGCTCTCTTTATATATGCCTGCAGTCTCTTCTCCTGTTCCTCTGTGAAGACTTTGTTGTGAGCCCTGTACCCTGGGGCTCTGGTCTGCTGCCCTCCTGCCTCTGCCCTCCTCTTGCAGTACCTGAACAGGGTGACATGACAAACGCCATGTACCTCTGCTACCCTCCTTATACTCTCACCTCTTTGGACATCAAAAAAGGCCCTTCTGTAAACCTGCTGGTCAACCTTTCCCCTCTGGTTAGTTCTGATCCTAACTCTTGGCATTTTCTGTCGGTAAAATATAACACACATATTTTTTAATGAGCTTTAAAACAGAAAATTCGGCTGCATTAGCAGAGAGGGACGAACGTAACCGTTGCTACTTCCACCCCTACAGTGACTCCTGACATTTGAACCAGGATTGCTTCTAAAGTGGAAAAAGTCTGACATTTCAAACTTAAGGATATGTTGCAAAACTAAATGACCTATCATTTCATCATAAAGATGACACATGGAGCGATAAAGACAATCTTTAAATCAAAAAAGTTTACCATTTGTCTGAATTTACTCACCACTGTGGAAAACGGTCTTCCCAGTCTCGTTTCGCGAGGAAGCGACGAAACCTCGATTTTTCCCGGGTCTGGAGAGTGTCGCGAGCTGCACGTGCTGACCTAATTTGACGCATCGAAGTGCGGATGGCTGAGAGTAAATCGCCGTATTACTTTCGTCCCACGTTACTTTCGCACCGGCTCTCCCCTACTATACTTTAATATGTTTATTCGCTATGATTTTTGTCTCGTGTCATTATTTATTCTTTATTTGCTTAACTAACTCACGTAAAGTAGCGTCAGCCAACCGAGTCAGGTTTGCGGTCTAACGTTATGTGCATTTGTTAGTTATTCTTCACCCCAAACTGACACAGACTTCGAAATTCGCGGTAGTGAGAGGGCAAGAGGGTGGACCGATCAACCTTAATTTATTAAGATAACGCGAACGTTCAGGTTTGGGCAAGGTAGCAAAATAATCGCTAGACATATGAATAAATTAATAAATGAATATAAACAGGAAATTTAGTTAAATAAGGCGGAAATATTTTACACCTGAAAACATACCAAATTTCATTAGGGTCAATGGGATCTGAGGTTTTCGATCCCCCAAAAAGGGGCGCGGCCTTGACGTTTGGCGAAGTACCCGTATGTGCCGGTCGTCTCTATACGCGAGCGGATGTTTACTTCCTGGCCCTCAAGAATTTTCACCAACTCGCGTTTGTGTCCCTCATCAAAAAGGTAAAAATTTCCGTCCACAGTAATAACTATGGAAGCCCATAGTGGACAATATTCAAATGAAAATGTAATCCCACTATTGCATTATAATTTTCCACATATGAGTTATTTGAGACAATATTAAATTGAAAATGCATTAATCCAATTATCACTTTCATTTTCACATACACATCTGGGAAATCTATGACTATATTCAAATGATAATGAAAAAGCTGATTGACATTTAATTTTCAAAAGTCATGCTCTGCAATACAGTGGACAATATTCAAATGCAATAAGCAAAACAGCACCCCCAGCCTATTGCATTTACATTTACATGTCATCACGCTCTTTTAGGGTCAACATGATAATGAAAATGCTGTTTTCTCATCACTTGGAAATAATAATGATATAATAATGATGACAACATTTGACATTTCATTTTTAAAGACTTATCCTGCAATACATGGGACAATATTCAAACGCAGTAAGGGAAACAGCGCCTCCCAGTCCATTGCATTTTCAAATACATGTCACCACGCTCTTTTTGGGACACAATGAAAATTAAAATGCAATCTGTCAGCGTCTCATCAAGGCGGGTCTTCCGCTAGGACGTCACTTATTAGGGGCGCGAGCGGAAACCATGTTCCTCATTTGCATACCAACCAATCAGCTTCTGGGTAGCGCTTGTACGCGCGGAGGCTTACTGATAATGTCATGATGGCTAGGCTGCTATGTTTTGTGTGCCATCGCGCATTAGGCTATGTTGCGCTTTGGATGTAGCCATCTTGGCAGCTAGTATGCTAGCTAACGTTAACTAAGGAAAATATTTGTAAATGATCATCACATTAAAACGATATGATTTGATTTTTGCCCCAACTCTATTAACTGAGCTAGCTGTAATATGCATGAACTTATCCGAGGCTTCGCGGCAGTGTTGTGCAACTGCAACCCAAGTGTGCTTGCAGATTTCAGAGACGTTAGCTAGCTTGCTAGTGAGTCTAAAAGCAATCGCTTAGGTACCCCTTGCTAGCTATGATGCCTACTGGAGAAGCTCTTACAGCCCTGATTTGTCACTTTAAACGCCATCTCGCGCACACGACCTCTTTCACCATTGATTAGCAGCTTCTTTTACCTAAAGAACAAACTGACAGTTCAGCCTGAGACATGTTATTTCATAGCTAGTTAAAGCAGCATTATCCTTCCATGCGTGCTATAGCGTATTACATTACTCCAGATAAAACGCTATCTGTCTTCCGACCCTGCTGACGCTAGTTAGGGGAAATGTTTGTCATCATTTTTATACTTAATCGCTGGGATTCGGTTTTTGGTAGCTGACGATTGCTCTTGTGCTTGCCGAGTTGCAAGTTCGCCACTCCTGAAACATGCACAATGTATACATCATGCAGAACGGTCTGATCAACAGCCAGCAGTCAGGCTGCCGCTGTTCCTAGTTTAATCACGATTCCCAAGCCACGTAGCAATGGGAGAAGTTTTGATGACTGGCTGAAAACAATGTTCCTCACTTGCTAACTTAACCTGCTGAAATATGAACTTCTTTGATATGTTTGGCAGCACTTTTGTACTATCACCAAGAGTACTATCAGATTTCTGGGAGATTTAAATGGATAGCTCATTACCTGGCTAGCTCAAGAACAATCTGCAAGCACAAGAGCAATCGCTGTCGGCTAGCTAGCTTGTGAAGATAGGGGAAAAACCGAATCACAGCGATTAAGTATAAAAATGATGACAAACATTTCCCCTAACTAGCGTCAGCAGTGTGGGAAGACGAATAGCATTTTATCTGGAGTAATGTAATACGCTATAGCACGCATGGGAGAATAATGCTGCTTTAACTAGATATGAGATAACATGTCTCAGGCTGAACTGTCAGTTCGTTCTTTAGGGAAAAGAAGCTGCTAATCAATGGTGAAAGAGGTCGTGTGTACGAGATGGCGTTTAAAGTGACAAATCAGGGCTGTAAGAGCTTCTCCAGTAGGCATCATAGCTAGGTAGCTGTACCTAAGCGATTGCTTTTAGACTCACTAGCAAGCTAGCTAACGTCTCTGAAATCTGCAAGCACACTTGGGTTGCAGTTGCACAACACTGCCGCGAAGCCTCGGATAAGTTCATGCATATTACAGCTAGCTCAGTTAATAGAGTTGGGGCAAAAATCAAATCATATCGCTTTAATGTGATGATCATTTACAAATATTATCCTTAGTTAACGTTAGCTAGCATACTAGCTGCCAAGATGGCTACATCCAAAGTGCAACATAGCCTAATGCGCGATGGCACACAATACATAGCAGCCTAGCCATAATGACATTTAAGCCTCCGTGCGTACAAGCGCTACCCAGAAGCTGATTGGTTGGTAGGCAAATGAGGAACATGGTTTCCGCTCGCGCCCCTAATAAGTGACGTCCTAGCGGAAGACCCGCCTTGATGAGACGCTGACAGATTGCATTTTAATTTTCATTGTGTCCCAAAAAGAGCGTGGTGACATGTATTTGAAAATGCAAAGGACTGGGAGGCGCTGTTTCCCTTACTGCGTTTGAATATTGTCCCATGTATTGCAGGATAAGTCTTTGAAAATGAAATGTCAAATGTCATCATCATTATTGTATCATTATTATTTCCAAGTGATTAGAAAACAGCATTTTCATTATCATGTTGACCCTAAAAGAGCGTGATGACATGTAAATGTAAATGCAATAGGCTGGGGGTGCTGTTTTGCTTATTCTATTTGAATATTGTCCACTGTATTGCAGAGCATGACTTTGAAAATTAAATGTCAATCAGCATTTCATTATCATTTGAATATAGTCATAGATTTCCCAGATGTGTATGTGAAAATGAAAGTGATAATTGGATTAATGCATTTTCAATTTAATATTGTCTCAAATAACTCATTCATAAGTGGAAAATTATAATGCAATAGTGGGATTACATGTTCATTTGAATATTGTCCACTCTGGGCTTCCATAAATAACGTTAGCAACAACCCCAGCACTGCTGTGAATGGGATTTGGCGGCTGCTGGCAGGGTATTTAAACCTTTTTGTGCAGATGTGTCCGCCAGTGGACACGGAGCTGCAGATTTCTGCACGCAGTTACAATATTCTATCACTAGATGGCACACCCGGATCAGTTATAGAATTTTCACAAGCATGCCGAGTTCGAACACGGTTTATTATATGGACGAGTTCACTCCAAACCCTGGATGGATCAAGCCAACCTTCGTTTGACTTAAAACGGTTGGCACATCCATACTACAGGGTGACCCAAAACAGTGTCCCTCCTTCCTCTCAGAACTCCAAGGTGGATGAGGAACTTGGAAATGAGTGGGCAGGATTGACTAATTATCCAGTGTATGAATTTTATTGCCACAAAATGATCTCGGGTAAAAACTGCATTTCAGGTCACTCTTCAAGAGCAGATATACAGGCTTTAACAAAGCCTTGCTTATTGTGGATTACAGGATTGGTCACTGATGTGCCTTCCCTTTTCTCTGCTCATCGTGCCATTATTGGCGCTAAGACAATCTTGTCACCGTTTGGGCTCCGTCCTGTGAAAACCATTTTTCCGTCCATGTCACATTAGCAACAAGACCGAATTTTTTAATTCACTTTTTACCAAAATTGCTGTGATCCAGGTCTAAAACTGCCTGTAAACATTTGTTTTTATGTTATCAATGAAATAAACCACATATATTCCATTAATTTATAATTTCAACCTGTTAAGTACAGTGGGACCTGTTGGTCACACTTTCTGTGGAATCTGTCATTTATGTATATAAATATGTAATTTACCACAGCTGTAAGGTGCTGGAAAAGCATGAAAATGCACCTTGAAAATCCTTGAAAAGTGCTTGAATTTCACTTTGTAAAAGGTGTACGAAGCCTGTAGACAGCATTACAGTGCTGTATTTTTAGATTTGTGTTTTGTTTTTCTGTTTAACTATGTTCCATTTATTGTTGGCATCTTTACAAAACATCAAAATCCCATAGTTGGTGGACTATTTTTAACATGACTGCTTTTACAATCAATCTGTAAGTAATCTAAGGACAGATACAGCGATCTGTGGACATAGGGGATACATCCTCAATTCATAATAAAAAAGGGTACAAAGTACAAACCCTGATAAAATCTATAGGCTACATTTTCCCTCTTAATAACTGACTGTGTCGACATCAAAGCAGCTGTCAGGTGTGCTGCGCCAAGGTAAATTGCGCCCCCCCCCAAAGATTTTAGCACCAGCCGCCACTGGTAAACAAATGTATCACTCATTGCTGAATTACAACCCTTCTGTACATCCTTAAACTTCTCCAACCCCATCTCACCAACCCCCACACAAATTACTGTATATCACAATTACAGACCTTTGTCCCCCTCTCTACATGGTCTTTAATCTCATCACAGTCCACTTGAGTATAGTGTCCCCATATCTGATTGCAATCTGTCTAAAAACAATGAAAAACTTATTTGTACAAATTAGATCAAATTTCTTCTTTCAGCTAACGGTCTACATTGAAGAAATGAACAAATATCCTAAATGAAACTTTTCTTCATGCTGGCATGAACTATTTAAGAACATGTATTATGTTTGAGAACATGAGAGTTGTTATTGCACAAAGTCGCTCAGTTTATTTAAGGTGTTTAAGATCAGTGGCTCCCCCACAGCACCTGCAGTAGGTCCCAGCTGCAGCAGTGCAGTACAGCCCGGTTAGGGGAGTTCTAACGCACAGATACGAGAGGCAGAACAGAGTTAAGCAGGTGCGGAGAACTGGCTGAAACGCAGGCAAATAGATCGAGTGAAGATAAGAGGCGGAGATCAGGAACAGGGCGAAAAGGAGAGCTTGTTAATCACTAGTAAGGTGCAGCTATACAATCCCTAGTGCCTTTAGTAAGTTAGTATTATATACAATTTTAGTTTTGGTTAGTAACTTAACTAAAAAATAACAAAAACTGTCAGTACTCTAAAATAGTAATATAGAAAAGCAAGGTGAAGGGAAGTAAACGAGATTAGAAGGAATCTATTGAAAAACCCAGAAAACCATGAAATCACTCTGAAAGTATGGCACACAATACTGGGGGAAATAAGCTGTCACATAACATACAAGACCAGGAGACAGTGCAATGCATGGCAAAATACAAAACAATGACCGGAATATAACTGAGGGAATGGACTATGGCAGGAAATGCAGGAATAAACAGAAACAAAACATGGCATGGAACAAGGCAGTGGCAAGACATGAACAGAACAGAGCAGAACAGAGCAGAATCATAACAACTAGGATATGAGGTTCCTAAGAGCTGTCTGGTGCTTTACTAATGTAAATTGTCTGAAGAAATTGTTAGCATTAAAGATGGTTATTTGATCAAAATATTACTAGTAGCTAGTAAGAAAGCTATTACAAGAAATTGGGTAAGGAAACGCCACCAACTAAGGACCAATGGATAACAATTGTTCAAGATTTTAATGGAGAAATTGACACGCATACTGAGGATACAAGAACCACAACTGGAAAGAAAATGGAGAAAATGGACTATTTACAGCACTCAAACTGACGACATTGGACTGGAACAATAGTCACTAGATACAATAACCATCAAGGCTGTTAGATATGTAGATTCCTTCCAAGCAGCACTTGTTTTGTTCTGTTTGTTTGTGTTCATTTATGCTTTGTTAATTGTAGATGTAACAGGCATGTAAAAGCCTTAAAACGTATGCTAATAAAAATTTAAGTGGAATAAAAATAATAAAAACCATATTTATATTAATCCAACTCGAAAGAAAGGGGAATGTCTTGTGTCCATGTAAAATGTTCACTGTTCATAAAGTGTTTGTTGATCGAAGCACTTAGCCTGAGTAGTGTAACTTGTACTTGCGTCATGAATACGTGCCTGCAGAAGCAGGGAACATGGGCCGGGTTATGCGTGATACGGTGCATGCATGTTTTTCCAAAGTTTTCTTTCAAATCCCTTTAGGAAATCCCTGCATATCATTGTAGGCTTACTGGGCCCAATGTTAGAGAAGTGAAAGTCCCCCTTTTGCACACTCAGGCTCTTTTCTATTCTATTCTATTCTAATGTCCCTTTATGGTCCCTTTAAAATTCGATTTTTGCACATTTTCAGTCTTAAGGGTCAGGCAAAGTAATGCAAAGGTCTGGGGATATATACCTCCCCAACCATAGGAGGTTTGGAGAAAAAGGACCCCTAAAAGCTTCCCATGTCTGTTGCGCATGATTTGTGCTGGAAAAATTTGGGTATCTGTTGAAGAAGTGAAAACTGTGGTGGATAAATGCAAATGGAGAAAAGCCACTGGAATGAAATCTCCAACAAAGTGTTGAAGTCTCCAAGGTTGTTTAACGTATTATGTGAATTGTTTCAGTTTTGTTTTGATAGTGTTACCATTCCTAGACAATGGGATAAGACAGAAATTGAACCTGTTCCCAAATCTATTAAGAATGACGCCATATTGCCACTCGGTTATAGGAGCCTTTTTAATTGTTGAGTATAAACTATACTCTTCACTTTTAAATTGCAGACTTGTAAATTAACTTGAAAGGACAGGGTTACTTCTGGATGAACAGAGTGGATTTCGAAAGTACAGAGCATGCATTGATCATATATACTGTATGTGGCAACTTCCATTATACGTGCAATGATTAAATAAAGTAAATCTATATTTGTTTGCTTTATTGATTTCCAAAAAGCATTTGACTGGATTAATAGGGAACCCAACAGGTGGTTCTTAAAGTCTGGTGTTGATGGCAAGTTTTATTATGCCATTAAGTCTCGAACTTCTAGAGGAGAGAGGGGAAGAGAGAGACAGAGGTGGGAGGGTGGTGTAGGTGTAAACTTGTACTCATTTTAAAAATATTGAAATGGAACTGGTACTGTCGGCAGGAAGGCTTCACAGGGAAGAGCAGAAGGGGAGAGTTTGAGGTGTGATTCTGCTCCTGAACCTCTGCTGTGGGCCTCTGTTATGTACATGTGAACATGGGAGTGAAGTTAAACCCCTTTATGTTCAGTTTTTCCTGCACCATCATGAACAGATCCTGCTTTCACATTTTACACTGTAGTCTTCAGATATTAAGAGAGAGATACTCCTGTTCAAACAGCAGTTACAGGGCTGACAGTAAAAGAAAGTTTTATCATGAGACACAGGCTGCCCAAGCAATTACATTCACCCAATCGTTACCATCGGCCCTCTGTAAAAATGCCCATAATGTGTTTCTGTTTGCGGTTTGCAGAGATTTCGCATCACCCACCATCACCAGCTCCTGACTCCAGCCTCTTCAGCATCAAACCCATCATCTCCCAGCTGACCAGAGGACCCCTCCTTCCACATGGGGGACGGCTTCACCACTGCCTGCTACGCTGGCAGATCTGCAGCCCACCTTGCTGAAGGGTCCTCGAGGACGGAGTCATCGCCAAAGATATTATTGAATTTATTTCATTATTAATAAATCTTTTCAACTTGTGAGTATCCATGATTGTACTATCAGTGCTTCAGTGGTGGAATGTAACGAAGTACAAATACTTCGTTACTGTACTTAAGTACGTTTTTCACGTATCTGTACTTTACTTCCGTAAAAATTATCAAGCATACTTTTGACTTTTACTCCTTTCCTTTTTTCAGCTACAATCTGTACTTTCTACTCCACTACATTTCTAAAATGCACCTTGTTACAGGTTTGAACCAATCAGCTTGTGCTATCCCGGCCTCCAATAACGGCAGGGTGCGCCTTTGGAAGCGGCAGTCGCATTCGAACGAAACCAGATTCACCAAACATGGATCCCGAGACTGAGCCCCCTGAATAGGGTATTTGCGAGAACCGCATTGCCTCAGACTACCTCGGCACCTCTGCCAAACATTCAATAGCATGGGTCCACACATAAAGCGGGAACAGTGAGAACGCACGGAAAACATCACGTTTTTGGAGTTAAAATACTGGACTTTCCATCAAATATTATCAGACCAGGAGTGTAAGAAACAACTATAATATCTCAGGATTGAACGCGGTGATTTTCTGCTGTCTGTGTGTACACAGATCAAGGCTGTAACCACCTTTCTAGCATTGGGGGGGACAAAATGTCTGGGGGGGTCAAAAATTTTTGAACATTGTAAATCGAAATGCAGCAATCTGGTGCAATCTGAATATATAGCACCTCACTGAAATTTAACACCTTTTCAGGCCTAAAAAAATCAAACAAATCATCTGTTAAGTCCATACCTGCAAACTCAAGATGGATGAAAAAGGTGACAAACTAAACCCCTGTTGGGGGTCTGGGGGAATTCCCCCAGAAGAAAATTTGTGATTTTAACACATAAATTGAGCATTCTGGCGTACTCTGAGAAGAAAGTTAAGAGAAAAGACAGCAATTGCTTCAAGTAAAAAAAAGAAAACATTAATACCACTAAAGCTGTGGTTTATAAGCATTTACAGTGCTAAAACTGCTTGGACTTAACAAATGGGTTCCACTTACAGGTAACACGGAAAGGTGGGGTCTGGGAGGGTCTGGGAACCCTCCCCCAGAAAAATTTGAAAAATTAATGTGCTGTAAATACGTTTTCCTGGTATCTTGGGAGAAAAATCGGGCCTATCTGTTCAATGATTTTCCTCCCAAGGTTCCAAAAATTAAGCTAAAAAAACTTTCAAAGTGCTGTTATAACACAGTTTCACATTAACTGACAACTTTTACCTTTACATAAGACTTTCACTTTACTGTAAAAGTTTGTGACCTTAACCCTTTCACTGCTGTTGGTGACTCAGTCAAAATTTCATAGAGGAGAAAATCTTTTGAAATCGTCCAAACCCTACAGTGTTGGTATTCATTGGAATGTGCTTGATGAGAGCTTTCCAGTGAATACCAATGTGCTATGGTTCGAGCGATTTTCAAAGGTTTTGATGTTTCAGAAATGTTGACAAAATCACCACTAGCAGTGAAAGGGTTTGACCATATTTCCCACAAAACATTGATATTATTAGTTTTTGAGTTTATATAACACCAAATAGCCTCCAACAAAATAATTGTAGTGTAACATGCAAACCCAGTGGCTATATGCAACTGTGATTTTAGCAGATGTTAACAGATCACCAAATCCCCCCCTCCCCCCCAAGTCCCTAAACCTGGTTTAGTAAAAGATACCAACCTCAACAGCTTGTAAAAAGTTCTTTCATTCAGGAGAGACTCGAGTGAAATCAAGAAAAATTTTAATATGCGTTGAGCATAAGTAGCATTCAATTCAATTCAATTTTATTTATATAGCGCTTTACATAGAGAAAAGGGCAGAGCCCAGACTAATCCCTAATCCCCGAATAGCAGGCAAAAAACTCCCTGTAGGGAAAAAAAGCCTCGAACAGTGGTGAGAAAAAACTCCTCATTGAGAAGAAATCTCAGGAGGAACCCGGCTATTCTGGGGAAGCCCATCCTCCGCTGGCTGAATAATAAATTGATGGTAAATTAGGTATGAGAGGATCAGGACAGCAGGAAAACAGCAGTCAGAATTAACATGCTTAAAATCAGACAAGCATTTGGCGCTTGGACTCTTCGGGAAGACTTGTAGAGCAGGAGCACGGCTCAGAGCAGCAGCAGGAATATCCCCCGACTAGTCCAGACACTGGTGGCGGTGGTGGCTGACGTCTGATGGAGCTGGAGCAGCAGTACGGAAGGTCTGATGGAGCAGGGTGGCGTTGGGGAGGAGGAGGGTCAGCGAACGGCAGCATGAACAAACTAGAGCAGAGAAAAATGACATTTTTTAAAAAGACAGCAACATAACGATCGGCTAGCGATGCGACTGAGATGTGCCACGGTTGGATGGAAGAGATCAGCTGCTACACCAGCTGACTGCTCAATTGACAGCCCCAGACATTGACTGCAGAGGTTTATGGGCGAGCATGTGAGTGAATTAAAAGAAAATAAATGGAGTTGACGTGCGCGCGAGAGAGAGTCTTCCTGACTGAACTTTCGCTGAGCTTCATTACAATGCTGTGATTGCCTTTTTTCAAAATGGTTCTAAAAGATGAGGCTTTAATGCTTCGAAAACACTCCCAAGTGTTGTGAGAGTAGGAAGTGTGTTGTCATACACATAATCCGAGTCACCATTAAGTTGAATTTCTGCACGTGAGTGAATTTACTAATCTGGAGGCAGTGGTTGGGTGGGTAATGTCCAAAACAAACTATCTTATTTATATTAAAGATCCTATTTATCCTAAAGATGTCCTGATATAAATTTAATACAATGATGCTGTCCTATATTAAAGCATAACATTGCCAACATATGAACAATTTTTTTACGGAAATATTATTATTATTATATTTACATGAATGAATGTGAAAAAGAAATGTGACTTTTGGGCCATTCAGAATTTTTTCAATAAGGCTATTGAACTATTTGGATTGACTCATACATAGCCTTTTTAAAATAATGTTACATATCTTACTTACAGACTCTAAAGGGCATAGAATAGCTCACTAGCTTCAGAACCGCAGTACTCGCTGCTTACAAGTTTAATGACGGGTGATTCTGAACGTCAAGATGGGGTTTTGGAATGGAAAATTTGGAAAGTCTTCCGGTATTCCAGGACAAATTTTATTTGGCACCGTAAAACAACGAATCAATATACATCAAATAGTAGGCTATGAACAACTGGTCCATCAGTGGGGTCCTTTTGTAAGCTCAAGCAAATTTTAACTGAACGCATACTTACGATAGCCTATTAATTTAACGTCAGTCTTACCGCTTCCATGTCCCCCTGCAAATGAAAACTGCTTGCTACGAGGATCATCATGGCCAAACAGCTGGTCATTTTTTGCATTTGAGAGGCTGAGCCTCAAATGTGTAACTTTATTCTCTAAGCTTTTCCACCTTTCCATTGCTTTCTGACATGTTCGTCTGTAGTCATTGAAACGCGTTTTACCGCAACAAGGGACAAGCAAGGCCATTGGTCGAACAAATTTCCCAGCAAGCCTGCCTTCTTAAACTTTAGGACGAGAACAACAAAATTAAATAAATTGTACATAGCTTAAGTCCATGTATCATTTTTTATTTGTAAGAAAAGAGTTTCTTGGTCATTCCTATCGCGTAAAGCAAATATATACAATTGGATCCAAATAAATTTGCCATGATGCAAGACAACCGGAATAGTGAAGTTGAACCATTAAAAGTGGTATATATAAACCGTGAGGACTGGTCTAATGCCTGTGTTTATATACCAGGAAATTGGCAGAAATAATGACGGCCAGTAAGATACGTGTATACGTTGTAAAACTGGTTTTGATTAATGAATAGTGCGCGCTTAGTTTTTTCGCTTCTCTGTGAAAAAAAGGGGGGGCGCACACCCCTGTGCGCCCCCCCTTGGATCCGCCACTGAATTTGGATGCAGTGGAGATAGTCTTTCGAAAATCACTAGCATTGGACTTATCTAAGTGGCTAACGTTAACACAATTCAGACGAGCTATTCACAATTACGTTAAACATGAGAAACGGATCACAACACACTTGAGGAACTCCTTACTTTAGCAAGTAGATGTCTCGATACATAACCCCAATTTAAACAGTATATTATATCGCTGACAGATGACGAGACTTACCTCAGATCTAACGCGTTAGACACCACTTTAGTACTGAAGTAGGCTACTATGGGAACATAGCAGACCTTTGTCAAAAAGTTGCAAATTGCCGCCATCGAAGCAAAATCCTGATCTTGATTGGACAAAAAAACTCGCGCTATGCGTTCTATCCAATGTGTGTATATTGGTTCCATCAAGGCTACTGAAGGTTCTGATACTCCAGTCGCGTGGCGCTTTATGAGCTTTGATTCTATGGGTCCAGCCCTTCTTCACCTACGGGTCATTTAGGCCCGGAGTGAACTCTCCCGTCTCCCCTGATGCCAACTCCACCCCCCTCTTTTTTTGAAAAACTCACCGGTTCTGCATGATTCACGTAAATGGCCCATTTGACCAAAAAAAAAAACGGCGATTGTAGCCGAAAGGTGACTAGTTTGCAGGTATGCCAGCTAGTTGACATTCGTTGGTCTGAAACTTGGCTACTGAGTGTGCAGTCAGTGTGGCAGTCAGCTTGCTAGTAACGTCAGTTAGTCGATGGCCTCTCTATATTTCAACAGTAAAAACACATCATCAAATAATCGATATCAACGTTAAAGGGATAGTTCACTTTTTTTGAAGTGGGGTTGTATGAGCTACAAATTGCCTCTACTTACATTAGATGCAGTAGAAAGCTCTCTGATCTCCTCCAGGTAGCCGCACCAGGGCATAGTGCTGGGTGGAAATTTAGGCGATACACTGTTGTGAATGGAAACCAAGGACTGTACGGAAACACAGAAACAGTGTATTTTCGCGGCCTAAAAGAGGTCCTACCTGAAAATAATACACCATTTCAATTGTACACTACATTTAAAAAAATTAGGGGAGACCGGGGACAATTGTAACACGGGGCAAATGTAACAGAGGCGCCCATTCCTAGTAGAAACACGCTACATGTGTACACTCTGCACAGAACATGCAAATTTCATCACTCCACATGCTGTCTGAGGGTCGGCAGGTTTAACAGATCGTGGAACTTTTTACAGCCAAAAAATCATTTTTTTGAGCAGGTAAGAAAATCTTAAATTACCTAATGTTTTTTTTCTGGACAAATATGTGCTTGAGCTATGGCTGTCATTTTTATGTTTAAAAAATAGGTTTTTAGGCCTGTATTTGGCGAACGTTTCAACGACAAATACTAATGCTAAGATAGAAAAAAAATCCCCCAAAATATGGCCACTCTCCTCGGGGACAAATGTAACAACGTGTTACAATTGCCCCTTGGGCATTTTATTTGGATTTAACGTAAGCACACATTAGTGCATTTGTTTTCAAGGGAGTAGTTACTTTCTCTATTGCCTCAGTTAAAGGGCCAAGCCACAGCAATATGCAAAATAACTAGTATAATTTTCCCCCACATAACTGGGAAAAATATAATGTAAATGCGTCAAGCATTTGTCATATTTTATTATAAATAGTTTATTGGGGTTCTATCAAATGCTGTTTAATTGTTGAAAATCTTACATCTGTCCAGCGCGTCACCTTCCAGAAAGGAAAAATAAGATTTGTTGGTACAATTTGATGTGTTACAATTGCCCCATGGGTGTGTTACAATTACCCCATGTTGTGGGGGCAATTGTAACACTTGACACCGGTTTTGAAATGATAATGGCTTCAAAATAAATTGTTTCACTTAACCCAAACCTAGTCATATTTCAAGCCAAGATATGCATCCTTCATTTCATATACCTTTAAGCAAGTATTTAACTATAAAAAAGTTGATATGTCAAATTTGGAAAAAAGTGTTACAATTGTCCCCGGTCTCCCCTACAGCACTTTAGCTGCTCGGAAAAAAACACAGTTGCTCTTGAACTTACCAACTGACATATTCGTAGTTCATTGCGCACAGTAGCGATCAGCTGTTTGGCTCAGACTGAGCGGTTTGCGGCAGAGACAGCATTTCAATGGCATAAAATTGCGTCTCAAATTTAAAAAAAAAAAAATCCCTATAATAACCAGCACAGCAGATATACAGTATGTGGCTGCGTAGACCCAATGCGATATCAATTTGTGCTGCAATGTTACATTAGACTTTTTCACAGGTGTTTCACTCTTTTACCTGATGCTTGGGTACAGCAGCGCTCTTCAGCGTGCACCGTTGAGATTTCCCTGAGTGTAGCCTAACGAAATCCTCTTTGGAAAAATGAATACTGCAAACATGGAGTTCTTTTAGGGATACGGGTGGCATATCAATATCCATGTTGAGGCAACTAGCCACAGCTACAAGTCCAATATTCCGCAGAGGAATGCGGTGGAAGCTGTAAGTGCACCAGGATACGGCTTTGCTTTCACGTCCAAGAAAGCGACACACACGGACCATTTTAGAAATATTTGCACAAGTTAAATGGCCGTCCGACCTCGCAACCACAGTTAAGCCATTTGCACACTGGACGCAAAACTAATTTTTCACACAAAGATTACATTCAAAGTCAATGCGAAGACGTGAATACACGCGTTTGTGCAAGCAGCTTTACTGTGACCCAAACAGCTGATCGCTACAGCGCGCAGTGAACTACGATGCGCCTCGCGGAGGAATACGTCAGTTGGTTATTTCGCGAGCAACTTTTTTTCCGAGTAGCAAAAGTGCTGTAATTTTTTTAAATATAGCGTACAATTGAAATGGTCTATTATTTTCAGGTAGGACCCCTTTTAGGCCGCGAAAATATGCTGTTTCTGTGTTTCCATTCACAACAGTGTATCGCCTAAATTTCCACCCAGGACTATGCCCTGGTGCGGCTACCTGGAGGAGATCAGAGAGCTTTCTACTGCATCTAATCTAAGTAGTGGCAATTTGTAGCTCATACAACCCCATTTCAAAAAAATGAACTATCCCTTTAACATGGATGTGTGTGTAAATTTGAAAGACACTATCAACAGATTCATAACATTAGATACCTTTTTGCTGTTGTACACGACACGTAATGTTCCGTTGTCCTGCCCAGAAAAGCTTGCACTGTGACGGTCGGTTAACGTTAGACCTTTTCTTTGATGATGAAAAGAATCGAGTGACGAAACTGTGCATGCGCGGACGAATTCCCATTGGTTGTGGGGCTGCAGAAATGTGTTTAGCGAACGGAGCATGTACTTCAGTAAAACTGTAAACAAGCAGATGTATGATGTTTGGGGCATGCCTGAACATTGGGGGGGACTTGTACCCCCCAATGTATATGGGTGTTATGGCCTAGACACAGAGTCAGATATTTTGCTCATTTAAATTGTGCTTCGGACTCTCACAATGTTTTGGTAACACTTTATAATAAGGGGACATGAATCATGTAGTTATCATGCATTACTTCATGCATGATTCACTCATGAGTTCATCATGATTCCTGCATGATTTCATACATGAATTCATCTTGACTCATCATGAGTTAAAATGAATTCAAGCTTACTCATCTCTGAATTCATGCAATGACATCATATCAACTAAGGCATTACTCACTGTAATGAATTCATCATGAATCAAAAGTAATTAAGCATGATCATGATGAGTTCATGGGCTTTAATTCATGTCATTCCAGGATTCCTTCCAAATAGCATTTGACACATCTGTTGTAATGAAAGCTACTGTATAGCTACCACTTTAGTTGAGGGGGCACAAACATGATGAACTCATGAGAAAGTAAGCTTTAATTCATGTCATTCAATGATTCTTTCCCAATAGCATTTCACACATCTGTTGTAATGAAAGCTACCGTTTGTCCACCACTTTAGTTGAGGGGGCACAAACATGATGAACTCATGAGAAAGTAAGCTTTAATTCATGACATTCAATGATTCCTTAGCAATAGCATTTCTCACATCTGTTGTGATAAAAGCATGTATAGCCACCACTTTAGTTGAGGGGGCACAAACATGATCAACTCATGGGAAGCTAATGCAGGAAGTAAGAATGAATTAATGGATTAAATCAGTATGTACTAATGCATGAAGTAGTACATAACTTCACTGTAATATTGTATCTTTATAATCAAAAAGTGATGGTAAGTCCAAGTAAAATATTAATTGCAATTCTGCCCAAAGTGAACTGACTATGTCTCTGTAGGCCCATGAATTCATGAGCAACTAACCCTCAGTTCTTGTTGTTCAATATTCCCAATAGACTAACATTTGTACATTTATACTATATGTTGTGATGATAGTTACCATACGTCCACCACTTTTGTTTAGGGGGCACAAACATGATGAATTCATGAGAAATTAAGCTTTAATTCATGGCATTCAATGATAAAAATGACAAGCTAATGTACCTACCACTTTAGTTAAGGGGGCACAAACATGATTAATTCATGGGAAGCTAATACATGAAGTAAGAATGAAGTAATGGATGAAAACGTCTATTTTGATTCTGTTAAAAAAGTGAAACTACTGTCTTTAATGAACCATGAACTCATCATAATCATGCTTAATTACTTTTGATTCATGATGAATTCATTACAGTAAGTAATGCCTTAGTTGATATGATGTCATTGCATGAATTCAGACATGAGTAAGCATGAATTCATGTTAACTCATGATGTGTCCTGATGCATTCATGCATGAAATAATGCATGAATCATGATGAACTCATGAGTGAATCATGCATGAAGTAATGCATGATAACTACATGATTCGTGTCCCCTTATTATAAAGTGTCACCAATGTTTTTTCTCTGACTCATATTTTATCGGGTAGAATAAAGCATAAGATATCAAATAAAATTTAATGAGTTCCTGTATCACCCATTCATGTTATTAGTGTACTGGGTGACACTCCCATTTTTTATGGCTGATTTATAGCAAGCCTAAAATCGTAAAAAAATAAATAAATAAATAAATAAATAAAAATCAATGCGTTGAATTATTCCAATCACCCTTTCATTGTACGCATTTTCAGTCTACTAGAGCCATAAAACGGACAGACCTGACAAAAAGGGAAGATCACAGTTGTATGTTACGCCTCTCTTGTTCTAACAAATGCAGCGGCGAAAAGATATCTCCATTCAAACGAAGAAATTCAATGGTTGCTCGAAATGTTGGCAGATGAAAACATACAATCACAACTGGACACTACACGCAAAACTCAGAGATTTATAGAATAATTTGTGAGTAGTTACATTCAGTGGTTTTCAGAGAATAATAAATCCGTGCCGTGACAAACTAAAACTGCGGCTGCGATATTTCGAAGTGCGGGACGCCGTGCAAAAGTCTGGCAGCTCAAGTAATGAGATAGATACATTTTCGTGGTATAAGGCAGTGGACAGCATAATCGACCAAAAACGCAGGGGTGAAAGAATTCCATATGTAACAGTCACCAATGTCGAATGTAGGCTGATCAGTACATTTTCGGCTTACCCTGATGTTTGGGTGCCCAGAGAAAGATTCGGATATGTAAAAACAAAAAGCATTAGAAAATTTTGAGTTTAATTTCTCGTGCTGCTGTACGTGGTAATCCATGTTACAGATGACACACCGGGTTGCTATGGCACACGCAGCATATGCATGCGCGATATTAATATTATAAACCCCCTTATCAATAATAAAACACCCTGAAATATATTGGTGTCTCCTTTTAAAATCGTTCCCCTTACAACACGGATCATCATTCTGTCATTCATTGCAGCCCTAATTTTAAAGTACTGGTCTCCCCCCAAAAAGGTTTGGCTGCTTGGCAAATGGCTAGATTCTTATTTCAAACTCCTTCATTCTCTGTTTCTCAAAACCTGCCTTATTTTAACTGGCCTAGTTTTTGCCTGGAGAGCAAGTCTGAGTACATTGTGTTTTTTTCAGTATAATGAAGCCAACAGAGTCTAATGGTCTGCATTGAATAGATCAATAATAAAATAAATTATTTGAATATTCTATAAGCAGTCATCTTTACTAGTTTTGCTTAATGATATTAAATAATGCAGATGTTGCTACTTGTAATACTTATGCCTCTGCAGATGCCATTATTAGTAATTTTACTTCTGTTCATTGTGAAGGTTAGCATACTTATTAGGCTCACCCTCTGTGATACAGTTCACACTTTAATTCTGCAGATTATATTTTACCCGACATGATGATCTAAAGAATTAAAAAGGCACAGCCCCAAACATTTTTTTTGTTGAAATATAGGCCTAGAAATCATGAGACAACCTATTGTGCAAGTACTTTTACTTTTAGTACTTTAAGTACATTTGAAAGCTAGTACTTTCTTACTTTTACTTAAGTAGGATTGTTAATGCAGCACTTCTACTTTTACTTGAGTATATATTTTGCTGGTTATCTGTACTTTTACTTAAGTACTGAACTTCAGTACTTCCTCAACCACTGATGTCACAGAGCACGTTGTTGACGAGTCCCTGGAAGACAGCAGGGGCATTTGTGAGCCCGTACGGCATCACCAGGTACTCCCAGTGACCTGTGGGCGTGTTGAAGGCGGTCTTCCACTCGTCTCCCTCCTTGATATGGATGAGGTGATAGGCATTCTGCAGGTCAAGTTTGGTGAAGATGTTGGCCTTCTGAAGAAGATCAAAGCCCGTGGACATGAGTGGAAGGGGGTAACGATTCTTGACTGTGATGTCATTCAGCCCACGATAGTCAATGCAGGGTCGGAGAGAACCCTCTTTCTTCCCCACGAAGAAGAACCCTGCCCCGGCCCGTGAGGATGAAGGGCAGATGAGACCGGCGGCCAGGGATTCATTGAGGTACTTCTCCATGGCCTCGGTCTCAGGTCTGGACAGGGAGAACAGGTGCCCTTGAGGGGGCGTGGTTCTGGGTTTGAGGTTTATGGCACAGTCGTACGGTCGATGAGGAGGCAGACGGGTGGCACGAGACTTACTGAAGACCTCCTTCAGGTCATGGTACTCTGGCGGGACCTTCTCCAGGCTTGGGATCTTCTCAGGGGGAGATGCAGGAACAGGTAAGTGAGCCTTCTGGAGACAGGTTTGAAGACACCGTGGGCTCCAGCCCAGAATCTTGTGCTTCTCCCAGTCCAGGATGGGTTGGTGTTTGACCATCCAGGGGTGGCCCAGGATAACAGGTGAGTGAGGATAGTCAATGAGCAGGAACTTGATGGTCTCTTGGTGGTTGCCGGAGATGCAGAGCTTGAGGGGCTTGGTGGCGTGAGTGATGTGATCGATCTTCAGGCCATTGAGAGACTTGGCCAGGCGTGGGTGCGCCATTTCCTCTAGAGGAACTCCCCACTCTTGGGCCGTCCTCGCGTCCAAAAAGCTCTCCTCTGCTCTAAAGTCCATGAAGGCTGACGATCTTCGGACCCCTCCTTCCCACTTCAGGGTGACAGGCAGGCAGGTGCATTGTTTTGAGGAGCTTTCCAGAAGGATAGCGCCCACTGGCACTCCTCCCACAGCTAGTGGGCGTTGGCCTTTTAACGGGCACGCTGCAATAAAGTGTCCCGTCTCGCCACAGTATGGACATGCTTGCTCCAAAATCCTTCTCTCTCTCTCCTCTCTGGATAACCTGATGCGGTCAATCTGCATGGGTTCTGCCTCTGGGGTACATCTGGTGGCACGGGGACAGCAGGGTGGTGAGAAGGAGCCCTTAGGACTGGGTGTTGAGGACCACTGGCGACTGGACCTCAGACGAACGAACCTTCTCCGTTCCTCCAGACGGGCGTCGACACGGATGGCCAGGTTGATGAGACTCTCCATCTCTTCAGGCAGCTCCCGCATCAGCAGCTCATCTTTGATGCTCTCTGACAGTCCATTGATGAAGGCGTCATAGAGTGCCCTCTGCTCCCATCTGCTGCAGGTGGCTAGGGTCCGGAACTCTACGGCATAGTCCGCCATGGGTCTGCTTCCCTGCCGGATGCGCAGGATCTCCCTCCCTGCCTCATGGCCTTGCTTGGACCGGTCAAACACCCTCTTCATCTCCTGTTCGAAAAGGGGCGACGTCTGCACGCACAGCAGCCCCGCCTCCCAAGCAGCCGTAGCCCACTGCTTGGCTCTCCCGGTTAGCTGGTGATGATATACGCTACCCGGGATTGCTCAGTGGGGAAGGTGGTAGGTTGTAGGCTGAAGATGAGGCGGCACTGCGTGAGGAAAGCGCGGCAGGATCCAGGCTCACCGGCGTATTTCTCAGGCGGAGGAAGTCGTGGCTCGGCGGCAGATGGCGCTCTGGTCACAGGAACGGGAGCAGGGACAAGGGCAGGTTTAAGTGCAGGATCCGGAGCTGCAGGCGCGGGCGGGTGTGGGGGAGGGGCGCGCTGGCTAGCTTGCATAGCCGTGGTCAGGTCCGCAACGCTGTGGGTCAGAGTCTGCAGGTGCTGCATGATAGCCAGGAGTTGCTGCTGCTGACTGCTGACAACTGTGGTCTGCAGCTGGGCATTGGTCGCTGGTTCCATCCTGGTCAGAACGTACTACGACGATCTGGTACAGGAACCAATTACAAACCAAGATGTGATCCAAAAAACTTAGTTTATTTCAGTCCAAGTTCAAAGCCAGGAAGAAAGAGTTTGCAACAGTACAGATACGTGAGCCAAAAATCAAAATCCAAAAATGAAAGCAGGGGTCGATGTCCAGTAAATCACAGAGCACAGTACAGAATCACTATCCAGGAATCGGTAGTCAGAGTACGAAAGCAAATGGTCATACACAGGGCGGCAGGCGGGTAGAATGGTCGCACAGAAAATGGGTTGAAAACAAAAACAGGCAAACAAATCCAAAAGGGCTCAGGCAAACTCGAAGTCAGGCAAAGGGTGTAGAAGAAGAATCGATCAGACAGGCGTACTAGGAACTCGGCACTGAAAGAAAGGATCAACGTTCTGACAAGAATGCACTGCAGTGAAAGACCTTAAGTAGACAAGAGGGAAGTCACATGCTATCAAGGAACAGGTGAATGGAATGAGAGCTAATTACACAGGGGAGAATACATGGGGAAATCCTTAATACAATGATTGGCAAAAGCCAAGACACGGACAGGAATCACATTGAAAACCCATGACAAATAAACGCCTCCGGTCAGGGAGTTCTAAGTGCACAGAACAAGGAGTGCAGGACAGCAATTAGGCACGTGCGGAAAATTCCGCGGAATCGTGGGGAAATATAGAGACAGTAAAGCAAGGGGCAGAGACTAGAACAGGGCGAGTGCTGAGATCGTGTTAGTAGTAATTAGTAGCAGTGCAGCTTTACAATTACCCAAGTACTTGTTAGTCAGTTAGTAGTATCTACAATATTAGTTTGGTCAGTAAGTATAAGACAAAATATAAATGTTAGTATTATTAGTAATCAAGAAAAGCAGATTGAAGGAAGTAAACAAGAATTGAAGTAATTATGTGAAAAACCAGAAACCAATTAAATCACCGGAAGCAAGTAGGCACGCAGACTGGGGAGACGGAACGTACCAAACTGATCACAAGACGGGGGACAAAAGTGCAATGAATACAGAAATGGCATGAAAAGAAAAACCGGGATGTTTAATAAACAAAATGAATCAAGAAAAGACATAGCACAAACACAGAAAACAAGACAAGACCAAAATCACAACATATATATATATATATATATAATATCAGAGACTTGCGGTCAGGGGAGGCAGTGACTTCTCCTTTTTATTGCTAGATTTTGTCAGCCTGTTTCCACGTACTATGCCAGATTGACAATCAATCTATTTTAACTTTTTTTTTTTTAACCAAACAATTAAGACCTAGCCTGTAATGATTAAGCGGTGATAGTGACAAAAAGATTAATTTACGTTTACGTTTTGATTAGAGACTACAAGTATGTAAATCTTAATAAATAATTGGAAAAAAACTCAACTCCCTTGGTAATTCCATGTATCGTTTTGACCTTTTGTTTATCGATTTATGAAAGAAGACTGGAAATAAACTCCCTATTTTTTTGAATGGCATTAAAAAGTACGTATTTAAGGGGGAAAACATTATCGTAAACATATTGACCACACATTGAACACGGCATAAGAAAGGTTTGAATACTTGTTAATGGCATTGCGTTAGCTTCCTGAAAGCAAATATGAACAAATTGAGCATTTTAAGTTCAGTGCACTGAGCAATAATGTCATGGATGGAATTGGCACGCCATTTTTGCCATTTAGTCTTGTAAATTAGTTAATCAATCCTCAGATTGCTAATCAAGCAAAGTAATAGTTAGTTATCGTTTGTTTAACGGAGAGGATTCTGACTCCCCTAACTGACCTTCGACGGCACCTCACTGTATAATATCATATTGTATCTTATATGTATTGCATATTTCTTATGTATTTGTTGACCTGGAGGTAGAAGTGCTTATGAACTGGGCAGAGAAATTGCTTATGAACCGGAAAAGTGCTTATGAACTGGGGAAGTGCTTATGAACTGGGCAGTGAAAGTGCTTATGAACTGGAGAAGTGCTTATGAACAGGGCAGTGAATGTGCTTATGAACTGGAGAAGTGTATTTGAACTGGGCAGTGAAAGTGCTTATGAACTGGGAGAGTGCTTTTGGACTGAGCACTGGAAATGCTTATAAACACATAAAAACACATCACGGATATTAGGTTATATTATTTGGTTTTTGTTTAGGAAGAGGATTTGTTCCACGGTGTGAGGGCTGGGTCTGTTTCTCTTCTTGGAGATAATTTCTCCAGCCTTGGAGAAAATCCTCTCACATGGAACAGAGGAGGCTGGAGTGCACAGAAACTGCAGTACAAGTCGATAAAGGTGCGGGTAAACTGTCTTCCAAGTTTTCCAGAAGTGGAGTGGATCCTCTGCCCGGGGAATTAAAGGATCCGCCACGTACTGTTGGACTTCCACTGTGGCATCTGCAGTGGCATTCCTCCCTGCCTCTCCAGCACATGGCTGTCCAGCTGGCCATCACTGAACAAGAATGAACAAATTAAATCGCTGCACAGTTTTTAAAATTGCATTTTATGACTAATTTTAAGATGTTTTTATTACATTAAATTTTAAAAGTCTAATTAGGACTTTTTAAAGACATTTAATGATTTATACAACCCCAATTCCGAAACAGTTGGGACAAAGTGTAAATTGTGAATAAAATCAAAACGCAATCACTTTCAAATCACACCAGCCAGTATTTTATTCGCAATAGAACAGAGATAACCAAGCAAATGTTGAAACTGAAAAATTTTACAATTTTATTCACAAAATGAGCTCATTTCACTTTCATTATGTCATTGAAAATGCACCGACGGGCGCCAGATTATAGGAAAACATCTGAATAACTGTTTGGAGCAACAACAAATGCAGATGCTTCCATTCATTTTGCAGGCATGTTTTGGGTCCACTCGTCCCCTTAAAGGCAGAAGGTTCACTGCAAATCTGTGTGATCATCTCTATATCCTGTGATGATGCGTTCATACCATGATAGGAGTGATCTCTTCCAGGATGACAATGGCCCAGGTCCCACAGAGCATAAGGGGCCACTGAGAGGTTTTAATAATCCTAAACATATGCCGTCACCTTCACAGTCACCAGATCCTAAACTGGCTGAACTCATATGGGAGATTTTGGAACAATGTGTTAGACAGAGCTCTCCATCACCATCATCAAATCACCAAATGAGGGAATATCTCATGGAAGAAAGGTACTCCATCCCTCCAGTAAAGGTTTACACCTGTTGATTCTACACACAAGGCCTGTTGAAGCTGAACTAGCAGCTTTTGGAGGCCGTACACCTGACTGAGACTCTATGTGTTTTGTACATTAATTTATCCCTCGTTTGTGGATTATTCAGTGTAGTTTTCTGGCCACAGTGTCTTGCATGAGAAGACCGAAACCGAACCAGTTGCTGCCCTCTCACAGATTACTGCTGAGGCCAATTTTTCACTGTCTTGTTGGGCTGCTTGAAGGAGTTAGCACTGGCGTGGTCTGAATGTAATACCAAAGATACTAGACTCCCCAATGACTTTTCTGTGATGCCATCTACAGTATCCTTAGTCTTACTTATCTGTAGTGATTCCTGATATCTGTAATGACTCCTCATTGAAATTAGGCCAAAATTTTACTGTTATTAGCATAAATTTTGAAAGGATATTTTTTATATCATGGTATCAACAGCAAAACATTGCTTTTCTGCATGCCTCCATCAGGGAAGATGAATGAGTTAATGATCCTCTGATGCAGTATGCTGGAATTTTCCAGAAGCAACAATGGAAGTGAAGGTTCTGGTGAACATGGTCCTGAATCAGGAGTTTTGGAGAGAGCAGGGGGAGCACTGGCAGAGAGTGGAAGAGCATTCCTCCCTCCCTCTGTCTTTATCAGAGGGGATCAGATCTGGATTAAGCTCCATTTAAATAGATAAACACATGCATCTCTCATTGCTGAATTACAACACTTCTCTGCATTCTCTCCAACTCCGCCACATGAATTTCATCACAGCTACAGAACTCAGTAAATCTCTCCAAATACTCTCTCTAACCTCCGAATGCTCAGTAGGTTTCAACTCAGTGATTATTTACATTGATTTTGAGTCAATCTTCAAGATTTCTTCATCAAAACTAAAGTGATATGGATCAACATTAAAAATCCTTTAGGTGAAAAACATCCTAAATTATGATGTACACCTCATTAGAACTCTAATGTGTGCAAGCATTACATTGAGGACATTTCTGTTTTTGGTTCAATACTTAAGAGCCCATCTCTGAACCAGTATTCTAAAATTGGATTTTATTCAAGTGGTGTATTTTCTCCTTGTGTGTATTGTCCCTTTCCTGAATGTAATCATTTAAAAGCCATAAAAAGTATTTTAACGCATCGCTGTCAACATTTTGTCCTTTCAATAACAAGTTACAAAATATATAATAACCACGTAATCTCCAGAGAGAGCTTTGGACATAATGTGTATTACATTTGAGCCCCTAAGAACCAAAGTGGCCCATCCCACATTTTTTTAATTTCGAGAAATTTAAGTTTAAAGTTTGAGTTTTGTTGCATCTCTGGAAAACAAAATTTAACAAAAACTATAACAGAAACACATCACAAGTAAAGGTAAAATTTTTATGAATTATACTAATATGACCTAATATGCGTATTACCTGAATCTGTGGATACCAGGCCCTCCTCTGATTCGTTTGGACAGAAATCACTGTCCTGACTGTCATCTGCTGCACCATCTTCATCAGTTAGAGCCTGCAGCTGCTCATCTGTCAAGTACTTGGCTGCCATGTTTCACTGAGATTTCTGGGAAATTGGGGATAGACCATTCTGGCTCTCAAAGTCACTTTACTATTACCTAAAGCCAGAGGTGGACCCTCTCCATATCTTCAGCATATAGTGGGTTAGGTTTGGCCCATTGTGTCACTAGAAACTTTACGAGTGCACCAACCTCATAGAACCTCTAACCAATTTTTTCCAAAAATGTGGGATGGGCCACTCTGGTTCTTTGAGGCTCATTTAAGAATATGAGTGTAATTAATGCAAAAAATGGCTCCTTCATTATGAGCAGAGCCTCTCAGTGTTTGAGATCAGTGGCTCCCCCCTCAGCACCTGCAGTAGGTCCCAGCTGCAGCAGTGCAGTCTCTGTGCAGTCTGACTGAGGGAGGTTTTTGTACGGCTCTCTAACACTGTGTAAACGGTCTGCTATAATACTGCTGACAATAATAATCTCCTGCATCTTCAGCCTGGACTCCAGTGATTTCCAGAGTAAACTGAGTCCCAGATCCACTCCCACTGAAACGATCAGGAATCCCAGACTGACGTGTTGTGGTTGAATAGATCAGAAGTTTAAGAGCCTGACTAGGTTTCTGCTGGTACCAGTTGAGGTAGCTGCTGCTGACGCTCTGACTGGCCGTACAGCTGATAGTGACAGTGTCTCCCTGCTGAACAGCCTGAGCTGCTGGAGACTGAGTCAGTACTATTTCTGCCATTGATCCTGGGAAAAAAAAAACATAGTGATGCCTGTCTACTCATTGAAATTTTATCATGAAGGTACAATTCTTCCTGTAATTTCAGACGACGATATCATGTAACTGTAATGAAAACATTAACATCGTAAAAAACCAGCAAAGAAAACCTAAACTAGAAAGTGTTTTTACTCGTAAAAACAGATGTCTCCCCCCTTTCCACCATGTAATCCCTAAGCACACAACAAATCTACATATCAAACACATATCAATGATATTAAATTATTTGTGTTTGTAAATTATAGTTGATTGCCTAAGAACAATTTCACTGTTATATTGCATATGAAATGCATGAATGAATGAATAATGAATCCCAGAGTTTTGTCTGGTAAATAAAGATTGTAACAAAGGCTAAATCCAAGAAAACATACATAATATACAAAGAAAATTCATGGTGTTTTATGAACTGTACACACGGAAAGTCTAAAGTGTTGCCATGGAAAAGGAAAAATTAAAATTGAAAATATGTAAAACCAAGAAAAGGCATGTGCACATCTGCAAGATAAAGAGAAGCATTATACCAAATTTCATTAAAATGGGTTGTTTGAGTGTTCTGCTCTAGAAACCAAAAAAGTACCCCTCAAAATGACAGTCGAAGTCATTTCAAGTCGAAGTTGTTGCCATGGTTTCAGCAAAAAAATAAAATTGACAATAGCTCAAACTCCCAAAAGGCACATCTAGATGATATAGAGAAGCTTTATACCAAATTTGGTTGAAATCGGTTGAGTAGTTTGAGAGTTATGCTCCGGAAACGAACCCTACCCTTCAAAAAGACTAAGTCCAAATCGTTGCCATGGAAACAGAAAAAAATATATACTTCATCATATCTGAAACCCCCAAAAGGCACATTTGCATGATATAGAGAAGATTTATACCAAGTTTGGTTGAAATCGGAGAGGTAGTTTTAGAGTTATGCTCCGGAAATGAGCCCACAAGTCCAACTTGTTGGCATGGAAACAGAAAAAAAACAAAATTCAGAAAAATCTCAAACCCCCAAAAGGCACATCTACATGTTATAGAGAAACTTCATACGAAATTTAGTTGAAATCGGACCAGTAGTTTTTGAGTTATGGTCCGGAAACAATGGGAACGCCAACGCCAACGGGAACTCAACCAAAAACAATATGTCTCCCCCTCCAACCCTTCGGGGGGAGACATAAATATAGCAATAATTTCCAACTAAAATGGATCCATGTTTCTCACCCTGTATAAGGACTCCCAGCATCACCAGCAGTAGAAAGTCTGACATCATCATAATGCTGCCTGTGTCAGTGTCTGTGAAAGGACTGGACAGTCACTGATCAGTACTGGGGGTCTTAAAGTGTGTGGAGCAGTGAGGCAGGACAGGTATGCAAAGCCCCTTCCTCTATACAAATCCTGTCACACACAGTTAGAGGAGCTCTGATGTGTGAACAGCAGTGGGTCTATAGAGGACTGGGACACCTGCTGTATCTGCTGCTAATGAAGACTTTCGAAGTATGTAGGAAGGTTGTAAAAAATATTGAATAATTTCACATCATGTACGCTGCTGGAATATTTTAATGCTAAGAACTTTGGATCATATTTGTCTTCACATTGACACTGAAGTTAAGATAAGAATGAGAAGCCTTGTTCTAACAGAGGAAATGCATACTAACAGAAAAAGGAAACTTTTTTCTTCCTGTGTTTGATTGCTGTGATATTTTATCCAGGACAGCAGAAGAAATTGTTACTCTGGGCCATATTTCACAGCTCTGAAACTTTTCAAATGTTGTCCAATCTGAATTTGTAGATCATAATTACAAGCCCATTATTTTGACCTGGGCAGAGTGGCAGCCTCTGCGGCAGGTTTATAATGAGGATGATGAGGACAAACAGGAGGCATGAAGGGCCCGCTGTACCTATTAATGACCTCACTAATGATTCAGTTCCCTGGAGGGTGTGAGGTATCGTTCAGGAACCAGTCGCGATAACCAGAAGTAGCAAAAAATGTGATTTTATTAGCGAGGGGTAAACCCCCGCAGGACCGAAGGCAAAAGTACAAAGTCCACAATCCTAGGGGCAGAATCCAGAGTCGAAAAACCAGGGCAGCAATACAGAAATCGTGGTCAGACAAAAAGGGTTCGATACACAGGAGCAGATATTAAAGCCAAATCAGAGCCAAAAAGAGGTATTCGGGCGGTCCAGTCAGAAAGGTAACACAATGAGTACAAGGCGAGAAACAAGAGCAGTACAGGTAAACATGGGAAACGTTCTGACGGGGAACTGCAGTGAGAAGACAGCTTAAATACACTCAAGGGAAGTCACATGCTATGATTAGGATCAGGTGAAGAGGATCAGACTAATTACGTGGGAGCAAAACATGTGGGAGAACCTAACCACATGAAATTGGCAAAAGCCAAAACGTGGACAGGGATCACGAGACAACCTTTGACAAAACATACAGCTCCGGTTAGGGAGTTCTAATGTGCACAGATAATGAGAGGTAGGACAGAGTGGAGCAGGTGCGGAGGATCTGCTGAATTGCAGCAAAGACTAAGTGAAGGCAAGAGGCGGAGACTAGAACAGGGCGAAAAGCTGAGAGCTTGTTAATCAATTAGTAAGTGCAGCTATACAATCCCTGGTGCTCGTTAGTAAGTTAGTATTATATACAATGTTAGTCTGGGTTAGTAACTTTAACAAAAACAACAAACTGTTAGTATTGGTTAGTAAAATAAAAAAGAGAGGCGAAGGAAGCAAACGAGATCGGAAGGAATGTTTGAAACCCAGAAACCATGAAATCACCTAAGCATGTGACACGCGGGACTGGGGAGAAGCTGTAACTAAACAAGAGACCAGACAGGGGAGACAAAGTGCAATGCAGGGCATGGCAAAACATGGACCGGACTATAACAGAAAAGTGGAATGGCAAAAACGAAAACATGGCAAAGTACAAAAACTAAACAGAACATGACAAAACCTAACATAACATAATCATAAACATAACAGGGAATGGCAGAAACATAAGAAAACATGGCAGAATCATAACAAACATGGCAGAAACAAGGCAGACATGGCAGAACCAGAACAGACAAAGCAGAATCATGACAGAGGGGATATGAGGGAGGAGAACTGGCACATGAACTGACCTATAGAGTATCCTCTTACCATGAGATAATCAAGCCCCAACTAATGTAAGACCAGCAACTTAAAACTAGAGAACAATTAGACACAAGGAAGTGGTTACAGCTGATCACACTAATGGAGTTAAAGAGATAAAAAATTAATTCACCTGAAAAGCCATACAGACTGCCAGAGCGGGCAACCATGCAGTGTCATTAACTTTCTCCATCACATTGCGACAGCACAAAGGAAAACTGCATCTCCCATAATGCATTTGTTCCCAGCAGCCTTTTTTCACACACGGCAGCTCATTCGCATACATGTACATCCATTATAATGGGGGATTGTACATCCTGTTCAGCTAATACACACAGACATGCAGACAGGCAGAAGATGAACAGGAAAAATGTTCTTGTGTGATGTCACAGGGGAAACTGAGCTGAAACTGACCCCCTCTAAAAGTGCTGTTTGTTCCCTGGCTGATTTTGCGCTGGCCTAAATGTTTTGCATTTATTACACAAATGTGCTGTTACTTCAAAAGACATAGTAGCACTTCCAGTTGTTGCCAAGTGTAATTGCAGCTTGAATGACATTTCAGGTAAGCTCTTTTTGGAGGAAACAAACTTAGGGCCCTATTTTAACAATCTAAACGCTCGGTTTGGAACGTGTGGCACATGAGAATTTAGGGCTTGACCAAATCCATTTTTGCTGCTTAAACGGTGAGTTATCTGGGTGCATAGTAAGGTGCTCAGTGCAAAGAGGTTGGATTAATCTCTTAATTAATCATAGGCATGTTTTGGGAAAAACTTGGAATAAACCAATCAGAGTGCCATCTCCTATTCCCTTTAAAAGCCAGGGGGACTTGCACCGTGGTGGATAACAATTATAAGGGCGGACTTTCTGAGTCGCAGAAAAAAAAAATTCTTCACTGCATCAGAATGAATCAGAGTGAAAACGCGTGAGCAAATCACTGTTTAAAGTGGAAACCTGATCACAGTGATCTCCAAAAATGTAATAAAAAATTTTTTAAATATTGCTCAAAATTATTTTAATCATATCCAGATGTTTAAAATCATAATAATGAATCCCCAGGGCTGCAGTTAAACTTCATATTACAATACAACTTATTCATAAAACAAGCAAATGAAAAAAAAGGTTTTAATTTATTGTCGCCGGTCAAAATAAATCAATAAATAATTACACACTGGTGGGGAATGACAAAGAGAAATTAAAATGAATGAGAAAAACAGCTAGCAAGAAAGAGTCAAAACTAATGTTTTATTGATTTGTAAGGGTTGTGCTTCGCACATAGATGATCTGCACGGAGGACAGGAAGTTGAGGACTAGACGCAGGTGCAAGGATGGACTTGGTTGTATTTAGTATGCCTTCTGCGCAGCAAGAAGGCACACATGTAGCAATACCAAATAAAGAGGCATCAAGGTTACAGAATTAAACTATTAGTAATACAAACACTGGTCTTTATCAGTAACAATGTATTACAAATAGGTGAAAGAAAATCAGAAACGAGGTTCCTGATAATAAAGATTAAGTGCTGAGATAAACAATAAACAGCGCTGAGTAATAGAGTTAGAATATATACACGTGAAACGGGGAGAATAAGTCTTATCGAAGACTAGAGGCAGAAAAAGGGATTTGGCTTACAAGACTTGGCGAAGACTAAGTGCGAAGCTTGGTCTTAAATAGCTCAACACTACCACACACTGGAAATGAACAAAAGATGCATGCAATGATTGTAGGGCTGAAGAATACATTCTCCTCCGCCAGTGGTCCAGCTATCACCGGCAGCCTAAGCAGAGACACATGGAAAGTATTGTTAATGCAGTAGTATGACCGCAACTGGAGTGAGTGGGCTATTTCATTGACCTTCTGGAGGACACAGAATGGGCCAGTGGGCTATCTGCTCCCCCACTGCTGGTCAGTGGGGATTTAACAGCCACCTTTTCTTTCTCTGGTTTCTTATTGATTAATTGTTGTATTAGTTTCTTATTTAGTTGGAACCTTGTTTCCCGTTTTGTTTGTTATATCCTTTGTTAATAAACTCTAATGACTTCCCAGCCTGGCGTTTGAATCTGCCCAGCTTCCCAGTCCGAGAGCCCACTGGACAGCCACTTGGCACCTGGCGGGCCAAAGACCGTTGCAAGTATAATCAATCTCAAAATTAAATGATAAATTACCTGCTTTCTAGGAGCCAAATAAGACAGCTCTCCGGGTGGCTCCCCGAACTCTACCATCCCCCAAAATGGTCCACCATTAAATCATAAAATAATCATATATTTAGCACAAATAAACTTTTAACACATGAAATTCAATGGCCCTCATTTATCAAACTTGCATAGGATCTGGTGCAGATTCTGGTGTAAATATCAACGTACGCCAAGTGTCATGTCTGATTTACTAAAAGTGTGTACGTCGCTGATTTCGGTGTAGAACTGGCGTGGCGTTGATAAATCTGGCGGCTGAAACCATCGTAATTTACATGACACGCCCCTATAAATTCATGCTCTGGGAGGCATAGTCCTGTCCACTTTATGACATGGACTCTCGAAAGACGGCAAAGAAGAAGAACTTCACTGAGGAGGAAATATAAATTATCACGTCGGAGGTGGAGAAAAACAAAATAATTTTATTTGGAAGCCTTAAGAGTGGCATCAAGGGAGCTCAGAAGGCTGTAGCTTGGAAAATTATTGCTGCTGCGGTAAATACCGCTGGGGGACGGCGGATGCCATGTCACACAGACCGGTCGGCACCTCGCGCCCATCACTCATGAACCTTCCGGACGACAATGCCGCGGTGATGACCCACCTCTCACCCAGCATACACACCAACGTCCTGTCTCTCCTACGCCGAGCCGAGCCGGAGGACGACGACGACATTGAAGAGGCTGACCTGACATGGTGCACTGCGGGCCTCGAATCATTGCGATCGGTGACATGGGATCGCGTCAGGGAGGCCACCAGCAGCGACGGCGATATGCACATGTTGGAGGAAATGGCAGCGGAAGGCTTCCCCAAGTCAAGGACTGGGATGCCGGTGGCAATTCGCGGCTTCCACCAGTACCACAAGGACATTACGTCAGCTGACGAGGTGGTCCTGTACAAGGACAGAGTAGTCATACCGCCCTCACTCCGCGGCGAGGTACTGAGTGCCCTGCACACCGCCCACCAGGGCTTCTCGATGATGACTGCCCATGCAGAATCCTCTGTATTCTGGCCAGGCATGTCAGCCGACATTAGCGCCACTCGGAACAACTGCGGACACTGCCACTGGATGGCACCCTCACAGCCTGCGGCACCGCCGACCCCACCCATCCCGGCCATCCATCCCT
Organism: Gymnothorax javanicus; assembly: GCA_029692085.1. Taxonomy (NCBI): domain Eukaryota; kingdom Metazoa; phylum Chordata; class Actinopteri; order Anguilliformes; family Muraenidae; genus Gymnothorax; species Gymnothorax javanicus. The sequence continues at coordinate 128,788,866 of CM056197.1, read as the reverse complement.
TCCAGGCAGTGTGTTTGGACTTTTTCGTGCACACGGGTGTACACTACCTTGTGACGGTGGACCGCTACTCAAACTGGCTGATCATCTCGAGATCGACGGGTGGTGCCCCCGACCTCATATGCCACCTACGTTGCGCCTTCGCAACGTATGGGACGCCTGAAGAACTAGCGTCGGACGGGGGGCTGGAGTTCACCTCTGCCGAGACCAGGTCTTTCCTGCGCAGATGGGCTGTGCACCACCGCCTCTCATCGGTGGCCTTCCCCCATAGCAACTGCCGCGTGGAGATTGGTGTGAAGACGATGAAACGGCTCATCACCGACAACACCGGCCCAAAGGGTGAACTCAACACTGACGCTGTGCAGAGAGTGATACTGGAGTACCATAATACGCCTGACCCTGACACGAAGATATCTCCAGCGATGTGTGTCTTCGGCCGCCTGATACGCGATTTCATCCCGATTCCCCCTGGGAAGTACAGGCCCCACGAGACTTGGCGTGATACGTTGACAGCGAGGGAGGAGGCCCTCCGTAACTGCCACATCCGCACAGCTGGTGCCTGGGCGGAGCACACCAAACACCTCCCACCTGTCAAGGTGGGGGACTTAGTCCGCATACAGAACCAGACGGGACCCTACCCCAACAAGTGGGACAGGACAAGCAGTGTCGTGGAGGTGCGCCAGCACGATCAGTCAAGATTGACGGGTCGGGCAGGGTCACGCTTCAGAACCGGAGATTCCTACGCAAGTTCAACCCAGTTCGCAACGACCAGCTACCACCACGATTGATCTTCGACGATCTGGCGACCTGCGTCACCGTGCCAGCACCTGTTGTAACACCGCGGCTGCCTGACCTCGTGAGCGGCCCCATGATGCCCGTGACAGAGACAGGGCCTGCTCCTCCACCAGTACTGACATCTGCAGGCTCTCCCTGGCGCGGGACACAGCCCACCTCCGTCGTGCCAGCGGTGCCGGGTTGGGACACGACAGGGCGTGACGTCCTTCGTGCATCGCTGCCAGCTTCTGAGGCCCCAGTGACTTCCCCCCTGTCGGAACCCATTGTGTCACCGCCGCCGGTGACGGACCTGCGCCGATCCGCCAGGGTGACCAGTGTACCTGCCTGGCACAAGGACTATTCTGTGGGTTAGCTATGCTATGGGTTCTGCGGGCCTTGTGTGGACGATGTGACCTTTGTTCTGTCTTTATGGTTAGTACGGCCACTCGTTCACTTCTGTTGGACTTCTGTTTTTACAGCCTTTATTTTTTGGCATATGAAAGGCTCAGGGGGAGATAGGGAATAGTTTGCTACGGTCCTTAATTACTGTTGCACGTAACGGATCAGGAAGTATACTAGTTTTGATATGTAAACGCACCGGCACTTCCAGCTGCAATTGACATGTTTGATTATTGTCATTTCACTGCTTATTTCCAGTAAAGTAAGTAAACAAAATGTTGTTCTTATTCAATCAATTTCTTGTTTTCTATAGGCTACTTTTTTTTTTTTTTTGGTGAGGGGCAATGATTAATCAAGATTGATGCAAACCTACTGGTGTGTTATTTGAAAATTGCCACACTAAAAATACGATCTCCAAAACTAATGCATGTCTGTAAATAGGTAGCTATAATCATTATATGATATGCTCGTTAACACCATTCACATTTCTTACAAAGCATGCAATCTTAAATGCTTTATTAGCTGCTACTGCCATGTTAGTTAAGTTGATAACGTATTTGAGTATCCTTCACAGCTAGGCCCTATCAGCCTGATGGCTCATCTTATTAGCTACAGAGCTAATCTTATAACATGTATTTTAGCTGCCAAGCCATTAGCAAATTAATGAGCTAATTCACTCCTAATACAAGCTAGCTACAAGCTACATAGCTAGCTAGCTATATGTTAGAAATCATAACGCATGTGTGGGTTACACTTTACAGTGCTATTCCTCAGTAGCTTATTTGTGTCCATTAGGTATTGTAAAAACGACTAATTTTCAGCTGACTTGGTTGTATAGAGGTCTGACTTGGGACATCGGGAGAAGACGTCAAAAAAAAAAAACAAAACATTTTTTCACTATGGGTTCCCTTGTCTCGAAGTGAATGGGCTTTTTGAATGGGTTTGTTAGAAATTTTGTTTCCGAATCTCATCCGCATACAGTGGCCGGTGTTGCAGTGTGCAGCTGTCAGCTAGTGCCAAAAATTTAATGGTTTGTGTGTGTGCTTTTTTTCTTTCTTGGTGGTTCTCGTCCCTGACGACATCGAATTCTTTCTCCATTGGATTTTTTCACCCAGCTGGCTGATTATATCTGGGCGGCGCTTCCCGAGTCTATATAAGCCGAGGTCCGCCACCTTTTGCTGGAGTGTCTGCTTTGTAGTTACTCGCTTCGGCTTAAGAGATCTGTAGTCAGGGTTAGTTTTGACTATTATCTCCTCTTTATTTCTGGGAAGCTCTGCTTCTTTAGGTATTTTCTCACGCTATTGTTTGGTGCCTTGTTTTTTTCTCGTTTGTTGAGATTTCTTTTTTCTCTGTGTAGGCTCGCCTTGTTTCTGGCACTTAAGTCTTTCGTGTATTCAGAAATGCGAGTTTTTTCCCTTCCATTCTCTCTATCACGTTCAGCTGTGCTGGCTCTGTGCTTGGTGCACCTTCGCCTGCCGCTGCATCTGAACTCCACATTTACCAACCTTTACAGAACACTCCAGCCAAACATGGAGTCATCGGCCGCGGCTGCGTTGGAGAAAGTGGTAGCTAACCAACAAGCTATTCTTTCTGGTTATGGCAAGGGTCTCTCGTCCCTGAATGCTCAACAGACAGAGTTTGCGGAGAGACTTCGCTTACAAGAAAGTAGCACGCAAAGAATGGAGGCTGCTTTACTCTCTCTCACGGAGAGTGTCAGAGCCCTGTCAGCTCAGATTACACAAAACGTTGCACAAGCACAATCTATGAACTCCTATCGAGAACCTAAACTGCAAATGCCTTCAAGATATGGGGGTGAAGCAGGGAAATGTAAGGACTTTATTGCGCAGTGTGAAATTTACTTTAAAGCCAAACCTTCACGGTTCTCTAATGAGGAGTCTCGAGTTTCATTTATTTTATCCCTGTTGACTGATACTGCACTGACTTGGGTAGGCCCACTAATCCGATCTAATTCACTGGTTGTGAATACTGTGGAAGCCCTCGTTAGAGCTATGGAATCAGTGTTTAATCAGGATGTTCGTGGTCAAGATGCTGCAACGCGTTTAATGCATCTTAAGCAAGGTTCTGAGAGTGTCGCTAACTTTTCTATCGCATTTTGTGCATTAGCTACTGAAACTGGCTGGGCGGAAGCACCCTAATGACAGTTTTTATTCATGCTCTGGCTGAGGATGTTAAAGACGCTTTGGCCGCATTGGAGCCTTGTGTTTCCCTAGATTCGGTGGTTCGTACTGCTGTGCGAATTGATAATCGCCTCCTGTGGGCGTAACAAGAAGAAACATTATGCATTGGGTACTGTTGACAGCAGGGTTAGTACCCCCCGTAGTGTTCACATAGTCCTAACTCTGTCCACGGACACTTCCACTCCTGACAAATCTATGCAGGTGGATGGCTTATTTAATAGCGGGCTCAAAGCCCGGTCGCAGACGATAATCTGCCATAATTGTGGAAAGCCGGGGCATATCCGTCCACGTTGTCCTGAGCTTCAGGGAAACGGGAAGTCCCCCTAGTGGTATGGGGAGCACTACAGGGTCAGAATCAATTTCCTCACCGAACTCTAATTCCTGTAGAATTGACTAAGGGGACACAGAGAATTTTTATTAATGCATTTTTGGACTCTGGGGCAGTAGACTGTTTTATAGATAGGGAATGGGCTAAGAGACACTCCATTCCTGTTCGCCCTCTTTTGCAGTCACGCTCTGTTAAAACTTTGGATGGTCGCCCGTTGGGTGATGGAGTTATATCTGAAATCTCTGAACCATTGTCTATGTTCAATTCCCTTGGTGGACACTCTGAGGAGGTCCGGTTTTTTTTGATCAGTTCCCCAGTGTTCCCAGTTGTGTTAGGACATTCTTGGCTACGAAAACACAAGCCTCATATCCTTTGGGGGAGTAAGGATAACCCAGTTGCCCAGTGGGGTTCAGATTGTAGATCCCACTGTATGGATAGCTCTATGTGTTGGCCTGGACGTCAATCCATGAGAGAGGTGACGCCTGGAGCGATTCAGGGAGACAATCTCACGCTACCCTCCTAGCCTTGAGAGGGGGCCGAGGAGGGGTTGGAGTGGGACCCTCAATTTGACTGGCGGCAGCCAGAGGAGGATTGTTATTCCGAATGTGGCTCCGATCCAGAGACTGTCATAGATTCGGCTGAGTCCGAACAGGGTGAGAATTTAGGGGCTGCATTGAATTTTTGTCTGCCTCATAACGTACCTAATGCTTAAGCTGATCTCACGGAGGTTTTTAGTAAACAACGGGCCTCAACTTTACCTCCTCATCGCCCTTACGATTGTGAGATCAATCTCCACCCTGGCACCGCTCCCCCTAGGGGTTCATTGTACTCACTGTCAGGTCCTGAGCGGAAGGCCACGCGGGAATATATTCAGGAAGCACTGGCTAATGGTTTTATTCGACCATCTACGTCCCCTGCCGGGGCGGGGTTCTTTTTTGTGGACAAAAAGGATGGTGGCCCGAGACCTTGTATTGATTACAGGGGCCTGAATAATATAACCATTAAAAACCGATACCCACTTCCTTTGATGAATTCCGCATTCGAATGCTTGCAGGAGGCGTCGTTCTTTACCAAGCTGGCCCTGCGGAATGCATATAACTTGGTTCAGATACAAGAGGGGGACGAGTGGAAGACGGAGTTCAATATGCATGACGGGCATTACGAATATTTGGTTATGCCGTTTGGATTGGTTAACGCCCCCTCTGTATTCCAGGCACTCGTTAACGACATCCTCCGAGAGATGTTGGAGAGATTCGTCTTTGTTTACCTTGACGACATCTTAATTTTTTCTTCAACTCTCTCTGAGCACATACAACACGTCAGACAGGTGCTGGAGGCCCTTCTCAAACTCAGGCTCTTTGTCAAGGCTGAAAAATGTGTTTTTCACGCCAAGACAATCTCATTTCTTGGTTTCATTGTCTCTAAAGGGTTGGTCTGCATGGACCCTGACAAGGCGGCAGCCGTCAGGAATTGGCCTGCCCCCCAAAATGTCAAAGAGGTCCAACGTTTCCTGGGGTTTGCCAATTTTTACAGAAGGTTCATCCGCAATTTTAGCATGGTAGCTGCTCCTATTATCGCCCTCACTAAAAGAAAGACCTCCCCTTCTTTCGCCTGGTCGCCAACAGCCGAGGCTGCCTTTCAAGAGCTAAAGAGATGGTTTAGCTCAGAACCTATTCTTGTTTTGCCCGACCCCTCCCTCCCATTTGTGGTGGAGGTTGATGCCTCGGAGGTTGGGGTGGGTGCCATCTTGTCCCAGCGCCCTCATTGGGACAATAAGTTGCACCCATGCGCCTACTCTTCCAGGTCGTTGTCGGCGGCTGAGCGAAATTACAGCATCGGTGACCGGGAGTTGTTAGCTGTGAAACTGGCATTAGAGGAGTGGCGCCATTGGCTGGAAGGAGCTGAACAACCGTTTATAGTCTGGACTGATCCTAAAAATCTCCAGCATATTCAGCAGACCAAGCGACGTAATTCCCGGCAGGCGCGGTGGTCATTGTTTTTTAACCGTTTTAACTTCATGTTAACTAACCGCCCTGGCTCTAAAAATATTAAGCCGGATGCCTTATCGCGGATTTACGATCGTTCCGGCCGTGATCCTATGCCGGGGCCGGTCATTCCGGCTGACCAGATTGTGGCACCCGTCCAGTGGGACATGGAATCCATGCTTGAGGAGGCCTTGAGGACCGATCCCGGTCCTGGTGGGGAACCGTCCGGATGTTTATTTGTTCCCGTGGCGGTTCGTCCTCAGGTTCTCCAGTGGGGACACTCTTCCCGTCTGGCAGGTCACCCTGGGGTCCATCGAACCAAGCGGTTCTTGGCCCGACGATTTTGGTGGCCTAGTATGATAGAGGACATTCGGGAGTTTGTGGCGGCATGCAGCATTTGTGCCAGGAACAAGGTTTCCCATCTCCCTCCCTCTGGCCTGTTGCGCCTGCTGCCTGTACCCAAACGCCCTTGGAGCCATATTGCGCTCGATTTTATCACGGGCCTGCCCATTTCTGATGGCAATACTGTCATGTTGGTCGTGGTCGACTGTTTCTCCAAGGCCGCTCATTTTGTCGCGCTGCCCAAACTGCCTTCGGCGCGGGAGACAGCCTTCCTAGTGGTTAACCACGTGTTCCGGCTGCATGGTCTCCCCCTGGATGTGGTTTCTGTCCGGGGTCCTCAATTTGTGGCCAAAGCCTGTCGTCAGGTTTCCATCCTGAAACCAACGGGCAGACTGAGCATACCAATCAGTCCTTAGAGAATACTCTTCGGTGCTTAGCGGCCGATAATCCTGCTTCCTGGAGTCGCTTTTTGGCATGGGCTGAGTATTCCCATAACTCATTGTGTAACTCCTCTACGGGTCTTTCTCCTTTTGAGGCCCAGTTGGGTTATCAGCCTCCTCTGTTTCCTGAGTCTGAGAGGGATTCAGAAGTTCCCTCTGTTGAACACTTCATTCAACGCTGTCGGTCTGTTTGGACTAAGGTCCGTTCCTCCTTGTTGCGGGCTGGGCGGAGACAGAAATCTGCGGCTGACAGGAGGCGCTGTTTGGCCCCATCTTATTGAGTGGGCCAGAGAGTTTGACTTTCCACTCGGGATCTGCCCTTGAGAGTGGAATCTCGGAAGTTGGCCCCTCGCTTTTTTGGCCCGTTTAAGATATTGCGGAGGCTTAACCCTTGTCACTGTGCGGCTTAAGCTCCCTAGATCCTTGCGGATCCATCCCTCCTTTCACGTGTCCAGGCTCAAACGTGTTAGCACCAGCGTCCTGGCACCTGCCAACAAATCCCCGCAGCCGCCGCGGATGATTGAGGGGGGCCCGGCGTACACAGTACGTTGTATTGTTGCCGAGAGGCGTGTGGGTCATGGATTCAAGTTTTTGGTGGACTGGGAGGGATACGGTCCTGAGGACCGTTGTTGGGTCCCAGCTCAGGATAACCTGGACCCTGCTCTTATTTCTGAGTTCCGTGCACGGGGTTCTTTGGGAACGTCGGGGGCCGTTCCTTAGAGGGGGGGGGTCCTGTCTTGGTTTGTGTGTGTGCTTTTTTCTTTCTTGATGGTTCTCGTCCCTGACGACATCGAATTCTTTCTCCATCGGATTTTTCACCCAGCTGGCTGATTATATCTGGGCGGCCCTTCCCCGGAGTCTATATAAGCTGGAGGTCCGCCACGCCTCCTTTGCTGGAGTGTCTGCTTTGTAGTTATTCGCTTCGGCTTAAGAGATCTGTAGTCAGGGTTAGTTTGACTATTATCCTCTCTTTATTTCCAGGAAGCTCTGCTTCTTTAGGTATTTTCTCGCACTATTGTTTGGTGCCTTGTTTTTTTCTCGTTTGTTGAGATTTCTTTTTTCTCTGTGTAGGCTCGCCTTGTTTCTGGCACTTAAGTCTTTTGTGTATTCAGAAATGCGAGTTTTTTCCCTTCCATTCTCTCTATCACGTTCAGCTGTGCTGGCTCCGTGCTTGGTGTACCTTCGCCTGCCGCTGCATCTGAACTCCACATTAACCAGCCTTTACAGTAACTTAATATCTAGAACAGGGCTCAGCTTCTGTTAACTTTTGGGCAAATTACATGCAAGGTCAAGGTCACAACGAGGTCATGACATCTGACCAAGCCCCTCAAAATGCTTGTTAACACTATAATTTCAACATTATTTATGATAGAAACCAGTAATTGGTATATTGCAAATGTATAGCAGGGTAAATCTTCCATCAACTTGTCATTCCACTCAAGGTCAAGGTCACAGCAAAACTTCATTACTGTTGAGGCATCTAGCAACTTTCTTGCTATCTTGAACCCATTTAGTGTAATTTAGTCACAGTTATTCTACCGCTGGGAAATTGTTTTGGCATAATCACTGGTCACTTCAAAGGTCAAAGTCATGAAATCTGGCCACGCCACTCAAAATACTTCTTAACACAAAAGCGTCAACGGATTTATGACACCAAGCTTTATCTTGCTATTTAGCAACTATAGAACAGGACACAGCTTCAATCAACTTTTGGGCAAAGTCCGTTCGTGGTCAAGGTCATAGTGAGGTCATGGTCATGGATGTACTGACATAATACTTCTTCACAAAATATTTTTATATGTATGATTATTCCTCATGAAATTTACTTATGAATGTGTCCCAAGGGCAGGTGGAATGGAGGGGCTGCCCTGTTTTTGCAGTGTCCCGCAAACACTTTTCTAGTCTTTGAATGATCTTGCTAAGATTTGAAAATTCTCGCTCATCTCTGAATACTCTGTTGGTTTCAACTCATTAATTCTTTCCATTCATTTTGAACATGGCATGCAATTACCGGGAATGTATTGCCCTGAAATCATTTGAGCCTCTTAGTAAAAAGTGAGGCAATACTGACAAATGTGTAAAATCCTTAAAGTGAAAAACGAACTAAATTACGATGTATCTCTGGTCATAACATGAACAAGTGAATGTATGAGTATTAAATTAAAAAAATTCCACTCTTTTGTTCCGACACCGAGCACAAATATCTGTTCCAATAAGCTTAATTTAACCTGTAATCATCAGAACAAGGAATGCATGTTTTGGTGCTACCATTTCTAGAGTATGAATTGCTTTTGAAACATTGAAGGTATTATTTAACATTTTGTGTTTCAGTGCACAACCTTTCAGTGTTTCAGATCAGTGGCTCCCCCCTCAGCACCTGCAGTAGGTCCCAGCTGCAGCAGTGCAGTCTCTGTGCAGTCTGACTGAGGGAGGTTTTTGTACGGCTCACTAACACTGTGTGAACACCCAGCTACTACTGATGTAATGTTCACTCTGACAGTAATAATCTCCTGCATCTTCAGCCTGGACTCCAGTGATTTTCAGTGTAAACTGAGTCCCAGATCCACTCCCACTGAAACGATCAGGAATCCCAGACTGGCGAGTTGTGGCAGCATAAATCAGAAATTTTGGAGCCTGACCAGGTTTCTGTTGGTACCAGCTGAGATAGTTGTTGTTGTAAACACTCTGACTGGCTGTACAGCTGATAGTGACAGTGTCTCCCTGTTGAACAGCCTGAGCTGATGGAGACTGAGTTACAACTATATCTGCCATTGATCCTAGAAAAGATAAACAAGGAAATAGATGCCAGTTCAGATAAATTATTTCAACCTATGTGCATTATTGCAACATATGTGATTATAAAATAATGTCAACAATTTGGGGAAAAAATGTACATTTAAAAATCATAAAATGAATCCATGTTTCTCACCCTGTACGAGGAGTCCCAGCATCACCAGCAGTAGAAAGTCTGACATCATCATAATGCTGCCTGTGTCAGTGTCTGTGAAAGGACTGGACAGTCACTGATCAGTACTGGGGGTCTTAAAGTGTGTGGAGCAGTGAGGCAGGACAGGTATGCAAAGCCCCTTCCTCTAAACAAATCCTGTCTCACACAGTTAGAGGAGCTCTGATGTGTGAACAGCAGTGGGTCCATAGACGACTGGGACATGTGCATTGTAAGCTGCTGAACAACAAATTTATTCACATATCTGTGTGTTTTTCTGAACTTGTGTATGAATAACTGTATACGGGCTCAGATTCTATGAATCGTGTTTAAGATATTCCTTGATTGTCTTTTCCCATGCACTTCTCATACTCAGTTTATCTCATCCACTGAAATAGATCAAGTTAGAGGCTACTATGGGAAATATTTCTGTTTATAATTACAAGCATTTCCTGTTTTCATGTGCAGATCTGTAGTTCTCAGATATGTACAGTTAGTGTCCCTGTGCTGACTGAAATACAGGGCTGACTGTAGAAGGAATATTTCTCCCTCATCTTTTTCACTGATCACCTTCATGTTTTGTCCTCGGCAACAGAGGAGCCCCAAAGTATTTTCATCTTTGAAATTTACTGTTGTGTGATGAGATTGGGGATAGTGATCCGACTGACCCCCTCCCACTGAACTGTTACCGTTGTGGATTATTTGGCTCTGGCCAAATCTGATGCCAGGCTGTAGTTTCCTCACTCCTCTTAGAAAACAGCCCTTCTATGTGAGGAGCCAAAATGGCATTCTGTCTGTCCCTGTGGTTGGAGAGTGTAATTTCAGCTTGTGTGAGGTAGAGGAAAGGGTGCTTTTCTTGGGAGGTTCAAACCAGGGTAAGTTAATCAAACTCATCTAAAGTTATGCTAAAAATTGTGTTTTTGTTTAGTGAAATGGTCTGTTAACCCTTTTTTGCACGACTCGTTTCCACACTGCCTATTTAGAGAGGTGGGTGGGTTTGGTTACCATGGTAACCACTAAGCAAAAATATTTTACTGCAATATGATAAAACAATGCTTTTCTGTTTGCATACATCAAAGAAAGGGAACAAGAGAATGATGTTTGATGAATCAAGAATGAAAGTGGTGGTTCTAGAGAACATATTCCTGGATCAGAAGTTTGGGAGAGAGCAGGTGTCATGGTTTAGGCGTGCGTTTGTTTGTTGGACCTTTCTTTGCTCTATCGTCCGGGAAGATATCGGAGTTCTTGTCTATCGAATTCCTGGCCCAGCTGGCTGATTGAGCTGGGGCGCAGTTTTTCGGACTCTATATATATGACCGGGGGTTCATCACGCCTATTGCAAGAGTGTCTGTTTGTTTCTAGCACTTCGGCCGGAAAAAATCTCTAGTTAAATCTTCCTAGTGATTTTTTATATTCCTATATTGTTAGGAATTGCTTCTTTCAGAAATCTTCTCTCTTGTTGTTTATTTTCTCTGGCACTGCTTCCGTTTTGCGGACTTTTATTTGTCCTTGGAAGGGCGAGCCTTTACTGGAGATTTTTACCTCTTTTGTGTTTGTCTCTTATCTGGGCTGCTCATTGCTCTTTCTCTCGCTGGTTGCGGCACCTGGCGTCCTATCACCACCCATTACAGTACACTCTAGCCAAACATGGAGTCGTCAGCCGCGGCTACGCTAGAGAAAGCTCTGACTAATCAGCAAGCCACACTCTCGGGCTATGGTGAGGGCTTGTCTACCCTTAACAGTCGACAGGCTGAGTTGGCGGAGCGAGTCCGCCATCAGGACGAGGCTTTACAAAAGCAGGAGAGCGTCCTGTTAAGTCTCACTGAGAGTATTCAATCATTGTCCTCTCAAATTACACAGAATGTTGCACAAACACTACAATCCCCCCGTGAGCCTAAGCTACAGCTACCTCCACGATATGGAGGCGAGGCAAGGAAATGTAAAGACTTCATCGCCCAGTGTGAAATATTTTTCAAAGCTCAGCCTTCGCGTTTTATTAATTAAGAGTCTCAGGTTGCATTTGTTTTATCTCTGTTGACTGACACAGCCCTTACTTGGGTCGGGCCACTTATTCGATCTAATTCACCGGTCGTGAGTTCAGTGGAGACTCTTGTTAGGGAAATGGTGTCAGTGTTTGATCAAGATGTGTGTGGGCAAAACGCGGCTACACGTCTAATTCATTTTAGGCAGGGTTCCAAGAGCGTTGCTGAGTTTTCTATAGCCTTTCGCCCTCTTGCTACAGAGACGGGCTGGCCAGAGGCGCCTCTAATGACTGTTTTTGTTCATGCCTTGGCGGAGGAGGTGAAGGACGCCTGGCTACATTAGAACCCTGTACTTTTTGATTCGTTGGTTCGCACTGCTGTCGAATTGATAATCGAATTTGTGAACGCAACAGAGAAAAACGTACTGCTTTGGCTCTCGCGGACAACGGGGCTTATCTTCCTCGTAGTAAGCTTATAACTCCTTCTCCACCCACTGAAATTTCCGATCCTGGGGAACCGATGCAGGTTGATGGCTCATATGTGAGCCGGGCTCGTAAGCCCGTTCATAAGCTAATTATTTGCTATAACTACCACAAACCCAGACATATTCGCCCACACTGCCCTGATCTTAAAGGAAAACAGGAAGTCCCTCTAGCTGTTTGGGGGGCGCTAGAGGGACAGACCCAAACTCCCTTTCGAAACTTGATTCCTGTAAAATTAACTGTGGGTAGACAGATAATTCCTGTTGAGGTGTTTTTGGACTCGGGGGCCGTGGATTGTTTTATGGATGCGGAGTGGGCTGCGAGGCATTCTATTCCTATATGCCCTCTACTACACTCACGCACGGTAAAATCTTTGGACGGTTGCCCGCTAGGTTCTGGAATTATAACTGAGGTCTCTGAAGCACTAACCATGTTCATTCCATTCAGTTGCCATTCTGAGGAGGTCCGATTTTTTATTATTCGTTCCCTGTTTTTCCTGTTGTTAGGGCATTCATGGTTACGGAAACATAAGCCTCACATCCGTTGGGGTAGTCAGACTAGCCCCATTGTCCAGTGGGGCGCTAATTGTAGATCCCACTGTAGGGAGAATTTGACGTTTAGTTCCGGGCGTCAACCTAGGGGGGAGGCAGATGCCGCGAGTGATTCTGCTGAGTTTGTCTCATACAGCCCTCCTAGTCGGGAAAAGGAGGCGGAGGAGGGGTTGGAGTGGGATCCTCAATTTGACTGGCAGCAGCAAGAGGATGATTATGATTTAGAGGATCTCTCTGACTGTGATTCGGTCATGGATATGGCGGGTCCCGAACAGGTGGAGAGTTTGGGGGCTGCTTTGAATTTTGATCTGCCTCCTAACGTTCCTAGTGATTATGCTGATCTCGCCGAGGTTTTTAGCAAACAATGAGCCTCGCCTTTACCTCCTCATCACCCTTACGATTGCGAGATCAATCTCCACCCTAGTACTACTCCTCTTAGGGGTTTGCTATACTCGCTGTCAGGGCCTGAGCGTAAGGCCATGCGAGAATATATTCAGGAGGCTCTTGCTAATGGTTTTATTCGGCCATCCGCGTCTCCTGCCGGAGCGGGGTTTTTTTTGTGGGAAAAAAAGATGGCGGTCTGAGACCCTGTATTGATTATAGGGGTTTGAATGAGATCACCATTAAAAACTGATACCCCCTTCCATTGATGAATTCCGCTTTTGAACGTCTGCAGAAGGCGTCATTTTTTACCAAGTTTGATCTCTGTAATGCTTGTAACTTAGTTCGCATTCGGGAGGGGGATGAATGGAAAATGACATTTAATATGCATTATGGGCACTGGGAATATTTGGTCATGCTGTTCGGATTGGTTAACGCCCCCTCGGTGTTTCAGGCACTCGTTAATGACGTCCTCCGAGAGATGTTGGAGAAATTTGTCTGCGTTTATCTTGACGACATTCTGATTTTTTCTTCAACGCTCTCAGAGCATAAACAACACGTCAGACGAGTGCTTGAGGCCCCCCTTAACGCCAAGCTTTTTGTCAAGGCTGAGAAATGTGTTTTTCATGCCAAGACTGTCTCGTTTCTTGGTTTCATTGTGTCAGAGGGGTCGGTCCATATGGACCCTGTTAAGGTGGCAGCGGTCAGGAATTGGCCTGCCCCTCAAAACGTTAAGGAGATGCAATGATTTTTGGGGTTTGCCAATTTTTATAGGAGGTTTATCCGTAATTTTAACGCAGTAGCTGCCCCCATTATTGCGCTTACCAAGAAGAATGCCTCCTCGCCGTTTGATTGGTCCCAGGCAGCTGAGGCTGCTTTTCAGGATTTAAAGAAACGTTTCAGCTCAGAGCCCATTCTTGTTTTGCCCAATCCCTCCCTCCCGCTCGTTATGGAGGTAGATGCCTCTGAAGTCGGGGTGGGTGCCATTTTGTCCCAGCGCCTCCTTCGGGACAATAAGCTACACTCGTGCGCCTACTTCTCCCAGTCATTGTCGGCGGCCAAACGGAATTACAGTATTGGTGACCTAGAGTTGCTAGCCGTTAAGCTGGCATTTGAGGAATGGTGCCATCGGTTGAAGGGCTGAGCATCCGCTTGTGGTTTGACGACCATAAAATCTCCAATACATTCAACAGACTAAGCGAATGAATTCCAGGCAGGCGCGGTGGTCATTATTTTTAATCACTTTAACTTTACGTTAACCTACTGCCTGGGGTCTAAAAAACACTAAGCCTGACGCCTTGTCGCGGATTTACGACCACTCTGGTCACGACCCTATGCTGGAACCAGTTATCCCGACTGATCAGATTGTGGCTCCCGTTCAGTGGGACGTTGAGTCTGATGTGCGGGGGGCCTTCAGGTCAGATCCTGGTCCTGGTGGGGAACCACCTGGTTGTTTGTTTGTTTCGCCTTTGGTATGCACCCAGGTTCTCCAGTGGGGGGCACTCTTCCCATCTTGCGGGTCACCCAGGGTTCATCGGACCAAACAGTTCTTGGCCCGACGTGTTTGGTGGCCCAGCATGATGGAAGATATCCGGGAGTTTGTAGCAGCATGCGGCGTCTGCGCTAGAAATAAAACTTCCCACCTCCCTCCCTCTGGTTTGTTGCGGCCGTTACCTGTCCCTAAACGCCCGTGGAGCCATATCGCTCTTGATTTTATTACGGGTTTGCCTATTTCTGTGGGCAATACGGTCATTTTGGTCGAGTTGACCGCTTTCTCCAAGGTCGCCCATTTTATCGCTCTGCCGGTTGCCTTTGGCTCGAGAGACGGCCATTCTTGTTATGGACCACGCTTCCGCCTGCATGGTCTCCCCGAAGATGTGGTTTCTGATAGGGCCCCTCAATTCACGGCTAAGTTCTGGCGGGCCTTTTGCAGGGGCCATCAGAGCCTTTCTTCTGGCTTTCATCCAGAGATTAATGGTCAGACAGAGCGACCAACCAGTCTCTGGAGAAACCCTTCGATGTTTGGCGGCTGATAATCCATCGTCATGGAGTCGTTTTTTAGCTTGGGCTGAATATTCCCATAATTCTTTGGATAACTCCTCCACAGGCCTCTCACCGTTTCAGGCTCAGTTGGGCTATTGACCCCCCCTTTTTCCTGAGACTGAAAAGGAGTCTGAAGTCCCCTCTGTCAATTATTTTATTTGACGCTGTCGCTCTGTCTGGGCCAGGGTCCGGTCCTCTTTGTTGTGATCTAGGCAGAGACAGAAGACCGCTGCCGATAGAAGGTGCCGAGTGGCCCCATCTTATCGGGTTGGCCAAAGAGTTTGGCTTTCTACTCGGGACCTTCCCTTAAAGGTGGAGTCACGAAAGTTGGCTCCTCGCTTCATTGGCCCTTTTAAAATTGTGCGGAGGATCAACCCTGTTACTGTCAGGTTGAAACTCCCTAAGTCCTTGCGTATCCACCCCTCGTTTCATGTCTCTAGGCTAAAACCGGTTAGCACTAGCGTCCTGGCTCCGGTTGACAAGCCTCCGCCGCCGCCATGGATAATTGAGGGGAGCCCGGTTTATACTGTGCGTCGCATTTTGGCCGAGACGCCTGTGGGTCGCGGAGCCCAATTTTTGGTGGACTGGGAGGGATATGGTCCTGAGGAGCGGTGCTGGGTTCCTTCTCGGGATATCCTCGATCCCAGGCTCATCTCTGAGTTCCGTGCAAGGGGTTCTCGGGGAACTTCTGGTGCCGTCCCTTAGAGGGGGGGGTCCTGTCATGGTTTAGGCGTGGTTTTGTTTGTTAGATCTTTCTTTGTTCTATCGTTCAGGACGATATCGGAGTTCTTGTCCATCGAATTCCTGGCCCAGCTGGCTGATTGAGCCGGGCCGGAGTTTTCTGGACTCTATATATATGACCGGGGGTTCGCCACGCCTATTGCTAGAGTGTCTGTTTGTTTCTAGCACTTTGGCCAGAGAAAATCTCTAGTTAAATCTTCCTAGTGATTTGTTATATTCCTTTATTGTTAGGAATTGCTTCTTTCAGAAATCTTCTCTCTTGTTGTTTATTTTCTCTGGCACTGCTTCCGTTTTGCGGACTTTTATTTGTCCTTGGAAGCGCGAGCCTTTACCAGAGGTTTTTTACCTCTTTTGTGTTTGTCTCTTATCTGGGCTGCTCATTGCTCTTTCTCTCGCTGGTCGCGGCACCTGGCGTCCTATCACCGCCCATTACAGCAGGGGGAGCACTGGCAGAGAGTGGAAGAGCATTCCTCCCTCCCTCTGTTTTTATTAGAGAGGATCAGATCTAGATTAAGCTCCATTTAAGTAGGTAAACAAATGTATCACTCATTGCTGAATTAAACCCTTCTGTACATCCATAAACTTCTCCAACTCTATCTCACCAACCCCCACACCAATTACTGTATATCACAATTACAGACCTCTGTCCCCCTCTCTAAATGTTCTTTAATCTCATCACAGTCCACTTGAGTATAGTGTCCCCTTATCTGATGTCTAAAAACAATGAAAAAACTGATTTGTACAAATTTGATCAAATTTGTTCTTTCAGCTCACGGTCTACGTTCAAGAAATGAATAAATATCCTAAATGAAGCTTTTCTTCATGTCGGCATGAAGAATTTAAGAAGATGTATTATGTTTGAGAACATGAGAAATATTATTGCACCAAGTTGGTCAGTTTATTTAAGGTGTTTCAGATCAGTGGCTCCCCCCTCAGCACCTGCAGTAGGTCCCAGCTGCAGCAGTGCAGTCTCTGTGCCGTCTGACTGAGGGTGGTTTTTGTACGGCTCTCTAACACTGTGTGAACACCCAGCTACTACTGATGTAATGGGCACTCTGACAGTAATAATCTCCTGCATCTTCAGCCTGGACTCCAGTGATTTTCAGTGTAAACTGAGTCCCTGATCCACTCCCACTGAAACGATCAGGAATCCCAGACTGGCGAATTGTGGCAAAATATATCAGAAGTTTAGGAGTGTTTCTGCAGATACCAGCAGAGATAGTAGTTACTGCCATCATTGGAAACACTCCGACTGGCTGTACAGCTGACGGTTACAGTGTCTCCCTGCTGAACAGCCTGAGCTGCTGGAGACTGAGTCACAACTATATCTGCCATTGATCCTGGAGAAGAAAAATAATGGAAGTGAATGTCAACACACCTAAATATCATACATCAGAATTCAATAATTATGGTAAATTCCGACAAGACTTGAGGCTCAGTAGTGAAATCATTTATGCCAAAATAAGTCAGCAATAACTATTTAAAAATGTTACAAAATCCCATATCAACATGAGTCAATCTTTCTCACCCTGCATAAGGAGTCCCAGCATCACCAGCCGTAGAAAGTCTGACATCATCATAATGCTGCCTGTGTCAGTGTCTGTGAAAGGACTGGACAGTCACTGATCAGTACTGGGGGTCTTAAAGTGTGTGGAGCAGTGAGGCAGGACAGGTATGCAAAGCCCCTTCCTCTATACAAATCCTGTCACACACAGTTAGAGGAGCTCTGATGTGTGAACAGCAATGGGTCTATAGAGGGCTGAGACGTGAGCTGTATGCTGCAACTTTACCCTCACTATAAAGTAACTAAATTAATTACAGCTTTTCTGAAATTTCATTTGACTTTTTGCTTGGTGATTGCATATATGTAGCTTCAGATTCTGTCAGTTGTGTTGAATGAATTCTACTGACTTCAAGTCAAAGTTTCACTGACAGAAATGAGTGAGACAGTGACATCACTCACTCATGGCCAGTTACCTCCATCCATTTCACTGGCTTGGAGCCGCGTTATCAAACTGTCACATAAACTCAAATAAGATTTTTTTATGTTTAGTAGTATGCAATCAATCAAAATCAAAGAGTGTGTGTGTGTGTGTGTGTGTGTGTGTGAGAGAGAGAGAGAGAGAGAGAGAGAGGAGATTGTGGGACAGATGTACTGAAGTAACAGAGAAGTGGGGGCCAGGGCCGTAACCAGGACTTTTGAAATACCGAGGTCCAATAACCCCCCCCACCCCCAACCCAAACTCCAACCACTACATTGTTTTGTTGCTAATAAGACATTTATTTCCAAAAACCTCTTCAGGAACACATTGAGAGGTAACAGTTGGACTGTAGCAAGAGACTTAAATGTGTTTCATAACTTTTTCATTTCTCACCTACCCTCTTCAGGGCTCTGAAGTCTCATGCAATGCGTATGATTGTCACTCATTTCAGTCGGATGTCACACACTTACGCAACACATGGTATTTCTCACGCAAAAAAAAGATTAAAACGAAAACAATTTCCAACAGTAAGTCTATATGCGCAGCAGCACCGCTATAACTGTGGAAACCGGCAGGAATCAAACACGTCTCCTCTGGAGTTCTCGGTGGCAGCTTGCCACCTGCCAGCAAATCACAAAAAGGAAAGGGGCTACACAATAGCCAATAAGATAATAGCACTATCGTATCTGGGTAAGATTTATGGCAACAACCGATGAAAGAAAAAAACGAGTTATCCTGGAATTATTTACGTGATCCTGCTACAACAGCGTTCTGAAAGCTGCATTATTCATTCACTTACGGTGGAAAACGGGCAGAGGTGTATAAAGTACTGGAAAAAAATTTCTAAGTAAAGGTAGAAGTACCATAACTGAAAGTTACTTTGGTAAAAGATGAAGTCACCCATAAGAAAATTACTTGAGCAAATGTCCTAAAGTAGCTCACATTAAATGTACTTAAGTTCCAAAAGCATTTTGTGAAAAAATTTACTCAAGTATCAAAAGTGCAAGTACAAGTACAAAGTATTTTTCATACTAGGCCCTACGCATAGAAAGAAGCAAAGCAACCACTGTTTGCTCTCTCCTTGTGCTCTTTAATCAATTTTCAGGTGAATGAAAGATACAGTATTCAAAAAACAAACAGGCAGTCTCTCCTTAAAGCCCCACTAGGTAGGAATTTCACCTTAAAATATCAGTTTCAAAGTCTATCTATTGGTGGGCTGGATTATTCCAGTGAGAATGGCATCTCTCCCATTATCACAGAGGGACTTGGTGGCCTGCATCTGGGACTATGTAACTTTCGACCGCTGGGTCCCGGGACTCTCGAGATGTACGTTCTGCTTTTCGGCACACACAAGCTTTTGGATAAGGAGCATAAGGAGAAGGCAGCTAGGCTAGCCCAGTATCGTGGTCTCAAAGATGGCTGAGGCAAAGAAGCGAAAAAGGACAGTGTCGGTGGAAGCCAGGATAAAAAAAAAAGAGAGAGGACCGTGCACGGCACAAAACCAGAGTTAATATTGGACCGGCTTTTTTTCACAGTAGAGAGAGCTCATGGCAAAAGAGGGCTGCAAGTCAGACGCCGAGCTGGCAGTGTTGCTGATTGAGAGGTGAGTTATATGCTCGTGTTCATGCATTGTATTTATCACACATTGTTTTTGTTGGCTGTGTTATCATGTGTAGTCACAGTCACTATTTGGGTTATCAAAACGTAACTGATTGTAAGCCCATTCAAATAATGTAAACAAGGTTAGCCGAGGTAGCATTAGCATTTCACCGGCAGAGTTAGCTCCTTTTCGGAGTGTTTTTTATAGTGAACTTTATGCTTCACGGTGAGAAAAGTTGTTGACTTACGAGCAACTATTGTTTGAAAGCAAAGACAGGCCACATCAGCTCTGTAGGCTGGCGTTGTACCGTCATTATATTGATATTGTCCCGGTTTGAGGTTACAATAGCTACTACGTCTGCTAACGTTACTCTTAGGAGCGGTACTTGTGCATACTTTGTTGTAGAGCAATACAGGCTGCTTCGACTGGTGGTGCAATGAAAATTGCTGGGGGGTAGACGGGGGATCGTGTTTAATTTTTTCACTGGGGGGAGAGATCGTGTTTCATTTTGTTGATGGGGGGGGGTAGATAGATAGAGAGATTGCGTTTCATTTTGTTGACCGGGAGCGGGGCGAGATCACGTTCATTTTGTTGACCGGGGGATTATGCGTTTCATTCTCTCATTGAATTCGTATTACGCACTCCTTCTAATTGCGCTAAAATATACGTTAGTAAGTCAGGAGGCGCTGGGGCGGCGTAGCCCACCCCTACACCCCACTAGATCCGGCCATATTGTACACAATAATCATAACTAATAACTTTATTGATTCCAGCTCCGCAAGTCTCAGGGTGTAAAAAAAAAATGCACGCTTCTCACGGGGACGCCAGCCGCAACAGCGCTCTGTGTGTTTTACGACAGCGGTGTTAAGGCTTCTACTTGCTCTAGTGCCCTTTAGTGGCCGCTAGAGCGCACGAAACTGGGATTCCTACCTAGTGGGGCTTTAATATACTTCTGAGTTTATTGGCAGTTTAAAAACCACAATAATTGACTATAATTAATAGTAGAATTACACAGTATCAATAACATGTCGAATTTTTGCTTCAGAAACTGATTTTTCTTAAAGCTGGAGTCCGGAAGATTTTTTTGGTCGCATTTACTGAAACTGTCACTATGCTTAGACATGCGAATATGATCAGGTGATTTCAGAAAAAAAATCCGCGACTTTATCTGCACCCACAGCCTGTAATGCGATCTGCAAAATTCTACCGCTCCCGGCTCAAATAACCAATCAGCTAACTGCCTGACAATTACAGTCAATCGGATGTGCACGAAAAATCGAGGGAGGGACTGGTTTGGATCTCAGCGCAGATAGGGGAAGGACTTTAAAGTTGTACTCGTTCAAAAATCTGACTAAGTCCTCTCGGTCGAACAATCCTGCCAACTTCAGCTTTAACTTCTGATTGGGAGACCATTGGCTCACTGTAGCTGAAGTTCCTGCGGCAGAGATTTTTGGCAAGAGATTTTTTTTTTTAAACTGCTAGATAGATACTATGGGCAAGTATATTGAGCAGTTTGCACATCAGGCTTAGCTGAGGAGTTTTATTCAGGCAATTCCTGAAAAACAGGGATTGGAGTGAACTCGTCCATATTCTAAACCTTGTTCGAGCTCGGCTTGCTTGCTTCAATAACTGATCTTGGTGTGCCATCTAGTGATAGAATATTGTAACTGCGTGCATAAATTTGCAGCTCCATGTCCACTGGCGGACACATCTGCACAAAGATATCCTGCCGAGCACCGTTGTTCTTCACGAACATGCCAAATCCAGATAATCCGTAAATGATGAATTAAATTCATATTTTAATTTGAGACGAGTAACTAAGTTGCCAGTGTCAAAGTAACGAAGTGAAAGTATACTTTTTATCTTTTAAACGTATTAGAGTAAAAGTAAAAGTCCCAGTTTAAAAAAAAACTTAAGTAAAATACAAATCCTCAAAAAATTACTTAAGTACTGTATTACTATGCACTTTTGAATACGGGAGTATCATCTCACTCTACTAAATCTAAATCTCACTCTAGCCTGCATTCAAAACTTGAGAGCCCTGCCCTCAAGCCCTCTTTGCCTGCTTTTCAGTCGGCTTCGAAAATAACAATTTAGTCTGCCTCAGTGTTCTGCGCATTTTGGGTCAGTCTCAGGCTAGCATATGGTCTCCCTTTACAACAATGATACAATAAACCTTTTACACACTAACCGGTAACACGTAGACGACGTGTAACGTGACTTCCTGTCACTCGTAAACACATCGAAACAAAATGGATACCGGGAGAGTTCACTCAACAAACTTACAACTTCTACCGAAGTTTTCGTTTTCAGCTGTGATCAGAAGTGTGGAGGAACATTCCAGCACAAAGGGCAACAAGCTAAACAAAGGTTATAAATTTTTCCACGAGGAATTTGTGCACAATTATCAAGGTAAGTAGAGAGATATCGGGTGAACTGTTACTGAACTGTTAGCTAGAATGACAAATCATTTGCGCGTCGACTGTAAGACCTAGTTTATATATACTATAAAGTATAAGAGGATATAGTCAACCATACTAAAGCATCATAGTCTGTTTTGAATGAAGAAATATGGCATCAAATTGTTGTGTTTATGGTTGTCCAAGTGAACGTCTTCTATGTAGTGACAATAATATTAGCCGAATGCTAATATTTTTGTCTCGTAACGTGTGTGTGTTTGTGTGTGATAATAGTATCAAATGTACTAGACGGGCAGGTTTTTGTGAGGGCTAGATGCTTCAAATCCATGAAGAAGAACGAGGAGCCTCACAAACTAGAGGTCTGACCATAGAGAGTGCCAGTTGGCCTAAGCTCCCGGTTCTCATTGCTGCCTACTCTTATTGCTGCTGTTGCAAATATTTCTGGGCACTTGTTGCGGTTGCAGCTCTTTCTGCCGAGTTCTTACACAGTTAGAAGTGTGGAAAAGTTCACATACCAGTGGCATAGGTAGTCGGGGGGTGGTCACAGACACGTCACTTAATGACAACAATTAATCCCGGCTAGTTCGCAATCATTTTCCTTTATTGACGCGTTTTCCAATTAACGTAATTTGCAACTGAAGACACAGTTTCTCTCCATATGCGATCTAACAGCGATTAAACCATGAGCTAAATTCAGTACAGTGGCGGAACAAGAACAAAGAATTGGGTTGCACAAAACATCCATTTAAAACAATTAGTAGTCCTGACCTGTTCTCAGTCATTTTCATGATTAACAGAAGGTTCACTCCGAGAGCACGCCACAGTTAACAGGTGCTGCTTGTTCTCCCCGATTAGGTAAGACAACAATCATTCATCTGGACGCGTATTTGCTGCATTTCACATATGTTAGATCGCTGTTAGATCGCATATGGAGAGAAACCGTGTCTTCAGTTGCCAATTACGATAATTGTAAAACGCGTCAATAAAGGAAAATGATTGAGAACTAGCCAGGACTAATTGTTGTCATAAAGGACGTGTCTATGCCCCCCCCCCACTAGCTACGCCACTGACACACACTCTTGTTTGTTTGTGTGACCTTGCTAGCCCCCAGGAGTGCTGTGTTTTATGTTATTTGATTAGAGAGGAACAAAAGATATTTTCCAGCATAAGTCTGGAAATCTACCATGACCATGCAGCCTTGACTCAGCTCTTTTTCTTTCGTCTCTTTCCATAAGTTATAAATTGTTACTTCTGTTTCATCTCTCTCTATTTGCTGTTGCTTCATCTTACTGTTGACAGTGATGTAATGTTATGATTTTAAATATAATTATTCTCTTTTGTTGTTGTGTATAGATATCACTGGCCACTGACAGTGGAAGTTTGATGGCGTATTCCTGCAGCTGCGTAGCTGGTAAAGGCTTCTGCAACCATGTAGTG
This sequence comes from Gymnothorax javanicus, assembly GCA_029692085.1. Taxonomy (NCBI): domain Eukaryota; kingdom Metazoa; phylum Chordata; class Actinopteri; order Anguilliformes; family Muraenidae; genus Gymnothorax; species Gymnothorax javanicus. The sequence continues at coordinate 128,765,840 of CM056197.1, read as the reverse complement.
GCCCTCCTTTACCAGACTGCACACTATTTGGAGCTCTGTTTGCCGACTGTTCCACCACCCCTGGCCTGCACAAGTGATTTACAACGATGGCACAGACCGAGAACACAGGTGGGTGTAAGATAAGTGAAATCAAGAGTAGAATATTTTCATTTAGAGCCTTATTTTACTATCCTGTAGTTTATTTACTTTGTTTTCACGTTATTTAAGGAAGGATGCTGAAGTGCTGATCCACACAAACACAGTAAATTATTTTGCAATTCCTGCAAAAGTTTTAATTTTTAAATTTTAAGGGAATCCATCCTGAACCTGTGAGTGACGTGGTGGTGCGAAAGCCAACAACGGCGGGCAAGAGTGGTCTTGACTTCACATTGTACCAGGCATATTCAGGTGACAATTTACGGCCATTTTAATGTTGCTTTATTAGAAAGGCTGCAAATTTGAGTGCTTGCCAACAGTAATACTTGCCTAACTAACTTTTTTGACCCAAAAAAAAAAAAAAAATATATATATATACTAATTAGGACCTTGTGTATCTTTTCTTTCTTTAGGACCATTTCCTGACCCTGACATGATGGCATCTGGAGCCAAGCTATGTCAGGAGCAACCCCAGCCTCTCATTACTCTTGTATTACATGGCATGTCTGAGATAGAGCTGACTCCATCTAAATTTGGGCCTGTCCCACATGGATCCCCGCTGTCATATCATTGCCCACCTGAAAAGTCCAGTGAACTTATCCTGCACCACTTGGCTCCTGAACCAGCTCTTCCTTTGAGGCAGCATACTTTTTACAACTTGCACTTTGTTCCAACATTGCATCAGCTCATGCACCTCCAGTCACTGCAAGTGTCACCACAAATGGCCGGTAAAATTGAGAAGGGAACCAGGCAGCAGTCAAAATGTCCTGCATGGGCGCAGTTACGTCAACCACAATTAACTGCCAGTCGCTTTCGAGAGGCCTGCACTTCCTGGGAGGGAAGTGTGGATCCAGAGTCTGCAGCAAAGGCCCTCGCTGTCCAAATTATAACAGGCTCCAAAAAGCAAACTGCTGCAATGAAGCGGGGTCTGCTAATGGAGTCAGAGGTCCTGGCAAGTTATGCTGCATTAATGCGAGTTAATGTGCTGCCTGCTGGATTTGTCATTCACCCAGAAGCACCACATCTCGGGGCGAGTCCAGATGGTAGGGTGTATGATCCTTCAGAGTCACCACCATTTGGACTTGTTGAAGTGAAGAGCACCTCTAAACACGATGCTTCGCAGGTTGCTCACCTCAAGAGGGAAAACGGCTGTTTCAGCCTGAGGCGTTCACACCGTTACTACTGGCAGGTTCAGGGACAATTAGCAGTAACCGCCTAGAGTGGTGCGACTTTGTCACAGACACACAGACAAGTTTGTCTGTTGAAAGAATTTGGCGAGACGATTCATTCATAATCAAAATGAAGGACAAATTAGACCTTTTCTACTACAACACATACATGAATGTTTACTTGGAATCTCACTGAACTGTCTCGGACTCTCAATCGATGCCTGATGTAATAAACTGTATATAATTGAATCAGTTTAGTTTACGCATTTAATATTTTACATATTAACTGATTCATTAGTTGATTTTCATCTTTGCACAGCATAAAATTGAAATGTTGATGTTTATCAAATCAGTTCATAATCCTCTACCTGTCTACAGCGTAACACCTTGCTCATGGTACACAAGGCCCTAAAGGATAATGCTCCCACTTACCTTACCTACTGACACTGAAATGTGGTGAATTGATTCAGTAAATCAGTTGTTTATTCAGTTGTTGTTGGTTCCTTTAAAGGAAAGTAAAGGATTCAAAGTAATTTGACCATCATAATTTATTATGAGGTAACATGACTAACACGCATGACAGGACTGATCTGGGCATCAATTAATTTACTGACAAAGCATCTCATGTGAAGGTTTAATTTCTCTCATTCAGATTAAAAATGTGCAGGTCAATACATTTATATTACATTAAGTATTTTTTGTGTTAGATTATTGTTCATTTTTGTTATACTGAACCACTAAATTTATATATAAAAATATATAACATGTACATCTTTGAAAAAAAAATGCTCAAAACTACATAGTTAATGTTCACGTTCAAATTTATCATTTTTGTTGGTTGCTGGGGCCATTGACAATCCTCTCAGCAACTTATTCTTCATATGACAAAGGTCCTTGAAAATTAACCATAACACAACAGTTGTGCCAGATCTGATTGACAGTGCCCATCAGAGTGAGTGGTACAGGTGAGTCCCAGATGTGATTGGACTTAACTCTGCCTATTACCCTCTCGACTACTATCCTGAGACGGGCGATGGCTTGCGTTTTCTCAGTTTCCTCTCTTGTGAATTGAGCTGAACGCTTGAAGGGAGGAATGATGAGTTTTGCTCCAACATCAGAAAGTAGATCTTCAATGAGAAATCCTTTGTCGGCCATCATTTCATTACCTGGCTCAAGTAAGGGAAGGATTCTACTGATCTTCGTTATCTCCTTGTCAGAGATGCTTCCAGTGTACAGGGGTGAGACAAACGTCACCAAACCATTGGGAGCGACTCCGATCAGTCCCTTCGAGGTCGTCCTGTTTTTGTAGTGGGAGAACGTTTCCGATTGCAAGGTCAGTGAAGAGGCTGCCGCCACAGCAATCTCAGTGCAGTCCAGTATCACACGGATATTCGACAGTGCATCTTGAATTTTGCTGGCATGATGGACTTAACCTTCTCCATACGTATCCAAAGAGGAAGTGACCCCAGCATCAAGAAGAGGTAATTGGCCCAGGTGATGGTGACTCAGCTCACGGTGGCTATACTGACCTCGAACATGTCAGCAATGAGCTGTTCCTTCATGCCAACAGCTACTCGCATAGAGTACATGAGAAATTCATCGATTAATGGCATGCTACGAGAGGGGCTGGGTCTGATGTCTTCACCTATCCTCTTCGCTTTACTCCAGTAGACCAGTCGAGAGGCAGATGGTGCAGTGGACTCCCAGAAGATCTTAAACACACGTTCAGATGGAAATTTGGTGTAGAATCTTATTTGGTCGTCTGATGCGCAATATCGACTGAAGAGGATCAAGGGATGGTAAGGCGACTTTGTTCAACCTGGCTTCCAAGTATTGGATGTAATCCACTGCCTCATCACGAATACCTATAGTGTGAGAAAAGTAAAGGATTCAAAGTACACACATAACACTACTGATCTGAGCATCAATTAACTTATTGTCAAAGTATCTCATCCAGGGCCGGCGCTACACCTGAAAATTTGGGCGAAAATATCCATCCCGTTATTGACAACAATTAGTCCTGGGTAATTCGAGATGGTTTTCCTGTATAAACACGTTTTCCAATTCAAGAATAATCAAGTGGCAATTGAAGACACGGCTTCTCTCCCCCATGCGATCGAACAGTGACAAAATAATGGGCTACATTCAGTACAGAAAAATAATTTAATTATAATTAGGTCTATGCACTGGCACTCGGCGACGGCATTTCAGAACTCTTCAGCAAATAAAAGTAATGTTGGTGACTAGTACGTGGTTTCGTCCGTTTACATTTTCCAATTGTACAGCTGTCTATTTTTTACAGCAAGTTGCGTGACCGTGCTGCAAAAACAGGTGTACATACTTGTCACCGAAATAACCTTCATGCAAAAGAGTTCTGAAATGCTGCTCTCGCTAGAAAAAAAAAAAAAAAAACCATCACAGAGTGCCAGTGCATAAACCTATTTATAAATAAATTATTTTTCTGTACTGAATGTAGCCCATTATTTTGTCGGCGTTAGATCGCATGGGGGAGAGAAGCCGTGTCTTCAATTGCCACTTGATTATTCTTGAATTGGAAAACTTGTTAATAAAGGAAAACCATGTAGAATTAGCCAGGACAAATTGTTGTCAATAAAGAGATGGATATTTGCCTCCGAATTTTCATGTCTAGCGCCGGCCCTGATCTCATCTGAAAGGTTTAACACAACACAACATAAGACATACTGGCATACTGGAGATGGAATCTCTTACCTGCGGGGGGCGGCGTCGCATAGTCGTGGTCGAGTTTCGCCGCCTTCGTCGCTATTTCGTTGATCTGGCCCATCGAAGATAGTACAGACAGCCGCTTGTTGGACCTTTCATAAACAAACTCCCTTTTTACCTGAATTGTAAAGTTGTTTCAAGGGAAAAGACTTGGAACAACCCCGGGTATTAAGCGGCTAACACTGCAGCCTAAGATGTAATTCTCAGACGTGAAATGTCTGCTGCAGACATAAGCACTCCCCTTCTTTATAACGAAATTTGGACCTTCCTCCCGCCGGATCGCCTGAATCCATTTTCTTCTAATATCGCTATCAACTGGGAAAGAATGAAAAGACAGATACGGCTGTTTTTGGGCACAACCACTGCAAAAACTTTTGTTGCTCGCCTCCGCCATTCTCCATAGAGACCGGAAGATGCTTTACACGTCGTCTACGTATTTCCGGTCAAAAAATGCGGACGTGTGTAAAAGGTCTATGGAACTCTCTCTCGCAAGACTCGTGAATGTGTTTATCCGTTTACCTCAACCTGCGCTGCTGCGCATTCGCAGCGCAAGCCGTGGTATCTAAAACACATGGTGACATGATCGCCTACACTGCACTATGAGGATGCGGGATCTCTCTCTTTCTCTCTCTCACCCACACACACGATTTGCTCAATAAACGGGCACAGTGAGGGGAAAATGGTTGGGGGGAAAAAAAAACGAAAATTCAGGGACAATTAACCGAGGTCCGGACCTCGGTGCCCTCAACGGTGGTTACGGCCACGGTGGGGGCACTAAGGTTTCATGGAGAAGAGGAGAGTCTGAGGTGTGATTCTGCTCCTGAACCTCTGCTCTGTGCCTCTCTTATGTACATGTGAACATGGGAGTGAAGTTAAACCCCTTGTTGAGTTTTGTATGTTCACTTTTCCCCTCACCGTCACGAACAGGTCCTGCTTTCACATTTTACACTGTAGTCTTCAGATGTTAAGAGAAAGAGAGAGAGAGAGAGAGAGAGTCCTGTTCAAACAGCAGATACAGGGCTGACACCCTCTCACAGTGCTGTCTGTGCTCTGGCCAGTTTTGCTCTGGACAGGTCAGAGTGTAATACCAGCCTGTAGTTTCCTCTCTAACATGGAGTGCCCAAATTATTAGGTACATCTGTACACCAGCTTGTTAATGCAAACATTTAATTAGTCAGCATCGCAAGTCATGAAAGAATGCAAACATCGTCCAGAGGTTCAGCTGTTGCTCAGACTAAACAAAAGAATGGGGGAGAAAAGGGATCTAAGTGACTTTGACAGAGGATTGATTTGTTGTTGCCAGATCAGGTGGTTTGAGTGTCTCAGAGACGGCTGATTGGAGTTTTCTGGCAAAACAGTCCCTGAAGTTTATAGAGAATTGCACAAAAAAAAAAAAAAACCCACACTGAGAGAGCAGCAGTTATGTGGACAAAAATGCATATTTTATGAGAAAGCTCAAAGGAGAATGGCCTGACTGGTTCAATCTGACGGAGAGGCAACAATGATTTAAATGAGCTCACATTACGACAGTGTTACACAGAGAAGCATCTCTGATGTATAAAGTCCTGCCTTGAAGTGGACGGGTTACAGCAGCAGAACACACACCGGGTTTCACTCCTGTCAGCTCAGGACAGGAGACTGAGGCCACAGGGGGCAAAAGCTCAACCTAACTGGGCAGTGGCAGATTGGAAAACTGTCATTTGGTCTGATGAGTCTTAATTTCTGCTGTGACATGCAGATGGCTGGGAGAAAATTTGGCCTCATCCATGAATTCATGGATCCATCCTGCTTTATGTTGATGGTTAAGGCTGGTAGACGTGCAGTGATGGGGGGAATGTTTTCTCATCACATATTAGGCCTCTGAAACCAAAAAGATCATTTACATGCGATAAAAAAAGATTAAGATAAATTCATGCATCTCCATTGTGTTCTTTCAATTAAGTACTAATTATCAAAAAAAGAACATAATTTTTTTAAAAAAAGGTTTTGATATTCTTGTATTACTATATGCAGAAAGTGTATTATGATTGAGAATATGAGTTATTATTGCACATAGTAGCTCGGTGTTTTAGAGCAGAATCTCTCAGTGTCTCAGATCAGTGGCTCCCCCCTCAGCACCTGCAGTAGGTCCCAGCTGCAGCAGTGCAGTCTCTGTGCAGTCTGACTGAGGGAGGTTTTTGTACGGCTCTCTAACACTGTGTGAACACCCAGCTACTACTGATAACATGTGCACTCTGACAGTAATAATCTCCTGCATCTTCAGCCTGGACTCCAGTGATTTTCAGTGTAAACTGAGTCCCAGATCCACTCCCACTGAAACGATCAGGAATCCCAGACTGGCGAGTTGTGGCCCAATAAATCAGAAGTTTAGGAGCCTGACCAGGTTTCTGCAGGTACCAGTTGAGGTAGCTGCTGCTGACACTCTGACTGGCTGTACAGCTGATAATGACAGTGTCTCCCTGCTGAACAGCCTGAGCTGCTGGAGACTGAGTCAGTACTATTTCTGCCATTGATCCTGAAAAAAAAAAAAAAACATAGTGATGCCTGTCTATCCATTGAAATTTTCAGACAACGATATCATGTAACTGTAATGAAAACATTAATGTCATAAAAAGCCAGCAAAGAAAACCTAAAATATAGCAAAAATTTCCAACCAAAATGGATCCATCTTTCTCACCCTGTACAAGGACTCCCCAGCATCACCAGCAGTAGAAAGTCTGACATCATCATAATGCTGCCTGTGTCAGTGTCTGAAAGGACTGGACAGTCACTGATCAGTACAGGGGGTCTTAAAGTGTGTGGAGCAGTGAGGCAGGACAGGTATGCAAAGCCCCTTCCTCTATACAAATCCTGTCACACACAGTTAGAGGAGCTCTGATGTGTGAACAGCAGTGGGTCTATAGAGGGCTGGGACACATGCCCTTGTTACAGCTATTTCTGAATAACGACAAAATCATTGCATTAATTTGACCGAGTCTAAAATTACATGGCACATTTTTATATTTGAAATTGGTCACAGGTACCAGGATATGGGCTAAGAGTCTGTAAAACTTGCGTTAAAGCATTTCCTATGTTGTGTGTTCAGATTGAAGCTTCAGTATAACAATATCAAAATCAAAAATATTTTACTTGTGTACAGGTTCAAACTCAGTACGTCCACGTGAAATAAATGAGGGTTCCATTTTGGAGCCTTTTTTCCTTGGTGACCATGAGCAAGAACTGTAACAGGAAAAATGACCAAAAAGCTTCTGGGATATTTAGTGTTACCAAAAGGTACTGAGGCTTTTTCCAACAGTATGATACTTTTGTACACTTTCAGTATGCATAAAAAAGAGTGTCTGAACACTTGGATCAGTGCAAGTTTCTTTTATTAAACTAAGATTTCGGTCAGGGGACCTTCATCAGGGTAACAATCACTGGCGCCGGAAAGGGGGGGGCCAGGGGGCCATTGGCCCCCCCACTTTTACCCTCCTCCCACTTTCTTTATAGGCATAAACAGTTTAGGAGGTTTGCGCATGCATAGTCTATTGTCATGCTGTCTTCAATAGGCATCATTTAGGCACAGCGCTTATCTGCCCAGTGGCGTAACAATAGGGGGCGCAGCGAGTGCAACGGCACTAGGACCCAGTGGTGGTGGGGGCATGATAGGCACACTCGCAACAGTGTCGGCCTTGACCGTTGTCAGCATAGGAATGTTTCAAAAATGATATTTACATACTAACCAAGACCTGCAATTGAAACAACTACATATACTTGTGCTACTGGATTTTTATACAACTGCAATTGCTTTCATTTCTCAGTCATGGTGCTGGCAAGTCGATGTCATCACGGTACATTACTCATCATTTTAATTGAACATAAGTTGTTATAACATTAAAAAATCAGCACATGAGCACAATGAACAATCTAATATGATTCAACACGGCAATCAGTAACACCTGAGCTGCACCACTCCTGCTCAGATGGGAAATGTAGTTTAAAAAGCAGAGTGTAGTCCTCTCTGAACAACAGTCCATTTCAATATCAAGTAGAGGAAGCATATTATAGAGACACTCCACAGGAACCATGTGCAGACAAAAACAACAATCCTAAGTCGAAAATAAATGCTGCAAAATCAGCGAAAGTTATGGATTTACAATGCCATATTAATTATATAAATATAGGCAATAGGAATTCACCTTTTCATTCTCATTTCTAATTACAGCCTAGGTCATATATTGGTCTTGGTCGCTCAGTCAATAAATTATTTGATTATTAATCAGGCCGGCTTAACTAAAAACAGCTTGCGGGCAGTCAGGCTGTAAAGGCTGAGCTTACTGAAGGCCCTCTGTACAACTCCATGAAAGGAAAGAGAACAACTGACGTGACGAAAGAGAATAACTGATGCCACAAGCACTGCGGCACTGGCGTTTGAGGTACACTCACCCACTATATACAGCACTATGTAGTGAATGAAGTGTAGTGAATGAACTTCTTTATTATGTTCATAAATCTCTATGAGCTTATGTTGTGACGTTTAAATCGTAGTGTAAATGGACACTCAGCTCTGTTGTGATTTATAAATCTTTATGATATCTTAACCATAATCAAACTGTTTTTCTGGGAGTTGGGGGCGGGACTTTGACAAGCGATTTCGCTTCTCCCGCGAATTTTCGGTCATGATACATGTTGTGTTGAAATTGTCATGGAACGACTGTACAATCATGCCGAAATGAAAAAACAAATTAAAAAAAAAAAAAAAATGTTCTACACTGAAAACAATATAGAGAGTGAGTGAGCAAGTGGACAAGTGTGCATTCCATTGCAGCCTTAGATTCCCCAAGTAAAAATGTCTGCCCCCTGATATTGACGCCGATTGGAAGACTTGCCGGTTTTAAAATGCATCGCACTGGATCATTACCAAATTAAAATATATAAAACTATGCGTTTTAGACACTTGAAGAATTCCAGTGCTGCCAACTCTCCGGTATTTTCCGGGAGTTTTAGTGGCATATTCATGTTCCCGTGCCGTAGTGAGCAATTATTCAACCAATGCGTATTTAAAAGATTCTCACACGGAATTGAAGTCGTTGCGCCTGGAGGTTTATCAGCTTCACGTGTGTTGCGGTGGATTTCACCACTAGTAATATGGAAACTGATTATAACTCCTGTCTTCTCGCGGTTTTCTTGTTCTCAGGGGTTGGAAGCAAAGCATGTGTTTAATGATTTAAATGATACAAGACCGTGTGAAACATCTTTAATTGCTTCCATCCCCTGAGAAAAGAAAAGAGTTAGAAGTCTGGAGTCATAATCGGTTTCCGTAATACTAGTGGTGAAATCCACCTTAACGCACGTGAATCTGATAAACCTCCTCGCACAAGGACTTCAGTTCTGTGGGCGGACCTCTTTAATATGCGTTAATTGAATAATTGCTGAGTACGCCACAGGAACGTGAATATGCCACTAAAACTCCCGAAAAATTCGGGACAGTTGGCAGCACTGGAATTCTATACTGACACGTAGTGAAACGCAACACCCATATTTAATAACCGAAAAGAAGAAACAACCAAAGTTTTTTCGATTCATTTATAATACAAATAGAAAAAGAATTTCATTGTCCATAACACTGTAAAGTTTCATCACATTATCTCAAAAAGTGTTTCCAATATGCCATTGTGAGTGCACAGACTCTCCACTAACTGTCAGTAGTGAGTGAGTCCTCCCTGTGCTTGCACACATGGGCGTAAACAGCGAGGCATCGATTCACACAAATGTCGCACGGTAGCTTGGGGAATGTTCCTCCACTCCTCCTGTAGTGCTGCTGTCAATTCAGCAACGTTGCGTGGTTGACGTCGACACTAGCGCGCACAATGACCAGTTCATCCCACATGTGTTCAATAGGGTTAAGATCGGGAGAAATGGATGGCCAAGGGAGAACATCGATCCCTACTCGTTGGAGAAAGTCTCTGGTGAGGAGTACAGTATAGGGATGGATGTTGTCGTGTTGGAATGTGAACAGTAATTGTTGTTGTCCATGGTTGCTCAATAGTGGTTGGAGAGCTGGTCTTAAAATCTCATCCATATATTGCTGTGCCGTTAGACCTCCACGAATCACAACAAGTGAAAAGAAGCAATAGAAGATAGCTATGACTAGGGACTACCGGCAACTGGAATGAATGTTTGTTCAGGGACTGAGTTTGACGCAAAAAGGCGTACAGGGACTCTTAAGTTTAATGACTTATTCTTGAAGTCAATCAAAATAACACCAATCGCAGCATGGAACACCACCGTGTACCTAGCAGGGAGGCCTGGTGATCAGGCAGGCCTCGTAGGCCTACATTATACCCCTTGGGTGACAGGAACTCCGAGCTGGAAGGATTATAAGTTAAAGTCAGAAACACATGACAGAATGCAATTAACAATTAATTTCGCCAGCCAGGCACAAGCTTAAATCAGAAAAACCAAATTATACCGTTAAAAGAAATTTGAAGAAACAATTAAGTTATTCCTGGTGCGGCTACATACATACACAAAGTGTACGTGACGGGAAGTTGTTACCATCTTCCTAACCCATTTTGGCTGCACACGGCACATTAGAAGCCCGTGCGGGAGGTTGATTGCAATCTTCCTAATGTGTCGAATACACACGGCGTACAGAGGCATGTGTGGGAAGCTGTTTGCAGTCTTTCTGACATGTTTGATGACACACGGCATGCAGAGGCGCATGTGGGAAGTCGTTTGCGATCTTCCCCGCATGGTTTGTTTCCCTATCTTTTATGGCCAAACTCTAGGATGGCTTTTATGGTAAGGTCGTAAGTTACTTGGGTAGCCTAATTAGTAATGCGACCCCTCCCCAGAGGAAATTTGGGCAGGGACATTGTCAGAGGGGAAGTTTCAACAAGGATATTCCTTTGACAGTTATTAAATGAGGGTTTGATACAATTCTAATCCCTTCGAAATATGCATGAAATATCCATGCAATTTCAGAAATTTAAAGGAGTAGAATGATACCAAACATGATATGTTAGCACAACAGTTTGCCATGAAACGTCCGGTACAGTACATAATTACAAAGATAATTTGCATTAATGTTATCAATCAGCTCTTATCATACAATGTAACAGAAATACACATTATATTTGTAACATTATGGGTGAAATTATCATTTTAAATCAGTGGGAAAAAAGTCCTTAAAAATTAATAAATGGGAAGCAATGCAAATTATTTTGCTGGTGTAGTCTCTGAAAAGTCCACTTGATGGCACCATGGCATTGTCTGACACAGACCAAAGTTCCTTAAGCTGTTTTAGGGTTAACTGGAGGACATCAGGCACTGATTATTAACCCAGAGGTCTGTGACCACTCCAGCCATAGGCCGATTAGGTTGGCTGCCTCTTGGGTCATAAAAACCCTCATCGATACTCTCCCACGAACCAGAAATTCCTTTGCCAGGTGCTGGTGCCATTAAGATAATGGGGGCAATCCTGTGTACATGAGAATGCACACGAATCCAGTATGCGGGTGTTCTGCCGCTTACATATTTGGCCCCATCCACATTCGTCCTTTTCTTTCTCCAGTCTTTCTTCTTCCCCTTCTCTCCTCATTTCTCCTGGACTAACCTCAGGCAGATGGCTTTCCCTTTGTTGTGCTGGATTCTGCCCAGAGTTTCTTTCCCTTGTGGAGTTTTTTCTTACCACTGTAATCATTGGCTGGTTCCTTGGGGTTTCAGGCCCTGTCATATTTAAAGTGCTGTGAGTCATTCTCAGCTGTGAAAAGCACAAGTAAAGTTAAGTAGAATGGAACTGAACAAGGAGTTTAGGAGAGAGCAGGGGGAGCCCTGGCAGAGAGTGGAAGAGCATTCCTCCCTCCCTCTGTCTTTATCAGTGCAGATCAGATCCGGATTAAGCTCCAATAAAGTATGAGAGGTACAGCACACTTTTAACCTCTCAAAATGCTCCTCCTGATCTCAAAATACTCTGTAACATCAGAATGCACTCTGTCTCAGAATGCGCAATAGGCTTGAGTTTATTGATCTTACAAGCGAATACCAAAGAAATCTTGCACGAACAGGGGCTGTATTTTATGGTTATGTTTACCAAAATGAGTGCAATTTTTATTATTTAACCTGGGAGGTCCCATTGAGATTGAAATGTCTTTTTCAAGGGAGCCCTGAGGATGGAGGTAGAGAGGGAGAGGACAAGTTGCACAGCCAATTAGATCAGGGGATGATTAGGTGGCAGGATCAAAGAGCCAGGTTTGGAATTTAGCCATGACACCGGAGAACCCCCTACTCCTGTCGAAGAGTGTCATAGAATATTTAATGACCACAGAGAGTCAGGACCTCGGTTTAACGTCTGATCTGAAAGACGGCATCTCCTGCAGTCCAGTATCCCCATCACTGCACTGGGGCATTGGGGATTATTCTAACAGAGAGAGGATTGCAACCCACTGGCCCACCTACAGCTCTTCCAGCAGCAACTTGGTCTTCTCAGATGGTCTCCCATCCAAGAATCAACCAAGCCCACACCAGCAGGAAAGTAATTTATACGTGCAACATTTGAGAAATTTATATAACTGTTTTTTTTTGTTTCATTTTTTCAAAGAGACAATCTTTGACCCAGTAAACTTAATATAAGGTGTAATTCATTTTTGTTGTTTACTCAATGTGTGCTTCCTCCTGTGTTTGTGTTTACGGATAAAGAAAGAGACTCCTTCCCAGATGGGAATTTGTTATCATTTAAAAATTATTTTGACCAATTCATTGTGTTCTTTTTTTTCATCAAGACCTGTCAATGAAGTTTTACAAAGTCATCTTCATCCTTCCTACGGGAAGAGGACCATCTTCATGCGTCATCCATCTGTGGGGTTGGATGAGTATGGAGATAGCTGATGAGGCTAATCCATGCCCTGAAAATTCTTGGACAGTAGGGGCAAGAGAGTCCAGGGGCAGCTTGTGGTGGAGGATTACCAATGACACGAGAGAGTCAAGCGGCAGCTTGTGGTGGGAGGATCACACGATGACACTTGTGAGGAGAGTCCAGTTCGGCAGCTTGTGGTGGAGGATTACCTTGTGGTGGAGGATCACCGAGACACGACACGACACGAGAGTCCAGCGGCAGCTTGTGGTGGAGGATCACCGATGACACGAGAGAGTCCAGCGGCAGCTTGTGGTGGAGGATCACCGATGACACGAGAGAGTCCAGCGGCAGCTTGTGGTGGAGGATCACCGATGACACGAGAGAGTCCAGCGGCAGCTTGTGGTGGAGGATCACCAATGACAGCTTGAGAGAGTCCAGCTGCAGCTTTAGGTGGAGGATGGAGGATTACCTTGTGGTGGAGGATCACCGACACGAGAGAGTCCAGAGAGTCCAGCAGCTTGTGGTGGAGGATCACCGATGACACGAGAAAGTCCAGCGGCAGCTTGTGGTGGAGGATGGAGGATCCAGCGGCAGCTGACACGAGAGAGTCCAGCGGCAGCTTGTGGTGGAGGATCACCGATGACAGGATCACGAGAGAGAGTCCAGTGGCAGCTTGTGGTGGAGGATCACCGATGACCACGAGAAAGTCCAGCGTTCAGCTTGTGGTGGAGGATCACCGATGACGACGAGAGAGTCCAGACGGCAGCTTGTGGTGGAGGATCACCGATGACACGAGAGAGTCCAGCGGCAGCTTGTGGTGGAGGATCACCGATGACACGAGAGAGTCCAGCGGCAGCTTGTGGTGGAGGATCACCGATGACACGAGAAAGTCCAGCGGCAGCTTGTGGTGGAGGATCACCGATGACACGAGAGAGTCCAGCGGCAGCTTGTGGTGCAGGATCACCGATGACACGAGAAAGTCCAGCGGCAGCTTGTGGTGGAGGATCACCGATGACACGAGAAAGTCCAGCGGCAGCTTGTGGTGGAGGATCACCGATGCCACGAGAGAGTCCAGCGGCAGCTTGTTGGTGCAGGATCACCGATGACACGAGAAGGAGTCCAGACGGCAGCTTGTGGTGGAGGATCACCGATGACACGAGACAGGCCAGCGGCAGCTTGTGGTGGAGGATCACCGATGACACGAGAGAGTCCAGCGGCAGCTTGTGGTGGAGGATCACCGATGACACGAGAGAGTCCAGCGGCAGCTTGTGGTGGAGGATCACCGATGACACCAGAGAGTCCAGCGGCAGCTTGGAGGAGGATCACCGATGACACAAGAGAGTCCAGCACGCAGCTCCAGCGGCAGCTTGTGGTGGAGGATCACCGATGACACGAGAAAGTCCAGCGGCAGCTTGTGGTGGAGGATCACCGATGACACGATGACTTGTGGTGGAGGATCAGGCCAGCCAGCGCAGCTTGTGGTGGAGGATCACCGATGACACGAGAGTCCAGCGCAGCTTGTGGTGGAGGATCACCGATGACAGGAGAGAGTCCAGCGGCAGCTTGTGGTCACCATGACAGGATCCACCAGCTTGATGACACCGAGAGAGTCCAGCGGCAGCTTGTGGTGGAGGATCACCGATGACACGAGAGAGTCCAGCTGCAGCTTGTGGTCCAGAGGATCACCGATGACACGAGAGAGTCCAGCGGCAGCTTGTGGTGCAGGATCACCGATGACACGAGAGATTCCAGCGGCAGCTTGTGATGGAGGATCACCGATGACACGAGAGAGTCCAGCGGCAGCTTGTGGTGCAGGATCACCGATGACACGAGAGAGTCCAGCGGCAGCTTATGGTGGAGGATCACCGATGACACGAAATTTGCGTATTATGCGCTTTAACTTGGCAGTTTTGATGCACTGAGCCTCGTAGGCTGCTGCTCCTTTCTGATTTCCCCTCGCCATGCTGGACGATCCTGGGCGAGAGTCTCCCAGGAACTTGTGCTCAATGCCGAAGTCTTTCAGGGAGGCTTTTAGGGTGTCCTTGAAACGCTTCTTCTGGCCACCTTGGGAGCGCGCTCCAGCCTGCAGTTCTCCATACAAGACACGCTTGGGAAGGCGCTCATCTGACATCCTCGTGACATGCCCCGCCCAACGTAGTTGAGACTGACGAAGCACGGTGAAGACACTGGGCATGCCAGTCTGTTCAAGGATCTCTGTGTCAGGGACTTTGTCCTGCTATTTCACTCTGACCAACTTCCGGAGGCAGTTTAGATGAAAGTGGTTGAGCTTCTTTGCGTGCCTTTGGAGTACAGTCCAGGACTCGCATGTATAGAATAATGTTGTGAGGACGATAGCTCTGTAGATGCTCAACTTTGTTGAGAAGCTGATCCCTTTGCGTTCCCACACTGATGATCACAGCCGGCCGAAGGCAGAGCTGGCCTTGGCGATTCTGGTATCCACTTCATCATCAACGTGCCCACCGCGAGAGAGGGTACTGCCTAGGTAAGTGAACTTGTCCACAACTGCCAATTCCTGTCCATTTACAGTCACGGTAGGTCTCTGATAGGGTTTTTGTGGTGCAGGTTTGTACATCACCACAGTCTTCTTGGTGTTAATCGTGAACCCAAAGTTGTTGCAGACAGTGAAGTCCATGGATCTCTGCATGTCTTCATGTCTTCAGCCAGCATTTAGAGCACAGTAATCAGCGAACAGGAAGTCTCGCAGCTTGTCAACATGGACCTTAGTCTTTGCCTGTAGATGATGCAGATTGAATAGCTTGCCATCTGTTCTGTATTTGATGTTGATGCCTGGGTCTGTGTCCTGGAAGGCATCAGTCAGCATCGCTGAGAACATGATGCTGAAGAGTGTCGGCGCCAGCACACAGCCTTGTTTCACTCCATTTGTGACTGGCAAGGGGGTGGACGACTCTCCGTCATGAAGGACCTGGGCCTGCATGCCATCATGGAACTGGCGGACCACTTAGATGAAGTTATCCGGACATCCAAATTTGCTCATGATTTTCCAGAGTCCGTTACGACTGACAGTATCAAAGGCCTTTGTCAGGTCAACAAAAGTGGTGTAGAGGTCAACGTTTTATTACTGACATTTCTCCTGCAGCTGGCGTGCAGCAAACACCATGTCAGTGGTGCCACACTTCTTTCGGAAGCCACATTGGCTTTCTGGTAGAAGACCATTCTCTAGGTGTTGAGTGAGGCGGTTCAGGAGGATCCTGGCTAGAATCTTTCCAGCAATGCAGAGAAGTGAGATGCCTCTGTGGTTGTTGCATGCCTGTTTCTTTCCTTTACTCTTGTAGAGGTGTACAATGGAGGCGTCTTTGAAGTCTTGCAGGACTGGCCCTGTGCCCAGATGGTTTGAAACAGGTGCACCATCTTGTTGCGCAGCTGTGGCCCAGAGTGCTTGTAGACTTCTGCTGGTATTGCATCAGCTCCTGGAGCTTTGCCATCTGACATCTGGTGAATGGCTTTCTCTTCTTCAGGCAGGGTGGGTGTATTGTCTAAGTCTAGGTTGATGTTGACCTGAGGCAGACGATTGATCGCTTCTTCATTGATGTGAGATGGTCTGTTGAGGACAGCATCAAAGTGTTCAGCCCATCTCCTTAAGATGCTGGATCTCTCAGTTAAAATCGTTTGTCCGTCAGCGCTGAGAATTGTAGAAGGGGTGGCAGGTTGAGGACCGTATACTGCTTTGATGGCCTCATTGAAAAACGCTTCTTGTCTTTTGTGTTTGCGTAGTGCTGAATTTCCTCTGCTTTCTGGCTCAGCCATGAGTCCTGCATCTGGTGAAGTCTGCTTTGTACCATGCTGCGAATGTTACTACAGGCAGCTTTATTTGCAGGCGAGTTGTTGCTAAGGTAGACTCTGTGTAATCTGTGCTTTTCTTCCAGCAATTTAGCGATTTCTTCATTGTTTGCATCAAACCAGTCTTCATGCTTTTGCTGGATGGAGGCAAGATTTTCGTGAGCTGCTGCATATACAGTGTCGTGGAAGGTCTGTTGAGGATCATATTTCAATATTTCTCATCATATTCATCAGTAAATCAATAACCATATTGAATAACCATAATCAATAATCATAATCAGTAACCACGTTATGTATGCAGCAGTAACACACACACACACACACACACACACACACATACACATGCAAAGGCACAAGCAGCACATGTACACATGCACACACACACACACACACACACACACACACAAGCAGTTCACACACAAATGAGCAGTGGACGCAGACACATTCACACACACATACAAGCAGTTCACAGACAGACACACACATTCAAGCAATTCAGTTCACACATGCAAGAGCAGCTCACACACACAAGTAGCGGGCTTCTGTAGCTTTGATTAGTAAGCAGGCTTCTGTTTAGTTGATTCGAAAACATAATCAGGTGATGTATTTGATTTCTGTGGCTTTGATCAATATTGAAACATAATCGGTTGAATCATTTATGCATCCATGTGTATCCTATACCTTTGGCTGTAATTTTCCTCTCTTGACAGTAATTTTCCTCTCCTTTTTAGTGATGTGCATGTTTATCTTTTGGTTGTAGCTCTCAAGGGAAGTTGGCAGTGTTTTGGTTTGCCTGTCCTGTTGTAGCGTGAGAATGAGAAGGCGGAAAGACCATATTTGTAAGATATTTCCTGTGATGAAGGTATAAAAACTGGGTGTGAAAAGAAAAATGTCAGTTCTTCTTGCGCAAAAAGAGTTTGGTTTTATATTAATCAATATGACTCAACAAAGCCTAATTGTCTGAAGAATCTGTCTCTCTCCACTTGCTTGCGGATGGGGGAACCTCATAATATGAAAATATGTCTGAATGGAAACCACAACAGGTCCAGCTGTCTTCCACGTTGTCTGCGATCTGTATGTGATCTGCACACTCTTCCAGTGTCTTTGTGAATTCAGTACTGACTGAGGGATTCTTCAGTTTTGAGACGTTCAGCCACTTTTGTGCTGCCTTTCCCCGGGGACGTCGCTTGGGAAAAATCCTGATTTTCATCTTGGAGACAATGAGCCGATGGTCAGTCCAGCAGACCGCGCCACACAAAGACCTGGTTACACGTACATCCTGCATATCCCTTTTCCTGACTAAGACATAATCGATTAGATGCCAGTGCTTTGAGTGGGGATGCATCCAGGATGTCATATGTTGACATACAACCCCAATTACGAAATAGTAGGGACGAAGTGTAAATTGTGAATAAAATCAAAATGCAATCACTTCCAGATCACATGAGCCAATATGTTATTTACAAAAGAACATGGATAACATTTCAGATGTTGAAAATGGGACATTTAACATTTTTATCTTCAAAATTAGCTCATTTCAAATTTTATGTCTGCAACTGGTCTCAAAAAAGTTGGGACACAGGCAAAAAAAGGGCTGAAAAAGCAATTAAAATAGAAGAGAATAAGCTGAAAGAACATTTATCAAGTGATTAAGTTAATTGGCTTCAGGTATGTCACATGATTGGCTATAAAAGGGACGTCTTAGAGAGGCTGAGTCTCTCAGAAGTAAAGATGGGCAGAGGCTCTTCAACCTGTGAAGGCTTGCGTAAAAAAATTGTGGAATACTTTAAAAAAAAAAGGTTCCTCAACATCAAATTGCAAAGGATTTTAAGGTCTCATCATCCACAGTGCATAAAATCATCAAAAGATTCAGAGAAACTGGAAAAATCTCTGTGCATAAGGGACAAGGCCGAAGACCTTTACTGAATGCCTGTGATCTTCGGGCCCTCAGACGCCACTGCATCACTCACCGGCATGATTCTGTCATTGACATTAGATCGTTTTCGAAAACTGATAAATGTATTGATTTTTCTCACCCTGTACAAGGAGTCCCAGCATCACCAGCAGTAGAAAGTCTGACATCATCATAATGCTGCCTGTGTCAGTGTCTGTGAAAGGACTGGACAGTCACTGACCAGTAGTGGGTCATAAAGTGTGTGAGCAGTGAGGCAGGACAGGTATGCAAAGCCCCTTCCTCTATACAAATTCTGTCACACACAGTAAGAGGAGCTCTGATGTGTGAACAGCAGTGGGTCTATAGAGGGCTGGGTCATGTGCTCTATTCACTGCTGTTTTACTGATTATATTACAGGGACTGGGTGCCCCTCCCAGCTGTGGTTGATCTTTCTCTCCTGTGTTGTAATTTGCTCAGGCGCCCTGGCGATTTGGAAGATGTATCACACATGCGTGGGAAGAGGCAGGTAACGCCACTGTTTCATACAGCTAACACTTCAAATATCTTTTTTCGAAAGTTCTTTTCATAGCAATCATTCATTAATTTCTGTCGATAAGATACTGTAAGACGGGAAATCCAGCTGGGACGCAGCAAAAGGCTGACAAACTGGTGGGGCCCAGGAACTGAGGCTCACCCTAAACTTCAAAGGAGTGATGTTGCCTGCCGTGTAAACTGTTAGACCTTACTTAGGGTGAGCGGGCCACGGACTCCCCAGGAAGTTTGCTCATGTTTGTCAGGGGAAATGGGGAGTTTATGGTTGTGTCTGTGGAAGACTGGGGGGGGTTTATAATGGCCCGGGACAATACGCAGGTCTCTGGCGATGCGAGAGGGGTGACCATCACAGTTCCATCACTATCACAGTTCTCCCCCTGCATGTGAACAATCCCTAGCCATGTCTTTCATGAAACTGGACCTTAATTCATCTGTTTTAAATTTTAATGTCAAACCTTCCTCATATATTTTATATATTACTATGCAATAACTTCTGTGCTCATTGCCTATATAATAATTCAGTTTAAAGAGCTTTTCATGACAACTGCATCATATTAGTACATATTCATATCATGTTTAGTCTTGTTATTCTCAGGGGAATCCAAGGAGTTGAATGGAGTATGTTTCAGTCCCATTTAAATTATGGTTCATTCCCTTTTGGAAACTCCTGAAAATTGGTCAGAATCTTCTCGGATCATCATTTGGATTTTCCCTCTCTGCTAAATTTTTTTAATCACCTCCTGCTAATGGCGGAAACCCAAAATGCAGATTTAACCCCCCTTCCAGGTAATTTACGGCCATGCCGCCTGGATCAAAGACGTGATTTGGCTTAAAGCAAAGGGAGACAATTCATTCAGGGAAGATCGTATCCAGTCTCTCCCCGTGTACGTCAGTGCGTGTGTAGCCTCTTTAATAATGGAAGATTGCAGCTGACTTCCAACACGTGCATCTCTGTGTGCCGTGTGTAGCCAAAACAGGTTTGGTTACGTTTAATTAGCCTATTCTTTAAAAATTCTAAATTAAGTAACGGACTGATTAAATTTACTATGTGGACCTGTGTAATAAAAAATTTTTTCAGATTAATAAATGGTCTTCTTGTAATTTGTGTGGTGTTTATGATTTTAAATCCAACTTGGTCCCTTTAGCCAAATACTAAGGGGAAACGGGTGCTGACTGCTGACCTACTGTCAGAGGCCAGTTACAGACGAAGTTTTAGGGAGCTCTGGTAAGTTAGATCGGGGGCCACATTCGACTGCTAACGGGACTGGCGGGGTATTAGCTCTGGAGGTTTGGCTTAAGAGAACCCATGGGCGTATTACGCCGGTTCTTGTCAAATTCTCCTGAAGGAGCCCGATAGGTACTATTAGTATCATACTAGTTGACCCAGGTCCGTAACTGTTACGGGGGAAAGGTACTCGCGTATTACGGTGGTTGCTGGCTAACCAATGCAGAGCTCCCTAACTAAGGTTTTGCGATTGTGTGGGTCCGAAGCGCAATCATGTAAAATTGGCGAAAAGACTGAGTATGGTATTATTATTTTAAACTCACCACATTTACAACTAAATTTTACATTCGTAATTAATTATATGGAGTCAGATCAGTCGTAACTGTTGTGCTTTTGTGCCCTGTTCTACGAACCGAGAAAAATGATCCATTCTTATTATGATTCGCATCAACCCAAAAAGTAACGCACCAGCCAGAAGAACGCGCTGAGCCTTCGCCTTCGGCAATTTCCGTCGTTGGTATTGCTGTGAGGTTTTACAGTTAGTGACCCCGACGTGATCCGAAGTGTTTCTGCATTTTGCTGACTGGTGTTAAATCTCCACATCCAACGTGATCCTGTTTTCCACTGTGATCTGGTCGACTTCATCAGTCGTCATCTACCTACGGCTGCTGTGGTGAGTATAGCCTTGTTTCTATTTTATAGGATTCACGGAAAGTTAGAATTCACCACATATGAACAGTGGCTAAGGGATCGACATATCCCCAAATAGGCCTGGGACTGTAGAAACCAGGCACAAATTAGTTTACAGCCCCTCACGGGAGCAGAGACCAAGGGCCAGAGAGGGTGAGATTACAGATGCGTTGATACTGTGTTGCCCACTGTTAAAGCGGCCAAAGTGTGTGTCATCGTTTGTCGCAATGCCTTGAAATATGAGGGCTTGTGAGAACTTTTTGCTGAAATTGGGTTTAACGCACTATCATCAAATAACACTGTTTACGTTGATATATTAAAGCTTTTTGTAGAAGGCTTAATGGCAAGTGTTACCCCATTGTGTCTCTACATTATCAACGTAAACAGTGTTATTTGATTTGATTTGATTGTGTCTCTATTGGCAGCGGAAGTGGGACGTAAATATACCGTGTTACGTATATTGTGTTAGAAGGTTTGCGCATGTGTTTAGAAAGTAAAGGCAACTGTAATGTGTTAATCCAGATGGATTTGGTGCAAGGTCCTGCTGTAACTGTGCAGACAATCTTGCCCGAATACTGGAAGAGATGGGGCACTGGTGAAATGCCAGTGAGATTTGAAGGAGTCTTGTATGTTGGGGAGTGAGGTGATAGCTTCGAAAATATCATTGTGTTTACGTGTTTTATTGTTGTACCCAGGGCCGTCGCAGCGGTTGGCCCTTTCGTATACGGTCGTCATGTTCCCAAAAGGTCGTCATGCTCTCAGAGATATAAAAAAAAACTAGGGTGGACAACGTCATTAGCTGGACCAAAGTGTACACGGCGGA
Organism: Gymnothorax javanicus; assembly: GCA_029692085.1. Taxonomy (NCBI): domain Eukaryota; kingdom Metazoa; phylum Chordata; class Actinopteri; order Anguilliformes; family Muraenidae; genus Gymnothorax; species Gymnothorax javanicus. Next base: position 128,743,955 of record CM056197.1, on the reverse strand, counting down.
ATTGCTCTGCCATCTTGTGTATGTATAAATGTCCAATGAGGCACATGTAGCCTAAACAGTACACATGGGTGTTGACAAATTATTATTTTTTTGGGTGGGGGACTTGTTTTCCGTGTTCTTTTTTATCTTTTCACACTTAAAAAAGGACACGAATAAGGAATTGTAAATCAACAATATTTACGCTCCATTATTTGGCAAAGCTAAAGAATAAGCTCTACGATTGCCTTACCTTTATATTATCGCTCAGTTACCTATGTTTTTGTTTTGTTCAAAGAAAAAGCGTTCGCATTCCGCTGTGCCTGTGAGTCTGACTCAGGTCTGGAAGAAACAAGTCGTTAAATGCATATATGAATTTATATGTATGCTTTGTGTATTACGATCGGAAAAACTCCATTCTGAAGTGTTCATACCTACTTGTTGTCTTCATTTAATCAGTCTTTGCCCAGACACAATGGATAACAGGATGATATTGCGTGTTTCCCCAAGTGGGATCAATGTAGAAGTCTCAAAACTAAAGTATGTAAATGAATCCGCGCCAGTTTCAGTTTCCGCGAATACACTGTTAATAATAAACGAATAAACTGAAGCCCTTTTTGCCAGTTATTTTAACTGTAATTTTACAATAAGTTTACCACAGAGTTCAGTGCATGTTCAGTGTAAACCACGGTTAAATGCGCGAAGGACTCCTCTTACAGTTAAAATGACAAGGAGACAATGCGTTAATTTAACGGTTAAATTTATAACAGTTTATAACAGTGTAGGAAAGCCGAACTTCATTTCGTTGTTCTGTTGCGACTGTGTGCATGGTGCGTGCGAACCAGCTTGCCTGGTATACTCGAGTGCTTTTGAATGGAAATGCATTGTGATGGGACTGGACATTTTGTCCGATGTAAGCGAAAATCCGTCATATAAAATACGATATTTTTGATGTTTATTTAATGGAAAAACATTAAGCCTACAGACATTTTTTTTTATTTTTTAATTTATTTATCAGGGACAGTGTGCAAAAACATTAAGCTCAGCAGAGTAGATGTTCCAGATTCTATCTTCTTTAGCTAATTTCCATCTGTTGTCCACAATACTCATTCAATAACAGCTTCCACCACATTTATTCATTATTGTCACCTACATTCAGAAATTAAGTGCTACACACACACACACACATTATATACACATACATAAACACACACAGACACACACACACATATATATAATATTGATATACAACCCCAATTCCAAAATAATTGGGACAAAGAGTAAGTTGTGAATAAAATCAAAACGCAATGACTTTGAAATCACACCAGCCAGTATTTTATTCACAATATAACAAAGATAACATAGCAAATGTTGAAATTGAGAAATTTTACAATTTTATCCACAAAATGAGCTCATTTCAAATTTGATGGCTGCTACAGGTGTCAAAAAAGTTGGGACAGGGGCCTGTTTACAATGGTGGAGCATCCCCTCTTCTTTTTGACACAGATTGGAGGTGTCTGGGCATTGAGGAGACAAGTTTCTTGAGTTTAACCATTGGAATTTGATCCCACTCTTGTTTAATACGGGCTTCCAGCTGCTGGAGAGTTTTGGGTCTCCTTTGACGGACTTTTTGTTTAATTATGCGCCAAATGTTCTCAATCGGTGAAAGATCAAGACTGCAGGCAGGCCAGTTCAGCACATGGACTCTTCTACTACGAAGCCATGCTGTTGTAATAGCTGCAGTATGTGGTTTTGCATTGTCCTGCTGAAATACACAAGTCCTTCCCTGGAAGAGATGTCATCTGGAGGGGAGCATATGTTGCTCTAAAACCTTTATATACCTTTCAGCATTCATGGTGCTTTTTAAAACATGTAAGAGTCCCACATCATATGCACTAATGCATGCCCATACCATCAGAGATGCTGGCTTTTGAACTGAACGCTGATAACAGGAGGGGTGGTCTTTCTCCTCTTTAGCCCTTAGGACACGAAGCCCATGATTTCCAACAAGAATGTCACATTTGGACTTGTCTGACCACAGGACACTTTGCCACTTTGCTACAGTCCATTTTAAATGGGCCTTGGCCCACAGAACACGGTGGCGCTTCTGGATCATGCTCAACAATGGCTTCCTTTTTGCATGATAGAGTTTTAGGTGGCATCTGTGGATGGCACGGTGGACTGTGTTTACAGACAGTGGTTTCTTGAAGTATTCCTGGGCCCATTCAGTAATGTCAACGACAGAATCATGCCAGTGAGTGATGCAGTGTCGTCTGAGGGCCCGAAGATCACGGGCATCCAGTAAAGGTCTTCGGCCTTGTCCCTTACGAACAGAGATTTTTCCAGTTTCTCTGAATCTTTTGATGATGTTATGCACTGTCGATGATGAGACCTTCAAAGCCTTTGAAATTTTACATTGAGAAACATTGTTTTTAAAGTATTCCACAATTTTTTTACGCAAGCCTTCACAGGTTGGAGAGCCTCTGGTCATCTTTACTTCTGAGAGACTCAGCCTCTCTAAGACATCCCTTTTATAGCCAATTATGTTACACACCTGATGCCAGTTAACTTAATTACTTGCTAAATGTTCTTTCAGCTGATTCTTTTTAAATATTAATTGCTTTTTCAGCCTTTTTTTGCCTGTGTCCCAACTTTTTTGCGACCTGTTGCAGCCAGAAAATTTGAAATAAGCTCATTTTGTGGATAAAAATGAAAAATGTCTCAGATTCAACATTTGAAATGTTATCTATGTTCTATTGTAAATAACTTATTGGCTCATGTGATCTGAAAGTCATTGCATTTTGATTTTATCCACAATTTACACTTTGTCCCAACTATTTTGGAATTGGGGTTGCATGTGTGTGTGTGTGTCTGTAGCACTTAATTTCTGAATGTCCGTGACATTAATGATTGTATGTGATGGAAGCTGTTGTTGAATGAGTATTGTGGACAACAGAAGGAATTTAGCTAAAGAAGATAGAATCTGGAACATCTACTCTGCTGAGCTTAATGTTTTTGCACACTGTCCCTGATAAATAAATTAAAGAATAAAAAAAATTCTGTAATGTTTTTCCATTAAATAAACATCGAATATATCGGATTTTATATGACGGATTTTTGCTTACATCGGACAAAATGTCCAGTCCCGTCACAATGCATTTCCATTCAAAAGCACTCGTGTATACCAGGCAAGCTGGTTCACACCATGCACATACGCAGTCGCAACAGAGCAACGAAATGAAGTTCGGCTTTCCGACACTGTTATAAACTGACTGAATTTAGCCGTTAAATTAACGCATTGTCTCCTTGTCTGTTAAAGTTCTGCCTCATGTGTGTTGTCTTTGTGCTTATTTGTGCTTGTGCTTACTTTCGTTCTATTTTTCAGCTTTCATTCTGCCGTCTGATGATCGATTCCCTCTCTGCCAAACTCCTGTGGTGTCGCTTGTCATTTTAGCCTTCAGCATGCCTGGGTCTCTCGTCCAATCAGGTTTCCTCTTTCGGTTTCGCTGTGGTATTTCATTCATTGCTTCCACCTGTGCTTAATTCTGGGTCTTAAACTCTGAGTGAATGCGTTCTCTGATAGGATCATTACTAACCGTACTAACCAGCACTTATTTGAGGGTGATTGCAAATATTTCGTCACGTAGTATTAACCTTAATTAACTCATTAACTTTTCTAGCTTTTGTAATTCCTGCCTAAGCTTTCCCTGATTTAAAGTTTCCTTTGCTTCTCTCGTGGTGCTTTTTTACTCGTCACGCTTTAGATTACCTTAATCTAAACTGTCTAGTTTGATTGATGGTCTCAGCGTCTTTGTCTCGAGTCATTATGGTTTACCCGGTCCTCGTTAATTTGTTTATTAATCCCATGTGTTTCTGTTATAGTCGAGATTGCGTTCAGAGTCCCCGCCTCCTCTCGTGACTATAAATGTGGCAGAGATGGGAGGAGACATCAGACGGGACTTTGCTAGACTTGCTCTGCATGGTGAAATCTCAGCTCCTTGTGCCTTCCGAGTATTTCCTGTGTATGATTCCCCGAGTCTTGTTTTTTTGCTGCGCCCACGATTGTCTGCCCCTTGTCTAAGTCTCCCAGTGTGTCCGTCAGTCTAGTTAGGTTCAGTTTTTTTTTTTTCTAGTTTAGCCACTCTTGGAGTGTGTACTTCTGTTTCCCCTGCCTTGGGCAGTGTACTTTAGTTTTCCCATTTGTTCAGTGCATGTGCATCATTTCTGGCCTGTGTGCCTATTTTCCTAGTGTTTTGTGTTTAAATAAACACTTCAGTTCCTGCATCTGGTGTTCCCCTGCCTACTTCCTAACATTGTCATTTTAACTGTAAGAGGAGTCCTTCGCGCATTTAACCGTGGTTTACACTGAACATGCACTGAACTCCGTGGTAAACTTCTGGTAAAATTACAGTCAAAATAACTGGCAAAAAAGGGTTCAGTTTATTCGTTTATTAACAGTGTATTCGCGGAAACTGGCGCGGTTTCATTTACATACTTTAGTTTTGAGACTTCTCCATTGATCCCACTTAGGGCAACACGCAAATTCATCTTGTTATCCATTGTGTCTGGGCAAAGACGGATTAAATGAAGACAACAAGTAGGTATAAACACTTCAGAATGAAGTTGTTCTGATCGTAATACACAAAGCATACATATAAATTCATATATGCATTTAACGACTTGTTTCTTCCAGACCTGAGTCAGACTCACAGGCACAGCGGAATGCGAATCCATTTTTTCTTTGAAACGAAAACGTTAACTGGAGCGATACTATAAAGGTAAGGCAATCGTAGAGCTTATTCTTTAGCTTTGCCAAATAATGGAGCGTAAATAGTGTTGATTTACAATTCCTTATTCGTGTCCTTTAAGTGTGAAAAGATAAAAAAGAACACGGAAAACAAGTCCCCCACCCAAAAAAATAATTTGTCAACACCCATGTGTACTGTTTAGGCTACATGTGCCTCATTGGACATTTATACATACACAAGATGGCGGAGCAATTCTGCCGTGTACACTTTGGTCCAGCTAATGACGTTGTCCACCCCAGTTTTTTTTATATCTCTGAGAGCATGACGACCTTTTGGGAACATGACGACCGTATACGAAAAGGGCCAACCGCTAGACAACAATAAAACACGTAAACACAATGATATTTTCGAAGCTATCACCTCCCTCCCCAACATACAAGACTCCTTCAAATCTCACTGGCATTTCACCAGTGCCCCATCTCTTCCAGTATTTGGGCAAGATTGTCTGCACAGTTACAGCAGGACCTTGCACCAAATCCATCTGGATTAACACATTACAGTTGCCTTTACTTTCTAAACACATGCGCAAACCTTCTAACGCAATATACGTAACACGGTATATTTACGTCCCACTTCCGCTGCCAATAGAGACACAATCTTACCCCACTTGCCATCAAGCCTTCTACAAAAAGCTTTAATATATCAGCGTAAACAGTGTTATTTGATCATAGTGCGTTAAACCCAATTTCAGCAAAAAGTTCTCACTAGCCCTCATATTTCAAGGCATTGCGACAAACGATGACACACACTTTGGCCGCTTTAACAGTGGGCAACACAGTATCAACGCATCTGTAATCTCACCCTCTCTGGCCCTTGGTCTCTGCTCCCGTGAAGGGCTGTAAACTAATTTGTGCCTGGTTTCTACAGTCCCAGGCCTATTTGGGGATATGTCGATCCCTTAGCTGCTGTTCATATGTGGTGAATTCTAACTTTCCCTGAATCCTATAAAACAGAAACACCGCTATACTCACCACAGCAGCCGTAGGTAGATGACGACTGATGAAGTCGACCAGATCACAGTGGAAAACAGGATCACGTTGGATGTGGAGATTTAACACCAGTCAGCAAAATGCAGAAACACTTCGGATCACGTTGGGGTCACTAACTGTAAAACCTCACAGCAATACCAACGACGGAAATTGCCGAAGGCGAAGGCTCAGTGCGTTCTTCTGGCTGGTGCGTTACTTTTTGGGTTGATGCGAATCATAATAAGAATGGATCATTTTTCTTGGTTCGTAGAACAGTGCACAAAAGCACAACAGTTACGACTGATCTGACTCCATATAATTAATTACGAATGTAAAATTTAGTTGTAAATGTGGTGAGTTTAAAATAATAATACCATACTCAGTCTTTCGCCAATTTTACATGATTGCGCTTCCGGACCCACACAATCGCAAAACCTTAGTTCGGGGAGCTCTGCATTGGTTAGCCAGCAACCACCGTAATACGCGAGTACCTTTCCCCCGAAACAGTTACGGACCGGGGTCAACTAGTATGATACTAATAGTACCTATCGGGCTCCTTCAGGAGAATTTGACAAGAACCGGCGTAATACGCCCATGGGTTCTCTTAAGCCAAACCTCCAGAGCCAATACCCCGCCAATCCCGTTAGCAGTCGAATGTGGCCCCCGATCTAACTTACCAGAGCTCCCTAAAACTTCGTCTGTAACTGGCCTCTAACAGTAGGTCAGCAGTCAGCACCCGTTTCCCCTTAGTATTTGGCTAAAGGGACCAAGTTGGATTTAAAATCATAAACACCACACAAATTACAAGAAGACCATTTATTAATACGAAAGAAATTTTATTACACAGGTCCACATAGTAAATTTAATCAGTCCGTTACTTAATTTAGAATTTTTAAAGAATAGGCTAATTGAACGTAACCAAACCTGTTTTGGCTACACACGGCACACAGAGATGCACGTTCGGGAAGTCGGCTGCGATCTTCCATTATTAAAGAGGCTACACACGCACTGACGTACACGGGGAGAGACTGGATACGATCTTCCCCGAATGAATTGTCTCCCTTTGCTTTAAGCCAAATCACATCTTTGATCCAGGCTGCATGGCCGTAAATTGCCTGGAAGGGGGGTCGAATCTGCATTTTGGGTTTCCGCCATTAGCAGGAGGTGATAAAAAAATTTAGCAGAGAGGGAAAATCTAAATGATGATCCGAGAGGATTCTGACTAATTTTCAGGAGTTTCCAAAAGGGAATGAACCATAATTTCAATGGGACTGAAACATACTCCATTCAACTCCTTGGATTCCCCTGAGAATAATAAGACTAAACATGATATGAATATGTACTAATATGATGCAGTTGTCATGAAAAGCTCTTTAAACTGAATTATTATATAGACAATGAGCACAGAAGTTATTGCATAGTAATATATAAAATATATGAGGAAGGTTTGACATTAAAATTTAAAACAGATGAATTAAGGTCCAGTTTCATGAAAGACATGGCTAGGGATTGTTCACATGCAGGGGGAGAACTGTGATAGTGATGGAACTGTGATGGTCACCCCTCTCGCATCGCCAGAGACCTGCGTATTGTCCCGGGCCGTTATAAACCCCCCCCAGTCTTCCACAGACACAACCATAAACTCCCCATTTCCCCTGACAAACATGAGCAAACTTCCTGGGGAGTCCATGGCCCGCTCAGCCTAAGTAAGGTCTAACAGTTTATTGTCACACGGCAGGCAACATCACTCCTTTGAAGTTTAGGGTGAGCCTCAGTTCCTGGGCCCCACCAGTTTGTCAGCCTTTTGCCGCGTCCCAGCTGGATTTCCCGTCTTACAGTATCTTATCGACAGAAATTAATGAATGATTGCTATGAAAAGAACTTTAGAAAAAAGATATTTGAAGTGTTAGCTGTATGTAGTGGTAACAGTGGTGTTACCTGCCTCTTCCCACGCATGTGTGATACATCTTTCAAATCGCCAGGGCGCCTGAGCAAATTACAACACAGGAGAGAAAGATCAACCACAGCTGGGAGGGGCATCCAGTCCCTGTAGTATAATCAGTAAAACAGCAGTGAATAGAGCACATGACCCAGCCCTCTATAGACCCACTGCTGTTCACACATCAGAGCTCCTCTTACTGTGTGTGACAGGATTTGTATAGAGGAAGGGGCTTTGCATACCTGTCCTGCCTCACTGCTCCACACACTTTAAGACCCCAGTTCTGATCAGTGACTGTCCAGTCCTTTCACAGACACTGACACAGGGAGCATTATGATGATGTCAGACTTTCTACTGCTGGTGATGCTGGGACTCCTTGTACAGGGTGAGAAAAATCAATACATTTATCAGTTTTCGAAAACGATCTTTGCTGACATTTCACAGCAGAACTGTGGCATTACAGTGTTTTATGTATTTTAACCAGTATGTTTAAAAAGTGTAATCCAAAAACATGTACTACACCTTTGCAATGTATGTGGATGTGGCAGGGGAAGATGCAGAGAATCCCTCAGGTAACTGTATGCTTTCGGACCATGGAGGTGCAGTGTGAGGGCAAACTCTCTCTGGTCCTTCATGGCCCCGCTTTGAAAAGAGGTCTATCTGAAGATCTGAAATTCAGTTAATACAAGCTAGTTAGTAAGTTCCCTTGAAATAATACCTTTATAAAGTCTGACAAAGAGTGTAAACATAACATAACATAAAATTCAAAATTGTATTATCAATTTATTTTACCTGAGTGGAAGTCAAGCCTTTCTTTCAACTCCTCATTTATAAGTTTCTTTTTCTTCAGATCCTCCAAAAGACCCTTTACCTTTTTCTTTGCTCTCCGTTCTCGGGCCTTTGCATTCAGCTTCTCCCGCTCTAGACTCTCCACTCTAGCCAAAGCGTCACTGAGTCTGGCCTTTAGATGAGTGGGAGAACTGGGCAATGCATAGGAGTGGTCCTAGTAGAAAGAAGGATGAAAATGTTTTCAGTGATGTTTATATCATACCACCCACAGTTGTTTGCTGCATAGCACTGCATATGTGCAGGTACACATTCTTAGTTTCATACCCATAATATCACTGCCAGCACCGTGAGTATGAGAAAGAGAGAAAGGGTGCGTGTGTGTGTGTGTATGAGTGCCAGTGAAAGGGGGTGTGTATGTGTTCACGTGTGTATTTATTATTTATTTATTTATAACATGTAAAAAGTGTATATGTGAGTATGTCTGAAAAGAGTTGCAGAAAGCAAGGGAGAGATTTTAATATGACCAGAGCCATGATGCTCACAGCTGTGTGAGACATATCAAATACAAATACTCACATCATTGGGCTGAGGTTCACTTTCAGGGAAATGCTGAGAAAGGTCCACTGGTAGGCTCTCTTCAGCTTTCCTTGAAGTTTTTGTGTTCCTTGTTGCTACAGGCTAAAATATAAGAAACATAATACTTAAAAACAACTTCATTAAAAACAACCTGAAAAGGTTTTAGTATCCTACAGTGTATTGTAATACACAATACATCACTAATTCCTAAACATGCAGAAAGAACTAATGGTAAAAACATTTTTAGCAAAGTGTGATATTAACTTTTGTTTAACATATGAATAATAGACATCTCTGTTAGCATGTAGAGTAAAAATACACCTACTCTTTGGAGATGAGACGGGAAGTTGAAGACAGATGGGGTCGCACCATCTCTAAGCCTGACAATCTGACCCATCCTGTCAAAGTCATCTGGCTCGAAGTGCTCACTACAGAGCTCGGATGACTCACTAGCAACAAAACCCTCCCTTCTTATTGCAACTTCCCATTGCCTCCTCAAGCCTGTGTCACTGGGAAACCTTCAAAATATGAAGAAAAAAAAAAAACAGCTCGAGATAATGAGAGAGAGTACCAGTTCCTGCTGTTAGCATTTCGTTGATAGCCAAATAACGTTAGTTACGATGACATAATATTATGTATTGTTAAGACTTAAAAATCACAACAAAGAAAACCAGCAATGACAACTTAAACAATTTATTCTTCACTGATAAAAAAAAAAAACTTCTACAAATAATCCACTGTTTAATCTTATAATAACACTCTAATGCCACTATGTAACTCTGTTGCCAAAACAAAAACTCTGCCACTGGTGACCAAATTCACAGCATTTATATAGACCAGCAACATTCTGGAAAGATCTACAGGATTCCTTGGTAATCCCGCCCCCCCCCCCCCCCCCCTCCCAGGCAGGAAGATGCCAGAAGCTTCTTGAAAGCACTAGTCTATTTCATCACAAAGAAGGGGGTATTGCATCAGATCATGTTTTGCTACAAACACACCACCAGAGGGTGCTGATGAACAAAATAAATAGCTGACCAGCAAGGCAGCAAAAACAGCATGGAACAAATCTCCATTTACAAATGATATATAATGCTGTACATAAAATACTCATACATAACACCTCCCCTCTTTAAGAAAAGAAAGGTTTGCTAAAAGCTTTCTTTTGTTAAAATGAACACAGTTTTATAATCAGTATAATCTTGAACTTCACACAAAAAGTATCATTGATCATTATAACAATCATATACATAACAACCAGAGCAATTTTCACAATCAAATAGAAAAGAAAAATTTACATTTTTCACAATCAAATAGAGAAGTAAAATTACATGCGAGAAAGTGTTATTCCAGATGCACTATCTTTTCCCCTGATGTGAGAAATATCCAAATCATACTCCTGCAAAAGCAAACTCCATCTCAGTAAACTTTGATTCTTGTTTTTGACCTTATGCAAGAATGTGAGGGGATTGTGATCACTGAAGACCTTGATGGAAGTAGCTGAACAAGTCAAATAGACTTCAAAATGTTGAAAAGCCAAAACAAGTGCCAAACATTCTTTTTCAATTGTTGAATAGTTTTTTCTGATGTTTATCAAACTTTTTGGAAAAGTAAGAAACAGGATGATCTACTCCATCAGTGTCTTCTTGCAGCAAAACTGCGGCTGCACCAATATCACTGGCATCAACAGCCAACTTGAAATCCTTTTTCAAATTAGGAAATAAGAGAACTGGTGAGTTTTTGAGGATAGCTTTCAGTTGGTCAAATGAATTTTGATATTTTGCATCCCCAACAAATTTTGCATTTTTCTTCAGTAAATTTGTCAAAGGTTCAGAAATGATAGAGAAATTTTTTCAAAATTTTCTGTAGTAGCCAGCCATCCCTAGAAATCTCTTTAGTTGTCTTTTAGTTGTAGGCTCAGGGAATTCAGCGATAACTTTTACTTTTGCATCAATTGGTTTGACTTGACCTTGTCCTACAATATGACCTAAGTAAACAACTGTAACTTTACAAAAGTCACTTTTAACAAGGTTGATAACAGGCTTGGCATTATCTTGTAGGATGACATCATGGTAAACCATATCAGTTCTTGATGGAACGTCAGGGCATATGTGACTATATTCAATTATGAGCTGCTTTAGCTGTTGTTGTTGAAAAGGGTCCAGGTGGGACAACTTGCTGTCAATATTTTGAAAAATGTCTGAATTTTCAAGTTTGGCTGGACCAGGTTCATTTTCCAAGGGGCAGTCACAATCTTCTTCAGAATTTTCCAGTTCAATTGTATTTACCACATTGACTGGCTTATACTGAGTGTCTCTGTCAATGCATTCTTTCAACATGTTGATGTGAAACATTTGTTTTTGTTTCCTCCTTCCAGGGGTTAAAATTATGTAATTTAGATCACTGACCTTTTTGAGGACAGTGTAAGGGCCGAAATATCGGGCTCTTAGAGGGTTACCAGGAACTGGCAAAAGCGCCAGGACTTTGTCACCAGTTTTAAAACTTCTGTCTTGGGAATGAAGGTCATATCTGGCTTTCATTTTGCCTTGAGCCTCTTTGAGATTAGACTTAGCAAAGTCACAAGCCTTAGAGAGACGATTACGGAAGTCAGAGACATACTGAAGCAAGTTCATTGGGACATCATCTTCGGCCAGCAACTTTTCCTTCAGAAGCTTCAGAGGTCCACGGACTGTGTGCCCAAAAACAAGCTGAAAAGGACTGAACCCAAGAGACTCCTGAACAGCTTCACGGGCAGCAAACAGAAGAAGATGGACACCTTCATCCCAGTCTTTCTCTGTGTCAAGGCAGTAGGTCCTTATCATGTTCTTCAGGGTTTGATGGAACCTCTCCAAAGCACCTTGACTCTCAGGATGGTAAGCTGATGACCTGTATTGTTTAATGCCAAGCTCATGCATGACTTGTTGAAATATGCCAGACATGAAATTTGACCCTTGATCAGACTGAATAGACCTAGGAAGACCAACAAAGCAGAAAAACTTGGTAAGAGCCTTGATGATAGTCTTCGCCTTGATATTACGAAGTGGAATTGCCTCAGGAAACCGGGTGGAAGCACACATGATAGTCAGTAGGTACTCACAACCAGACCTAGTCTTCGGCAATGGTCCAACACAGTCAATGATGATCCGACTGAAAAGTTCTACAAAAGCGGGAATGGGCTTAAGTCGAGCCTTTGGAATATTCTGGTTCGGCTTGCCAACCATTTGACAAGTATGACAGGATTTTCAGTACTCCTGTACATCGGACCTCATGGAAGGCCAGAAGAAATGATTCCTCACACGTTGAAGGGTCTTCTTGATACCCAAATGACCTGACATAGGATTGTCATGGGCCAGACTAAGAGTTTCTTGATGATAAGGCTTTGGAAGAACTATTTGATGGGTGTTCATCCACTCTTCATCTGCAGAAACATCAGGTGGATGCCACTTTCTCATAAGCACACCATTTTTGTAGTAAAAACAGACAGGAACTTGAGTAGCCTCTTGTTCACTTGCAGCCTGTGGTAGAAGATGCGCTAGATCACGAGCTTGTTGTTGCTCCTGAATAAGTTTTTTCAGAGACAGAATGTCATTAGAATGACCTGACAAGGAAAAGTCTGAAGATTTCCCAGACATCTCAGGACTGGAAGGTTCCTGATGAAAAGACTGCCCAATGAAGGGGTCAGCCAGGTTGAAGTCCAGGTCAGCATCATCTTGAATAGCCTTTTTGGTCATAGAACGAGTAACTGCACATGAAGGATAGAGGTCTGGAATTTCCTCCTCTATAGAGTCAGTTTCTTGATCAATCAAAGGAGTGTCAGTTACTACAGGGTAGGGCACAACCTTATCCCCAGCAAGATCATTACCAAGAAGCAAATGAACACCTTTGAAAGGAAGAGAAGACCTACCACCAACAGTAACAGGCCCAGAGACCAAGTCTGATTTGAGATGAACATTATGGAGAGGTACACTTGTAAAACCACTTTCTACTCCTTGAATAAGGACATTAGCCTGAGTAGACGATTTGTCCGAAAAAGGCAGAATATCTGCAAGAATAAGAGATTGGGAAGACCCAGTATCCCTTAGAATTCTAACAAGAGCAGATGGGGAAAAATCATGTGAAAGTGAGACAAAACCATCAGTGATGAATGGCTCAAAACTCTCCATAACAGAATCAGACACAGAAGGTAGAAGATCAGACGAACTGACCTTTGATACAAGAGATTCTCTCTTAGTGAAAGCAGTTGGCTTGGTTTCTTCTCGTTGTTGTTTTTTCTTGAGAGCATAACACTCAGAAGTAAGGTGACCTTGCTTTTTGCAGTATTTGCAACACACAGAAGGTAAAGAATCAGAGGATTGCTTCTCACTGGAAGGTTTCCTCTCAGAAGTGGCCTTGGAATCATTAGAAGTGTTATTAGAAGAAGTCTTGGACTGAGACTTGCCTTGAAATTTAGAAAAAGTGGATTTTTGGACAAAAGAAGACTTATGAGTCAATGCGTAACTATCAGATAGGGTGGAAACATCTTGCAAAGTGATGGCTTGTTTCTCCTCAAGGAAAGTCTTGGTATCAGGCTGGACACACCTTTTGAATTCCTCAACCAGAATAAGTTGTCTCATTCTGTCAAAATCTTTCTCAACTTTCATGGAATTACACCACTGATCAAACAACTGTTCCTTCAACCTACCAAATTCAACATGAGTTTGACTGGCTTCCTTTAAGAGAATTCCTAAATTTTTGCCTGTAAGCCTCGGGGACCAATTCATAACCCTTCAGAATGGCAGATTTGACAAAATCATAATCAGAACATTGTTGGACAGATAACTGGTTATAGATTTTCCTAGCTTTACCAGTAAGAACACTTTGTAACATCATTGTCCAAATGCTCTTTCGGCCATTTCAAATTTTCAGCAATTTTTTCAAAATGGGCAAAGTATTGGTCTACATCATTTTCTAGTAAGGGAGGAACAAGTCTGATGTGTTTAACCACATCAAAATGATCAGAAAGTGCAAAATATTTTGTAACAGTAGCTGCTTCTATTTTCTTCATTTTCAATTCGTACTGCAAGTGCATCCTTCATTCTTCCAGTTCTCTCTCCAACCTTCTTTCTTCCAGTTCTCTCTCCTTCTCCAACCTTTTTTCTTCCAGTTCTCTCTCCTTCCTTCTTTCTTCCAGTTCTTTCAGGTGCAGCTGAAATTCAAGTCTTTGCAGCTCTGTTGCAGGCACTTCCACATCTTTAATCAATTCTGCTGCTTCTTCCCCAAAGATATCTTCATCGATGAAATGTTGCCCAAAATGTTGAATATTTCTTGTTTCTTCATTGATGATTTCACATCAGATAATCCAAGGGTTGAGGCTATTTGCAGCAAGTCCTTCTTTGCCAGCACAATTGATTCCTGGGTTGGAGTTTTCAAAAAATTTTCAACATCAAAAGTCATGATTGCTGGTTTTTCAAATAGTCACAAGATTTAAAATAATAATTCAGCTTTAATCTTTGGTGAATCCAATCGTTGATCCAATGAATGGTTTATCTCAGTGGAACCTTCAATTTGTTATGACTTAAAAATCACAACAAAGAAAACCAGCAATGACAACTTAAACAAATTTATTCTTCACTGATAAAAAAAAAAAAAACTTCTACAAATAATCCTCTGTTTAATTTTATAATAACACTCTAATGCCACTATGTAACTCTGTTGCCAAAACAAAAACTCTGCCACTGGTGACCAAATTCACAGCATTTATATAGACTATCAACATTCTGGAAAGATCTACAGGATTCCTGGGTAATCCCGCCCCCTCCAGGCAGGAAGATGCCAGAAGCTTCTAGAAAGCACTAGTCTATTTCATCACAAGAAGGGGGTATTGCATCAGATCATGTTTTGCTACAGACATACCAGCAGAGGGTGCTGATGAACAAAATAAATATCTGACCAGCAAGGCAGCAAACACGGCATGTAACAAATCTCCATTTACAAATGCTATACAATGCTGTACATAAAACACTCATACATAACAGTATTATATGCGCGTGTCTCGCTGACAGTACCAGTACACCCGTGCCATAATGTTCGCCGTACGGGGCTGAAATGGTCGGAACTACTTTCAAGTCGGATGTTTCCATGCAACACTATCCAGCTGCAGCCCCAGAGCAGAAGCCCCTGACGTGACACAAGCCCCTGGCTTGACAGAAGTGCCCCTGGCGTGACGGAAATGAAATAATGGATATTCATTGTCTTTAGCGAACTAGCTAGCTAGCTATTTCGCTAGCTTAGCTAGTGATATTTACTGAATAGTCTTGCTAGCTAGCTTGCTGAATAACAGTAGTGATGGTAAACTAACCATTTACTGTTTCTATCGGTTTAGCTATGTGCACAAGATGCAATTAGCTCACAAGCTGGTTAGCTTAGGTGATTCGCTAGCGTAAATATCACTAGCTAGGCTAACGAAATAGCTAGCTAGCTAGCGAGCTAGGTAAGTGAATAATGCTGCGTTCGGTAACACTCATAAACACGAGTCGTGTCGTGAATTAATGCTGCGTTCCATTCGACTCGGAAGTCGGAATTTCCCAGTTCCGAGTCGGAAGTTTCAACTGGAACGCCCCCCGAGGTCGGATTTCCGACTCGGAAAGTCGGAGAATCTTCACTACCCCCAAGTTAACATTTAAAGATGGCTGCCCAGGGTGTAAACAGTAATTAGAAGCTCCTGTAATATTCCGTTTATTACTTCTGACTCGTGTTTGTCGCACTAAATCAGCCGTATACATTGTTCGACGTATATATATGGAAATCCACCGTGTTTGAAGGTTGCAGAAGGACCGCATATTTGTCCAGAAGTTGCTTATATTCTGACAAGGCAAACGCGAGAGTAGCTTTCGTAGACATGACCATCTTGTTTTACTACTTTTTTCCCCGGTTTATGGCGGTTGGCAACTTTTTTCCGACTTTGTAACTGGAACGCTGATAACTCGGCTGTGAAGTCATTCCCAGCTCCGACCTCCGACTTCCCAGGTAAATGGAACGCAGCATAAAGTCGCAGGTACGAGGAAGGATCACTCGGACAGTGAGGGCGTGAGGTCAAAAGAACGGAATTCACCAGTCGTGTCTCGAAAACACGGATCTTGGGACGCGTTACCGAATGCAGCATTAAAACAGTGAATAAAGGTTACGGTGTGAGTGTTTGTAGCGGATTGGAAATGGCCCGCGTATAATAAATATTATACCGTGCTCGTGTTTGTAGCGTCTGGGGAATTTCGGAACTCGATGGGCCGCGGAGGGATGTTTACCGCACGAGATCGGTAAAAATCCCTCCGCGGCCCAACTCGTTCCGAAATTCCAATCCGCTACAAACACTCGCCCAGTAACCTATATAAATGGTTAAATAACCAAAATTATTGTTCAATCTTACTTGTGAAAGGTAATCCCGCGTGATCTGCTTTCAATACTGCGCCGGTTATTGCAACCGTAGGCTGCACAAAATACGGGCATAGTTGCTCTCTTCGCGTTTACTTCGATTGGCTCTGGTGCTAGCCTAGAGTGAGGAGACCCATCCAATATGGCGGCGACGCTGTATTACGCTCCAGCACGTAATGAGGCATCTACGTATATTATGAGTTTTCTTAAGAACTTTCTTAAAGGCTGTATCAGTGATATGACGTCACCATTGTTGACAGTTGAAACACTAAAAACACAACAGAGCCGCTCGCCCCTCCCCTTCAGGAGCTTGGAACACGAACGCGCTTTTCTTAAAGTGAAACGTCTGAGTAAAGCTGCTTTCACACCGGACGCGAAACGAATTTTTCGCGCACAGATTACATTCAAAGTCAATGCAAAGATGCGAATACATGCGAAACGTGTATCTTAGCGCGGCATTACAAAATGAGTATTAACAATGTCATATAGATCACCACTTTTAGCTACACTTATCATGCGGATATACATTCATCGACGAATTTCAACTCTGAGTACTAACCAGAGAAAAAATGTTATTACACAAACACAAAATCTGGTTTGATCTGACAGAATTAGCAAACTCACTAGCTTGCCAACTGAGAGTTAGCAAAGGTTGCTAACTCGCTCCAAAGAGGGAATATCAATCTCTCTACTGTTTGATTCATTATGACCAGCATGATCTATGCAAGATAGCCTGACAAAAACAATACACCTGCTTCCCTCAATTTTGCTCGGGATGACAATTTACAATTCACATCCAACCGAGTTAACACCAGCTCTACTCACCAGTCCAGTAGAGACAAGACCACCTGGGTGTCAGAATTAAAACCATTCAACTCTCGGAATTCTCTCCAGCGTTGGTATGCCTTCCCTATGTTTATTCGGGACTTCGCATCGCTGCGGTCGCGTTCCTTTTTCCTCGACATGCACTCGTTCGAGCGTCTCTTTTTCGGTTTAGCTTCCACCATGCTTCACTCTGCGCATGGTACTGCCACTGCTAGTTTGTTTCTTTGCTCAGTCCCACCCACTTGTCATGCATGAGCACAGAACTGGCGCAGAAGACCCAGCTCTGCCCTCCGATTCGTTGGAACACTTTTGTTGATGTTTTGGGAGGCGGGTAGGTCACCTCGAGTTTGGGTATCTTTCTCAGTGTCTACCTGGGGCCTGTCTCACGAAGCTGGATTAACATACCCGGGGTTTCCTTCAGTTACCCCGCAGCACTTAACCATTCATCCGCGTCTTGATTATTGGTCTCACGAAGCCGGTTATCAACTCGTTAAGTGAACCCAGGGGTTTCCAATCTAGATCTATGTTCGTGCACATAAAAGGGGCGGTGTTAACTCTATTTGACTAATTGCGCACCATGGAGAAGCCGCAGAGAGCAACTTATTTCTCGACGGAGGAGCAAACAATAATTCTAAGGATGTGTGAAGAATATAAAGACATCATTCAGGCAGAAAGTAACACTGTTGCAGCTGCCAGAAGCCGCAAGGAATCTTGGCAAAAAATCGCCGACTCTGTCAATGCGTAAGTTACTGGGATTGTAATATTAAATCACCACTGTGTGTGTCTCTCAAATGGATGTGCCTGTTTCGATTTTCTTTTATTCTTCTTGACAATTTAACCTCATTTTAATTGCAACCCCAGTGGAGCCAAAAGGACTTGGGAGCAAGTAATAAATAAATACAAGAACATAGTTCAAAGCGGTCAGAAAGTTTATTATAATATCTTCCAGTCTGTGGCACTGCAAGCGCCCGGCTGCGGCTGGTCACATTGCCAACATGTGACTCCAGCAGCTGGCAAATGTATCTCAGTCCCGGGGCAGAAATTCGGTACTGCTCGCACAGGACGTCCTCGGGAAAATCGAACGGGTCCTGTCGGTCATGGAATACGCGCTCTCTCCGGGACGCTCCTCTCACTATCCGTGCGGCTTCCTCCACAGGATTCTCAAGAAATGGGCAGGCCATTTTTCCAAGACAATGATTGGCCAGTAGGTGGTCTTATATACCTGCTGAGATCTTATCCTGAACTTAACCTGCTCTCGAGCAGGTTAGGCGTTCAGCATAAGTTACCGCGGCAATGTACCCCGCTAAGAAGTGAACCAGCTTCGTGATACGGAAAACCCAGGGTTAATCCAGAAGTTACCTCGCTAAGACGAAATCCAGCTTCGTGAGACAGGCCCCTGGCTGTAGGTGGACTACAGAGAACTGATTTTTTCACCGCTCATTCATGAGACGAGCTGCTAACAGTTCGTGAGAAAATATCTCCTGTATGTGACAAATTATGTTTTGGCTCAGAATCGCTGATACAACCTTTAAAGGGGCAATAAGCGAAATCGTTTCACCGCTAGGTTTGCTGTTGTGCACTGCCTGTAGACCAAAACAAAGTGTGTCATGAGCCACACCTCCCTCTACCTCTGCTATTCGGCAGAATAACGGGCCAGTTTAAGTTTCCGGCGTTATTACTCAGTACATTGAACCTGAAATGCTCAAAAAACTGCAGATTTGCGCTAATTGCAAATGTTTGCTGGCTGCCGGGCTACTCACCTAACACAACCGTAACGCCTGGCCCATTGCTGGGACCGAGCCGCCAACAACTCAAGCTCCGCACATTAACCCATGCCACGATTGTAACATTAAATTTAATTGAATCGACATAGCGATATGTGCCTAACGTTACTGTAACATGAATTAAAGCAGACATTTGACTTAATGTTGTTATTTACCTGTCCGGAGAAGAAGCGCTAGCTCTGAGTCTAATTGTAGCCCCTTTAGCTCTCGCAGTGCTCTCCACCTTGGAACTGCAAGGCCAATATTAATCCAGGTTCTGTCCCTTTCTTTATCCGACAACTTCTTTGCCAACGACCGTTGTTTCTTTAGAAGTAATTTTGGATCCTGCGCGTCTTTAGGTGAACGTTTTGTTCCGCTCCCCGCCATTTCGCTTTTTAAAAAATACGCGCTGCCACCGCTGTCACTGCTCACTGGCTGTATGAATGCATTCTCGGGAAGGAGGAGGCGGCGATTTTGCTCACTGGCTGTATGAATGCATTCTCGGGAAGGAGGAGGTGGCGATTTAGCTCTCTGGCTGTATGAGTGCATTCTCAGGAAGGAGGAGGCGGCAATTCACATGAACGTACATGAACGCGCAGCCGGACCCGGGCTTGTAAACAAGGGGCTGGAGATCAACACAGAGAGCGGGTATGTGATGTCCTGCTATACTCCAGATGAAATTACACCTCTCCTTCTTCACATAGCGATTTTTAATTCCTTCAATCTAGAATGAAGCATTTTCGCTTATTGCCCCTTTAAGAACAACTTAAAGGCTATTGCGCTATTTGTTTCTGAGCATCCTGGTCGTGCAGCGTTACAACTGGTTTGGTTCGATTGTAGCCGCTACACAAGGCCTGTTTCGTTGATGATTGCAGGTTCTTTAAATTTATAATTGAGCTGGATGTGTAATTAGCTTCCTTGCTTGAGAGAATCGTAATCACTGTGTAAAATACAAGGTATTTTTATGTAATTTGAATATAAATGTAGTGATCGAGTAGAAAAATTTCCATGGTAAGCCATCTTTTTTTGTGTTCACATCAAAGATAAAAGTTTGCAGAACACACTGAGAGAGTTTTTAAGTCTTTTTTTTTTTCAAAAATGGCTTAAATAAGCAATTTCAGGTTGACCAAAAACATACTATTTATCCAATTTCTCTGCCCATTAAACGTGATTTTCAGATATATATGTTTTTTTTTACATTACTTTAGTGTCTGTAAATGGTTCCCCATGGGGAATCAATCCAAATAAGACAAATTCTTTGTGGCTTATTTATTATATGCCGATTTCAGGACGGCCACAAGATGACAGCGCTGTGACTCACAGGTTTCCACGCTAACCATTTGTTTTTATTGTTTTTTTCACGTGTTGATATCGATCTTCATTTATGCCAAATATCTAAGTCATACTAATGTTCAAAGTAAAATGGCGTGATTGCCTTTAAGAAGGAATTTAAGTAAATACTAAGGAAGATATTGGTGAATGAGGCCCATTGCTCCTATGTGGGTTTCCTCGTGAGGACTTGCATAGTTGGGTATGTTTAATTATTATGCCTCTGGAGGCTAAAGAAGATATTGCATGTTTTCACCTGGACACACCTGTGCTGAATACAGCTATAATCGAAATCGTCCACTCATTCACTCACTCCCTATTCCTTACATCGTGTATATAATATATTGCACTACATAGGGAATGACCAAAGGAGATTTCGGACACTACACCGGAATTTTCTGAACATGATTGCGTCAGCAGATGCTCTGAGGAGGGTCTGATTGCAGCGTGGGCGTTCCCGACGTGCCACAAAAATGCCCCAATGGGCATTCCTGTTAGCTTTTCATCAACCAATCAGAAAGAGTTTTGCACGGCATTCTGGGAAAGACGTAATTTCCGCTTTTTTGCTTCTTTTTGTCCTCGGTAAAAGTCTTTAGGCCTACCGTCTGTGGTAAAAGTCTACGGGAAAAAAGTTCTTTGTTTCATGGCAGGCTCTGCCCGTAAGTATCATTTATTTGTTCAGTTTGGATTGTAAAGTCTTCTATTTTACATAATTGATAAAACCGTCAATTGTGGTTGGACCCTCCTCGGTATTACGTGACAACGAAAGCAAGCAAGCTAGCAAGTTGGTTAACGATGTCATGGCTAACGTTAGCTATCGATAGGTCGCGTTAGCCGTAGTTCTAGGTTCAGCTCGCCAGAACAGAGGAATAGATTGCTTGTTTTTATATACAATCTATGATTGTTTAGGCAATGTAAATACTGACAAAACTAGGCATCGTTTGGTGATAGTTTTGGTGGTAACGTTTTTGATTAAGAGCATGTCAGCAACGCACGTTGTTTGTTTGCATCTAAACGCCATTCAAAGTAAAGATGTAAAGAGCATTATGCATCTGTGTTCCTTGTTTATTGATCACATTAGTCAATGCAGCGAGTTCAAGTAGCAGTTAGCAAGATGATAAAAATATAATTTGAGTTTAGTTAATGTTCTCCATATGTCTCTTCGATTCACTGTAGTTACATTCTTCATTACTGTCCAGCGGCCAGAAGCTGCATTTACAAAGATGCCCAGACCCAGGATGCACACTTCTCCACTGCCCTTTTTGTCCACTCTACAAGGGTGACTACGCTAGAGTGGAAATGCAAATGCAAAGTCACTTAAAGACGGTGGTTAATCACAGAGGTATGTTTTAGATAGATTGATAAGCCTTTATTGTACCCAGAGTGGAGAAATTCATCTTGGGCAAGCGAGAGTCTGGCATGCGCACACATAAAATCAAAATCACGTTTACACAATACAAACAAAACACGCACCCACACATAGACATGCATACACAGAGAGATCTCCCTCCCCATTACAAGTAAATATCATATAAAAAAGCTCCATGATAAGTATTCAAGTAACGCACAGTCCACAATCTGCATCACAAAATCACAAAAGTGTTCATCTTGTATTGCACACTGCCTCATGTACTTCACACAGCACTACAACATATATTGCATCCTACCCTATATCATGACCTTCCCTTGAATAACTCTGGATTGTCCCATCAGTATAGTTAATAAATAAATAAGCAAATAAATACAGACACACACACACACAGACCACCCCACCCCACCCCCCTACAAATACGCATCATAAGATCTTCCCCATCCATGTTATACACAGTCCACAAATCTACATCACTTAGTCACAAGATCATAAAGCTATAAAAAGTGTTCATCCTATATTGCACAATGCCTCATATATTGCACACAGCCTGCCGCATATATTGCACTTTGCACTGTATCATGGCCTTCAATGAATTTTTTTGTTGCCTGGTTATGAAATTGCCTAAGTAATGTTATTAGTGATGACATGAAGTTACTGATGGTCAGCTGTCTTTGCCATATTTGCCAAGCCATTATTTTACGTTACATGGGCCAGCTGTTTGATTTCTTACTTTTTTTTTTTCAGAGTACGTGATGTACACATGCAGTTGGGACTGCAAAAAGGGCAGTCACTACCACTGCTGTGGTTGTGGCATCACTTTTCCAAGGAGGAACAACATAATGAAACACCTCAGCACCTGTCATCCTCTGCAATCAGAACGCCAGCCTCAGCAATCAGAATGCCATTCTCAGAATCTACAGGGTTCAAACCAGAGGCCAGCCACAGGTGCACCCTGTGTTGTGAGACGGGTGCAGTGCAATAAAAAAAAAAAAATCTTAAAGAACACATGAGGAGACGGCACCCGATTATCAAAGAAGATATCAGAGTGGATCGCCATTTAGCCATTTATGGGAATATTTGCTGTTTTAAAGTCATTTAACAGTAACAGTGGTCCCATTCACGTCCAGAAAAAAACGTCTGGCATGAACCACCAAATTAGGTGTGCATTGGACGACTGTATCCGAAACACAGAGGTAATGCACAGCAGTGTTTTCGTTACATATGACTGTGCCCATATACAGTCATTGAAGTACTGTCCACCACCCCTCACCCATAAGATCCAGCTAAAGGAAGATGTCCTCAGAGAAATTGTGAGCATCAAGTGGTTCAGTGAAGAGAAAAAAAAGATATGTCTCCAGAAACAAGCAGCAGCAAGTGAAGAAGGCATCCCCTTCAGTATTGAGCTTGAAGTGGGAAGCTCTTCCACAAGGAAATTTGTGTCTGTTTATGAGCCACACCTCTCCTACTGAACCAGTTTGGCAGAATGATTGTAATGCTTGACAGTCAAAAACACATGGCACTGCCATTGTGCTACAGCAAAACAGGCTTGTATTCACAAGTGCATTGCCAAATGGCACCTATTCCAAACAATGAAGGAGCATTTTGCAAATGCTAATGATGATGCTGAAGAGAGTGATGTGAGTGAAGAAGAGCCTGAAACGGAACCCCCCTGCTTTCCTGAATACAGGTACCCTCCACAAATCAAAAACCTGAAAAGAATAGTTAAATACATAAACGGCAACAAAAAGATTCCTGCGGACTTGCCCACACAGTTTTGTGGTCTGTCAAGTGAGGCTGGACTGCCAACGCATTTGATCCCAAAGGAACATCTTTGCCCTGAATGTCCTGGCAATCTTGGTGAACCCTTGATCATAACAAAATCGGCAAAAATAATCACAGTGAAGCAATGGCGTGCACAGATAGGCTCTAGGTGGTGCTATAGCACCTGCCCTTTGCCCTCTGGACCAAGCAAGTGCCCTCTTGAAAGTTTGTTTGTTGTTTTTCGCGTCAATGCGATTTTCTCTATCGCATTCTGTTGTCATGGTTCTGTGTTTGATGCCATGCTTTATGTTCATGGTTATGTCTTTTTTTAATTCTTTTTGGTTATTGTATATTCCGGTTTTCAGTTCATACCATTCTAGGTTTCATTGCACTTGTCTCCCCTGTCTTGTGATCAGTTGGTTCAGTCCGTCTGTCATGGTTTTTGGAGGCTGGCGAGCTTTCTTTGATTTTCTCGCCCGGGAGAAGCTCGTTTTGCCCACAATCAGATTCTTTGGCCAGCTGGCATCAATTGTGGGCGGCGCCCGGACTCTATTTAAACTCTAACTTCCGCCTCGCCGCCTTCGCTAGAGTGTCAGAGCTATATTGGCACTTCAGCGGGTAAGGTCTCTAGCCTAGAGAATTGTGTGAGGAATTAGTTGCAAAAGAGGAAAGTGGTAGTCAGCTAGGAATTTTTTCTCTTTCTCTTTTTCCTCTTTGTGCACCGTTTGGTGCTTTATCTCTATCTCAGTTGTCGAGATTTTCCCCTCTATTTCTTTCAGTCTGCTCGCGTTGCTTCCTTGCCTCGGACGAGATCTAGGTCCATTGGAAGCACGAGTCTCTCTCTCTTATTTTATTTGTTTGTCTCTCTCTCAATCTGCGAGACTTCCTTTTATTCCGGCTGCTGCGTTTGGCGTCTCAACACACCAGCCATCACACCGTCTTCCCAGTCTGTGTGCTTACCTGCTTTGGGTGATTTCAATGGTTTCTGGTGTTTCATATTATTACTTCAATTCTCGTTTACTTCCTTCGCCTTGCTTTCCTAGATTACTAATAATACTAACAATTATATTGTGTATCATAATCTACTAACTCAACTAATCCATGTATATATTACTAAGTTACTAATGAACACTTCGGTTAATTTGTAAAGCTGCACCTCTACTAATTATTACTAATTCAATCTGAGCAATCGCCCTGTTTTAGTCTCCGCCTCTTGCTTTCCCTGCCTCTCCCTGCGTTTCCGTGAGATCTCTCACACGTGCTTAATTGCTTTCCTGCACTCATTGTCTGTGCACTTAGAACTCCTTGACCAGAGCTGTTTATCTGTCATAGGTTGTCTACGTGAATCCCGTCCGTGTCTTAGCTTTTGCCAATTGTTGTGGTTTAGGACTTCCCCATGTGTGCCTTCCTCTGTAATTAGTTCTTATCCAATTCACCTGTTCCCTGCATAGCATGTGACTTCCCTTGTGTCTATTTAGAGTCTTCACTGCTGTTCAGCCCTTGTCAGAACGTTGATCAATTTTCCTTTGTGCAGAGCTTCTTGTATGCCAATCGATTATTGTTTCTCCTTGACTGTTTAGTCCGACCTTGATGTTGCCAAAGCCCTTCTGTTCTTGTTTTTTTCTTTTTGGATTTTGACCCATTTCTGTACGACCACGTCTACTGTGTTTGGATGCCTTGCGTATGACCCTCTGCTTTGGATTTCGACTACGATTTTCTGTCTACTGTCTATGTACCGTCGCACTTCTGCTTTTCTCATTCTGACTCCGGCCTGTCTAGTCGATTTTGTTTTTTGGATTTCGTTTTTGGCTTGGCAATTCTTGTGTCTTCTGGTCCTGACCCTGCTATCAATAAAGGCATACGATTTTTGGATTTCCTGCTCTCGCGAGTGGTTCCTGAACGCACCGTCACATCTGTATGTGCGTGCGCGCAAAAAAAAAAAAAAAAACCGTAAAATTAAAAGTACAGGAAAACGTGGAATGTGCGCAATAAGAAGCAGCAAACTCCCCCCCGCCGCTCAACACTGAAGTGCCCTTATTTCTCACAGAGCACCTGGCCCCCAAAATGTCTGAGCACACCACTGCAGTGAAGGGAGTCATGGAGGGTAAGTGGCATGTAAAACTAACATTGAATTTTATTTATTGTTCCAAGTTTTAGATGACACTACTGTAATGATTTCTTCATGTAATACAGGTGTGACAACTTATTGGAGAAAATGCAGCTCATGTGGCATGATGATTCGCTATCAAGAATGGGAGGACGGTGTACACAATTTCGATGACAATATCATTCTTACCCTCTATTTTTGTATTTACCTTCAAAACTGCCTTCAGGTAATTGTTCAATTTTCAACATGTGATATTGGATATTGCATACACGTGCCATTAATCATTTGTTATTGAAAATCTCTTATTCCAGACACACACAGCTCTAGGTCGAGCTATTGAAACATGGGAGCTGACCTCAGGACAAAAATATCCCAACAAAAACACTCTGATACGTGGATACCTTCATTTTGAAGTGCTAACAGACCATAATTATGATTTTTCTTGTGTTCGTTGTGGACATCACCCACCTGTTGTTGTAATGGATCTCCACAAGAACTGTGTGTTTAGCTGGGCAGGTACAGTCCAGGTTTTATTCTAAAAACTAAAATTTTATTCCCCATTTATTGTCAACTATATTAATGTTTCTTGTTACTTGTAGTCAGTGAACTAGAGAATCCACCAGAGGGATTTGATGGGAAGGCGGACATCGATGACTTCTGGGACTGTATGTTTACAGAGAATTGCAAGGGGCTTTGTGCCAAGTAAATGACTTTAATTTTAAAAAATTGTCATGTTACCCACTGAAATACAATTCTCCACTACCTTCTGTCCCCGTCTATCTACTGCCCTTTCAAGCCCTAAGTGCAGACTTTTTTTTTCTTTCTGGAGACAGGCAAAATCCTTTCAAAGTTAAACCCACTTAGCACCACTGGGCCCCTTGGATTGGATCTCATGCTCGCAAATCGAACATGGTGCTTAATACAGAGCAGGAAAAGGTCCACACAACCAGGCAACCACATGAATGCAGGGAGATGGACATAACAGAGGACAGGCCACTGGATGAAATATCCAATTTGAAGGTGAACATATCTGCATGTCTTTATTTATTCTATCCAAGCATTACAGCAATTAGAGATGTATTTACAGTGTACACCTTTATTTTTGTAATATATTACAGGTCCATGCCATTCGCAAACTCTGCAAGGAGTGCGGAATTCTAACATTACTTGTTAGAAATGTTATGTGGGCTTTCAAAATACTGCTTCAAGAACGGAGTGGTTTTTTTGGAAGTATGGTGGTTCTGTTTTAGACTATACTTCCCTTTTTTTCTCATTTTTCCTGTTCATACGTTCCATATGTCCCATACACTTCTAAAGTCTCTATTAGGAATTGCTGTTACTCCCCGGCCAGTTATTAGCACTGGTATAGTTTAGACCTTATTCAGTACACATAAAAGCTGTGCTCTTAGAGCTCAAGGTGGGTATGTGTAGTCAAGGCAAAGTATTGGCAATTCCTTGTTAGGGCTCAATGTTACATTACATTACATTACAGGTGCTTAGCAGACGCTCTTATCCAGAGCGATGTACAAAAGTGCAAAGGATCAGTACAAAAGTGCAGAGCTCCTAGGGGAATAAGTACAAGTGCTAACAGTAAGTGACAGAACACGTTCCGTTGTTACAGATCTAAACAAATAAGCAATCACCAAATATACTAATAGGACCAAGTAAAATCAAGTGCTACAAAAGGGCAATAACAGGGCAACAAAGTCAAGTACAACAAAATCAATAAACAGACTACAAAATCGAGTGCAACAAAAAATGAGGGGCAACCAAATCAAGTAAACTGGTAACAAAATCGAGTGGAGGACAACAGAATCAAGTGCAAAAAAAACAAACAAGTGCAACAAAAGGGCAACAAAGTGCAACAAAAGGGCAACAAAATCAAGTGCAACAAAGGGGCAACGAAGTGCAACAAAATCAAGTGTACCAAAACGGCGACATTTAACATGTTACATTTGAAAGCGATGAATTGCAACTAATATTTCTTCAAAATTCCTTTCAGTAACCTCGCACATACGGTGTCCAGTGAAGAATGGAACGTCCTTTTCTTGTCAGACTATGAGGTAAAAAATTGGCATGTGTGGATGGAGCCCTAATGCATTAAATTTAGTATAGTAGCATAGACAATCATGTGTTCCTATGTGACACTTGCTGACCGTAGTTGCTGTTAAAAATTTGTATTACCTGTTAAAGCACATTGTGGTAGAAAGAAAGAAAGAAAGAAAGAAAGACAGAAAGAAAGAAACGGGCTACATAAATGAAATTTTATTTGGCGAGTGAATGCCAGTATGTAGGGATCATGATCATTTACCATGCTCTTTTATGATTTTTATAGGGCGCATCTCATCAGCATCTCAGCAATAATTGTGGGGTGTTCATGCAGATGGTGAGTTGTAGCCTAAAGTTTTCTGAAATGTCTCTTTTATTGACTATTCTTCAGAATGAGTAACTTTTTTTAATCTTAATTTCAGTATGCAATGGGGTCAATGACAAATAAGCCTTTTAAAGAAATATTTAAAAATGTACAGAATACATTTATTTGAAGTTGGAAGAGTGTGTTTAAACAAGCCTTAATGGTTGCACAACATTTACAGGGTTTTAGTACAGTTTTGAGCTGGAGCATTTCCAACAGCAGAAACTCCGTACGATCCTGAAAATCAAATGGCAAGACCTCGTCACCAACGAATCCGTCCTTCTCCGAGCCAATCTCCCCAGCATCGAGGCCACTATGGCGCAGCACCGCCTCCGCTGGACAGGACACGTCAGAAGAATGTTCACAACCCGACTCCCTCGTCAGATCCTGTTCTCACAACTTGAATACGGCACAAGATCTCGAGGAGCCCCTAAACGTCGATTTTCGTCAACTGAAGGCCACTCTTCTCCGCTGCAACATCGACAATGCCAACTGGGAGACCCTCGCCGAGGACCACTCTGAGTGGAGGCGTAGCATCACTCAGGGAACAGACCGCATAGAAAATGAACGACGTTGCGAGGTAGAGGCCAAGAGACAACAACGCGAAGAATGGCTTCTCCTTCCCCGCTCACCACCCACCCTCCTCTGTAATAAGTGTTCCCGTCTCTTCCGCTCTGCCCTGGGCTTGAACAGCCACATTAGACATCGTCACCCTCCGAACAGCAACAATTGAGGCTCAAAGGATCTGATATAGAATCACTGCTCGGTCACAAGCGACTGCCTAGTAGTTGTACAGTTTTAGACTATATTTGCAATTCCACCAGCCAAAAAATGTCAGGTGGCACAACCAAAAGTTTCTTGAAAAAAAACACACTTCCTTCTTTTTTTTCTAAGTGATTTTTTTTGTAAGTATACCTGAGAGTGTCTACTCTGCCTAAAACATTACTATTTTGTAATTGAGCTGGGTATTAAAAGTAACTCAAGGATTCTTTATTGTAGGGGACAGGTATTTTGGTTTTCCAAACAATTTAAGAACAATTAAACTATTAAGCTTTGTTTATTTGAATGGTTTTCAATATAAAATTATGCCGCCATATTAATATTATTTTAATTCATATTTTAAATTACATATTTAATACATTTCACATAGTGTTAACTTGCTCGGACGGTTGCACCACCTGACATTTTGAGGGTTTGAGATGGCAAAACATAAAATATACATCATTATGATAAACTGGAAATATGTTCAAATTAAACAGGTTTTATAGAATAAAATGATGCTAATTATGAATCATTTAAAATAGTTTTAAACCAAAGTAGTGCGCTCGGACAATGTCACATCATTGACATTGAATGTATGCTACCCTCCAAAAGCCTTTTGACTTCAGTGAGGTGGGTTCTTTCAAATCTTAATCAGATGTATAATATGAAACATGTGTTCAATCATTTACTCATCCTATTTGGAAGATGCTGACCACAATATACAACACCATTAGGCCATAGACCTTATTTCTTCATCAGGTACTGTATTTACTGGAAGAGATGCTGTAGCTTTTTATGTGAAGGTTGATGCTGTCAGTTTTTAATCAATGACTACATAATGTTATGAAATTGATTTAAATTAAGTCATGTAAAAGTGCAACTTTACTTTTCAGGCAGACATGACGACTATCAGAAGGTGGTGGTGTACGCAGGTGTTGCAGACATTTACTGTAGAAAGGCATCACATTGTATCCTTAGTTTGTGATTTACCTACATTTGGTGGTGCTCTTAAAGATGTAGGCCAATATGCTAAACTCTCTGTCCAACTCTCAGTAACCCTGAAGGACCAGTGGTCACGCTCGCTGCAACGGAAAGGGACCAGGAGCAGGACCAGCCATACCTCCTGCAGAGATTTTGCAGAAGATCATTGGGATAACCCTTAGAATGGATATGACTATGCTGGAGGTATTTAATAGGGTATCTGAATTGTTTTGAGATCTTTCGAGGCCTTTTCATGCAATCATCCACATTAATGATACAGCGCCCTCCATAATTATTGGCACCCCTGGTTAAGATGGGTTCTTTAGCTTCTAAAAAATTCAGTTTTTTTCTTAATAATGTAGGACCACAATGAAAAAAAGAGGAAAATCCAACCTTTAATTCAAGTGCATTTATTCAGTGGGAAAAAAATATCCCACATTAAGAAATAATTCTTTTACATCCAATCATGTGTGCCACAATTATTAGCACCCCTGATGTTAATACTTTGTATAACCCCCTTCTGCCAACAAAACAGCACCTAATCTTCTCCTATAATGTTTCACAAGATCGGAGAATACAGAAAGAGGGATCTTCAACCATTCCTCTTTGCACAATCTCTCTAAATCATCCAGCGACCTGGGTCCTCTCCTCTGCACTCTCCTCTTCAGCTCACTCCACAGGTTTTCAATGGGGTTGAGGTCTGGGGACTGAGATGGCCATGGGAGGAGCTTGATTCTGTGTCTGGTGAACCATTTCTGTGTAGATTTGGCCACATGTTTAGGGTCATTATCTTGCTGAAAGACCCAGTGACGACCCATCTTCAGCTTTCGGGCAGAGGCCACCAGATTTTGATTTAAAATGTCCTGGTATTTCAAAGCATTCGTGATGCCATGCACCCTAACAAGGTTCCCAGGGCCTCTGGAAAAGAAACAGGCCCACAGCATCACTGATCCTCCCCCATACTTCACAGTGGGCATGAGGTGCTTTTCTGCTTACTCATCTTTTGTGTTCTGCCAGACCCACTTAGAGTGTTTGTTGCCAAAAAGCTGTATCTTGGTCTCATCTGACCAAAGCACACGGTCCCAGTTGAAGTCCCAGTACCGCTTAGCGAACTCCAGACGTTTGCGTTTATGATTGTGAGTGAGAAAAGGTTTTTTCCGTGCATGCCTCCCAAACACCTGTTGACATGTAGATAGCGCCTGATGGTTGTTTTGGAGACTTTGTGACCCCAAGATGCTACCATTTGTTGCAATTCTTTAACAGTGAGCTTTGGAGAACTTTTTATTTCTCTTACCATCCTCCTCACTGTGCGTGGTGGCAAAATAACCTTGCATCCTCGTCCAGGCTTGTTTACCACTGTTCCAGTTGTTTTAAACTTCTTAATGATTCCTCTGACAGTAGATATGGGCAGGTGCAGGCAAGTGGCTATTTTCTTGTAGCCATTGCCTGACTTGTGAAGGTCGACACACATCTGCCTTACTTGAATGGTGTGTTCCTTTGTCTTTCCCATGTTGAAGAGTGGATAAGGGAAATGGCCTCTGTGTCACGTCATATTTATACGCCAGGGAAACAGGAAGTGATCAATTACAAATTAAATGTTCCGAGATACTCTGATCAACTTTGTAAACTACTGTAGAAATGACAGAAATACTTCAATTACATTTATTTCCTAGGAATTGTTAGGGGTGCCAATAATTGTGGAACAGGTGATTTTTATGAAAAATAATTATTTCTTAGTCAGGGATTTTTTTTTTCCCTTAAAATTCACTTGAGTTGAAGGTTACATTTTTCTACAAAATTCAGTGTGAAAGTATGCTTCTGCAATAAAAATTGAATTTATTTTCAGGTTTTTAACACATCTTAACCAGGGGTGCCAATAATTATGGAGGGCAGTGTAGTTTGGCTGAGGAACTTGAAATTGAAGATAATCCAGTGCATATTAGCATAAGAAAAATCTATAAGATGGCAGGCCCTGGCAGTGGCCTTGTGCTATGCCTAGCACATTTTTTTCTTCCCAAAAAAATTGGATGAAGGCATGCTTGGTGCTTAGACACACAAGCTATGGAAAGTACTTGATACAGGATGTACAGTTTGCAAAGTAGGTCCCATTGCATTTCAGGCATCTTGTAGCATACATGACATAGACAAGACACACACACACACACACACACACACAGTTGAACTATAAAAAGGGAACAATTGTGTACACCAAAAGTGGTGTTGAAATGTGCAGAAGGATGCTTATTTTGTTACATTTTATTTTTAATTTTATAATACAAGAACCCACGTACAGAACATCTGAGCCTACAAATGTTTGGTTTAATGGGTAAGCCTAGTTTATTTGTCCAATAATAAAGTTCACTTAAGTTTATTATTTAAAATACACTTATGTAAAATATTCTACACATATACACTGTTCAACTACAATACCAATTCCGAAATAGTTGGGACAAAGTGTAAATTGTGAATAAAATCAAAACGCAATGACTTTCAAATCACACCAGCCAGTATTTTATTCACAATAGAACAGAGATAACGTAGCAAATGTGGAAACTGAGAAATTTTACAATTTTATCCACAAAATTAGCTCATTTCAAATTTGATGGCTGCTTCAGGTCTCCAAAAAGTTGGGACAGGGGCCTGTTTACCATGGTGTAGCATCCCCTCTTCTTTTTAACACAGAGTGGAGGCATCTGGGCATTGAGTTTAGCCATTGGAATTTGATCCCACTCTTGTTTAATACAGGCTTCCAGCTGCTAGAGAGTTTTGGGTCTCCTTTGACAGACTTTTCGTTTAATTATGCACCGAATGTTCTCAATCGGTGAAAGATCAGGACTGCAGGCAGGCCAGTTCAGCACATGGACTCTTCTACTATGAAGCCATGCTGTTGTATGTGTATGTGGTTTTGCATTGTTCTGCTGGAATACACAAGACCTTCCCTGGAAAAGATGTCTGAAGGGGAGCATATGTTGCTCTGAAACCTTTATATACCTTTCAGCATTCATGGTGCTTTTTAAAACATGCAAGTGCCCCACACCATATGCACAA
The DNA here is from genome assembly GCA_029692085.1 of Gymnothorax javanicus. Taxonomy (NCBI): domain Eukaryota; kingdom Metazoa; phylum Chordata; class Actinopteri; order Anguilliformes; family Muraenidae; genus Gymnothorax; species Gymnothorax javanicus. The sequence continues at coordinate 128,711,134 of CM056197.1, read as the reverse complement.
AGGCATCCCCATACCATCAGAGTTGCTGGCTTTTGAACTGAATGCTGATAACAGGAGGGGTGTTCTTTCTCCTCTTTAGCCCGGAGGACACGACGCCCATGATTTCCAACAATGTCAAATTTGGACTCGTCTGACCACAGGACACTTTGCCACTTTGCTACAGTCCATTTTAAATGAGCCTTGGCCCACAGAACATGGCAGCAATTCTGGATCATGCTCAACAATGGCTTCCTTTTTGCATGATAGAGTTTTAGGTGGCAGCTGTGGATGACACGGCGGGCTGTGTTTACAGACAGTGGTTTCTTGAAGTATTCCTGGGCCCATTTAGTAACGTCAATGCCAGAATCATGCCGGTGAGTGATGCAGTGGGGTCTAAGGGCCCAAAGATCACAGGCATCCAGTAAAGGTCTTCGGCCTTGTCCCTTACGCACAGAGATTTTTCCAGTTTCTCTGAATCTTTTGATGATGTTATGCACTGTCGATGATGAGACCTTCAAAGCCTTTGCTATTTGACATTGAGGAACATTGTTTTTAAAGTATTTCACAATTTTTTTACACAAGCCTTAACAGGTTGGAGAGCCTCTGGCCATCTTTACTTCTGAGAGACTCAGCCTCTCTCAGACATCCCTTTTATTGCCAATCATGTTACACATCTGACGCCAGTTAACTTAGTTACTTGCTAAATGTTCTTTCAGCTGATTCTCATATATTAATTGCTTTTTCAGCCCTTTTTTGCCTGTGTCCCAACTTTTTTGAGACATCTTGCAGCCAGAAAATTTGAAATAAGCTCATTTTGTGAATAAAAATGTAAAATGTCTCAGTTTCAACATTTGAAATGTTATCTATGTTCTATTGTAAATAACTTATTGGCTCATGTGATCTGAAAGTTATTGCATTTTGATTTTATTCACAATTTACACTTCGTCCCAACTATTTCAGAATTGGGGTTGTATAAAAAAGGGAACAATTGTGTACACCAACAGTGGTGTCGAAATGTGCAGAAGGAAGCTTATTTTACATTTTAATTTGAATTTTATAATACAAGAACCCACATGCAAGAAATATGTGCCTACAAATGTTTGGTTTGTTTGGTGAATAGCCTTGTTGATTTGTCCAATAATGGTTCACTTAAGTTTATTATTTCAAATACACCATTATGTAAAATACACTATATATATATATATATATATATATATATATATATATATATATACACACTGTTGAACTATAAAAAGGGAACAATTGTGTACACCAACAGTGGTGTTGAAATGTGCAGAAAGATGCTTATTTTGTTTTACATTTTATTTTTCATTTTATAATGTAAACATTGCATATTTCATTTTACAAAAGATTGTTCCATTTCTAAACCAGTAAAATTCATCTGTGCCTTGGGGTTGGGTTCTGAGCGGCACCTCTGTAGGATCTGCAAACACTGATGCATGGGGGAGCCCAGAGGCTGTAAGGGACAAATGGCTGATAAGCTCAGTCCAGAGCCATGCCAGATGGCAATAAAACTTTTGTGGACTTCCAGGATGCTCACTCAGCCTGCATGGGGAAAGTGGCAATGGTCTCACCACGGGGGGGTTGTTGTAGGGCTCTGGCTGACACAATGCCCCTGTGCGAGTCATATTACTGACCTAAGTCTTAAGTTAAAGTCCAGTTATATTAATCTGTTTCAAATAATCTAAACCTCTGGGAAGTGCATAATATGCTTATTTGTTCAATATTCTGCAAAAAAATCACTTCTGGACTTATAACCCAATTTACCTATATATTAATTCATCTCAATGGCGTAACAACAGGGGGTGCAGGGAGTGCAACGGCACTGGGGCCCGGCGGCAGGGTGGAGCCCCTTGATGAGCACACCCGAGCCTCAATAGACGCCAGCATAGGTGTTTTTTACTAGTATAATTCTCGTACTGACGCTATGCGAGAAAATTTTTAACGGTAATATTTACTGTATAACGTTTTGTCATGCTACAGTAGTTTATACCACTGCAACTGCATTTATTTCTCAGTCATGGTTCTGGCAAGTTGACGTCATCATGGTATATTCATCATTTTAACTGAACAACAGTCGTTATAACATTAAATAATTTAGATTTTTTGTAAAATGCTTAATATAACAAACAATTATAAGTTTATTCTGCTGTTGATATCATCATTGAGACAGCAAGTGTTTCTGGGTAATGTACAACATTCCATAGACCACCCACGTGACGATGTCACGGTCCGATCGTTTAACCCAAGGACAGTCTATGGTTTTATCTTGCATGCAAGATAGGCTACAAACGAAGTATTTATGCAGGAAGCGGCAAGAGCGTAAGCAGCAGGAGGAAAGGCTGGCCAAGGTGCCGAAATTAAGCACATTTGGTTTCATAGCTAAAACAGTCTTAAAGGCCGCTCTCCCCTTTTCTGCATGAGCGTGAGCACAGATCAACTGTTTTTACGATGTCCACTCGCTCGCTGATTTTTGTTCCCACAATTCCTTGCTGTTTCAGATCTGTTTCAGATCATCCCAATAAAGTTATGTTAATATGTCGTTCATTTACTCATTATGCCTTATTGTTCTTGATGATGACCATTATTAAGATAATAATTTAAAGATAATAATGTTAAGAAATAAATAGGAAACTTTATATCCTAGAATGAAATAGTCTAGTAACCCTTAGTGTGTTTTGTAGCCTATGTAGGCCCCATAAAATATAGAGGAGTGCGCGCAATTATGATATTGCATAACTTTATTTGTGTGTCAAGAAACCGAAGATCATCAACTACATGTGGGCGAAGGCGACCATGTCGTCATGTTCGCACTCGGGCCCACGCGGATCACGTTACGCCACTAATACGTCTGAAGACTTTTTCATGACAACTGCATCATATTAGTACATATTCATATCATGTTTGGTCTTTTTATTCTCGGGGAAATCCAGGGAGTTGAATGGAGTATGTTTCATTCCCATTGAAATTATGGTTCATTCCCTTTTGGAAACTCCTGAGAATTTGGTCAGAATACTCTCTGGTAATCACCCTATTCTCCTCTCTCTGCTGAAGTGTTTTATTACATCCTCCCAATGGTGGAAACCCAAAAAACCGGATTCGACCCCCCTTCCAGGTGTTCATGGCCATGCCGCCTGGATCAAAGACGTGGTTTGGCTTAAAGCAAAGAGAAACAATCCATTCTGGGAAGATCGTATCCGATCTCTCCCCGCGCACGCAAGTGCGTGAGTAGACTTTATAGCTATGGCGGATCGTCTCTCTGATTTCTCACTCACCCAACTCTGTGTGTGTAGCTGTCGCCAGGTATGACTTTTATATTTGTCTAAATTCGTGGTAACTGATATTTGTTCTGTTGATTTAAGCTCTTGCCTACCTGGTGAATAAATTATTGTTATTCCTTTAAACTTGCGTGGTCTCCGTGACTCTTAATCCTTTTATTCTTTCTAGCCGCGTTGCGACGGATACCTAGGGGTATAATCCCGACCGAGGTATGACTGATCAGCGGCCCGGTATGGGAATTGGTTTTATTAAGTTGGAGAGACAATCATGATCTACTTACATAAAGGGTTTATGTATTGCTGGTTCTGGGATTTTAGCCTTAAGGAAACCCATGGATGAAAAGTCAGTTATCTGTTAAAATTCCCTGAAGGAACCCATGGGCGTGCATAGATCTGGGTTCGCAGTATTCACGCCAAAAGATGCTGTTGCTGTGATGTTTGGCTTCCAATCCTCTAGTATTACCAACGAACCTAAGCTGCGGAAATAATGCCAAAACCCGGGGGCATATATTTTAGTGACACAGGCCTTTATTTACGAGTTCGGGAGGTAATCACCCCGAGGTCCACGCTGGTTCTCCCTAAATTATGAATTTTAATTCTAAATGGAATCAGATTTTAAACGAGAGTAACATTGTAATCGTTATGCTTAGTTTGCCCTAATCACTGATAAGTCTGATGCTTTGTTCAGCTTCTGCGAGTGTTCCAACGTGCACCTTGGATTATTCGCAGCGCGGCATTAGGTTAGATGGTTCCGTGATTTCGACATAGCCCCGTTTTTGAACGGAGAGTTACTGAGAAACCTTCAGGTAAGTCTCAGACCAGGTCCAAGGCAGGATGCATACATGAAAGATTTAACTGACGTGTTCCATTGCCTCATAGCAGCCAGAATCACCACGCATAAGCCTTCACCACCCGGCTCCATCCCCGAGCTTTGAGGCCTGTAGAGCACATGAAATGACTGTTTGATCCGAAGCATTTTACAAAGTTGTTGTGTTATTTAGCCAGTGAAATGGGTCCCTTGGTCAGATTCAATTTGCATTGGCACCCCCCAGAGCGGAATGATTTGGTTCGCCAGTACCCGTGTGACTGTAGTTGCGGTGTTGTTGCGTGTAGATATCGCCTCTACCCACTTAGAAAATTTATCAATAATCACAAGACAATAGCGATACCCCCCTCTCGCACTGAAAAGTGGACCAATGAAATCTAACTGAAGGGATTCCCATGGCCCCTTAGGTGGATCAGGCTGATGCAGGTTTGTGCGGCCTGCTCTTCCCTGGTTTACAGAGGCGCAGACTACGCAAGAACTACACCACTGCTCAACGTCAGCTACCATATGTGGCCACCAAAAATGATGCTTAATTAGCTGCAAAGTTTTTTCCACTGAAACATGCACATACTCATGATATAATTTGAGTACAGGCCTACACAAAGTATCGGGGACCACGTACTTGCCATCCCGCAAGACAATGCCTTCCACAATTGTAACCAACGGGTCCTGCTTTAAATGCAGCACCAGCCCACCCCCCTCTTCCCACAGCTCTTTTTGATACTGTTTCAGGTCGATGGGAGCGATCTGAACCGCACAAACCGCAGATCCCGACGGAACAATGGGTTACCAATCCTCGCCACATGTCGCAGCTTGTTTGGCTAGATGGTCTGCCATGGTATTATGCCGTTCATGCACATTTGGGTCTCTAGTGATGTGCGCCCGTACTTTTACGACAGAAAGAGGAGCTTCACGGGTTTGTATGGCGTCCCATATAGCCGTGATGATTTTGAAATGCTTAACAGGAGCCCCGGCGGCTGTAAGGAACCTTCGCAACTGCCATTGAACCATAAAGTCATGCACCATCTCGATCGCATAGCGGCTATCAGTATACGCGCAGAGCGGCTCAGGATGAGCCTTCACGACCTCCAGCAACGCGATAAGTTCCACTTCCTGTGCAGACATTACAGATGGTAATCTAAACAACAGCCGTCGACCAGTTTCTGAATCCCCTTCCGGGATCCAGACCACGCATCCCGTGTGAAATTTGCCTTCCTTCCAGAACCTCGAGCCATCGATGTATGCTCAGGTCTGGCCTGGTAATTCACAGTCCTCAACTGGGCTTTGTGCCTCAGGTCGAGGTTCGCAAACGTGCGGTTGGCCATCCACATCCCCAAGAAGATGGGGCAGGATTCGGTTGTTCTCGGTTGTTATTTTGCGCGCTTGTATGTCCGTAAGCCACCGTGGTAATCTATGGGACGATACCCCTTTGATTTGTCCTTGCAACAACATTCGGACTGGCGTATGCATTGTGCGCACAACCACAGGTTTAAAGCCCACCAACAGCTCTGTGACTGTCAACATCATGCACCGCCAGAACGTGCTGTGTGCATGGGTCAAATCCTTGCTCGTCCGGGGATTTTTTCCGGCTATAGTAGGCAATGGGACGCAACACTCCCCCGTGCTCTTGAGCCAACACACCACTGAGCGTACTTTCATGCGCGTCAACTTGAATATGGAACGGTTTCTTTGGATTCGGTAGTCCTAACGCAGGCGCTGAACACAAAGCTTCAACTTCGTGAACGCCGCATCATGCACTTCCGACCAAACAAGAGTGTCAGTTGGTTTTGACTTGCCTTTCAACAGATCGTATAAGGGAGTTGTAATACCAGCAAAATTGGGGATGAAGTCCTGGAGATAATTTGCTGTCCCTAGAACTTTCTGCAGCGAATTTAGGGTATAGGGCTGAGGCAGTTCAGCAATGCACCTCCGCCTATTCTCGGTCAACGCGCGGTAGCTTTGAGTGAGCGTGTAGCCCAGGTAGTGAACCGCCTGCTGTGCGATTTGCGCCTTCTCTTTGTTTAGCTTAAACCCAGCCCTGCCCAGTGTCTGCAATACCACGTCTACTAGCTCCAGGTGATCATCTCGTGATCCCCCAGTCGCAATCAAATTGTCATCAACATAGTGGGTGACGTGCCCTGTCTTCAGAAGAGGTCCTAAAACATTGGCTATGGCTCTATGAAAAATAGCGGGACTGTTATGAAAACCCTGTGGCATTCGTTCCCAGGTATATTGGATTTGGTTAACCGCAAATGCTAATTTCCATTGGTCCTGTCATCGGACTTTAAGAGACCAAAAGCCATTCTTAATGTCTAACACAGTAAACCAACATGCATCGGTCGGAACGTGAGACAAAATAGTGGACAGGTTTGCAACGATAGCTGTAGCTCTGGGCAGAGCTTGATTAAGACGTTGGTAATCAATGCAAAGACGCCACTTGCCATTAGGCTTCGGTACCGGTAGACACGGAGAATTAGCGGTTGAACTGCATCGCCGAACAATACCTCAACTTTCGATTTGTTGGACTATCTCATGCACGGCTGCTTCGGCCTCGGGCTTAATTCGGTATTGCTTTTGGGGGGGGCAATGGATCCCCCTCAATGCCAACCTCAAAGTCTACAAGACCGCAGTCCTGATCGTGATTAGCCCACACGTCTTTATGTTTGTCAATAAGTTGCTGAAGGGGGTCTGTTGCGGAAATGGACATAAGGCGGTTTCCGGGAGGGCACCTTTTTATGGCCTTCTCCGTTTTGAATATTTGCTTCTCAAAACATCGGATAACAAATCCATATTTCCCCACTATGTCCATTCCCAAAACAGTACCCTCTCCATTACCTGGCAGAAACCACAAGGGCTCCTCAAGCACCGCAACCCCCAGATCTAGCCGGACAGGCCGGGTGCAAGTAGCCAACATGACAGTCTTGCCTATTCCTTGAATTTGCATGGTTTTCCTTGTCAACAGTAATGGGATGTCTGTACAGGAGCAAGAAGCACCAGTATCGATCAAAACATCAACTAATCGGCCTCCAAGATTAGCCCTGATTTTAATGCAATTTCCACTGGCGATAACGCTTCCAACTGCGAGGGAAGCCACGCACCCCTAGAGAGAATTTTCACCGTTAGCCGTCAATGCCGCTAAGGCCGCCTGAAGAGTGTTATACGGTTTACCATTATTAGTGTGTTTCGAGTTTTTTCCCAGCGAGGTCGGCTCACCGGCCTTCTGTTTCGCCCGCAAATCGCGAAGTACGCTATAAGGAGACTGTCGAAGGCCCAGTGAATCCCGCAACACCCAACACTGATTTAGATTGTGATTCGCTCTATTGCAAAAAGGACAGGCCCCCTGGTCATCGTTCTCTGGACCTTTAGCGCTAGCTCCGCCTTTCCCTTCGGCTACCCATTGTGTAGCAGCAATCGCGCGTAGCTTGCCCTGCTTTGACAAACGGGCTTTGATTTTAGAAGCCCATTCCACCAGTGACCGTTAGGTATTTTCTGGTGGGTCGGCCCCGTTGGCCAAAGCTTGCTGGATATGAGGGCCAGCATTATTTTTCAGGAGTTGCAATAGCACCTCCTGATCGTGAGTATATTCTTGACCCCCGAGTGCTCTTTAAACGTAACCCACATTCGCTCTGCAAACGATTCGAAAGTCTCTTTCTGGGCCTGTTTGATATCGAGTATTTTATGCCAAGCAGCATGTGTCGGTCCCCCGCAAACAAAGCCTCTTATAACCGTCAGTACCCCCCGTCAATCTCGCCCTCCTCCTTAGTCATGATCGTTCCCGTTTTTACTCGTCCGGCAATTGAGATCTTAACTCCTCGGGAATCGTGAGCAGGGCAATTGCTCCCGTCCGTAATTCTTGTAAACGGACGCCTGCCATCAAATTATCCCTATAAGGCTGGAATGGGCCCCTGTTCGGCCCCACCACCTCCTTGTGCCTCGCACACGTCCGGCAAGAGGACGACTAATGACAGTGACCTCGTCATCGGCATTGGTGACCATTTTTAAAACAGCAACGGGTAACGGATTGTCTCACGGTTAGGCACTGGGCTAATTACCCGGCCCATCGGGCGGTAATAATGACCTAGTCCCACTAGCTGGGGGGCTCTGTCGACCCCCCTCGAGTCGCCAGAGGCTCCGCGGAGGATGGTTTTCTATGAGCAATCAAAACGCGGCGGTATCCCAATCAAGGCTGGAATGGATCCCGCTGTGGATAGCATCCACAGGAAGCCCAACTTTGCAACCTCCTTGGCCCTACTCTTGACTCCTCGTGAGCTCCTGTTCGAGCTCGGCAATTCGCTTCTGAAAAGCAGCATACTGACTAATGACTGCTTAGTGACCTCTCGCCAGCCGGCAACGGCGTAATTCATCCGGACCGTTCTCCAATTCTCGAGTATTAAAAGACCTGCTCGTTACCAGCAAGTGAACCTTTATTAAACAAATACACCATTACCGTAGGCGGATTGTCCCTCCGTTTCCTACCAGTGGAGAAGCGTTACCACTGAATTCAAATTATGAATTTGAATCAACAAATCCTTATAGTATAAGGCAAAGCTGTCCATCACTTGTTGGTCCGCCCTCTGCTGCTCCTCGCTATCCATGTTTTCCCACTAATCCCCACCGGTTTCTCGGTCTCGGTCTAGCACTGGGTATGTTGACCCGTTCTAAAAATGTGTCTAGATGGGGTGTGTAGACGCTGTCCCTCAACACTAAAAAGTAGAAAACACCGCTGGACTTACCAAGGCAGCTGTATGCAGACGGTAGACTCAAAACTCGCGGACTGGAAGACACGTCCAAAGTACCTCACCAGGCCAGGATCACATAGAACAATGACGTCACCACGTCGCACAGCAGGATATTACGTCGGGCTCACCAAGCTGTACGACCCTCGCAGCTCGACCAACGGCGGAGGAGCCGGGTGGTGAAGGCTTATGCGTGGTGATTCTGGCTGCTATGAGGCAATGGAACACGTCAGTTAAATCTTTCATGTATGTGTCCCACCTTGGACCTGGTCTGAGACTTACCTGAAGGCTTCTCAGTAACTCTCCGTTCAAAAACGGGGCTATGTCGAAATCATGGAACCATCTAACCTAATGCCGCGCTGCGAATAATCCAAGGTGCACGTTGGAACACTCGCAGAAGCTGAACAAAACGTCAGACTAATCAGTGATTAGGGCAAACTAAGCATAACGATTACAATGCTACTCTCGTTTAAAATCTGACTCCATTTAGAATTAAAATTTATAATTTGGGGAGAACCTGCGTGGATCTCGGGGTGATTACCTCCTGGACTCGTAAATAAAGGCCTGTGTCACTAAAATATATGCCCCCGGGTTTTGGCATTATTTCCGCAGCTTAGGTTCGTTGGTAATACTAGAGGATTGGTAGCCAAACATCACAGCAACAGCATCTTTTGGCGTGAATACTGCGAACCCAGATCTATGCACGCCCATGGGTTCCTTCAGGGGATTTTAACAGATAACCAATTTTTAGTCCATGGGTTTCCTTAAGGCTAAAATCCCAGAACCGCAATACATAAACCCTTTATGTAAGTAGATCATGATTGTCTCTCCAACTTAATAAAACCAATTCTCATCCCAAAGCCGCTGATCAGTCAGTCCTTGGGTGAGCTTAACCCCTAAGTCTCCGGCGTAACGTGGCTAGAAAGAATGTACAAGTGTTAAGAGTCATGGATACCATGCAAGTTTAAAGGAATATAACAATAGTTTATTCATCAGGTAGGCAAGAGCTTAAATCAAACAAATCGCAGTTAGATCAATCACAAATTACAAACAATTTAGAAAATGAGAGTGAAGTCATACCTGGCGAAAAAGGCTACACACGTGGCAAGCGTACAAGGAGTTCGGATTACGAAGCTTCACTAAGGTAGAAATAACGTACAGACCAATCGTGTGGGAAGTCGTTTACGAGCTTCCCCGACTAGGTCGTCTCTCTTAGGTTTAAGGCTGATGACGCCTTTGATCAGCCCGCACAGATGGCCCAAATTGTAATTTAGACTTCTTCCTCGGAGGAAATAAGAAAACAATTATTATTCAAAGGAGATAATAAAAGTTCTTAGATAAGTGAGAGGACCTTGGAGACAGACCTCAGGGGGGGTCGCAAAGCACTTCCCGCAAAGGGGGAGAGATGATTCTAAATACACCTCAAGAGATAACTCTGGCTCAGGACAAATCATTGCTGGAGAACAGAAACTATGTTTCCTTGAAATACAGCAGATATGAAATGCATCTCATTCAACTCCTTGAATTTAGCTGAAGAGATACATACCAAACATGATTACATAGAGAATTATGATGATGTAATTACCATGAAATTTCATCCCAACTGAACCATTCCCCATGAAATTCACATCACTATTACCCCAGATATAATACAGTAATTCAGTGATGACATGCGAACAGTTAGAACAGTGTAACAGTGAGTTTTGTTTAAATTGAAATTCTCAACTCAGAACAGTTACAGTGATGAAATGAAAGGGTGCGGTAATGGTGTGTCCAGAAGAGGTCACTATGGCACTAATCGGGCAGAGGGCACAGGTCACACCCCACTGTGAGGGAAATTCCTTGCAGCAACCAAGCCAGGGTGCGCTTCCTTCCCCACCTTTGATGTGCTCAAGACACACACACACACACACACACCCATGCTGAAGTGTCCAGTATCAGGCCCCCTTATCTCTGTGGTGGAATTGGGGGGGCAGCTGCAGAGGACGTCTGAACCCTGATGACTTTATTACCCCACTGTTCCCAGCCATGCCTGGCTGGAGACGATGCCAGCTGGGGAGGAAGTATAGGTTCTTATGCCTTTATTACCCCACTATGTTAAGAACAGAGGGCAACAGGCACTCCTGGTCGCATGTCCATGTTATCTTCTGGCTTCCCCCCTACACTACAAAATGGTGAACACAATGTATAGTACACTATATCCGTGATAGGGGGCGATTTCGAACACAGCTTTTGTTTCTGTGTTACTGCACTCTGGAGCAGTGGCGTGCCATCAGATGTCAGGAAGGCCTTCAGTAACATCACCCTTTCCCGCATAATTGCTCTTAAACTGTTTGCGATCAAGTTTGCCTGATTAACAATCAAACAATTTATTAACTGAACAACCACCACAAATGCATGACACATAATGATTAAGAAATGCTAATGACAAAGCGATTACCTCTTGGCTATGTTGACATAATTGATGTGACTCCGCAAGGATGACAATCTGTAAAAAATCCGTAACTTTCGCTGATTTTGCAGCAATTATTTTTGCTGTCACTCAGCTGTGCATCGTACCTAACAACGCCCTTTAGTAAGTAAGTAAAGTAAGTAAAACTTTATTTCAGTCAGGACAACTTTGTCAACATAGAAATTTTATTTAGAATTGGCATTAATACATTTGGGTGGTATGGTTCTGCTCTGGAGCTCCCTGCCCTTCCATATGCACATGGAATGCCCCAAGGCAGGGAGACCAGAAAATTAAACCCCCCCAGAACAGAGCAGGCATGGATAAGAACAAAGTGGAGATGGGGAGGGGGTGGGTTGCAAAAGTGCTGGCAGAGAAAGGCATAGGAGTAAAAGGCAGCAGGTAGCTTTAAATAAAGCGCTGTACTTGATCTCATCCAATCAGGAAGCTTGGGTAGTTAGCTGACCTGCACAATCAGCTGTGGCAATCAGTTGAGCCAGAGGCGCTTGCCTCAACTAATGAGCGAGCAAGGTAGAACAGCTTGGGCCATGCAATCAACTGATGCAGTCAGCTGGGCCCCGAGCAGGGCGAGAGGCGCTTGCCTCAACCAATGGCTAGTTATGCTGAACAGCTTGGGCTGAGTGATCAGCTGCTCCAGATGGGCAATTGGCAAGGGGATTTAAGTTAAAGGCGTGACTCCGTTGCCTGTCTGAACTAACGCAATGCTCAATTTGTATAGCACTCTTCCCAGCACGAATGCACAGAGTGCTTCACAGAAGTAAAATAAATAAAAAATAAGAACATGCAAAAAAGTACACAGGCAGACACAATTAAAAACACAATAAACAAGGAAATACCATGAAGTGGGCTAAATATGGCCAAAAGTTGGTCTGAATAGGAGTGTTTTTAACCATTTTTTGAAAATGAGTTCCAAGGACGAGGCTCTCAGGTCCAGGGGGAGGGCATTCCAGAGCCTTGGGGCCACTGCCCCAAAGGCTCTGTCACCCTTGGTCTTTAACCTGGTCCGAGGCAACGCCAGGAGCAACTGGTCGGTTGACCTCAAACACGGGCTGGGCGAATATTTCTGGAGGAGCTCAGAAATGTAAACTGGGGATTCTCCGTTGAGGCCTTTGTAGGTGAGCGCCAGGATCTTGAATTGGATCCGGATGTGCAATGGAATCCAGTGTAGAAAGGCTAAGATGGGGGTGATGCGACATGATTTTATTGATCTAGTGAGCAGTCTTGCTGCAGCATTTTTGACAAGTTGAAGCTGATCTACAGAAGATTTGTTGAGGCAGGTAAACAGAGAATTGCAGTAATCAAGTCGAGATGAAATAAACACATGAACAGACATTTCCAGTTCAGAGTGTGATATAATGGATGGTAATTTAGCAATGTTTCTAAGGTGAAAGAAGCAAGAGCGGGTTAAAGATTTGACATGCTAATCCAAATGCATACACTGATCAAAATAAACCCCAAAGTTTCTTAGAAACGGGCGAACATTTCCCTTCAGGGACCCCATGTGGTTAGCCACTCTGGAGGCAATGTTATCACTTGCAATGATCAACACCTCAGTTTTCACTGCATCAAGTTGTAAAAAATTACTCGCCATCCATTGTTCAATGGCAGACAGACACTCATGTAAATTGGAGAGACCCTCAAGCTAATCTGGTTTAAATGAGAGATGGAGTTGGATGTCATCTGCGTAGCAGTGGTACGAGATGCCCTTAAAGGTGCTAATTAGACAGCCTAGGGGGAGCATGTAAAGGGCAAACAGCATTGGAGCCAGCATGGAACCCTGAGGCACACCGCATGAAAGGAAGGAAGGTTCAGATTTGAAGGCACCAACCGCTACCGAAAAAGCTTCTCTCTTTAAGGTAAGAGGCAAACCAGCTAAGGGCACTCCCTGAGATGCCCACCCATTCCCTGAGCCCATGCAGCATGATGGCATGGTCTACTGTATCGAAAGCTGCACTGAGATCTAGCAGAACCAGGACAGAACATTCACCAGCATCTGAAGACATCAAGATGTCATTAGAGACTCTGAGAAGGGCTGTTTTAGTGGAATGTTTTTTATGGAAACCTGATTGAAATTTGTCTCAGATATTGTGGTTTGTCAGATAGGTGGTGAGCTGGTTTGCCACCACTTTCTCTAACACTTTAGCGATAAATGGCAGTTTGGAGATGGGTCTGTAATTATTAGGCAGGGAGGGGTCCAGATTGGGCTTTTTAAGAAGGGGCTGAACTACCACCTGCTTAAAGAGGGATGGCACAGTGCCCAAAACTACAAACCTATTAATAATAAAAGTGAGAACATGGGACCAACAACTATTAAAACCTCCTTAAGCATTGATGAGGGTAAGATATCTAGGGGTCTTGAGGAGGAATTCATGGAGCTCACAATTTCTGTTAGGTCATTCAGGGATATAGTAGAAAAACAGCTTAGGGATGATTTCATCACTGGACATAGAACAATGGGGGATGGGGCGGGGATGATGCTCACCCTTACATCAGCCACTTTGTTAACGAAAAACAGAAGAAAACGATTGCAATCATCATTGGAGAAAACAGGTGCAGATGGGAAGGTGGACTGATAATAGTATTTATGGACCTAAACAACACTTCAGGACTGCGCTTGCTGGAAAAGATGAGTTTTGCAAAATAATCAGCTCTTGTCCTCTTAACCAGGTCATTAAATTCAGTAAGAAGCTCTTTGAGATAGAGACGATGGACATGGAGTTTAGAAGATTTCCATAGTGGCTCCACTTTATGACATTTGCGTCTGAGATTGCGGATCTCATTCAACCAGGGGGCAGAATTTCCAGTACAGACAGTGCACGTCACCAAGGGCGCTATGTCATCTAAAATGGCTGCGCAGTGCAAATTAAAAACATGAACCAGTCAGTCAACGTCATCATCAGGGGACACCAAAACATTGCTATCAAAGCTAGCCATGAAGTTTTCTACAACTAAGCTATTAAAAATTCGTGAGCATTTTATCAGCTTCACCGGCACAAAGTCATTGTCGAAAGACAGATTAAACAGAACACTTTTGTGATCAGACACCAACAAATCCTCCATCCGGATATTACTGACTTTCAACCCTGTTGTGAAAACAAGATCCAAGACCGGGGCCTGTACCATAAAGCTGGATTAACATACCCGGGGTTTCTCTTCGTTATCTGGCTTCACTTAACCAGACTTCCGCATTCCTGATAAGCAGTACCATGAAGCCAATTATCAACTCGGTAACTGAACCCAGGGTTTTCCAATCTAGGTATGTGCGCGTTCACATAAAAGGGGCGGTGTTTGAAGCAAATGACCAATTGCAAACATGGACAAACCGACTGGAAGCAAAGCTGCAAACTTTTCAAATGTGGACCAAGAGCTCTTATTAAAAAAATTAAGAGAATAAACATATCATCCTGGCAAAAATTAACACCGTTGCAGCTGCCAAATACAGAAAGGACAGCTGGCAAAAAAAAATCACCGACCGTGTAAATGTGTACGCTAATTATAATGTTAATATCACTGCAAATAATTCCCGTATTCATGATTGTATGTGGCCTATTGCTGCAATAGTGATGATTTAACTTTACTTCTGCTGCAGTAAATCATGACAACAGGCACTATGTAGACTAGTGAGCGCATCTCTCTCCTTTTCTACTTTACAGGATATGTTTGATCCAACACGAAGCCTGTTGGGTATAGGGATGCATGTGTCTTATCGTTTATAATGTCACTGCCCCATCAGTAAAATTAAAGTTGCGTATTTCATTGAATTGACGTGATGCGAGGATGTATTATTATGGAGTGTATGGATTTTTTTTCCAGCTGCAGCCCCGGCGGTGTCAAAAGAGCCGGAGAGCAAATAATGAATCACTACAAAAACATAATTCAAAGCGGTCAGTAGGCTTACTTTCACAAGTGCAACAAGTACAAGGCTTTAGTGCTTTTGCTCGTGGAAAAATACAGCACTGCAATACACTCAAGATGTGAAAGTATATGCGCACGACTCCGCTGCGTTCGCCACATGTCAAACCCTCAGATGAGAACCTGTATCGTACATATTGGTATTCATCCGCGCACCGAACTTTGCTGAAACCTCTACGGGCGGTGATGCCATTTTCTCAGAGAACTGATTGATCAGTAGGCGGTGCTTTTGCACGCTGTGATCTGAATCTAGAACTAAACCTGCTCCGGAGCAGGTTAGCCGTTCAGCTTATGTTGCCACGGTGATGTACCTCGGTAAGAAGTGAGCCGGCTTCATGGTACAGAGAACCCAGGGTTAAACCTGAAGTTACCGCGATAAACCCTAATCCAGCTTTATGGTACAGGCCCCTGGTGGTTACGCATAATAAATACAGCATGTTTTCAAATCGCAACATTGTCATTTGGCATATCCACTTTACGTGAGGAAGCTAGGCAAAAAGCTCATGTTGACCATTTTTACCTCAACCGAACACAATTCAAGCATCAAGCAAGTAAATAAGCATGTAGCAAAACATAGGATAAGATCATATCAGTGCTGAGTCGCTAGAATTTCACCTGAATTTGTGCTATGCATACAAACAATACCTCAAATGAAAGAGGAAAGTCCACAGAATCCAACGATATATGCCCTGTCATTTTAAACCGACACCACACTCAAAGAACAGCAGACATACACTTTACAGTCTACAGAGATGAGCAAAGAAATTTCTTACCTTTGATATTTTGTAATAAAAAAACTGAGGGTAAATCCACGCTTGCTATTGTTAGCTCAATGTGTCTGTGTTATAACAAAACTAGATCTGCGAGTCTCAAAGCATGTTTTTCTTCTCAAGCATTGCTTCAATGATCTCAGTTCCTCAGCATTCAGCTTGCTTGCAATGTATTTTCCTCTCTGTGATCGGCTTGTGATGCTGTCAGTAAGACTTTACCAGGGAACATTGGATTCTATGGCTTTTGAAGTTTCCAGCGAGCTCTAAACCGTCTTTATAGCACAAAGCTAGCCTGAGCTAGAGCCTTGCGTTCCCAGTGCATCAAACCGAGTCCATGGGCCATTCGAGTGTACTTAAATAGCGCGACAATATAAATGCTTAACATGTTTGTATGTGGTATATTCGGTATAATTATCCGCTAAATATTCAACCGTCATTTTCGAAGTCGTTTTCTGACGGAAACGCATGAATACTGAGGGCACAACAGTACAAACAAGGTGAGCGACTTGTTTCTTGACTCATTCTTTATATTGGCAATTTGACAGCAACAAAACAGTCAAATGATATAGTCTAGTGGTTAGGGTGTAAGAGCTGCAACACAGGCGACCAGAGTTCGAGTGCCTGGTCAGCCGTGCTTTAGTACGACAACAGTAGCATTTTTCTTGTATAAATAATTGCTGGGGTTTTTATTCTTTTTACTTTTTTCCCCAATTTTTTTTTTCCCTTTTTTGTATGCATAATCTTATTAATTTGCTTTTATTAAATAAATCTGCTCCAGAGGAGCCAAACTTAATTTTCTTTGTATTTATTGTCTTTGAATGGGAAATTGTATGGGCTATAAGACTGGCAGAAATAATAATAAAAAAAATTATAGATTCTAAAAATTAAAAACTGGTTGTATTTGGGTGGAATGTATGCCTGTGGTGAAATATACTGTAAGTGAAATTAGATGAGTTTTACAGTTTAATATCTGAGAAATCTGATTTGGCACACAAGGTACCTGAATTGCCAATTTGGAGAAGCCACGTAGACATTCCTCTCTTAATTTTGTTCTGATTTACTTAATTAGAATATACTTTGGCACAGATAATGGTGAGATTCTATGCTGTAAATTTTTCAGACTGCAACTAAATAAGTTTACAAGGGATTAGGGATGTAACGGTATGAAAATTTAACCTCACGGTTATTGTGACCAAAATTATCAGGGTTTTTATTATCGCGATATTTTTAAAAATGTGTTCAATATGTTCAGAAAGCACTGATAGGCCTACACAAACTGAAATAGTTTTAAAAAATGTAACAGTGTTCCTGTCTTTCCAGGACAGGAAAGGCATGCTTTTAGTAGTAGTGTTAACCGTTGTCATAGTAAACAAATCTGCTAGTGTGATTTAGCTGATCTAGCTGCCAGCTCGTATTTGGTTGATTCCAACGTCCATTTAATGATATATGGTAATATACACGTAGCAGTGGCGAACCATGAGCCCTACAGCTGGGCCTTCACCTCAGCCATCACCGCTGAGAAAAGACGTCATCACGGAAAAAAAGCAAAATTACGATGAATTGAAAGGGTTTAGTTATTTTGAGAATCTGTACTTTACTGGAGTTTTTTAACCAGGACTTTTATTCTACTACATTTAAAACATAAAAAGTATACCTCGTTACTTTGACACTGGCCACTTCGTTACAAATTTAGATATGAATGTAATTCATCATTTAAGGATTATCTGGATTTGGCGTGTTCGAGAAGACGGTGCTCGGCGGGGTATCTTTGTGCAGATGTGTCCGCCAGCAGACATGGAGCTGCAAATTTATGCACGCAGGTACAATATTCTATCACTAGATGGCACACCCGGATCAGTTATTGAGTTATTGAATATTCAGAAGCAAGCCCGAGCTGGAACACGGTTTTGAATATGGACGATCAGCTATGCCTGATGTGCAAACTGCTCAATATACTTGCCCATATTATCCATCTAGCAGTTTTAAAAAATGATCTCTTGCTAGATAAACAATCGTTGTCCTCTGTAGCAACCACTTCAGCTACAGTGAGTCCATGGTATTCAAATTAGTAGTAAAGAAAAATCAGTTTTCTGAAGCAAAAATTCGACATGGTATTGATCGTATGTCATTCTGCTATTAGAATGTGTCACGTAGTCACTGTCAACTAAAATTCTACAAAAAACGAAGTTTATGGCATTTTTGATGCCTTCAACTAGTGCTAAATAATGCCTTGTTTTCACCGTTTCACCGTCTCTTCGTGAATTAAAGTTTAGCCGTTTAGCTTGGAACATTAGCTGCTAGATGCATTCTCGATGGCGACGGGTGCTGCACTTAGGGTTCTGTTTACATTATTGACAAGTCAATAAGTTAGACAGACGGATCATTGCATTCACCCTCAACCCGAAGTCCTCACACCATGTATTTCAGCTAAAATGTTAACGTTAACTTACCTTGCATTGGCTATAAAGTTATGGGTGATGGTCACGGATATGTGTCATGAGATTTGACGTATTGCTGCCTTTAGCAGACACCTTTTTCCTGCATGTTCTGCAGACAGGATAACTGTCTTCAATCAAGTGTCCCCCGGCATTCTTATAAAACCCAAAATATGCCCATACTTCAGACTAAGTCCTCTTAGAGGGCTGATAGATGTCCTGAGCGCTGTCGTCTCCTCCTTCCGCCATGATTCCATTTCCAGTTTAAAGAAAGTTTAAACGCAAGTTGTAGGCTACACAGTGCGCCTGCGCGGCTACTTCAGCAGACTCGGATGAAGCTGGGAAGGATTAAACACACGGTTTCCACACCTCGGTAATCCACCGAGATAATAATTTTATTTGAAATGAATACGGTAATTGTTATTGTCAACATTTTCATCGGGGTTTACCGTTACACCGGTAATTGTTACATCCCTACAAGGGATAGAAGTAAAACTTAGTTGGGTGCGAAATGAGGTCTTTTAATTATACTGTGTTCCATCTTCATTTACTCTGACTCAGTGACAAATATACTGATTTTTACACCATGGCAGAAATCACAAATAGTTTTACCTTTATTATGATACCAAGATTATTCAAATGGACCAAATAGTTGCAGAGATATACTAATTTCATTTTGGGCTTGCCATTTTCAAAAAAGAGGCTCAGGGCTTAAGAGGTTTTAAGGAAGTTTGCAGCAAAGTTATCCGAGCTGTTATTTTTGTGAATGTTGAAGTCCCCAGTCATTAGAATTCTATCCAGGCATATGATAGATGCTAGAAAGTCACCAAATTCAGTGAGGAACGAACTATTTCTGCCCAGAGGTCAGTAAAAGGGCTTAACGTGTCCGATTTATCATAAGGCTTTCAAAAGATGAGTAAGGTCCAGAGCTCACCGTCCGCGAAGTGAAACAGTCTCGGTAGACCATGGTAAGTCCACCTCCTCGGCCTGAGGATCTTGGGGAACAGGAATAAGCGCAGTTGGGAGGGCAGAGTTCATTTAGATGTACAAAGTCATCTACTTTCTGCCAGGTTTCCGAAATCAACAAGCAGTCCAAGTTTTTAGATAAGAAAAAATCTTTCAGGATGAACGATTTATTCGATATGGATCTGGTATTCAGTAAGCAAAAACAGATGGAGTCAGATCCCGCTCTGCCGAAAGTTGAGGTTCGAGGCAGAGACCTGTGCCGGTTTCCAGCTCGCATACTTGCAGACACTGAAGCCACACTCGAGTACTGTTGGTGACGTCTCGCCGGGCCGAAGGTACTGGACTGCGGATACGCAGGCACCCAAGCCACACTCGTGTGCAGTCGCCAATGGATCACAGGGCAGGAAGCCAGTAGTTGCAAGGGAAACGCCGGGAGGATGGGTTGGAGGCTGGATAGCCTCACACTGGAGCCCGAAGTCGCAGACGTGGAATGTGGCAGGGATAGTGGGCTCCCACGGAATAACTTCCGAATCCTCACCGCAGCTCCAGCTCGTCTGCCCCGTCTCCTGGTCCGCCTCATTCAGGGGCAACAGCAGGACAGAGCCCAGATTGACCCAGGGATCTCGTAACGCAGGGCCTGATGAGAGATCCATTGTACAGATGGATAAGACAAGGAACTCGCACGGATGTTCAACAAGGTGAGTCGATCATATACAGCCACCAGTATTGCACTGCTCACACATAACGAAACACATACAAACAGAACAAACAGACTGAGAAACCAGCTCGGATGACAGGCTGCCGACACAGGCGCGGCCATGTTGAGCTGACGTGGATGAGCGGTCACTACATTCAGACTATAGAACGGATTCTCACAGCTTATTGCTCAATGAGCCTCGCAAACTAATTTACACAAATCTGTGCTGTTTCACGAGCTACACCAGCGCAGAAATTATAAAGGCATATTGATATTTTTTGTAGTCATTGATGTGCGGAAGAAAACGTAGTATAATTTTGTAGTGCAATGTATAACAAGACTTTCAAAAATAAATTAGACTCGTCGGCAATGTTGCCCCCCTGGAAAATTGCTGGCCACCCCACTGGCCCCCCCAGAGCACTGACTCAATAAAACTTGGACATAGCCTCCGTGACGTTACTCACAGGTTTCTGAATATCCACTGTGAAGCCCATTTGGTCGCCAATTTGGCACTTACCTGACTCCGCCTACCTCCCGGCTAATCCAAAAAGGTGGACCGTTGCTGGAGCTGAGGCAAGCCGAATGGAGCCTGGTTGCTGAAACATGCCTTCCGAGCTTGAGGCCACCAAACCAGCTACTGCTTGCGAACTAGGCTAAGAAGCCGACTGAGCTCGATGGTCCATAGTTCGCTATGGCCAAAATGTTGGGTCAGTTCTACCAATTAGTCTGAGCAACTGTCGCTAATCGGGAGGGAGACTCGATGTAGTCATTAAGCAGTGAAAGTTTATTGCTGGCCCTGTGTTTCTGCCAAACCGCCATGCTCTGGAAAAAGGGCAAGCTGATTCGCGTTTTAGTACTTTTACTTTATTTTATTATATTTTGATATGTGATTTTTTATGTTGGTTTCCTAGTTAGGACTTTCATAGTACGTGAGAGGTCCTGCTTTTGCATTTTTTAATCTTGTATTTGTTGCGTGTTTTCATCTGCTCACACCTGTGTTGATTTCAGATATAATTGCTCTCCTTGTCTTACACCCTGAAGAAGGCATAAGCCGATATACATTGGTGTATTATATTGTATCAAAAAAAAATAAATTTCCAGCTTGCATTACATATGTCCCTACCAACTCTCAGATTAAATCTATGGCCTTGGACTAGGAGTATTGCTACTCCCTCTGGATGAGATGCTAGTTCATTGCAGGTTACCCCCGAACTCTTAGATTTCCCCAACTGTTTTCTGGTACCCAATTATACATTTAGGTGGAGTGGAGTACTGTGGAAGTAAAGTGTTTTTCCTCAAGAGCACGCCACACAGGTGTGACGATGCATTCAGGAACCACTCGCAAGAACAGAAATTCCAAAAATCGTAAGCCTTTATTCTGAAATGGGTCAGGACCAGAAGACACAATTGCCAAGCCAAAAACAGTATCCAAAAATCAAAGTCGAAATAACAAGCAGGGGTCAGAACCAGTAAGGCAGATGTGCAACGGTACATAAACAGCAAACCAAAAAATCATAGGCAGTAGCCAGAAGGGTGGGTCATACACAGGGTATCCAAAACAGAAATTGTGGTCGTACAAAGAAAGGTCGAAATCCAAAAAGACAAAACAAGAATCACAAGGGCAAGGCAATCTCGAGGTTGGGCAAAACAGTCGTGAAGAAACAATAAACAAAAGGCATATGAGGAGCTCTGCACAGATGTAAATTAATCAACCTTCTGACAGGGAATGAATTTCAGTGAAGACCTTAAGTAGACAAGAGGTAAGTCACATGCTATGCAGGGAACAGGTGAATTGGATAAGAACTAATTACAAAGGGAAGCACACATGGGGAAGTCCTTAACCACAACAATTGGCAAAAGCCAAGACACGGACAGGATCCACGCAGACATCCTATGACAGATAAACAGCTCCGGTCAAGGAGTTCTAAGTGCACAGACAAAGAGTGCAGGATAGCAATAAAGTATGTGCGAGAGATCTCGCGGGAACGCAGAAAGAGACAGAGAAAGCAAAGCAAGAGGCGGAGACTAGAATAGGACGAGAGCTGAGATTGCATTAGTAGTAATTAGTAGCGGTGCAACTTTACAAATTAACCCAAGTGCTCGTTAGTAAGTTAGTTGTATGTACATGGATTAGTCAGGTTAGTAAACTATGATACAAAACATAAATGTCAGTATTATTAGTAATCAAGGAAAGCAAGGTGAAGGAAGTAAACGAGAATTGAAGTAATAATATGAAACACCAGAAACCATTGAAATCATCCAAGCATGTAGGCACACAGACTGGGAGGATGGACTGAACCAAACTGATCACAAGACAGGGATGACAAGTGCAATGAATACTGAAATGGCATGAACTGAAAACCTGGATGTATAATAAGCAAAAAGAACAAAGAAAAGAAATGGCAAGGCACACAAGAACATGGCAACAAAACACAGAACCATAACAACAGGCTGTGATAAGGACTTGAGCTCAGGACCTTTCAAGTCCAAGTCAAGCACACTTACCACTGCACAACCACATCCCTCTCTCTACTACTGTAGTGCTTTTAAATACAGGCAGAATCAGCTGTCCGTCTTCCTCCTGAGCTCTGAGAATGTTATTGCACTTTGGGTGACATCAGATAGAGTGTTCTTTAAACACAACCCACACTGACATTAGGTAAAGACACAAAAGTCTTCCAAACACAGGGTCAATGCTGCTTTACTTATTTGGACTCAATAAGAGTCATACCATAGTTTGTATTTAACAAGTTCAGAAAAATCAAAAACCTTTAAATGCAGGATGATAAATACAAAACAGTCATTTACCTTATCTGACACTGAAAATAAAGAAACAGTGAATGCATTTTCCTGCGGTTAATTACGTCAATGTTTTTGCAAATGAAAGCAATGTTTCTGGAGAACATATTCCTAAATGAGGAGTTTGGGGGAGAGCAGGGGGAGCCCGGGCAGAGAGTGGAAGAGCATTCCTCCCTCCCTCTGTCTTTATCAGAGCAGATCATACCTGGATTAAACTCCATTTAAATTGGGAAACAAACTGATCTCTAATTGTTGAATTATAACACTTCTCTGCATCCTCATCTACAACCCCAACTCTGAAATAGTTGGGACGAAGTGTAAATTGTGAATAAAATCAAAATGCAATGACTTTCAGATCACATGAGCCAATATGTTATTTACAATAGAACATAGATAACATTTCAAATGTTGAAACTGAGACATTTTACATTTTTATCCACAAAATGAGCTTATTTCAAATTTCCTGGCTGCAACAGGTCTCAAAAAAGTTGGGACACAGGCAGAAAAGGGTTGAAAAGGCAATTAATATATAAGAGAATCAGCTGAAAGAACATTTAGCAAGTAATTAAGTTAACTGGCATCAGGTGTGTAACATGATTGGCTATAAAAGGGATGTCTTAGAGAGGCTGAGTCTCTCAGAAGTAAAGATGGCCAGAGGCTCTCCAACCTGTGAAGGTTTGCGTAAAAAAAAAATGTGGAATACTCTAAAAACAATGTTCCTCAACGTCAAATTGCAAAGGATTTGAAGGTCTCATCATCAACAGTGCATAACATCATCAAAAGATTCAGAGAAACTTGGAAAAATCTCTGTCCGTAAAGGACGAAGCCGAAGACCTTTACTGGATGCCCGTGATCTTTGGGCCCTCAGATGCCACTGCATCATTCACTGGCATGATTCTGTCATTGACATTACTAAATGGGCCCAGGAATACTTCAAGAAACCACTGTCAGTAAACACAGTCCGCCGTGCCATCCACAGATGTCACCTAAAACTCTATCATGCAAAAAGGAAGCCATTGAGCATGATCCAGAAGCGCCGCCGTGTTCTGTTGGCCAAGGCTCATTTGAAATGGACTGTAGCTAAGTGGCAAAGTGTCCTGTGGTCAGACGAGTCCAAATTTGACATTCTTCTTGGAAATCATGGGTGTCGTGTACTCCGGGCTAAAGAGGAGAAAGACCACCCCTCCTGTTATCAGCTTTCAGTTCAAAAGCCAGCATCTCTGATGGTAAAGTTTTCCACAATTTTTTTTTTTTTTTTTTTTTTTTTTTTTTTTATGCAAGCCTTCACAGGTTGGAGAGCCTCTGGCCATCTTTACTTCTGAGAGACTCAGCCTCTCTAAGACATCCCAATCATGTTACACACCTGATGCCAGTTAATGTAATTACTTGCTAAATTTTCATTCAGCTGATTCTTATATATTTATAGCTTTTTCAGCCCTTTTTTTTTTTGCCTGTGCTCCAACTTTTTTGAGAAAAGCCAGAAAATTTTAAATGAGCTCATTTTGTGGATAAAAGTAAAATGTCTCAGTTTAAACATTTGAAATGTTAACTATGTTCTATTGTGAATAACATATTGGCTCATGTGATCTGAAAGTCAAAGCATTTTGAATTTATTCACAATTTACACTTCGTGCCAACTATTTCAGAATTGGTGTTGTCTTAAATTCCAAAATTCCATGCAATTTCAGCGAATGCATTATCCAGACAATCCTCGGTATCTGTTCATCTAAACTATGGTCATATTGACAAATGTGAAAAATCTTAAGCAGGATAACCATCCTACATCATGACGTACCCCATGTCAGAGCTATTATATGTACAGAAGGTGAACTCAAGATACGCCTCTGTTTTGTTCCAAAAATTAATGGCCCACTTCTGTTCCAGTGAACTCAATTTTAATTCCAGTCTATAAATGTGTGTGTGTGTGGTTCAGCAGGAGCTCTGCTTTGGGTTCTGTATCTGACACAGAGCAGCTCCTCTTCAGCACAGAGAGGTGTGTATTCAGGACTGTGGCTCATCGTCGCCCCCTACAGTCCTGCTGGTAATATTGGTGTCAGAGATCAGTGGCTCCCCCCTCAGCACCTGCAGTAGGTCCCAGCTGCAGCAGTGCAGTCTCTGTGCAGTCTGACTGAGGGAGGTTTTTGTACGGATCTTTAACACTGTGTGAACACACCACCACTGTGATAACTCTGACAGTAATAATCTCCTGCATCTTCAGCCTGGACTCCAGTGATTTTCAGTGTAAACTGAGTCCCAGATCCACTCCCACTGAAACGATCAGGAATCCCAGACTCGCGTCTTGTGGCTAAATAAATCAGAAGTTCAGGAGCCTGACCAGGTTTCTGCTGGTACCAGTGGAAGAAGTCGCCATTGCTATTAACAAAAACACTCTGACTGGCTGTACAGCTGATAGTGACAGTGTCTCCCTGCTGAACAGCCTGAGCTGCTGAAGACTGAGTCACAACTATATCTGCCATTGATCCTGAAAATTAAAAAAAGGAAATTGATCCTGATTAAGACTGCCAAACAAAACAAATTTCCACAGCATGTTTGATAATAGAAATTGAGAACTCCATTGAAAAAGTTGAATAAAATTTCAATTATAAAATATTAAGATGGTATCATCTTTCTCACCCTATACAAGGAGTCCCAGCATCACCAGCAGTAGAAAGTCTGACATCATCATAATGCTGCCTGTGTCAGTGTCTGTGAAAGGACTGGACAGTCACTAATCAGTACTGGGGGTCTTAAAGTGTGTGGAGCAGTGAGGCAGGACAGGTATGCAAAGCCCCTTCCTCTATACAAATCCTGTCACACACAGTTAGAGGAGCTCTGATGTGTGAACAGCAGTGGGTCTATAGAGAGCTGGGACATGTGCCTTGATTCCTGTTATTACTGACCGATCAACACAATCATTGTGCTAATTTGATAATGCCCAAGATGACATGACACTCTTTAATACATGTGAAATTGGTCATCAGTAAATGCATTAGGGCTAAGATTCTATAAAATGTGTGTTAGATTATTTCCTCTGTTGCATGTTTGGAAGTTCCTGTCTTATAATATCAGAGATATTCCTCGAGCACAAGGAATGATCCAGACTCAGTATTGCCATGTGAAATACTATTAAAAACTATTTTGTAGCCTTTTTTCTTTGCCACCATGAGCAGGAACAGTTCTGTAACTGAAAAAAAGGCCAATCATATTCATGGATGTACTACATGCCAAAAAGTACGAAGATTAGTCCAAGGATGTTCTATTTTTATTATATGATTGATTATATCTATATTATTCATTGCAGTTTTCAGACCTCAGTGCATTTAATAATGAGACAGGGGAAACCAAGCCTATTGCCTCTCTCTCACTGAATCCTGCTGTGGCCAATTTTTCCCTGCCTTTTGGGGCCACTTAAAAGTATGGAATGATTTTAATGACAGAAAGTTCAGAACACATATATATATATATATTTATCTGTGTGTTCGCATTTAGGGATGTATGTTTTTTTACAGAGGTTTTGCAAACATGCAAACCTCTCATTAACCTGCATACCAAAACTGTGTTGGTGTTTCTAAAATCTGTGGTTTTTGGGGGTGGAGAACACAACTATGTGACTTGGCATTTACATCCTGTCACGGCCTGACTCAGAAGCCTTGACAAAAGAGATGGAGACGCAGGCTGATAGCAAACAATTAGAGTAATTTATTTAAAACAAAAGTAATAATCAAAACAGAATACACAAAGGAAAACTTTGAGGTGTGGTTATCAGTAAAGTCAGTAGTGTAAAGCATGTATGCATGAGGGGAAAGCGTAGTAACATAACATGTTGGATGTGGAAACGCAAAACAACCAGGCTGCTGCAGGATACAGTGAACATTTCAACCAGGGAGGCGGGGCTTAGATAGTGACAGAGAGCACCGGGCCCAGGTGCTTCCAACTAAGATGATCGACCAGCTCCTCACCCACATACGTGCTGCATTTCAAAGAAACTAATTAATGAGCAATCAACCCAGGGGACCGTCACAATCCACAAACCTTAATTACAAATGTACAAAAACATCACTTGCAACTCTTTATTTATAACTACAACTTTATTTTACATGTGTCACAACCCTTCAGTGAATTCCCATTTTACCTCCTCCCATCCAGCAGCCTGCGTGTCTCTTAGATGTACTGTCTCCTTTGATGGGTTTGATGTTTTGCTTGCCTCCCCCGCCAGGTGTTTTGCATTTGTGTTTCACATTCCTGTGTGTGTCTGTGGTGCATATAACCCGTTTCTTTGAGTGTCCAAGTTGCTGGATTGCCACTAGCTATATACCTTGAAAGCAACCAGTCAGTATCTTCCTTGTTATGATCACTACCAGGAACCAAATGCGGAAACAGGGAATTACCCAATAGTTGGGTTTATTAATAGTAATGTGGTAAGAGAGATGGATGGAGCCCAGAGCGGAGTTACACAGTTCAGTTCAGATGGTACCGGATGGGTGTGAGCATGTATCCATGCCTGGCAATTAGCTACCTGGGACAGCTATCAGATGGAGGGCACACTTCGCCAGAGCCGAACTGTCAGATGGCCGGACAATAGAGCTTAAGGGAACACGGTACCAATCCTGATGACCGCAGAAGGCTTGGGAGCCTGTTCCTAATAAACTGGGCAGAGGAACAGACTGAGATATGATTAACAGGGCTGAGGTCCCAATCTTGAAGACTGAGAGAAAGGCTTGGGTGCTTCTTCCTCTTCATAGAAGAATCGAGCTTCCATAGTTTACTATCATTAGAGGTTATGAGTAATTTCTCAAGAATAAGAGCTTGACTGGCAAATACTGACATGTTGCCAATGGACATAAAGCAAGTGACCAGCCAGCAACATGCAAGCTCAAAGTAAGGGGTACAAATATGTAAACACACACATGAGGGATGGGGAACATGAATATAACACAGATGAGGAAAGCACTGGGATTTAAAAAATCAGAAGAGCCAGTGCATCTAATAGACACGTAAGCTGCTGGATGGGAGGAGAGCCAGAAGGAATTCATGTGAGGGTTTTGACATTCCTTACCTAGAGTTTATTGTCTTCGGAAATTATTGTAGCCTTTATGATGGTTATAAAGGGAAGTACTGTAGTCCTCTTTGTCTTATTAATAGGAACAAGCTCCCAAACCTTATCATTGCTCCCCAGAATTGGGACCACACTCCATTTAAGCAGTCTTTCATCTCTTCCTCTGCCTAGTTTATTACAAAATCCTCCCAAGCCTTCTGCGGTCATTGGGATTAGGACTGCGTTTTTGCCAAACTCTCCGGACCAGATATCGGACAGTTTTACTCTAGCGAGGGTGATCTCCATCTGGCTACTGTCCCTGGACGCCATTGGCTGGACAAAGACAGGGCTTACACCAAAGACCACAACAATCTGTACTGAACTGTCCATTCTAGCCTGGGATTCATCCCTTACAGATGTTACTATATTATAATGTCCCTCCCCTTTAGCACTCCTTTGCCTGGCTACCTGCCCTTACCGAATTATTTCATTATCCTCAGTTCTCCCCAGTGAACGGTTTGCACCTGTTCCTTTTGTTAATTAAGATTCCCCTTTCTATTTAAAGCCTTGTTTCACCTTTCACAGGCAGGTAGCCATAGTCTGTTCCCCTTTTTGTTTAGTGCACTCTCTTTCAGTTCTCCTCCAAGTTTAGTATTTACTTTTGTTATATTGTACTCTTTATTTAATAAAATCCATGTTTCTGCACCTGGGTCCTCAGCTCCACTCCTTTCCTGGTGCCCTTTCTACATCTCTGGGGGCCAGGGTGTGACACATATTATCCAGAAACCTGACTATTGGACTGTACTCTGTCTCTGCATCTGGTTACATGTCTGGATCATCACAACAAGTGCACAAATGGAACATATACAGTCATTTTAGGCCATTTATAGCTACAGATCAGAACTTCAAGAGCTCACACTTCTGGGATTTTGGGCAGCTTTGTCATGTGCTCCAGTTTTGAACCTGTGACATGGATTTGTTAATTTGTAAACAGACTGCTGTGCAAAGGAGGGGGTGGGACCAGCTCTCCCCCAATCACAACAACCAATTAAATGCCAGATGGCTTCATTCTTCTGTCAATCTAAGCTTCAAGTGAGTGAAGACAACATATAAATCTCTACCGAAAGTGAGTGATGATTCAAATTAAACAATTTGAGAGAATCAATCAGGGAGGAACACAGAGTCAGTCTCCAGCAGGGGTGTCCAATCTTACCCGCTGAGGGTCGGTGTGGGTGCTGGTTTTCCTGACAGCCCAACACTAATACACCTGATTTTGCTCATTAAGGTCTTGATTGAATCCCATGATTTGTTAATTAGATTATTCAGGTGTTGTAGCGCTGGGCTAAAATAAAAACCTGCATGCATTCTGGTCCCGGATAAGACTGAACACCCCCAGGGCCTGTTGTTCGAAACCTAGATAAGGGATTAAGCTGGGATATGTTGGTTATCCTGGCTTAATTTAGCCTGCAGTCAGTTGTTCGAAAGCTGGATAACTTCATCCTGGTCAAGTTACCATGGTGATTTATTCTCCACAGTTAGCCTGCTCCAGACCAGGCTAAATGCCAGGCTTAGTTGATTCTGTTGTCTTATCTGTGGAGTCAGCGGCTGTGCTGATCAGAAATCAATGTGTTTTATACAGTTATCCCATGTTCTGATGGAGGCTATGTATTGGCCTCGTTTTTAAACAATTCAGCAGCTGGTGGGCCACCCCCCGTGCCAGACCTGCGTGCCTTCTTCTTGACTGCTAAAAATCAGTGCATACATGAAAATCTGAATCAGACATGGTTTATTGAAGTAACTCTACACAAACAAGGAATTTGCCGTGGGAAAAGACATGCAGAAGGATGAAAATGGCATGGAGCAGAAAAAATATATATAACCTATACTGAACTATATAAATGCTGGTTGAAGTAATAAAATAAGAATAAAATTAAAAGTGTGAGGCGGGACCCTCCAAAGAATCTATACACCTCGTTTGTGCATAGTCATCAGCTATTTATTGAAGCACTTACCAGACTGCAAAATATTCTTGTATTTAATTTTCACCCGTTGCCAGGTGCGTTTTTGGCCTCTTGTATTTGTGCTGTATGAACGTTACATGATAGAAAAGATTTGCACAGTGAATCAATTCCCACTGCTCATATTTAAGGCTACAGCATTTGCAAAAAGAACTTGAATTACAATGATGAGGATTCATTGGAGCTCAAAGTGTATTGTTTTTTGATTACTTACGCATTGAGTCGGTCCGCAACTGTCTGCCGCATGCTCCCATATTTTTTATTATAGCGGCAGTGTTACCCTTTTTATTGATCAAATGTTTAACCTCTTCATATGTCTCCATTAAGAGCTGTTGCTCGTTAGGGAAAAAAGTAAGCTCTTGCGTGTCCTCTCCATTTAAGCCCGTAAAGACTAAATGCTGGTTGAAGAAAAAATAAAATTAATGTGTGAGCAGGATCCTTTCAAAAATTCACACACCTCATTTGAACATTATCAGCAATTTATTCAAGCACCAGACTGCATAATGTTCTTATATTCAATTTTCACCTTTTGACCACTTGTGCAGAATGAACGTTACTTTACATTATAAGACATTTTTGCAATGGATCAATTTCCACTGCTTATCATTAAGGCAAAGAGCACAATTGTTAATTTGCAAAGGAACTTGAATTGTGATTACGAGGGATTATAGTTTTGGATTACTTACTCGTTTAATCAGTCCGCCGTGCGTCTCAGAGCTTCATGACAGCGGCGGTGCTTCCTTTTATAAGAGGTGTGTCACCTTACGTCAGCATTAAGATCCGCTGTTCATTGGAGGAAAGTAGCCACACCTGTCCTCTCATCTGTGAATCTGTGATCAACCTCTGTGGTCTACTGAAGGAAGCCGTGGCCGCGCACTTACTCGAATTAATCATACCTGGCTTGACAAAGCTGCCCCTCATCAGCCTGGCTCAGCGTTCGAACAACCAATTAAACCAGGATGGACTTATGAGGCTTTGTCTAACCTGGCTCTTTCACTTATCCTGGATTTCTTTATTCTACTTTCGAACAACAGGCCCCCGGTCTGCAGTATCCTTTGACTTATTTATCTACATGACTTAGAAATGGGCAGCAACAGCGCACCTCTGTCTTCCTCCAGTGGTAGAACAGTGTAATTGCAGCTTGTGTGATGTGTTAACAGTGCTCTTCAGATGCAACCCTCACTGATGTCATGTAAAGACTCAGAGCTCAGACGCCTCATGGACTTGGGAGGAGTGCAGAGTCAAC
Source organism: Gymnothorax javanicus (assembly GCA_029692085.1). Lineage (NCBI taxonomy): Eukaryota > Metazoa > Chordata > Actinopteri > Anguilliformes > Muraenidae > Gymnothorax > Gymnothorax javanicus. The sequence continues at coordinate 128,679,946 of CM056197.1, read as the reverse complement.
TCTGCTTTACGTATTCAAATTTGGCCAAAATTATACAGCTATGAGTGTGATATCAACAATAAAACATAGCTTTTCTGCATGCATACTTGAAGGAGAATGAAGGAGTGAATTATTCTGTGAAAAGGTATGTTGATTTTTTTCATAACAAAGGATTAAAGTGGAGTATCTGGAGAAAATGGACCTGAATCAGGAGTTTGGTGGAGAGTAGGGGGAGCCCTGGCAGGGAGTGGAAGAGCATTTCTCCCTCCCTCTGTCCTTATCAGTGCAGATCAGATCTGGATTAAGCTCCATTTAAATACATATATCTGAATTGCAACACTTCTCGGCATCCACAAACCCAGTGGCGGGCGGTGGACAGAGAACAAGGAGGGCGATAAACATGTCTTTAAACTGCTTATTAGTCTTGATCTGTTTTCAGTCAATTTCCCTTGTAAAAGGCGCTTGAACTCTCCCCTCTCAGGTGTAGCAAATTGTCTTCGTTAAGAAGAGAAATCAATTGCCTCAATTGAATGCAAAATTAGCGCATTTCAATCTTTTTCAATTAAACAATCATTACTCACAGGTTTGACGACTTGCTTAGGATGTGACAAAATTTAACGTGGAAAATCCACAGTGGTTTTTTCGTGAAGAGTTGCTTATTAAGGCATGTGAATTAAACATTTTATAGAATTTAGAATTCATTCGCCTAAACATTTCATTATAAGGGAAACTAACATGTTGACCAAGAACAATGATTTAAATCGGGCAACTAATCTCATCCGTTTCAAGGGATGTTTTCCGCCCCCTTGGTTTTCCGTTCACTGCCTGCCACTGCACAAACCTCCCCATCCAAACCTCCACATAAATAAGATCACTTATACAGAACTCAGTTAACCTATCTCTGATCTCTGAATGCTCTCTCTGATCACAAAATGCTCTCTCTAATCTTTGAATGCAACCTCTAATCTTGGAATACCCTTTCCAATGTCTGGATTCTCGCGCTAATCTTTAAATGCTCTCTCCAATCTATGAATGCTCTGTCAAGTCTCTGACTTTTCTCTCTAATCTCTGAATGCTCTTGCTGACTTCTGAATGCTCTTGCTAATCTTCTTTAAATTCTCTGTAATTAGGGGTTCAAGCCCGCAGGGCTGAAACCCTATTGTTTTTGTGGTGGTGTATTATTATTATTATTATTAGGGGTTCAAGCCCGTAGGGCTGAAACCCTATTGTTTTTGTGCTGGTTTATTATTATTATTATTATTAGGGGTTCAAGCCCGTAGGGCTGAAACCCTATTGTTTTTGTGCTGGTTTATTTTTATTATTATTATTATTATTATTATTAGGGGTTCAAGCCCGTAGGGCTGAAACCCTATTGTTTTTGTGCTGGTTTATTATTATTATTATTATTATTTTTCTTCTTCTTCAGAAATGTTTTCACAAATTCCCGTGAGATGGTAAATGGTAGAGACCTGAAATTTTGCACATTGGTTGGAAGTTGTGTGTAAATGCTGACCAAGGCATTTTTAACTCAGTAGGCCTGATGGTGGCGCTAAAATTCAAGAAAAACAGGTTTTCACTTTAAAGGTAACTCCTAGGCTGTAAGTCCGATTCACACGAAACTTGGTACAGACATTCTTTGATCCATTCTCTACAACATTCTTATAAGGACCTCTAAGATCCGCCATATTTGATTTTCTGAAATTTTGAATTCTTTGAAAAACACATTTTTGACATCTCCTCCTAGGCCGTAGGTCCGATTCCTTCGAAATTTGCTGTGGATCATCAGTGGACCAAGCTTATCAAAGATTGCATAAAGCTTGTTGAAATCTCATTTTGTTTCCAAGATATTGGCCAATGAACTTCAGCAGGGGCGTGGCTTAGCACAAAAATGGACAAAATTCAACAACCATTGGACCAATCATCACAGAACTTGCAGAATTTGTCCATATAAGTACCAGGAACATACCGTGACAGTTTCATGCAAATCGGCTCATAGGGAGCGCTATAACACAAATCAGACTATAAATCAGCAATTGTTTGTCCTATAGCCATAAAACTCACAGGATATATTCATATAAGTACCTGAAACATACCCAGCAAATTTCATTTAAATTGACTCATAGGGGGCGCTATAACTGCAAAACAAAGCAGCATGGTATAACACAAATCCAACTATAAATCAGCAATTGTTTGTCCTATAGCCATAAAACTCACAGGATATATTCATATAAGTACTTGAAACATACTCTGAAAATTTCATTCAAATTGACTGATAGGGGGCGCTATAAATGCAAAACAAAGCCGTGTGGTATAACACAAATCAGACTATAAATCAGCAATTGTTTGTCCTATAGCCATAAAACTCACAGGATATATTCATATAAGTACCTGAAACATACCCAGAAAATTTCATTCAAATTGACTGATAGGGGGCGCTATAAATGCAAAAAAAAACAGTGTGGTATAACACAAATCAGACTATAAATCAGCAATTGTTTGTCCTATAGCCATAAAACTCACAGGATATATTCATATAAGTACTTGAAACATACTCTGAAAATTTCATTCAAATTGTCCTATTGGGGGCGTTATAAATGCAAAACAAAGCAACGTGGTATAACACAAATCAGACTATAAATCATAAATAGTTTTTCCAATCATTACAAAACTCACAGGATATGTCCATATAAGAACCTGAAATATAGCCTGAAGGTTTCAATCAAATTGACCAGTAGGGGGTGCCATAAATGCACAAAATAACCTAACATAACACAAATCAGACTATGCATCATTAGTTGTTGTGGGCTGAGAATTAACTGGACCTATCTCCACTTTTCACTAAATGAAGAAAATGGGATGTGAAATTTTGCTGCATCATAATTTCTCACTCCAAATATCCTTTTCAGAAATTCATATTCAGGTGAGTTATTGGGACTGAAAGGTATAATATCATGCAGTTATAACTTTAGTAGAATGATTTTAGATAGGGGATCTAGGAAAATGTCAATGGAGATATAACTTAGGAATTTTCAAAATTTCATAAATTTTTCAGCTATAGGGTTCTATCTCCTAGATAGCTCCTTGAATTTCCAGAAATGTTTAGCCACAAAGTTCTGTCTTGCCTTGTGTTTTTTAAAACAGAACACAACAATGTGACTCCACCCAAATCTGCAAATTACATGTTCATGGTAAAAGGTAATACAGAATTTGAAAGAAAAACAGAGTATCTGACAATAATAATCACAGAAAATGGGCAGCCGCATCCTGTCTGAAAATAAATAAGAAACAAACCTTGCAACACTGAAATGAGCTATGGATTCTCGAGGGTGTTCAGTGTCAACTGCTCCTATCTCTATAGCCAGTACAAATTGATCTGAGTACATTTAATGCAGACATGGTGCACACTACATAGTAAACAAACTCTGGCCTTGGGCTTGGTTTCAACTAGAGCTATGTCCATCATATTGTACTGGTTCATGTGCATACACATGCATCTCGCAATGCATAAAATATAAGATTGAAAATCAAGTAGTACTATCTTAAATGGCCCCCTGGAATAAGACAAATGAAGGGCTTTAAGATATAGACGCTTCATTCAATTGCTGTAGTACCTATCTATCTAAAATATCCCAGATTTCATCATCATACAACCTTCAATTTGGTATATTAGAGGGATTCTGCTTCGAAATGGTAGAGTGGATAGGACCTTTGCTCAGCGATCTTATCATCCTGATCAGGTGACCCTATATCCAGCTCCCCGATTGGACAATGTGGACATGCAACTTTTTAAACTGAAGTGGTCTGAAAATTCATACAAAGTACAATGCACTTTCTGGACGTTTCTCCCAGCTGCCATCTATCATTGAAAAAATTACATCAGGACATATTAGTACCTGTTAATACGTAGATTATTTCTATGGTAGAACATAATTTTGATGAAAAGTGGAGATAGGCCCAGTTAATCCTCAGCCCACGAGTTGTTAGTCCAATCATTACACTGGCAAAATTGGTCCACATAAAAACCTGCAACACACTCATAAAGTGGTTTTTGTCCCCTGCCGCCACGATAGCGAGCGGAGCAGGAGACATTGTAGTCAGCTCCGTCCGGCCGTCCGTCATGTCCTGTTTGTTCTGAATGCGATATCTCAAGAACGGTTTGACCGATTCCATTCATCTTTGGTGTTAAGGTATATTTGTGTGATCGCCGACCCCAGTAGATTTCCGTGACCTTGGCATTGTTCTCAAGGTCATTACGATCATTGACCACTTACAAATTCCTTGTCAACATGATATCTCAAAACGGTTTGAGCAATTCCATTCATCTTTGGTGTCAAGGTGTATTAGTGGCGGGGGACATAGTATGCAGCTCCATCCATCCGCCCGGCCGTCTGTCCGTCCGTCCTGTCCGATTTGTTGTAAACGTGATATCTCAAGAACGGTTTGAGCGATTCCATTCATCTTTGATGTCAAGGTGTATTAGGGGGGGGACATAGTATGCAGCTCAAATCCGCCTGTCCGTCTGTCCGTCCTGTCCCGTTTGTTGTAAACATGATATCTCAAGAACGGTTCGACCGATTCCATTCATCTTTGATGCCAAGGTGTATTAGGGGCGGGGGACATAGTATTCAGCTCCATCCGTCCGCCCAGCCGTCCGTCCGTCTGTCCCGTCCCGTTTGTTGTGAACGTGATATCTCAAGAACGGTTCGACCGATTCCATTCATCTTTGGTGACAAGGTGTATTAGGGTGGGGACATAGTATTCAGCTCCGTCCGCCCGTCCGTCTGTCCGTCATGTCCCGTTTGTTGTGAACGCGATATCTCAAGAACGGTTTGACCGATTCCATTCGTCTTTGGTTTCAAGGTGGATTAGGGGTGGGGGTCCGCCCGTCTGTCTGTCCGTCATGTCCCGTTTGTTGTGAACATGATATCTCAAGAAAGGTTTGACCGATTCCATTCATCTTTGGTGTCAAGGTGTATTAGGGGGGTGCTCACAACTCACTCGATTTACGTGACCTTGCCATTATTCTCATGGTCATTACGACCATTTGACCACTTCCAAATACCTTGTCAACATGATATCTCAAGAACATTTTGACCGGTTCCATTCATCTTTGGTGTCAAAAGTGTATTAGGGCGGAGGATATAGAATTCAGCTCCATCCGTCCGGCTGTCCGTCTGTCCCATCCCGTTTGTTGTGAACACGATATCTCAAGAACGGTTTGACCGATTCCATTCATCCTTGGGGTCAAGGAGTATTAAGGCCGGGGGACATAGTATTCAGCTCCATCAGTCCATCCGTCCGGCCGTCCGTCCGTCACGTCCCATTTGTTGTGAGCGTGAAATCTCGAAACGCTTTGACCAATTTAATTCATCTTTGGCTTCAATGTGTAATTTTGTGATCGCCGACCCCATTCGATTTCCGTCACCTGGCGGGGGACATGGCCACGTTTAGTGGCAACACTTGTTAATTAAGCTGTTAGAGCTTTCAACTACTAATGGTCTTTTCGTGGCTTGAACCCGGAATTGCCGCTTATGCTATATTTATTATTATTATTATTATTTTTCTTCTTCTTCAGAAATGTTTTTACAAATTCCGTGAGATGGTAAATGGTAGAGACCTGAAATTTTGCATATTGGTTGGAAGTTGTGTGTAAATGCTGACCAAGGCATTTTTAACTCAATCGGCCTGATGGTGGCGCTATAATTCAAGAAAAACAGGTTTTCACTTTAAAGGTCATAACTCCTAGGCTATAAGTCCGATTCACCCGCGAAACTTGGTACAGACATTCCTTGGACCATTCTCTACAACTTTCCCATAAGGACCTCTGAGATCCGCCATATTTGATTTTCGAAATTTTTGAATTCTTTGAAAAACACATTTTTTGACATCTCCTCCTAGGCCCGTAGGTCCGATTCCTTCGAAATTTGCTGTGGATCATCAGTAGACCAAGCTCATCAAAAAGATTGCATAAAGCTTGTTGAAATCTCATTTCGTTTTCAAGATTTTGACCAATGAACTTCAGCAGGGGCGTGGCTTAGCACATAAATGGACAAAATTCAACAACCATTGGGCCAATTATCACAGAACTTGCAGAATATGTCCATATAAGTACCAGGAACACAACTTGACAGTTTCATGCAAATCGGCCCATAGGGGGCGCTATAACAGAAATCAGATTATAAATCAGCAATCGTTTGTCCTATAGCCATAAAACTCACAGGATATATTCATATAAGTACCTGAAACATACCCAGAAAATTTCATTTAAATTGACTGATAGGGGGGCTATAAGTGCAAAACAAAGCAGAATGGTATAACACAAATCAGACTATAAATCAGCAATTGTTTGTCCTATATAGCCATAAAACTCATAGCATATATTCATATAAGTACTTGAAACATACTCTGAAAATTTCATTCAAATTGTCTGATAGGGGGCGCTATAAATGCAAAACAAAGCAACATGGTATAACACAAATCAGACTATAAATCATAAATAGTTTTTCCAGTCATTACAAAACTCACAGGATATGTCCACATAAGAACCTGAAACATAGCCTGAAAGTTTCAATCAAATCGACCAGTAGGGGGTGCCGTAAATGCACAAAATAGCCTAACATAACACAAATCAGACTATACATTGTAAGTTGTTGGTCCAATCATTACACTGGCAAAATAGGTCCACATAAATACCTGCAACACACTCTTAAAGTGGTTTTTGTCCCCTGCCGCCATGATAGCGAGCGGAGCGGGGGACATTGTGTTCAGCTCGGTCCAGCCGTCCATCATGTCCCGTTTGTTTTGAACGCGATATCTCAAGAACGGTTTGACCGATTCCATTCATCTTTGGTGTTAAGGTATATTGGTGTGATAAGCCGACCCCAGTAGATTTCCGTGAGCTTGGCATTATTCTCAAGGTCATTACGATCATTTGACCACTTACAAATTCCTTGTCAACATGATATCTCAAGAACGGTTTGAGCAATTCCATTCATCTTTGGTGTCAAGGTGTATTAGCGGCGGGGGACATAGTATGCAGCTCCATCCATCCGCCCGGCCGTCTGTCCGTCCGTCCTGTCCCGTTTGTTGTAAACGTGATATCTCAAGAACGGTTCGAACGATTCCATTCATCTTTGATGTCAAGGTGTATTAGGGGCGGGGGACATAGTATGCAGCTCCGTCCGCCTGTCCGTCTGTCCGTCCTGTCCCGTTTGTTGTAAACATGATATCTCAAACGGTTAGACCGATTCCATTCATCTTTGATGCCAAGGTGTATTAGGGCGGGGACATAGTATTCAGCTCCATCCGTCCGCCCAGCCGTCCGTCCCGTCTGTCCCGTCCGTTTGTTGTGAACGTGATATCTCAAGAACGGTTCGACCGATTCCATTCATCTTTGGTGACAAGGTGTATTAGGGGTGGGGACATAGTATTCAGCTCCGTCCGCCCGTCCGTCTGTCCGTCATGTCCCGTTTGTTGTGAACGCGATATCTCAAAACGGTTTGACCGATTCCATTAAGTCTTTGGTTTCAAGGTGGATTAGGGGTGGGGGTCCGCCCGTCTGTCTGTCCGTCATGTCCCGTTTGTTGTGAACATGATATCTCAAGAAAGGTTTGACCGATTCCATTCATCTTTGGTGTCAAGGTGTATTAGGGGGGTGCTCACAACTCACTCGATTTACGTGACCTTGCCATTATTCTCATGGTCATTACGACCATTTGACCACTTCAAATACCTTGTCAACATGATATCTCAAGAACATTTTGACCGGTTCCATTCATCTTTGGTGTCAAGGTGTATTAGGGGCGGAGGATATAGAATTCAGCTCCATCCGTCCGGCTGTCCGTCTGTCCCATCCGTTTATTTGTGAACCACGATATCTCAAGAACGGTTTGACCGATTCCATTCATCCTTGGGGTCAAGGAGTATTAAGGCCGGGGACATAGTATTCAGCTCCATCAGTCCATCCGTCCGGCCGTCCGTCCGTCCGCGTCATTTGTTGTGAGCGTGAAATCTCGAGAACGCTTTGACCAATTTAATTCATCTTTGGCTTCAATGTGTAATTTTGTGATCGCCGACCCCATTCGATTTCCGTCACCTGGCGGGGACATAGCCACGTTTAATGGCAACACTTGTTAATTAAGCTGTTAGAGCTTTCAACTACTAATGGTCTTTTCGTGGCTTGAACCCCGGAATTGCAGCTTGCGCTATATTTATTATTATTATTATTATTTTCTTCTTCTTCAGAAATGTTTTCGCAAAATTCCGTGAGATGGTAAATGGTAGAGACCTGAAATTTTGCATATTGGTTTGGAAGTTGTGTGTAAATGCTGACCAAGGCATTTTTAACTCAATCGGCCTGATGGTGGCGCTATAATTCAAGAAAAACAGGTTTTCACTTTAAAGGTCATAACTCCTAGGCTATAAGTCCGATTCACACGAAACTTGGTACAGACATTCCTTGGACCATTCTCTACAACTTTCCCATAAGGACCTCTGAGATCCGCCATATTTGATTTTCCGAAATTTTGAATTCTTTGAAAAACACATTTTTGACATCTCCTCCTAGGCCGTAGGTCCGATTCCTTCGAAATTTGCTGTGGATCATCAGTAGACCAAGCTCATCAAAGATTGCATAAAGCTTGTTGAAATCTCATTTCGTTTTCAAGATTTTGACCAATGAACTTCAGCAGGGGCGTGGCTTAGCACATAAATGGACAAAATTCAACAACCATTGGGCCAATTATCACAGAACTTGCAGAATATGTCCATATAAGTACCAGGAACACAACTTGACAGTTTCATGCAAATCGGCCCATAGGGGGCGCTATAACAGAAATCAGATTATAAATCAGCAATCGTTTGTCCTATAGCCATAAAACTCACAGGATATATTCATATAAGTACCTGAAACATACCCAGAAAATTTCATTTAAATTGACTGATAGGGGGGCTATAAGTGCAAAACAAAGCAGAATGGTATAACACAAATCAGACTATAAATCAGCAATTGTTTGTCCTATAGCCATAAAACTCATAGCATATATTCATATAAGTACTTGAAACATACTCTGAAAATTTCATTCAAATTGTCTGATAGGGGGCGCTATAAATGCAAAACAAAGCAACATGGTATAACACAAATCAGACTATAAATCATAAATAGTTTTTCCAGTCATTACAAAACTCACAGGATATGTCCACATAAGAACCTGAAACATAGCCTGAAAGTTTCAATCAAATCGACCAGTAGGGGGTGCCGTAAATGCACAAAATAGCCTAACATAACACAAATCAGACTATACATTGTAAGTTGTTGGTCCAATCATTACACTGGCAAAATAGGTCCACATAAATACCTGCAACACACTCTTAAAAGTGGTTTTTGTCCCCCTGCCGCCATGATAGCGGCGGGAGCGGGGGACATTAATGTTCCTTCGGTCCAGCCGTCCATCATGTCCCGTTTGTTTTTTTTGCGCGATATCTCAAGAACGGTTTGACCGATTCCATTCATCTTTGGTGTTAAGGTATATTGGTGTGATAAGCCGACCCCAGTAGATTTCCGTGAGCTTGGCATTATTCTCAAGGTCATTACGATCATTTGACCACTTACAAATTCCTTGTCAACATGATATCTCAAGAACGGTTTGAGCAATTCCATTCATCTTTGGTGTCAAGGTGTATTAGCGGCGGGGGACATAGTATGCAGCTCCATCCATCCGCCCGCCGTCTGTCCGTCCGTCCTGTCCCGTTTGTTGTAAACGTGATATCTCAAGAACGGTTCGAACGATTCCATTCATCTTTGATGTCAAGGTGTATTAGGGGCGGGGGACATAGTATGCAGCTCCGTCCGCCTGTCCGTCTGTCCGTCCTGTCCCGTTTGTTGTAAACATGATATCTCAAGAACGGTTCGACCGATTCCATTCATCTTTGATGCCAAGGTGTATTAGGGGCGGGGGACATAGTATTCAGCTCCATCCGTCCGCCCAGCCGTCCGTCCGTCTGTCCCGTCCCGTTTGTTGTGAACGTGATATCTCAAGAACGGTTCGACCGATTCCATTCATCTTTGGTGACAAGGTGTATTAGGGGTGGGGGACATAGTATTCAGCTCCGTCCGCCCGTCCGTCTGTCCGTCATGTCCCGTTTGTTGTGAACGCGATATCTCAAAACGGTTTGACCCGATTCCATTAAGCCTTTGGTTTCAAGGTGGATTAGGGGTGGGGGTCCGCCCGTCTGTCTGTCCGTCATGTCCCGTTTGTTGTGAACATGATATCTCAAGAAAGGTTTGACCGATTCCATTCATCTTTGGTGTCAAGGTGTATTAGGGGGGTGCTCACAACTCACTCGATTTACGTGACCTTGCCATTATTCTCATGGTCATTCGACCATTTGACCACTTCAAATACCTTGTCAACATGATATCTCAAGAACATTTTGACCGGTTCCATTCATCTTTGGTGTCAAGGTGTATTAGGGGCGGAGGATATAGAATTCAGCTCCATCCGTCCGGCTGTCCGTCTGTCCCATCCGTTTGTTGTGAACCGCGATATCTCAAGAACGGTTTGACCGATTCCATTCATCCTTGGGGTCAAGGAGTATTAAGGCCGGGGGACATAGTATTCAGCTCCATCAGTCCATCCGTCCGGCTGTCCGTCCGTCCGCGTCCCATTTGTTGTGAACGCGAAATCTAGAATGCTTTGACCAATTTAATTCATCTTTGGCTTCAATGTGTAATTTTGTGATCGCCCGACCCCATTCGATTTCCGTCACCTGGCGGGGACATAAACACGTTTAGTGGCAACACTTGTTAATTAAGCTGTTAGAGCTTTCAACTACTAATGGTCTTTTCGTGGCTTGAACCCCGGAATTGCATCTTCTGCTATATTTATTATTATTATTATTATTTTCTTCTTCTTCAGAAATGTTTTCGCAAATTCCGTGAGATGGTAAATGGTAGAGACCTGAAATTTTGCATATTGGTTGAAAGTTGTGTGTAAATGCTGACCAAGGCATTTTTAACTCAATCGGCCTGATGGTGGCGCTATAATTCAAGAAAAACAGGTTTTTACTTTAAAGGTCATAACTCCTAGGCTATAAGTCCGATTCACACGAAACTTAGTACAGACATTCCTTGGACCATTCTCTACAACTTTCCCATAAGGACCTCTGAGATCCGCCATATTTGATTTTCGAAATTTTTGAATTCTTTGAAAAACACATTTTTGACATCTCCTCCTAGGCCGTAGGTCCGATTCCTTCGAAATTTGCTGTGGATCATCAGTAGACCAAGTTCATCGAAGGTTGCGTAAAGCTTGTTGAAATCTCATTTCGTTTCCAAGATTTTGACCAATGAACTTCAGCAGGGGCGTGGCTTAGCACATAAATGGACAAAATTCAACAATCATTGGGCCAATTATCACAGAACTTGCAGAATATGTCCATATAAGTACCAGGAATATACCTTGACAGTTTCATGCAAATCGGCCCATAGGGGGCGCTATAACAGAAATCAGATTATAAATCAGCAATCGTTTGTCCTATAGCCATAAAACTCACAGGATATATTCATATAAGTACCTGAAACATACCCAGAAAATTTCATTTAAATTGACTGATAGGGGGCGCTATAAGTGCAAAACAAAGCAGAATGGTATAACACAAATCAGACTATAAATCAGCAATTGTTTGTCCTATAGCCAAAAAACTCACAGGATATATTCATATAAGTACCTGAAACATACTTTGAAAATTTCATTCAAATTGACTGATAGGGGGCGCTATAAATGCAAAACAAAGCAGCGTGGTATAACACAAATCAGACTATAAATCAGCGGCTGTTTGTCCTATAGCCATAAAACTCGCAGGATATATTCATATAAGTACCTGAAACATACCAAGAAAATTTCATTCAAATTGACTGATAGGGGGCGCTATAAATGCAAAACAAAAGCAGCGTGGTATAGCACAAATCAGACTATAAATCAGGAGTTGTTTGTCCTATAGCCATAAAACTCACAGGATATATTCATAAAAGTACTTGAAACATACTCCAAAAATTTCATTCAAATTGTCCAATAGGGGGCGATATAAATGCAAAACAAAGCAACGTGGTATAACACAAATCAGACTATAAATCATAAATAGTTTTTCCAAGCATTACAAAACTCACAGGATATGTCCACATAAGAACCTGAAACATAGCCTGAAAGTTTCAATCAAATCGACCAGTAGGGGGTGCCATAAATGCACAAAATAGCCTAACATAACACAAATCAGACTATCGTCATAAGTTGTTATTCCAATCATTACACTGGCAAACACATAAATACCTGCAACACACTCTTAAAAAGTGGTTTTTTGTACCCCGCCGCCACGATAGCGGCGGAGCGGGGCACATAGTATTCAGCTCCGATCCGTCCGTCCGTCATGTCCCGTTTGTTCTGAACGCGATATCTCAAAACGGTTTGACCGATTCCATTCATCTTTGGTGTTAAGGTATATTGGTGTGATACGCCGACCCCAGTAGATTTCCGTGACCTTGGCATTATTCTCAAGGTCATTTCGATCATTGACCACTTTACGAATTCCTTGTCAACCTGATATCTCAAGAACGGTTCGACCGATTCCATTCATCTTAGGTGTCAAGGTGTATTAGGGCAGGGACATAGTATTCAGCTCCGTCTGTCCGTCCGTCCTTCCGTCATGTCCCGTTTGTTGTGAACGCGATATCTCAAGAACAGTTTGACCGATTCTATTCATCTTTGGTGTCAAGGTGTATTAGGGGAGTGCTCACAGCCCGCTTTCGATTTACGTGACCTTGCCATTATTCTCAAAGGTCATTATGACCATTTGATCACTTACAAATTCCTTGTCAACATGATCTCTCAAGAACGGTTTGACCAATTCCATTCATCTTTGGTGTCAAGGTGTGTAAGGATGGGGACATAGTATTCAGCTCCGTCCGTCCGTCCATCCGTCCGTCATGTCCCATTTGTTGTGAACGTGGTATCTAAAGAACGGTTTGGCGATTCAATTCGTCTTTGGTGTCAAAGGTGTATTAGGGCGGGGACATAGTATTCAGCTCCGTCCGTCCGTCTGTCCGTCATGTCCCGTTTGTTGTGAACAGCGTTATCTCAATAACGGTTTGACCGATTCCATTCATCTTTGGTGTCAAGGTGTATTAGGGAGTGCTCACAGCCCACTCGATTCGTGACCTTGCCATTATTCTCAAGGTCATTACGACCATTTGACCACTTACAAATACCTTGTCAACATGATATCTCAAGAACGGTTTGACCGATTCCATTCATCTTAGGTGTCAAGGTGTATTAGGGCGGGGAATATAGAATTCAGCTCCATCCCTCCGGCCGTCCGTCTGTCCCATCCGTTTGTTGTGAATGCAATATCTCAAGAACGGTTTTACCCGATTCCATTTATCTTTGGGGTCAAGGTGTATTAGGGGCGGGGGACATAGTATTCAGCTCCGTCCGTCCGTCTGTCCGTCATGTCCCGTTTGTTGTGAACGCGTTATCTCAATAACGGTTTGACCCGATTCCATTCATCTTTGGTGTCAAGGTGTATTAGGGGAGTGCTCACAGCCCACTGGATTTACGTGACCTTGCCATTATTCTCAAGGTCATTACGACCATTTGACCATTTACAAATACCTTGTCAACATGATATCTCAAGAACGGTTTGACCGATTCCATTCATCTTAGGTGTCAAGGTGTATTAGGGCGGGAATATAGAATTCAGCTCCATCCCTCCGCCGTCCGTCTGTCCCATCCCGCTTTGTTGTGAATGCAATATCTCAAGAACGGTTTTTACCGATTCCATTTATCTTTGGGTCAAGGTGTATTAGGGCGGGGGACATAGTATTCAGCTCCATCAGTCCGTCCGGCCCAGCCGTCCGTCCGTCCGTCCGTTTCTTGTGAACGCGAAATCTCGAGAAAGCTTTTGACCGATTTTATTAATCTTTGGCTTCAATGTGTAATTTTTTGTGATATGCCGACCCCAGTCGATTTCCGTCACCTGGCAGGGGACATGGCCATGCTTAGTGGCAACACTTGTTAATTAAGCTGTTAAAGCTTTCAACTACTAATGGTCTTTCGTGGCTTGAACCTCGGAATTGCCGCTTGCGGCTATATTTATTATTATTATGTCTTTTCTTCTTCAGAAATGTTTTCACAAATTCCCCTGAGATGGTAAATGGTAGAGACCTGAAATTTTACATATTGGTTGGAAGTTGTGTGTAAATGCTGACCAAGGCATTTTTAACTCAATAGGCCTGATGGTGGTGCTATAATTCAAGAAAAACAGTTTTTCACTTTAAAGGTCATAACTCCTAGGCTGTAGGTCCGATTCACACGAAACTTGGTACAAACATTCCTTGGACCATTCTCTACAACTTTCCAATAAGGAACTCTGAGATCCGCCATATTTGATTTTCCGAAATTTTGAATTCTTTGAAAAACACATTTTTGACATCTCCTCCTAGGCCGTAGGTCCGATTCCTCAAAATTTGCTGTGGATCATCAGTGGACCAAGCTTATCAAAGATTGCCTAAAGCTTGTTGAAATCTCATTTCGTTTCCAAGATATTGACTAATGAACTTCTGCAGGGGCGTGGCTTAGCACACAAATGGACAAAATTCAACAACCATTGGGCCAATCATCACAGATCTTGCAGAATATGTTCATATAAGTACCAGGAACACAACTTGACAGTTTCATGCAAATCGGCCCATAGGGGGCGCTATAACACAAATCAGACTATAAATCAGCAATTGTTTGTCCTATAGCCATAAAACTCACAGGATATATTCATATAAGTACCTGAAACATACCCAGAAAATTTAATTTAAATTGACTGATCGGGGGCGCTATAACTGCAACACAAAGCAGCATGGTATAACACAAATCAGACTATAAATCAGCAATTGTTTGTCCTATAGCCATAAAACTCATAGCATATATTCATATAAGTACTTGAAACATACTCTGAAAATTTCATTCAAATTGTCTGATAGGGGGCGCTATAAATGCAAAACAAAGCAACATGGTATAACACAAATCAGACTATAAATCATAAATAGTTTTTCCAGTCATTACAAAACTCACAGGATATGTCCACATAAGAACCTGAAACATAGCCTGAAAGTTTCAATCAAATCGACCAGTAGGGGGTGCCGTAAAATGCACAAAATAGCCTAACATAACACAAATCAGACTATACATTGTAAGTTGTTGGTCCAATCATTACACTGGCAAAATAGGTCCACATAAATACCTGCAACACACTCTTAAAGTGGTTTTTTGTCCCCTGCCGCCATGATAGCGGCGGAGCAGGGGACATTAACAAAGTTCAGCTCGGTCCAGCCGTCCATCATGTCCCGTTTGTTTTGAACGCGATATCTCAAGAACGGTTTGACCCATTCCATTCATCTTTGGTGTTAAGGTATATTGGTGTGATAAGCCGACCCCAGTAGATTTCCGTGAGCTTGGCATTATTCTCAAGGTCATTACGATCATTTGACCACTTACAAATTCCTTGTCAACATGATATCTCAAGAACGGTTCGACTGATTCCATTCATCTTCAGCATCATCCGTCCGCCCGGCCATCCGTCCGTCCGTCCCGTTTGTTGTGAAAGTGATCTCTCAAGAACGGTTTGACCGATTCCATTCGTCTTTGGTGCCAAGGTGTATTAAGGGCGGGGGACATGGTATTCAGCTCCGTCTGTCCGTCTGTCCGTCATGTCCCTTTTGTTGTGAATGCGATATCTCAAGAACGGTTTGACCAATTCCATTCATCTTTGGTGTCAAGGTGTATTAGGGGAGTGCTCACAGCCCATTTCGATTCGCTGACCTTGCCATTATTCTCAAGGTCATTCCGCCATTTGACCACCCGTTTCCTTGTCAACATGATATCTCAAGAACGGTTCGACCGATTCCATTCATCTTTGGTGTAAAGGTGTGTTAGGGGCGGGGGACATAGTATTCAGCTCCGTCCGTCTGTCCATCCGTCTGTCATTTCCCGTTTGTTGTGAACGTGATATCTCAAGAACGGTTTGACCGATTCCATTCGTCTTTGGTGTCAAGGTGTATTAGGGGCGGGGGACATAGTATTCAGCTCCGTCCGTCCGTCCGTCATGTCCCGTTTGTTGTGAATGCGATATCTGAAGAACGGTTTGACCGATTCCATTCATCTTTGGTGTCAAGGTGTATTAGGGGAGTGCTCACAGCCCACTCGATTTACGTGACCTTGCCATTATTCTCAAGGTCATTATGACCATTTGATCACTTACAAACACCTTTTCAACATGATATCTCAAGAACGGTTTGGCCGATTCCATTCATCTTTGGTGTCAAGGTGTATTAGGGGCAGGGGATATAGAATTCAGCTCCATCCGTCCGGCCGTCCGTCCGTCCCCATCCCGTTTGTTGTGAACGCGATATCTCAAGAACGGTTTGACCGATTACATTCATGTTTGGGGTCAAGGTGTATTAGGGCCGGGGGACATAGTATTCAGCTCCATCAGTCCATCCGTCCGGCCGTCTGTCCGTCACGTCCCGTTTGTTATGAATGCGAAATCTCGAGAACGCTTTGACCGATTTTAATCATCTTTGGCTTCAGTGTGTAATTTTGTGATACGCCGACCGCAGTCGATGTCCGTCACCTGGCGGGGGACATGGCCACGTTTAGTGGCAACACTTGTTAATCAAGCTGCTAAAGCTTTCAACTACTAATGGTCTTTCTTGGCTTGAACCCCGGAATTGCCGCTTGCGGCTATATTCTCTGAATTTTCTCGCTAATGAGCTGCCCCAACAAAGTTTGGCTGCTTTCAGTGTTTGTGTGAGTTTGTCCACCGCTGCACTTTGTTTCGCCTATGACTGTCTTTAGCCTTAAATTTATTTCTCATTCTTTAGTCTCAATTATTATAGCCCTGGAAAATTGTTTTGGCATAATCACTGGTCACTTCAAAGGTCATGACAACTGGCCACGCCCCTCAAAATGCTTGTTAACACCATAGCTTCAGTAGTATTTATGATAGAAAGCTGTAACTTAATATCTAGCGACTATAGAACAGGGCTCAGCTTCTGTTAACTTTTGGGCAAATTCCATGCCAGGTCAAGGTCAGAACGAGGTCATGACATATGACCACGCCCCTCAAAATGTTAACACTATAATTTCAAAAGTATTTATGATAGAAATCTGAAATTGGTATATTGCAAATGTATAGCTGAGTAAATCTTCCATCAATTTGTCATTCCGCTCGAGGTCAAGGTCACAGCAAAACTTCATTACTGTTGAGGCATCTATAACTTTCTTACTATCTTGAACCCATTTAGTGTAATTTAGTCACAGTTGTTATACTGCTGGGAAATTGTTTTGGCATCATCACTGGTCACTTCAAAGGTCAAAGTCATGAAATCTGGCCACACCACTCAAAATACTTCTTAACACAAAAGCTTCAACAGATTTATGACACCAAGCTGTATCTTGCTATATAGCAACTATAGAACAGGATACAGCTTCGATCAACTTTTGGGCAAAGTCCGTTCGTGGTCAAGGTCATAGTGAGGTCATGGTCATGAATGAACTGACATAAAACTACTTCTTCACAAAATATTTTTATAGGTATGATTATTCCTCATGAAATTTACTTATAAATGTGTCCCAAGGGCAGGTGGAATGGAGGGGCTGCCCTGTTTTTGCAGTGTCCCGCAAACACTTTTCTAGTCTTTGAATGATCTTGCTAAGTTTTGAAAATTCTCACTCATCTCTGAATACTTTGTTGGTTTCAACTCATTGATTCTTTCCATTCATTTTGAATATGACATGCAATTATCGGGAATGTATTGCCTTGAAATCATTTGAGCCTCTTAGTAAAAAGTGAGGCAATACTGACAAATGTGAAAAATCCTTCAAGTGAAAAACAAACTAAATTACGATGTATCTCTGGTCATTACATGAACAAGTGGATGAATGAGTTTTAAATTAAAAAAATTCCACTCTTTTGTTCAGACACCAAGCGCAAATATCTGTTCCAATAAACTTAATTTAACTTGTAAACGTCAGAACAAGGAATGCATATTCTGGTGCTACCATTTCCAGAATGTGTATTACTTTTGAAAATATTGAAGGTATTATTTTTAAAAAACAACTTTGTGTTTCAGTGCACAACCTTTCAGTGTTTCAGATCAGTGGCTCCCCCCTTAGCACCTGCAGTAGGTCCCAGCTGCAGCAGTGCAGTCTCTGTGCAGTCTGACTGAGGGAGGTTTTTGTACGGCTCTCTAACACTGAGTGAACACATTTTTGCTACTAATGTAGTGATGACTCTGACAGTAATAATCTCCTGCATCTTCAGCCAGGACTCCAGTGATTTTCAGTGTAAACTGAGTCCCAGATCCACTCCCACTGAAACGATCAGGAATCCCTGACTGGCGAGTTGTGGCAAATCTAATCAGAGGTTTAGGAGCCTGAGCAGGTTTCTGCAGGTACCAACTAAGGTAGTAGTAACTGTGGTCCGTAAAATCATGACTAGTGGTAAAGCTGATAGTGACAGTGTCTCCTTTACAAAATAAATTTCTTCTGCATATTTGATTGTAAAAGAGCCCAATATTGATATGTGAAATTATTACAGGTCTCCATTTCAGATTCTATAAAATAAATTATCTTCTTGCATATTTGGTTTCATATGACAATATCAAAGTCAAATATATTTTACCTGTGCACAGGTAATAATTTAAACTCATCATTTCCATGTGAAATAAATGAAGGCTCTATTTTGGAGCCTTTTCCTTTGTCTACGTGGTGTTGGGGAAACAGAATTTTTGGGTGTTAGCAATATGAGGTGAGCCAGACGGTTTGATCAATGGGTGATGAATGTGTATTTTGGAGATAAAAAAGTTTCGGGTCCAGACAGGGCATATCACCTATTTGCGACTTCCAGCTGGGATCTCCATTTGTCTTCAGTTCCGACAGGACATGATTTAAACGCCATTTAGTTGGAGGTCCCGTCTGCCCACATATGGATGAGGGGTGGGGAATCTATTGAATCAATTGAGTGGTTCAGGAGAGGCCCAATTGTAGAGTATTCCTTTTATCAAAGTGTAAACCCTGGAACCAATCAGCAACAACTTCTGTAACATTAAAAGAAATCATATGCAAATGTCTGTACTTTAACATGTATAAAGTTTCTTACAAAATGAATGAATTTAGAACTCTGCATCATGCTGTTGTTCCCCACGGTTGGCTGTGTAATAAACTTTTTCTGCTTTTGCTAATTAACATGGTCATCATTTTCATGTGGAATAAATGAATTGGTTTTATTTTGGAGCCTTTTCAACAGTCTTCCGGGGCAGGAACTGTGCTGTGGCTGTAACGAGTGGAAAAGGAATGGCCCGATGAATCAGAAGTTTTGGATCCTGACCAGGGGTGCGTTTCCCGAAATTACAGATGCTAACTTACATAGCTGGGCCCATTGACTGTGAATGGACGAATTATGTGCTTTTGGGAAACGCGCCCCAGGTTTCTGGAGGTACCAACTGAGGTAGTTGTAACTGTGGTCCGTAAAATCACGACTGGTCATACAGCTGATAGTGACAGTGTCTCCCAGCTGAACAGCCTGAGCTGGTGGGTAGTGAAAACTATATCTGCCATTGATTCTGAAAAAAGATAAACACAGAAATTGATACAAATAAACATTGTCATACAAAATAAATTGCTTCTGCATATTTGATTGTAAAAGATTGATAGCTCCACTGAAAAAGTTGAATAAAATTTCAATGAAAAAAATATTAAGATGGTATCATCTTTCTTACCTTGTATAAGGAGTCCCAGCATCACCAGCAGTAGTAAGTCTGACATCATTATAATGCTGCCTGTGTCTGTGTCTGTGTCTGTGTCTGTGAAAGGACTGGACAGTCACTGATCAGTACTGGGGGTCTTAAATAATGATTTTCTTATTAGTATTAGAATGATAAAATAATATTTAATATTCAGAGAAATGTTTGGGCAGAGGTGTGCAATGAGTTTGAGGGTTATTATTGTACAAGAAATTCAGTCAATTAGAACAGATCAGTGGCTCCCCCACAACACCTGCAGTAGGTCCCAGCTGCAGCAGTGCAGTCTCTGTGCAGTCTGACTGAGGGAGGTTTTTGTACGGCTCTCTAACACTGTGTGAACCCGCTATATCCCTGCTGACAGTAATAATCTCCTGCATCTTCAGCCTGGACTCCAGTGATTTTCAGTGTAAACTGAGTCCCAGATCCACTCCCACTGAAACGATCAGGAATCCCAGACTGGCGAGTTGTGGCAGCATAAATCAGAAGTTTAGGAGCCTGACCAGGTTTCTGCTGGTACCATTGGAGCCAGCCGCTGCTGACACTCTGACTGGCTGTACAGCTGATAGTGACAGTGTCTCCCTGCTGAACAGCCTGAGCTGCTGGAGACTGAGTCAGAACTATATCTGCCATTGATCCTGGAAAATATAAACACAAAAATGGATGTCATTGCACATGAATGTCATAAGATACAGGACACTAATTCAGGCATATTTTGATAACATGACAATGACACGGATGAAATAATAATAATGTTTTGAAGTCTGCAAATATTACTTAAAATGAAATAAAAATCAGTGTTCAAAAGTATTCATGTTTCTCACCCTGTACAAGGAGTCCCAGCATCACCAGCAGTAGAAAGTCTGACATCATCATAATGCTGCCTGTGTCAGTGTCTGTGAAAGGACTGGACAGTCACTGATCAGTACTGGGGGTCTTAAAGTGTGTGGAGCAGTGAGGCAGGACAGGTATGCAAAGCCCCTTCCTCTATACAAATCCTGTCACACACAGTTAGAGGAGCTCTGATGTGTGAACAGCAGTGGGTCTATAGAGGGCTGGGACGTGAGCTGTATGCTGCAACTTTACCCTCACTATAAAGTAACTAAATTAATTACAGCTTTTCTGAAATTTCATTTGACTTTTTACTTGGTAATTGCATATATGTAGCTTCAGATTCTGTAAATTGTGTTGAATGAATTCCACTGATTTCAAGTCAAAGTTTCACTGACAGAAATGAGTGAGACAGTGACATCACACACGCACAGCCAGTTACCTCCATCCATTTCACTATCTTAGAGCCACGCTATCAAACTGTCACATAAACTCAAATTACTTAGTGGTATGCAATTAATAGAAATGAAAGTATATGTGTATGTGTGTGTGTGTGTGTGTGTGTGCGTGTGTGTTTGTGTGAGACAGTGAGAGAGAGAGAGAGAGAGAGAGGTGGGACAGATGTACTGATGTAACAGGGCACTGGGGGCAGGAAGGCTTCACAGGGAAGAGCAGAAGGGGAGAGTTTGAGGTGTGATTCTGCTCTTGAATCTCTGCTGTGTACCTCTGTTATGTACATGTGAACATGGGAGTGAAGTTACACCACTTCCTTTATGTTCAGTTTTTCCCACACTGTCACAAACAGATCCTGCTTTCACATTTTACACTGTAGTCTTCAGATGTTAAGAGAGATGCTCCTGTTCAAACAGCAGATACAGGGCTGACACCCTCTCACAGTGTTATCTGTGCTCTGGCCAATTTTGCATTGTCCAAGTCAGAGTGTAATACCGACCTGCAGTTTCCATCTCTAACACGCAGTGGCCACTTTATTGGGTACATCTGTGCACCTGTTGAATAATGCAAATATCTAATTAGCCAATTATGTGGTAGCACCATGAATCATGAAAGAATGTAAACATCATCTCGAGGTTCAGCTGTTGCTCAGACTAAACAACAGAATGGGGGATAAAAGGGATCTGTGCGACTTTGACAGAGGAATGATTTGTTGATGCCAGATCAGGTGGTTTGAGTGTCTCAGAGACTGCTGATTGGAGTTCTCTGGCAAAACAGTCCCTGAAGTTTATAGAGAATTGCGCAATAAAAAAAAAAAAAACGCATTGAAAGAGCTGCAGTCATTTGGACAAAAATGGAGACTAGACGTAAGTTCTGATAGGCTACGGAGTCAAGCCTGCTAACGGAGGAGCAGCTTCTACCTGCTGGGGAGTCACCTGAGTGCACATGACTGTCATCTGACCTAGCTGCCTGATTGCTTGGCTGGTAATATGCTACTTTACTTAAGCTCGCCATTGGGAAGCTGCTCCTCTGTGCGCTCGCTCAACAATTAAGGTGCGTGGTATTCATTATCGCTGCAGACATCCAGATCAATGTTTATTTTGGGTACCGCACTTTGGTGGGGTTCATGTTGCTCTGGTCTACGATGTCATGTTTGCCCTAGCTATTCTACTACGCTGGGCGTGCTCGGTTATGAAGGCCAGCACGCGCAAGCTTATTTGTCTTAAAATGTGGCTTGTTTCGAAACATTGCCCCATGTGTTTGCTGAAGGAATCTTTGGTGTAATTGGTGTCATTTGACAAACCGTAGATTTAGAGCAGCACATACTAATCCGGATGCAGCCACGAATGCTCGACAATTCCAGTTCTCGCTTGGCAAGGCAGCATTCTCATTGTTGGTAGCTAAATAATTTCTCTACGGCAACAATCGCGATCTGCTCGCCTATTGCGAATCACCACTGTTCGACAGCTGGTCTTTTCCGGGTGCCGAAAGCATGTGGATGCTTTTAAAACGCAGTAAGTGTACTGCGGTATTATCCTAAATCGGGAACGTGTTAATTGAACCTGTATGTCTTGCAAATGTGTGTGTGCGGGAGTGCAAACATTTCATGGAAGTAATGCAGTAATATCGCATTTTGCATTTAGTGAAGTTACTCGAGCTGCTAGTTTCTCCTCGTTTTTACTCCTGGATAAGCGAAGCTTTGGAAGGAGTTTTTGTGATGACACTCGAGTGTCATGCACCAATAAATTTACTGTTTGCATGACCACGGCCGGTAAGATAAATATGATCTTGGCACGGATGACCGGTCCCTAATTCACAACGGCTTATCGAGGGGTTAAAGGGGACCTATTATGCTACATTTCCAAGTTTATATTTTGATCTTGGACTCCCCTAGAGTACTCCTGATCGTAAAAAGTCCAAAAAAGGGTCCTTATTTAGCTCATACTGCCTTCCTCAAAAAACCCCCTTTGAAGTCCATTGTAGTCTCTGCCTGAAACGCCTCGTTTGGGCGGCTCTTCCGCTATGGCCCCCCCTCCCCGTGTGCCCACTTTCTTCTGATTGGCCAGCTCTGTGGAGGGCGGAGCTGGGCGGGACGAGGCGGCAGAACGCAGTTTTCCAGATCTGCCTCCCTAGTGTGAAACCGGAGATGCGTCTGCCATTTGATCTAATCGGCGGGGAAATTCCGCAGCCAAACGCAGTACATGTGTATAGATCTAATGAAATGAACTTGTTCTAATAAATGCAGCGGCGAAAGTGGAGGACGCAGTGCGAAAGTCTGGCAGGTCAAGCTCGAATTTGCTATCTACCCACGGCTACTGTGGTGAGTACTGCGGTGTTTCTACTCTATAACTAGGATTCAGGGAAACCTAGAATCCACCCCATATAGACACATTGGTAGAACGGGTCGACATACCCAAGAATAGACCGGAGACCGTAGAAATCCGGTGGGTCTGAGTTTAGAGGGAAACAGCTTCTGCGCTGGTATATGACGGAGGGGCGAAAGCTCCAGGCTAAATGGTCTTTTTGGAAATTGCCCGTGGTAATGGTTTACTTATTGCGCCGGAATTACCAGCGTTTGCTCACGTAAAATGGGCGCGTTATGCATAGTACGCGACAGCTACAGAGCTCCGGTTATGTTATGAACATAATACAGGTTTTACAGACCATAAGTTCCGTTAGCGTGAACAGTTGCTTATGTGGAGCTAGCGAATCGATAACTTCTACAGGAGAGAATTTTGTATTCAATCTCCATCCTTTTTCAGCATTTTATTAGCTGGATTAATTTGTAAAGGGGGTGAAATTACGCCTCGGCAATGAAGAGAAATCATTTGTTATACCAGACACGTTATAGCTTGTGCGTTTCGCGTTTGCTTTTACCGCGGTAGCATCAGAGAGCTAGCCCAGATATTGGCAAAGTATTCGGCTGACCCCGGTCATGGATAAGTAAAGTGATTGTTTCACAAGCACCCTAACATGCACAAGCATCCAAACACGCACCCCAAGCTCTGCAAAACCTATGTCTGGTCTTACTGCAGCCTTTTCCAGCACCTCTCCTTATTATTGTATATATGCTGTTTTTCTCTCTTTCCCCAAGTGAGGTCTTATGGGAATAATAAACTAAACTAAACTAAACTATCCGGTTAGCTTCAACTGTAGTGGCTACAATCAGGCAATGTTAAGATGAAACTGCCACATTGATGCTTACCGAAGTAACACAAGCACACCGATCAGAATTACTGCATATAAGTGAACCAGGAGCATTTTTAAGTAGCACAGCACACGAACCAACATACAGTAGCTGGTAACCGAGCAGTCATAACAACAACAGAGACAAACCTTACCCTGCAATACAGGTTTTACAGACAGTAAGTTCCGTTATTGTGAACAGTTGTATCAAGCTTCCAAATTACAAACAAGTATAAAAAGTTAGCTTCAAATGAGGTTTTTGCTCACACACCTTCTGTTGAATGTCCCCTAATATTTCTCTTGCATATTTAGGACACAAACATTAGCAACAGTAACTTGGATATTGTGGTAGAAGAAGGCAATCTTCTCCTCCCCCTTACCCATCATCCTGTCTGTACCTGGCTATTCAACCAATCCTCTCCCATTGTTATCTTTTGAATGTCCCTCCACCCCCGATGGTCATTCACTGGTTTTCTCTGCCTTTTGTCCTTTTGTATCCAATCAGTTCAATCCTTACTGTAAAGAACAGCCCACCTTGTTTCAGTATAAATCTCTGGGCCTCCATCTTTAGGGCCTCTTGCCATGCTGGTACCAGACAGAGCCACAGACTTCAGCAGTTGGTTTTCATTGGTATGATTCACCATTTGTTCACAATTATAACAGTACAATAAACTTGTTAAAAGACTATTTGTCATAATCTCTCGGTTCTACGACAATATGTTAGCCGCAGTGCTACAGCCACATTCAAAGCAACTTACTACTGCTTCTGCGTCTGTGAGTCACGGACAGTCGCAACCGATCCAGGCTTTATCCTCAGATATTTTACAAAGCCTGCGTTTGAGGCCAGTTGTTAGTGCTAACTATCGTTAGCGGTCCTGCTAGCCACCCGTAACACGTTAGCTTCACTTACATGTCATTATTTGCTGTAATATCGTTACTTACAGCTTGTGGCTCAGAGCGCTTGATCGATGCAACTGCTTCAGGTTTGAGAAGCAGCTGAAACGCATATCCAGCGTTGAATTATCCTTTATTGACAAAGCTGTCTTTGGTGAAATGCTGAGCACAAACAGCTAACGTTCCCTTTGACCGTGGGTGTTTGCTGCCGGCAAACAAAAAAGCGACCCACTGACTTCTGGTGGCATCGTCTTTTGGAAGAGAAAATAGTTGCGCTTTTCTTTGTGTCCAAAAATAAACGGACAAGCAGCTTTGGGAGAGATACAGACAAAACTGCATCTTAAATGATCTGCAGTTCTTCCTTTATATTTCCAGAAGTAGAGAAAATAGTTTTGCTTTTCTTTGTGTCCAAAAATAAATGGACAAGCAGCTTTGGGAGAGATACTAACAAAACTGCACTTCAAATGATCTGCGGTTCTTCTTTTGTATTTCCAGAAGTGTAGATGCTACTAAGGCATAATATGATCCGCGGTTGTTTGTACCTGCTAGAATAGTTTCCGGGGTGGGCAGGTCCAGTGCCGTGATTGGCTCTGGCTAGGTTTGTATTAATTGGACGGCACAACCTGACGTCAGGTTTTGCCCAGAACTCGAGAAGATCTCGGGACGAGCTGTTCAGAGAGGAAATCACGTTCACAAAATCATGTTCTTTATTACGGCAAAACCCCTGTATCTTATGTTTAGAAACTTAACAGAGGTTGAGTGTGGACATCCAACATTATAACATTACTTATATCTATTAAAGGAAGGATCAGCATAATGGGTCCCCTTTAACGATTGTCACTTTGATTTTCTTTATGTACCGGTTGCTCGCTAGTTTCTTTGCACGGTCAGTGTATACGAGTTGCAAGCCTAACAAAACGCATCATGGACGTTATCTTACCGCGGCACTGATCGAGCTTAAGGCTTCTATCGGATCGCTTATATCCAGTCGCGTTTATGCCTGATACTTTATGGGTTGTTACAAATGATAACTTTTGGCTTCCTGTTAGGCCTAATACACTGGGGTACTATGAAGTATTTAGAGATGGCAATTGAAACTCGTGTAACAACCTCTGGGATGGATGCTACTTCTTGGTCAAGTGACTTGGTTTCAAACTGCTTGAATTAATTCGATTGGTTATCTCTACTTATACCTGGGTTCACGAACATGCCTCAAATGGATCGCCTGCTCATGTTCATCCGAGTTTTGCTCAAACAAGCTCTAAGGTTTGGTGAATTGTGGACCCAACTTCATTTGCCTTGTCTCAGGCCTATTAATATCAATTAATAGTGTATGTGGTTCCAACCCAAAAATTCTACCTAATGCTGTGGAATGATCAGGACTCGGAGTAGTCAATCCAGTTGGCACTGGAATTTCTGTTATCAAGCAGGTTATACTCAACCTTGTTTGTAAATAAATTGCTATTATGTTTGCATTACCTTTCCAATTGCCAAAGCTCTGTGTTTTCCCCATAATTTGGCCATCATGTTTTTGCATCATTGTACATGCACTAGTACCCTAGTGGGTAGAATTATGATTGCTGTGCAATTTATCTCTTGCTTGGGAAGTAAGCCTTAGGTTGCTTGACAATATCAAGTTCACGTCCTCAAAATGTGGCTGATCTTGCACACGCTCAGCAATGCCATGGTGTGGCGATATGTTGCTGATACTTCACAAATATTTTCCCTATGTCAGACAGCTAGCTTGCGCTTTGGTCATCTTCACATCATTTCATTAAAAATAGCTTTGTTTCTGCCTGCTCAGAATGTACTATAGCCTTTAAGTGCGCTAGATGGTTAACCAAAAAGCCATAAAGACCATGGTCCCTGGCTCTAAAGGCATGCTGTTATTAGCTTCTGGTCTTTGGGTTATGCCTGTTATTAGCTTCTGGTCTTTGGTTTATGCCTGCATCGTTGGCTTTTTTTGGGGGGATTCCAGCAGCTTTCAGATTCATGAATGATCTTCATATTTTGCAATCATGGTATTTTATTTTAATATCAACTTTGAGTACACAACATTATTTCATAGTATATCCCCAGCACTGCTTCCATCTGCTGCTCTCCACTAATTGCCTGGTTTTGTGTTCCCTCCATGTCTGCGGTGGGGCCCTGCCCTGAGTATGCTGCTGCTGGTCTTCACCATCATTGCCATCTGACCCTCTGCCCAAGTGCTGCTCAGTCTCCACCATCGGAACAGTCTGGTCCATGGAGTCTATCCAGCGAACTACATCTGTTCCTCATGGAAGCTGAGAGACCCATCTCTCAGTCCTGGTTCGCCACACGACTTTGCCTAGTTTGCCAGCTCTGTGGCCTCTCCCCTCATCTCTACACTCCCCACTCCTTCCGTACTGGAGCAGCCATGACCGCCGCTTCTCTTGCATCTGTCCCGACACTGAAGGCCATGGGACGTTGGTCGTCTTCAGCATATGTTCCATACCTTCACCCTGGATTCAAGGACATTATGGAGGCACAGAAATTAATGAGTAAAATCGTGTAAGATATATCTGGTATCTAACTGTAAAAATGTTTTCATGTCCAAATCACTACACACTAAGGGCCCTATCTTACGCCAGAGGCCCTAAACCCGTTATTTGGGGATTTCGCATTGTGTAAGAGGCGTTCCCCCACGTAAGTTGCTATCTTGCACAGCTGCCTATACCCCTAAAACACCAGTGCTACCCGTTACATTATGCATAGGCGTGGTTTGGGCGTTACGCCAGTTAAACCAATCAGTGTGCCAGGTGCAACTGCCTTTCGGAGCAGGCTGCGCTATCCCAAATCCTCAAACCGAAACCCGTGATGGAGAGAGGAAGGTCGCCACGTTTCTCCGTTGGCCAGTTAAATTGCCCGTGCATGAGGTCAAATCCAGTCAGGGGAGGATCTGTTTTTATTAAGTTAATCATGAATTGTATTATTATTATTATTATTATTACTTGACATTGACAAATTGTTTAATGTTTGGTATGTAGTAAAAAAAATAAATAAATCAAGCCTACGCCTTTTGTGTTGGAAACTTCAAAAAAAAAAAAAAAAAAAAAAGCGTTTATGCACTTCCAACTCCCTCTCCGTCTGAAATGAAGCATAGAACAAAATCCCATTTTAGAAAAATAAAATTAGGTATATGCACTGGCACTCAGCGGCGTAACTTTTTTTTTTTTTCCCGAGGCGGCATTTCAGAACTCTTCAGCGAATGAAGGTAATTCTGGTGACAAGTATGTGGTTTCGTCCGTTTCCATTTTCCAATCGGACAGTTGTCTATTTTTTTTACAGCAAGTTGCGTGACCTAGCTGCAAAAACAGGCGTACATACTTGTCGCCGAAATTACCTTCATTCGCAAGAGAGTTCTGAAATGCCGCTCTCGCTGGAAAAAAATTTCCGTTGCTGAGTGCTAATGCATAGGGCTCTTGTGAAAGCCCAAATGCGGGTAGCGCGTGGTTTTAGGACCCGCTACACGCTTTCCCTAAAGTGTGTGGTCAAGATAGCAATTTTAGGGAAAGCGCATAAACACGCCCACGGGCACACCTCCAGGCGCAAATAAAGGATTAGACATAATACATAGCGGGTAGTGTGGCCGCAAGATATCGTTTAGGGATAGTGGAAGCTGCTAAATGCGTAATTCACGGGTTGCGGGTAGTGGCAACGGGTAAGGCAGTGTGAAAGATAGAGCCCTAAATCTCCACTCCTACACACATTTCTGCTCACGCGTCGTCTAGCATTTCTTCCAGTCACATAGTCAGGGTATCAGCATCACAACACTATTCTACGCCATCTTACTCATCACCACTCTCACCTTCATTAATATATAAAAAACGTTTATCTCGTTTCATCATACTTGTACCAGCTTGCTGACATGCTAGATCATATTGTAGCATATTTCTCTTGAAATGGCTTCAAGAGCAATTGAGGTAACTGTCGATCTATCTCTACACATAGTATACTTCATATAGTATATTTCTCTTGTATCGGCATCAAGAGAAATCGTGCCAGCCGCCGAGCTGTTACAACACATAATACACAGCAAATAGAATATTTCTCTTGTATCGGCATCAAGAGAAATCTGCCAACCTCCGGGTTGTCACTACACATAATACAATTCATATAGAATATTTCTCTTGTATCGGCATCAAGAGAAATCGTGGCAACCGCCGGGCTGTCATGACACATAGCACACTCATATAGTGTATTTCTCTTGTATCGGCCTCAAGAAAAATTGTCAGCCGCTGGGCTGCCACTATGCATCTACTGCTCCTTAACATTTCTGCATTTCAGCTGGCCTTGCTGGCATGGTTCTGTTGGGGGGTTACTAGCAGCTCCCTGCCTTCGGTTCCTCATTCAGACAGGCAGAGATCTCTCAAAACAGAGCCATGTCGCCAGACTCAATGTGTGATTGTATGCCTGTATGCTGCCAATATTTTCTTTTTTGACGAAGTGGTCCTATCAGAAATGAAGACTTGACGGACGTTCTGATAGGCCATGGAGTCAAGCCTGCTAACGGAGGAGCAGCTTCTACCTGCTGGGGAGTCACCTGAGTGCACATGACTGTCATCTGACCTAGCTGCCTGATTGCTTGGCTGGTAATATGCTACTTTACTTAAGCTCGCCATTGGGAAGCTGCTCCTCTGTGCGCTCGCTCAACAACCCTCCTCCTCCCCAGCTCCACCGATCTATTGTATTCATTAACCCGGCTCTTTGTCTAAATTTTCGTTCTATAGCAATGTCTCTTTCCTGAGGTCATTGCTACTGTTGGCTCTGTTCCTTGGAGGGGGGTTACTAGCAGCTCCCTGCCTTTGGTTCCTCGTTCGGACGGGCAGGGATCTCTCATAACAGTGCCATGTCGCCAAACTCATTGTATGATTGTATGCCTCTATGCTACCAATAAATAGTTTATTTTTTGACGAAGTGGTCCTATCAGAAATGCATATTTTATGAGAAAGGTCAACGGAGAATGGCCTGACTGGTTCATGCTGAAAGAAGGGCAACAATAACTCAAATAACCACACGTTACAACAGTATTACACAGAGAAGCATCTCAGATGTACAATGTCATTCCCTTAAAGTGGACGTGCAACAGCAGCAGAAGACCACACCGGGTTCCTCTCCAGTCAGCCAAGAACTGAGTCTACAGTGAAAAAAGGCTCACCAAACCAGGGGTGCGTTTCCCAAAAGCGTAGTTGCTAACTAAGTGTCGTAGGAAAAAACTTTGTCCGAGCAAGTGGATAAAGTGCTCCACTGACCCTTGTAAATCTATCTCCAAAAAATGGACACATTCTCTAGAGTCTGATGTCATTGGGTTTATTGAAAGTCAATCCAGATGAAACACAAAAAACCCAGGCCGGTCCGCACAAACCACGTAGCATTCATTCTTCATCAATCCCCCCATGCCAACTGACCACCAATGGTCCGAACCCTCATATTTATTAGCCTTTTGGCACATTCCTTTGGGTGGGATTAAAAGTGACCCTTTCTACCTTATCCAACATTATTAATTCTGATTGCTACATTGTCATGTAGCAACCCTCCACTCTTAGTAACAA
The DNA here is from genome assembly GCA_029692085.1 of Gymnothorax javanicus. NCBI lineage: Eukaryota > Metazoa > Chordata > Actinopteri > Anguilliformes > Muraenidae > Gymnothorax > Gymnothorax javanicus. The sequence continues at coordinate 128,649,187 of CM056197.1, read as the reverse complement.
GTTTGCCGTTACATCATAGTGTAAATTCATTTTAGGCCTCCAGGGACACTGGAAGACCACATATGAGCCTCCCAAACTTTGGGTTCACCTGAAGTTCAGTAAGTTATCTCAGGCCATGGATGGTTCCAGAACACTCGAGTGCGCATGCTCTGGTCGTGGGCACCAGGTTTACTACCGATATGGTCATTCAGGAAGATGAGCTCATCAAGCCGGCCTTGAGCATTCTGCAGGAGCTTCTTTATCAGGTTATTTGACAGGCTTATGAGTTTTTGCCTCTTCTCAGCTCCAAACTCCCTCTCAGTAATTTTAAAGGGCTATATGAACCTGGCTGAGTTCTCTCTGTTGAACTGTGATTATAGTAATACTTTGATTTTTACAGTATTTAAGATTATTTTCCCACCACATAAGTTAGCAACTTACATAGTTCGTCCATTCACAGTCAATGGGTCCAACTATGTAAGGTAGCATCTGTGATTTTGGGAAACACAACCCAGGACGGTAGAAGATTAGAAAACTATCATTTGGTTTGATGAATCGGAATTCCTGCTGTGACATACAGATAGCAGGGGGAGAATTTGGCCTAATCTTCATTAATTCATAGATCCATCCTGCTTTGTGTCGATGGTTAAAGCTGGTGGATGTGTAATGATGTGGGGAATGTTTTCTCTGCACATATTAGGCCTATGAATACCATTAGATCATGCCATAAAATGAGGATAAATTCATGCATCCTTATTTTGTTCTTTCAATTAAATTCCCAATTATGAAAAAAAAAAAAAAAAAAAGAACAGAATTTTTCAAAAGAATGTGCGGATTCTCTTGAATTACTACTTGCAGAAAGTGTATTATGATTGAAAATATGAGTTGTTATTGCACATAGTAGCTCAAAGCAGAACCTCTCAGTGTTTCAGATCAGTGGCTCCCCCCTCAGCACCTGCAGTAGGTCCCAGCTGCAGCAGTGCAGTCTCTGTGCAGTCTGACTGAGGGAGGTTTTTGTTCGGCTCTCTAGCACTGTGTGAACGGATAGCTATATCCCCGCTGACAGTAATAATCTGCTACATCTTCAGCCTGGACTCCAGTGATTTTCAGTGTAAACTGAGTCAAAGATCCACTCCCACTGAAACGATCAGGAACCCCAGATTGGCGATCTGTGATATGATTAATCAGAAGTTTAGGAGCCTGACCAGGTTTCTGCTGGTACCAGTGGAGACGTCTGCTGTAAACCCTTTCACTGGCTGTACAGCTGATAGTGACAGTGTCTCCCAACTGAACAGCCAGATCTGCTGGAGACTGAGTCAGAACTATATCTGCCATTGATCCTGAAAAAATAAGCATTGATATGGGTGTCAAGACATGTGAATGTTATCAAAGTGAGACAAATTTTACAAATTTGACAACACTGTAATGCCACAGTTCTGTTGTGAAATGTCAGCAAAGATTGTGTACCAAAATTGTATCGATTTTTCTCACCCTGAATAAGGAGTCCCAGCATCAACAGCAGTAGTAAGTCTGACATCATCATAATGCTGCCTGTGTCAGTGTCTGTGAAAGGACTGGACGGTCACTGATCAGTACTGGGGGTCTTAAAGTGTGTGGAGCAGTGAGGCAGGACAGGTATGCAAAGCCCCTTCCTCTATACAAATCCTGTCACACACAGTTAGAGGAGCTCTGATGTGTGAAAAGCAGTGGGTCTATAGAGGGCTGAGACATGAGCTCTATTCACTATTGTTTTACTGGTTATACTACAGGGACAGGATGCCCCACCCAGCTGTGGTTGATCTTTCTCTCCTGTGTTGTTCTCTTCCCACTTTATCCTGTGTTGTAATTTGCTCAGGCGTCCTGGTGATTTGGGGGATGTATCACACGTGTGGGAAGAGGCAGGTAACTCCACTGTTTCATACAGAAAACACTTCAAATATTTTTTGCTGAAGTTCTTTTCATAGCAATCATTCATCAATTTCAGGCGATAAAAAAAATTACCTCACTTGTAAAGGCCACAGCCAATACAAGGATAGCCAGTATTCTTGATTATTGTTTTTTGTGCAATTTTGAGCAACAAAACTGCATTCTGCGATGTATCTGGACACATCTTTGGTAATGTTCCTGAAATCCTCCAGTGTTTGCAATCTCTCACCATCATACACTCTCTTCCAGGTGACCCAACTGTTCAGACCTCAGTTTGTGTGCAGACAGCATTGAGAGACTCCATCCTCCATTACTCTCCTCTCTAGAGCCACAGCCATCTAGAGACTCTCTCTGCTGCTTCAGTGGTGTTGTGTGTGACTCTCCTCTTCCTCTCTCCATCTGTACCTAATATACTGAGGGCTCTGGCCAAAGCCCAGGCTGTGAGGCCCCTTCACCTACTTCCACTGAGAGGCACCTTGTGCTCCAGTCACCTCACCTGCATTCACTGACCAGCCCCTCAGATGAGGTGAGTTTCCTCTCAAAGGCCCAGCTCTGCAGCCTGAGGCCTACCTCCATCCACCCAGCCCTGCAGCCTGAGGCCTACTTCCATCCATTCAGCTCTGCAGCCTGAGGCTTACCTCCGTCTGGCCATCCATCCATCCATCCATCCATCCATCCAGCTCTGCACCTGTGCCTACTCCATCATGGCAAGTGTTATTCATGCCCTCCTGGCTTTGCTCTGTTTGTCTATATTCTCAGAGTATGAAGTTAACCAGGAGACCCCTTTGAGTGACTGTAACAGCTTGTTTTATACACCTTACATGTCATCACTATCAAAGGTTACTGACTGTGCACAGAACTTTGTCGGCAATCAGGGGTGCTGGATGTTTGGCATGAGCCTGGTTTCAGAACACAAAAACTTTAAACATCTTTTAAGTCTTCTTCTCCTAAGTAACTGTTTTATTTCATCAAACAGCTCTTGGTCAATCACTATGAGTGGTGACCCTAAGAAAATCAAGAAGCATTTTTATTATACACACATGTTGAAATGTATTATTATGCTGATGTTGTTGATGTCAGGAAATGTGCAGCCTAACCCAGGTCCTGTGCCCGATGTGATGTCACTACAAACCCCAGTTGATTTTTTAAATAGGTCCAGTATTGGTTTTGTACACATGAATGTGAGAAGTCTCTTGCCCAAAATTGATATGGTTAGAATCTGGGCCAAATCAACCAATGCTGATATTATGGTTTTATCTGAGACATGGCTGAGTAGTTCCACTCCTGATAGTTTTATATATATGGATGGGTATAATATTTTTCGTACTGATCGCTGTGCTAAAGGTGGAGGGGTGGCTATCTATATCAAAAATAGCTTTCAGGCAACAGTACAACTATCTAAGTCTGTGCCTAAACAATTTGAACTGCTTATTTTGAAAGTTGAATCCACGAAGAGCCGTGTAATATCTGTTGCGGGATGTTACAGACCTCCTTCTGCATCAAAGGATACTTTATCCTCATTGTCTGACTGCTTATCATCTATAAACTATAATGAATTGGTTTTAATGGGGGATTTAAATTGGGACTGGTTAACTCCTGCCTCTGATTCTTTTAAATACTTCTGTGATTCAGCACATTTGGCCCAAATCATAGACTCACCAACCAGGCCAAATAATAAACATCCTGAGAAGTCAACGCTGCTTGATTTGATTTTTAACCAACGTTCGCAGAAATATAAAAGCTACTGCTGTTTTTGCAAATGATGTTAGCGATCACTGCATAATTGCTTGTGTGAGAGACACAAAGCTTCCAAAGTGTAAACCACGTATTATACTAAAGAGAAAATTTAAATTATTCTGTGAGCAAGCTTTTTTAAGTGACCTTTATCTCTGTGATTGGACCAGAGTAAATTTGATCCCAGAGCCCGAGATAGCATTGCAATATTTTAAATCATTATTGTTGGACATTATAAATGGACATGCTCCTCTTAGAAAATACAAGATTAAAGGACGTGATAACCCGTGGTTTTCAGAGCAACTGTCTGAGCTAATTCATGAATGAGACCTTGCTTGGGCAACTGCAAGAAAATCCAAAAATAAGTTAGACTGGCAACATTTTAGGCATCTGAGAAACAAGTGTGTCTCTCAAATACGTAAAGCTAAAGCAGATTTTTATGTTAATGAAATATGTGATAGCACAAACAACCCTTCTAAATTTTGGAAGATGATTAAATCATTGTCTTCAGGCAAAAGGGACACTGTACTTCCGAATACTTTAAAGCTGAATGATGAGATCATTACAGACAAGAAAAGTATGTTAGATTCCTTAAACCAGCACTTTATATCTTCTGGTTTGTTGTTTGAGCAGGAAATGAAACAAGAGATGAGTCAAGTGGATTACTCTCTGTCTGGTGAAAATGTACCTTGTGATTTTGATCTTGCTCTCTTTACTAGAGAGGAGGTATACAATGCTCTCATTAAGTTAAATACCAAGAAATCCTCTGGTCCTGATGGGTTAGACCCATATTTTTTGAAAATTGCTGCTGAACATATTGCAGAACCTTTGACATACATTTTCAACCTGACTATAGAAACTGGAATAATTCCTAGAGTATGGAAGTCAGCATATGTCACTCCTTTATTGAAGGGTGGTGACCGATCAAATCCTAATAATTATAGGCCGATATCTAAACTGTCTGCTTTAGCCAAAGTTTTAGAAGAGCTTATAAGTAACCAGTTGAAAGATTTTCTAACAAGAAATAGCATTTTAAATGAATTGCAGTCTGGTTTCAGAAAAAAACACAGTACTGTCACTGCCACCATGAAAGTCTTAAATGATCTCATAAGTGCTATTGATTCTAAAGAATACTGTGCTGCATTGTTTTTAGATCTGTCAAAGGCTTTTGACACGGTTGACAATTTGGTATTGTGCCAGAGACTGCGCGATATTGGAATGTCTTCAAAAGCTGTCATGTGGTTTGACAACTACTTGAGCGGCAGAACACAAAGTGTTCAGGTTGATGGTGTGTCTTCCAAACTTTTGTTGACTCAAAATGGTGTCCCCCAGGGGTCCATATTGGGTCCAATTTTATTTACTATTTATATAAATGTCTTATGTCAAAACGTAACTGACGCCAAATTTCACTTTTATGCAGATGACACTGTTTTGTATTGTTCTGCTTTATCATTAGCAAGTGCCATAGAAAAGCTACAATCTTCTTTTAATGTTATTCAGAGTAATCTTAATCAATTAAGACTTGTGCTCAATTCTGACAAAACTAAAATGATGTGCTTTTCAAAATCAGGGAAGACAGATGATGTTTGTCAGATTGTTACACAAAAGGAGAAAGTGATTGAATGAGTTTCAGTCTATAAATACTTGGGATTTTACTTGGATGAAAATCTGTCTTTTAAATACCATATTGAGTGTCTTACAAAGAAACTCAGGGTTAAACTGGGTTTCTACTATAGAAACAAAAGTTGTTTCTCCTTTGAGGTGAGAAAAAGACTGATTCAGGCAACTTTTGTATCAGTACTTGACTACGGTGACATCTTATACATGCATGCAAAGCTCTCCTCTCTGAAAATGCTGGATTCAGTGTATCATGCAGCATTAAGATTTGTAACAGATTTAGGTTTTCGTACTCATCACTGTAGTCTTTATGAGAGTGTTGGCTGGCCTTCTCTGCACAATCGCAGATGGGATCATTGGTATTGTTTTCTTTATAAGGCCATCCTGTATGACTTGCCTCCTTATTTATGTTCTCTCTTGGCTCCTAAAGTCAACACTAAAAGCTGTAGTCTCAGGCTCGATAGATTGATAATGTACGCTATTCCCCGTACGCGGACTGTCTTTGGGGAAAGTGCCTTCAAAGCATTCGCACCCTCGTCCTGGTATAAATTACAGAATCATCTTAAATTGGACTACCTCCCAAGTATGGCAGATTTTAAAGCTAGGATCAAGGACTATTTGACTACTGCATGCTCATGTCCTCTTACCAAACGCAGTTGGTGATTATAATGTAATGATGTGATTTGCCAAACTGTTTTAACTGTTTTTATGTTTGTTTGTTGCTGTTATTTCAAGTGTGTACTTTATGTGGAACTACTGTGCTGCTCTCTTGGCCAGGATCCCTTTGCAAAAGAGATTCTGAATCTCAATGGGGTTATTCCTGGTTAAAAAAAGGTTAATAAATAAATATATTCACCTTGTACATCTGAGCGATTGTTGTAGAACTGTTCATATACCACCTGGTTTCCCATAACCCACCTATCAGCCAAATGACATAAGACATGTTCAGGAACAAGACTTCATGCCTAAAAACCAGTAACAAACCCAATAGATTAGCATTGGCAGCGACGCTTTAGCTGAGCCAAACCCCACCTCCACTGGATGCCACATCACTAGAAATATGTCTCTTTTACTGATGAATCCAGATTCTCCCAGCATAACACAGACGGCCGATAACAGATGTGGTAAAGGTTATGCTGTATGCTGCGTGCACCAGGTCAACCGTTAGGGTGGCGGAAATGTGATGATCTTGGAGGGCATTTCTTAGGGGTGTAACGATTCTGAATCAATGTTTTTTTAAAGCGTTGTAAGTAGTAACACCACCTGCTGCCATGGGGTGAACATCCGAGCTTTCCCTTTTCCTTTATTAACCCCCGTGCTGTCCTGAACGAAAGTGCCAAACATCAAAGGGCATGGGAAATGCTTCCGGAAAAAAACTTGACTGACATCAGTATTTTTCGGCTACGTGCTGAAAGGAGCCAAGCAAATGACAACAGAATCGTCTCCTATTAACCCATTAGGCAACTCTAAGAAAAGTAAACCTGTTCCCGTTTACTTTGCTTGATTAGCAATCAAATGGTGGATTCGTTTACTCTTTAAGTTGAATGAGCAGAGCTGTTTATTAAGACAACATGTTTGATTGCTGCATTTTTTAATTTAATTGGCCATAGAACAGCACTGCATGAACACGATTGCCATTGCCACTCCATTTCGTGTGACTGTGATAATTTGTGGCTCACATTCATGTTTCATCCGCTTTACAGAATGTTTTCCACCTTGTGTATTTTTTAGACGCATAAAATCCAGGGCAATCTTATAACAAATCTGTTTTAAATTAATCTTGAATAATGTTCTAAAATGCTACAATGAGAGATATAATTCAGAGGAAGATGTTTTCTAATTATTCTAATTATTAGCATTCTTTCAATCTAACACCGTAGCCCAGTTAGGTTTGTCTGCTTTTCACCATCACATCTTAATCGTTATAGGCTACTGGCTAAATTGCTTGATTATTTAGGCCAAGTACACGGGAGCAGATTTAGGGAAGGGCGGAGCACCTGCCATTAGCGAAATCTAAACTCAGGCTTCTTCCCGACGTCATTTTAAATAGTTGAAGCCGCTTCCGGTGTGCATGTTTCAAGAAATTACACGCGACTGCCTACACACCCCATGACGGCAAGTGGTCTCATCTGTTCAACATCACCACATGCCAACTCTGCATTTCATCTCTAATTGTAGGATAAGAGTACCACACACAACCTCCAGCAAAATCGAAAAAAATCACAACTTTTTCGGCTTAACCCTTAAATGCCCCCTGTGACAAATTTGTCACACGATTTTGGGGGTTGTCAAAACCACTGACCCCACATAAATTTTGCAACCTAATGCCCATAGTGACATATTTAGACCATCAGTGCTGCCATCTGATGCATAAAAGTGGAACTGACACTACACTGGCTGCACCAGCTAACATTTCCAAAATGGCCGCCCCCATGGTGGAATCCACACGATAGATCAGCACCCATTCATCACTGGATAAAGTAGACAAACAGGTAAGCTAATGAAAAATAAGCTATGCCTAATACTTCAGCTATATGTCAACTACCAAAACAATGATGGACAAAAGTTCTTTTTATAGCCTAGAAACTTAGAGTGACATATATGTCACAAAACTAAAATGAGGTCAAAGTTCACCAAGAATTAAAAATTGCTATTGGGTTGTTATTAGCCCCTCCCCAGGACATATTAACAGAATACATAGATTTTTCTTTCAACTTTTACTATAGTTGGGCATTTAAGGGTTAATGGTTAGATACCAAGTGAAATATTTGGGTGTGTAAAAACGTCGAGCGCACATCCAGTTAAGAGAATTTACACTTTTAATTTAATTTCTAGAGCAGCTGTACATATACTAGTTTATAAAGGTGGCAGCCATAACACTGTTGACAATACTGGGGCATGCGCAGCGTATGCATAATTCGCAATATCACATAGGCACGCGCATGCAGCGAGGGCAAGCGCTCTGTTTCCGTGCGCTAGTTTGTTCAACACCAAGCCGTTTGTGTCATTGTGGGGTGTTGTTGTTGTTCACATCTGTGCCTCTGCTTGCATAATAATTTGCGTACTTAAGCTTGCCTAGCGCCTAACAACATTATGTTCGGGGCTTATATTGAAGTTGGCATTATGATATAATTCTAGTGATGATGTGTCGGTGTGCAGATAATGCTGTTTCCCTGGGTTGGGGCAGAGCAATCGATATACTCAGAGTGGCGACACTCCCATAGGACTCCGTTGTAAAACATGGCGGACAGAATTTGCTTTGTTACGGCTGACGAACCGCCACTGATTGATAATAACTATCATAGTTGCAACTTGCATAGTAGCTAGTGCAAATAGTAGGCTATTGGTTTTGCAGTTCTTCTGCGCAGGCTACTGGCGGCTCTGTGTGCGTGCGTGTGTTTCTCTGTCACAACATAGGCATAGTAACCGAGATAAGGAACTAATTAAGATTTGTTAATTAGTTAATTAGCCCACTCTAACTTAGTTACCAGCCAGAGGATAGAAGTAATCAGACAACTGAACTGCAGTGTAAACATTGATTAGAATCTGGGCTTGTTTATGATCCTGCTAAAAATGCAAGGTGATACCACAGCTGGATAAGGTACAATTAGACTCTGTGTACACACTTTTATTCTACACACTTTATACACATATCCACAAGGAGTCTTGAGGTAGGCCTCTATTCTATCCCAATTTGCTCGAGTATAAAGAAGAAAACCCCTCCAAATTTTTATATGTTGTAGTTGACATATAGGGCTACATTTTTCATATGGTGTCAAAGAGGTGGGCGTGTCCCACAGTGTCAATTTCAAGATCAAAATATAGGTCAAGAGGTCATCCAACTCAAAAGTACCCAAATGCACAAACAAATGCCAGATTTAGATTCCTTGTGGTCTCCCCTTTACAGAAATACCTTGTTTTTCAAAATCGGACCAGTGGTTGCTGAGTTACAGCAATTTGAAATTTGGCGGCCACGCTTTTTTTCGTGAAAAAGTGAAAAATATAAATTGCGATATCTCGAAAATCGTTGGTCCGAGAGAGACGAAATTTGAAATTCAGGCTTTTCTGGCCATGAATTATCTGTATACCAAATTTCATATAAATTGAAGGGGCTGAGGTTTAAAAATGCAATTTTTTTTGGGTGATCTGACCCATATAGGGTAGCCTTTTAGGTTTTTGGCAACGCCCCCCTTCACATTTCAGTCGCCCCCTGACTGTTTTGAAGCTGGCGCCAAAGGTCTTTCAGCAGCAACTTGGTTGTTCTAGGTGGTCTCCCATCCAAGTACTGACAAAGCCCACACCTGCTTAGTTTTAGCCACATGGCTAGAGCAGATTGAATAGTGGTATGGCTGCTGGCATTCTCACTCAATTCAGAATCGTTACACCCCTAGCATTTCTCATCTGCTAAAAGCAGATCTGTTGGTCATCACTGGTCACCAAACTGCATGGCAGTACATTGGCAAGGTCTTGATAAATGCAGCTAATCCCTTTCCTGCTGGACCATGATGACCTTGGGTTTCTGCAGCAGCATAATGTTTGTCCTCTTGCATGAGTTACAATGGCCCAACAGAGAGACAACAATGTGAAGTCACTGCTACGACCTGCATCTGCTGCTAATTTTTCACCCTCTCGACACCTGTGGGACCAGTTGAGCAGAGCTGTTGGAACAAGACGCCCCCAGTCAGTGACTTTCCATCAGCTGACCTATGCGCTCCAGGACGAATGGGTAGAAATTCCTCAAAAATTAATAACCACCGTTAACTCTTATTCAGTCCTTGTGTCACCATTTTAAGAGCTCTATCAAGGCCAATCATGCTCTCTTCTGAACTTTGTCTTTAAGGGTGTCTTTTATTTTTTGCCACAGTGAATTTGGAAATTGGTGAAATAGTTCATTTAAAATCTTTAATTGCATTCATGAAACTTGACAACTTATTTACAGAAGCTTGTTGGAGCAATATTTTAGTAATTAAGAAAGAAGTCTTATGTGTTGAGTTATTTCTGTACGTAAGAATTTGAAGGTGAAGCATTCGACTGCTCTTCTCCCAGTTTTACTCCTATTCTAATCAAAACGTTCGTCATTTCCTCTGAGTTGATCAGCATTGGTCACTCAGAACTCAAGCACAGCTGAAAATTCATGAGTTCGGCTGATCTGCGCTCGCAACAAAGCATCTTAATTGTCGTTCCTAGATTCCCCAGCAGGGGGCTGACAGAACACAGTCAGGCAGCCTCTGTCTGTGCAGCAGGCAGGTTTTTGCACGGCCAGTCACTCTATCACTGTGGTGGACTTTCGGTGGCGGGAGTAAACGGGAAATTGGAAGTAAGTCGCAGCTAAATAAGATTATCAACCTTTACTTTGAAAACATTCGAAGAAGCTCTGAAAGTTTTTTGAAACATAAAATTTGTACAATTTTTCCCACTTTGTTTCCATCAAAGGCTACTCGACAGATTCTATTTTGTTAGAGCTGAATCACTTAACGGAAGGTATACAAGAAAAATATGAAAGAAAAAAGCTTTGAATTAAAATATTTTGACAAGGATACAACCCCGTTAAAGGATATTTTTCCGCAATTTGATAACTCCGTGTTTATTGTGAAATAATGAAAGACGAAAGAGGACGGCTGCTTGTCTTTCGCATTGGTCTTTAGTCAGAGGTTTTTGTACGGCGGGTTAATGAGTCTGTATCACTGTGGTACACTTTCGGCGGCGGAACGAAACTGTCAATTGGCCGTAAGTATTTTATCTTTGAGCGACATCCCTATCAACGTTTTTGCTTGCTTTCTTAATTTCATGAAATTTCCCGAGTTTTGATATGCATGAAATGTGAATATGCTTTTTATTTATGAAGAAGCAAAACAGAACGGATATTTTTAGATTGAAAATTGATTTCAAATCATGTTAATGTAGACCTTGTTGACGTCAAGCAATCTCTTTTATCTGATTGATTTTAGGATAAGTAAGCGACTGCATGATCCCATCTTACACTCGAGATATATGAATGATAAATAAATTGTATTGGCTGACTTCGTAACGACGGGATCACAGCGTGTTTGAGGGCTTAAACCTGTTGACACGTCTTAACTGTTTGCTGAAATTCATACATTCCGTTCTCATTCATGTGAAATAAAATTGGTTTTCTCAATAATTAAGAATTGGTACGTAGAATCGGTATGTAATCGAACGCTATACATTTTATGATATCCATCGCCGTTCGCCATATAGTTGAAGCGAATATTTAAACCAGGTCTTACTTATATTGCATGAAGTATGGGCTACAGATTATTGTTATTTTAACATAAGCGTCATATGAACAAAATGCTGAATACATTACAAACGTCTCCTCTGTTTTACCGACCCCACTTCTTAACATTTTGCTGTCGACAGCGTGTCTGAATCCTCTAGATGAAGTGGGGAATTTCCGAATAGGATAAAGTTGGTTACTAAATCAATTAGCTACTGTTTACAAACGTTTTCATTTTTTTCTTTTGTTTTTTAATGTTAAATGAGAAGGAACTCCGAAGAAAGATCATAACATCTAATTTATTCAGATTTTTTTTACGTAAATAAATATTTGTAAACAATTGTAAATGTTCAATTACAACACTGAAATATTTGACAGTTCAAGCGAGGTAGAGGCTAAGCAAAATGTGATCGCAACCATGAAAAAAATAGTGCTGTGTGAGCTGTCCTCGCGAATTGTCACATATTCAGGGATGTGAAATGCCTGCGGAAATGCGGGAAATTGCGATTTTCATACTTTATTTCCGAGCTAAAAAAAAAGAAGTTATTTTTGCGGCTTTGTCCGAAAAGTAATTTCTTTTGCGCAAATCTGTGCGCGAAATTGCCGGGATTTTAAAACAAACCGGATACTGATAACTCGATGCAGGCTCCGAACAGTGATCCTGCTGTATAAATTGACTGCGCGGAGATGTAGCTTAGTTTACGCGCCCTGCCTTCAACAAAGTTAAAGTTGGAGCGATATCATCAATCATGGTCCTTGACTACCGCTTAGTTCTTGTGTGTCCTTTATGGAAAACTGAACTACAAGTTATGTGAGCGAACTGACTTTCTAAATATTTCTGTGAAAATGATGGATATGATATGTAACCCCCTGGCTTTATTCAAGATTGGAAAGTGCTGTATGAGACACTGGCATTGAAAATTTTCTTCCCCTGCTAGTGATTGTACATGAAGACCACAGGGGAAGAAGGGCACATGTCACACTTTACCCATTTTCAGAAAATACAATTTGAAATTTGAAATACAACTTCTTAATGATTTCTTTCATCATTGTAATTTTGTTAGGCTACATCAGATAAAACAATCCCTTCCAAACATATTGTGTGTAATATATTATGCATTCAAGAATTATTTTCTATGAAATTATGGGGGAATTTTAATGAAAGGTCAATTCGGATATGTGCCCGTTTTCCCCTGAAAAAATCAGTGATTTTAATTCACAAAAATTGATGTCTGTTAGCAGCTCAGAAATCAACACTGCTATCGTAATGACCTTGTCTGCCACTTTTAGATAATGTTTATGGTCTTTGCGCCTCACTACTGCAGGCTGACAGACTTTGCAATAGTATACCCCTGTGCCTAAGTCCCATGAATAACTGCCACACTTGGGGACATGCCACTATCAATATCATGCTGACAAGGTAGGGATTTCTTTGCTTTGAGTTATTGCCTGGCTCTAAAAGTTTGAGTAGTGAGAGAGAAGACTTTCAATTAGCCTTTCCCAATAAAGGCATCAGTAATAAACCTGGATCAACTAATGAAATTCAAACTCAAAATCTGAAGTTTGACCCTTCTCATTCCATCATTTCACTCTAAATCCACTGAAACTTTTGTTCTCTATCAGGGCCACTCAAAATTTGTATGAACAAAATCTGAAAAAAGCAAGAATTGAAATTGAAATTTACACAACTTTATTGTATTCAATGAATTGCATCACTCATCATCTGAGTCAGACAGAGGCTGATGAAGGGTGTTTGGGAGGCTCAGGCTGCCATAATGGGGAAGAGAATCATCCCCTGTACTGCTTATCTATGCTTTCTTATAGAGAGTGACTTGTGCCCTTTTTGGGTAACCTTGTCTGTTGGGTAACCTTAATCTAAGGCAATCTAATCTAACCTTAATCTAAGGCAAATGCACTATAGCCAAGGGGGCATAACTCAAGAAATTTAATTTTGTGGCATGTGCCTTTCTTCCCCTGTGCTCTTCACATACTTAAATGGTAAGCACCCGAGCGAGACTTGGTAATTTTTTTATTTGATTCTTTTTTTTTTTTTTTTTGGACAATCATGAGGTGTTTGTATGGTGTGAAAATGCACCAGATTGCATGAAATGCTTTTCCAATTTAAAAAAAAAAGGTTTCTGGGGTTGGATGCCAAGACCCCCTGAGTAATCCAGACCCTGAAGGGGTTACACTGCAGTACCTCGAGCTGCAGGTATATTTTACTCTTTTTTCCAAACCCTGTTCACAACCCTGCATATTTGGAAAATATTTGGTCACAGAATAGAAACCTTAAAAATGTCAGTGTCGATCATATTGTTCAACATAAAGCCATTACTGACACTGGACTTTCTAAATATGACTGTATCGTATTCATGTCTAACTGTAAGAACAGAATGATTGACACATGGGGGCGTGTCCACTGTCTGACCTCACGTCTCTGCTGCGTCTCCCAGGTGACACAATCCCCGCCCTCACAGTCCTGCCCCCCTCCAGTGAGGAGCTGAAGCAGGGAAAGGCCACACTGGTGTGTCTGGCCAACAAGGGCTTCCCCTCAGACTGGACTCTGCGCTGGAAAGTGGACGGTACCAGTAGGAGCTCGGGCGTGGCCGGGAGCGTGGGGGTCCTGGGGAAGGACGGCCTGTACAGCTGGAGCAGCTCCCTGACTCTCAGTGCGGGCGACTGGATGAAGGCGGGGTCACTGACCTGTGAGGCCACAAAGGGCTCCCTGTCTGCCCCCCCTCAGACACTGAGGAGAGACCACTGTACTGAGTAGCTCACACACTCTGATCACACTGTTTTTACCCTGTTCTGCTCCTTACTGCTGTCACACTGAGCTGAGCCTGTGTGTGAATCCTTCCTCCAGCCTGAGCTTTCAGTGCTAATATCTTACATGTGCTCTGCTTGTGCTCTTCAACACATATGCACACACACCTTCTTATCTGTGTTTGTGTGTGACTGTGGGAAATAGCTGTTAGACAAATGTGATCAATATCACTGACTTAATAAAGATTCTCTGAAGAGTTTAAAGTTGTCCTGTCTCTCCTTGTAAAAACAGCTTCTGATGCCCCTCGAAAAATCTGTTCTGAGTACTCCAAGGCAGTGGCCCTTGTGCGGATAAAATCACAATATTATTAATGTCAGGAAAAATGAACCCGAAAATTCAAGAGTTGAAAAAGATAAGGGGCGTAGAAAACTATTTTAATAGTCAAAGAAGTTTTCAGTGGTTTCATTGTAAACAGATATTCATCTGCAGATCTGCACAGTGTAGTTGAGATAAGAGTGTGGAGAAACAAAAATAAATCTGATCTTTGTGTTCTAGTCATTGACACTAATGAAATGATAAATATTTTTCATCAAAATAAAGTTAAAAAGTAACTATTTTAAGCAAAGAACAGTGATCCATAGCACATCTTCAATACATATTATGTTTGCATAACTTGATTCAGATATTGAAATCCCGTAAAGGAGGGGTCTGAAGAGAGGAGCAGTGATGTGTGCAGTAACTGATCTGGGATCAGTAAAGGAGGGGTCTGAAGAGAGGAGCAGGGATGTGTGCAGAAACTGATCTGGGATCAGTAAAGGCTGAAAGAGGAGCAGTGATCTGGGATCTGGGATCAGTAAAGAGGGGTCTGAAGAGAGGAGCAGTGATGTGTGCAGTAACTGATCTGGGATCAGTAAAGGAGGGGTCTGAAGAGAGCAGCAGTGATGTGTGCACTGTGCTCAGATCAGTTCAGTACAGCAGGATGTGAGCTCAGCTCACACTAACCCCCTGGGGTCGGCCCAGACACCTGGCCACAGTGCTGCTCTATTCTGAGATTGAGTCAGTCCCACTGAGGGACAGCAGAACCAGCCTGTCCCGCCCTGCAGATGCAAATCTGAGTTTCAGCCCCACAGCTCACAGTTTCTCAGCCCAAAATACCCCAGCACTGAGACAGCTGTTTGAACATGAGGAGGTGGGGGGTTTATTTCTGTAGTGGGGTGAGAGAGGGAGGGGTGAACCTCAAAGAAACATTTTTTTCTTGAAAAATCCCATGAGAGATTTACAGCAAAGAGTTAAATCTGTCAATGCGATTCAGTCCAGTGCAGCTGACAAACTGACTGGATCCTCACATATGATATTAACTAAACTAAAACATCCTTCTGAAAGTTCATTTGTAATCCCATTCATTCCTCTTCTGGGAGACACACACATCCTCTGCACTATGTGATGCTGCGATGTTGTGGTACAGAAGTGTGTGTGTGTGTGTGTGTGTGTGTAGTTCAGTTGCAGCTCTGCTTTGGGTTCTGTATCTGACACAGAGCAGCTCCTCTTCAGCACAGAGTGGTGTGTATTCAGGGCTGTGGCTCGTCATCGCCCCCTACAGTCCTGCTGGTAATATTGGTGTCAGAGATCAGTGGCTCCCCCCTCAGCACCTGCAGTAGGTCCCAGCTGCAGCAGTGCAGTCTCTGTGCAGTCTGACTGAGAGAGGTTTTTGTACGGCTCTCTAACGCTGTGTGAACGGTAAGCTATTACACTGCTGACAGTAATAATCTCCTGCATCTTCAGCCTGGACTCCAGTGATTATCAGTGTAAACTGAGTCCCAGATCCACTCCCACTGAAACGATCAGGAATCCCAGACTGACGAGTTGTGGCAGAATATATCAGGAGTTTAGGAGCCTGACCAGCTTTCTGCTGATACCAGTTGAGGCAGCTGCCCACACTCTGACTGGCTGTACAGCTGATAGTGACAGTGTCTCCCTGCTGAACAGCCTGAGCCGCTGGAGACTGAGTCAGAACTTTATCTGCCATTGAACCTGAAAAAGGTAAGAAGGGAAATTGATTTCAATACAGCTAAACCCTGTCATATGATATGCATCACAGCAGCACGTTTGATTGTAAAATAAAGACAACTCCACTAAAAAGTTGAATTAGTATTAAATAATAAAAAATGGATCCATGTTTCTCACCCTGTATAAGGAGTCCCAGCATCACCAGCAGTATAAAGTCTGACATCATCATAATGCTGCCTGTGTCAGTGTCTGTGAAAGGACTGGACAGTCACTGATCAGTACTGGGGGTCTTAAAGTGTGTGGAGCAGTGAGGCAGGACAGGTATGCAAAGCCCCTTCCTCTATACAAATCCTGTAACACACAGTTAGAGGAGCTCTGATGTGTGAACAGCAGTGGGGCTTTTGAGGGCTTAGATATGTGCAATTGTTATAGTTTTTTCTGACCTAAAACAATTGACTAATGATGGACAGGTGCCTATGGGCTGAGTTTCTGAAATGTAATATTTATTCCTCTGAGTTCTAATGGAAGTTTGAATGCAAAATGTTATTTTTAATGATAGTGAACAACACAGGAACTGATTCAGACCCAGTTTAACCAAGTGAAATAAATCAAGTGACAGTTTAGGAGAGAGTTTATTTATGTCACTATGAGCAGGTCCTGTTTTCTTATTCGAAACTGTGTAGTTTTCAGATGTTTAGCATGAAAAGACTTCTGTTATCAGGGGATACAGGGCTGACTATGGAACTACAATCTAAAATTCAACCCTCTGATTGCAGTCTGTTCAGTTTGAGATAGACTTTGGTGTAAAAGTTGATCAGAGCCCTTCTGGTTCAAAGCATTCTCCAGTTAGTGGAAAAAGGTGATTATGAGATATAAGATGAAATCTGATTAATATTTGTCCAAGGATATTATATATCAAAGATATCATTCCCAACCTTAATGCTGGGGCTGGAAATTGTTCCCCATTTTTATCCAAACAATCAAAATGTGATTACTAGGTATTTCCTTTGGTTGCTAGACCATGAGCAGGAACTGAGCTGTTACTGGAAAAAGACCAAAAGGCTTCTGGGATATTTAGTGTTGCCAAAAGGTAATGAGGCTTAGTCAAACTGTATTATACTTTCATTACCTTTCATTATGTTATTTGAAAACGCACCGACGGGTGCCAGATTATAGGGAAAAAAATCTGAATAACTGCTTGGAGCAACAACAAATGCAGATGCTTCCATGCATTTTCCAGACATGTTTTGGATCCACTCGTCCCCTTAAAGGCAGACGGTTCACTGCAAATCTGTGTGATCATCTCTATATCCTGCGATGATGCGTTCATACCATGATGGGAGTGATCTCTTCCAGGATGACAATGGCCCAGGTCTCACAGAGCAAGGGACCACTGAAAGGTTTTTATAATCTTAAACATGTGTAGCTTAATGAAAATTCAAGCAGGAAGACTATATCCCTGCACATGCGTCGTAAGTCTTCAGCATAGATTCCAGCTTGTCCTTTTAATTATACTGGGCCGTTATTAACCAATCAGAATCTTACACGGCGTCGCTGGATCAATCATCTGCTTACCGTCAACCTTAAAAGTTTTCTCTATCCCTGCAGTCGTTCAGCTGTCAACCAGTTTTGATGCGATCTGCAACCCTCCTCCACCCCAGGACCATCCTCTGAAGAACACCCAGACTCTGAGTCCTGGACCGTCCAAGCCCTGTCCTGCTGTCCTGATCCTGATTCAGTTCAGTTCCATCCTCGTGAGTTTGTGTAAGTCGTGTGTTTGTTTGCTCTTGAAAAGTGATCATGGGGATCTCTCTAATGCAATACCGGATTAAAATAGGAACGTTTATTCAACCTAACAAGTCCCGGAAACGATGTTTTGGACTTAAAGTGGATGGTTGTTCAGCTTCGTTAAGTTTGAAGCTACTTGTTGTTTTCGGTGTGCTATTGGTGACGTGTGGGTCGGTCGAAGTAAACCCAGGCCCTAGAGGTCCCAAATCTCAACAAACGTTAGTTCAGGACAAGGATGGTTCATTAAATATTGACCAGGAGTCGAGCGACGTTCTTACCATGCTGAGAGACATTAAGAGTGATATTAACCAAATGAACAAAAATTTTGACAAGCTAAGTGCAAAGATTGACAATATGGCGTTTGAATTTAGTAAGCAGGTTGATTTGTTGCGATTCGAGATCAAAGATCTAAAGTCGATAATGGAAAGTATGGAAGAGCGCCTTGAAGAACTGGAATCTCGCTCAAGAAGAAATAATCTTTTATTTCACATATTGAGCGGGGAAATGGGAGAAACTTGGGATCAGTCGGAGGCGAAAGTCAAGGATTTTATGAAAGGCTCCCTGGGGATGAGTGACGAGGAGGTCGACAAAACGGTGATTGTTAGAGCTCACCGCTTAAATTCTAGGACGGCAGGGTCACCGATAATAGCAAAGTTTCTGAAATCTACGGACAAAAGCAAAGTGTTTATGTCTGCTCGACAGAATGCACAGGGCGATGATGGTGTTCACGTTTTGGAGGATTTCCCTAGGAAGGTGAGAGAGGAGCGCCGTTTGCTTTCCCAGTGGTTCGTCAAGGCTCGTAATGAAAATAGACGAGTCAAAATGAGACAGAATAAACTGATTGTGGATGGAGTGACTTTCAGGTATGATAGAGTAAATGACACAATCGTCCAGATTGCTGGGAAACCTTCTGACTTTCACAGGTCTGGCGAACCAACAGGACTCAGTAGGCCCTTAAGTGGTGCTTCGTTTACATCGAGGGACAGAAATGGTACTGACGTGTCAGGGGACGCCGCTCTGAACACGGACTATAATTGATATGGTGGCCAAGGCCCGTTTTGCGAACAGAAACATCTCTCGATTCTATCTTGGAATATCGAAGGTTTGCGGAAATATATCTCTGATAAGGACTTTAAGTGTTATTGTTGTAATTTTGATATAATTAGTTTGGGTGAATCATTTGTGCGCGATTCAAATGACTTTGCGAATTTTTTGGAAGACTATACCACATTTAACTCTGTTCGAAAAAAACTTCACCACTTGGGTCGGTATAGTGGAGGTGTGACAGTCTTTGTACGAGACATATTGGTCAAGAAAAATGTTATTTGTAGGCTGTATGAATGGTTTGAAAACTGCGTTGTGTTGCTTTTGTGTGCGACATGTATATCACGGGAAATGGATGTTATAGTCGTTTTACCGTATTTGTCTCCAGAAGATTCGCCTATTTATAAGAATAGTGACCATGACGGTATATCTATGTTAGATGAATATTTATTTACCATATCAGCTGATCACCCTGATAAGCATATCTTTGTTGCAGGGGATTTGAATGCTCGAATGAAAAATTTCATTATAGAGGATAATCTAGATTTTTTGTATGCTTCTGAGGACTATCCCAGCGATAACTTTGATCTACCACGCTCATCGAAAGATAACGAAGTATTAAACAACTATGGGGTAAAACTCATGAACTTTGCCAAATTTATGGCATACATGCACTAAATGGTAGGTTGTTTAATGATGCAAGTGGAGAATTTACATGTGTTACACATAATGGGGCAAGTGTGGTAGACTACATCTTAGCATCTTCTTCTATGTTTCCCCTTATCACAGATTTTGGAGTGGGCACAAAGGACAACTCTTGTCACTTCCCTCTGCATTGTTCTTTTGATTTGGATCTCAGCACTCTTTATAACCATGATATATATCAGTCTTTGCCTCAGGATCAAATCAGATCAAGTGATTATAGTGAAAAGTGGTTTAAATATGTATGGTGTAGTGATGATGAAGGTATATTTCTGGACAAATTTAGTAGTTCTCTTCATGATTCATTGCTTGCTCTATATGATATTATCAATACTAATACTGAGAGTGCTTTAGAATTTTTAGTAGAAATTATCCAAGATGCAGCAAGTCATACTAGAAAATTGTACAAAGGGTCATTTATCCCTAAACAACACTCTCAACCCCCTTGGTGGGACCAGGAGCTGGAGCAAATTAAGCATGATAAATACAAAGCTCTTCGGGAGCATAGAGATCATAATATGGACATTAGTATTTTTAGACACTTGCGGCGCTTATTCAAAACTATATTTTCCAGAAAAAAGGAACATTATTTGCAGTCTCAAAGGGACAAATTAGTTTCTTCAAGATCAGATCCAAGATTATTTTGGAAATTAATCAAACAAAACAAAAACCATAGTAGCCTTACACATGATATATCATGCCAACAGTGGTTTGAGCATTTTAAATCTTTATTGTCTACTGACAACTTTTCTCAGGTAAACCAGTATATGACTCCATCTGCTGATGACAATAATGTACTTAACCAGCCAATTTCAGAGCAAGAAGTGCTTTTGAACCTAAAAGATCTGCGGAACAACAAAGCGCCAGGACCTGATGGTATTGCTAATGAGTTTTTAAAATCTTCGAGCAATCTCTTAGCTCCTGCTCTCACTGTTTTATTTAATCGGATTTTCAGTACTGGACGGTTCCCTAGTTCATGGGGTAAAAGTATAATCTGTCCTCTTTACAAGTCAGGTAAAAGTTGATACAAATAACTACAGAGGCATTTCCCTGATAGACTCCTTGTGTAAGGAATTTAATTCTATTTTAAACCAAAGGTTAAAAACGGTGTGAAGAAAATGATATACTGAATGAGTCACAAGCAGGATTTAGAGCTGGATACTCCACCGTAGATCACATATTCTCTCTGCACGCCATAGTAACAAAGTATGCTGGTAAAAAGAAAGGAAGATTTTATTGTGTTTTTATTGATTTTTCTAAAGCATTTGACACCTTGAAACATGATGTTCTCCTGGATTCTTTGAAAAAGATTGGTGTGTCTGGAAAATATTTCAATATTCTATCATCAATGTACAGCAATTTATCTGCCTGTGTTAGAGGTAACAGTGGTTTATCCAAGTCATTTTGTTGTAATGTTGGCGCTCGTCAAGGCTGCATTTTAAGCCCTCAAATGTTTGTCATTTTCATTAATCATTTGTATACATTGATGGAAAATATTGGTGGCCAAGGTATATTTATTTCCCCCAATGTTAGTAACCTGTGTGCATTGATGTTTGCAGATGATGTGTCTGCTCTTGCACACAGTTGTAATCAGCTGCAGAAAAAGTTAGATGCACTTGAAGTTTTCTGTAATGAAACGGGTATGAAGGTTAATATAAAAAAAACTAAGGTAATTGTTTTTAGACAAGGCGGCCCATTGCGTTCATATGAGAGATGGTACTATAAGGGTGTCCAAATTGAAGCAGTCTCTCATTACAGGTATCTCGGCCTAACATTCACTCCTAAGCTTGTGTGGAGTAAAGCCTGGTCTGTTCTGTCTTCCCAAGCCAGTACGGCAACTTTTGCCATTAATAGTTTTCAAAGGAAAATTGGCAACATCAGCTGTGCAGATCTGTTTAAGATCTTTGACTCAATGGTAACCCCTATCCTGTGCTATGGGTCTGAGGTCTGGGGTGCCTCTTATTGTAAAACCATTGAATTGGTTCAACTTAATTTTTGTAAATATTATCTAAAGGTTGGTAAATCAACATGTTCTGATATGGTCCTGGGTGAGTGTGGTAGGTTTCCTTTACAGCTGATCTATATGACCAGGGTTATTAAATACTGGTGCAGAGTTCTACAGCTTCCATCATGTAGATTGCCATATCAGTGTTACTGCATGCTCAAATCTCTAGATGACACTGGCCGGATCACATGGGTCACAAAAGTAAAAAATATTCTTTTTCAATATGGTTTTGGATATGTTTGGCTTTGTCAGGATGTTGGTGATGTTGGTGTTTTCATCTCTCTTTTTAAACAGAGGCTCAGTGATAATTTACAACAAATGTGGCATTCTTCTATTGAATCCTCACCCAAATGTCAGTTTTACAAACAGTTTAAATCTTTGTTAAATGTTGAAAGGTACTTATGCTGTGATTTGCCACTTCATGTGAGAATATCCATTTCCAGATTCAGATGTAGTAACTTCAAAATTTCTGTGGAAACAGGTAGATATAACAATACTGAATACCATCTGAGAAATTGTAATTATAGTAAACAGAGAGGTATACAAGTTGTTGAAGATGAACTGCATGTTTTTCTTGTTTGTGGCTTGTATTCAGACATTAGAGAGAAATACTTAAGAAAGCTTGTAGTCAATCCATATACATTTGTATGTCTTATTAATGCTCTACAGGAAAAGAGTAAACAAACACTGAATGAAATTGGCAACTTTTTATTTCATGCTCAAAAAAGAATCAATCAGAAATATTGCGCCCTGATATACTAACTGAAATCGAATGTATGTATTTTGGGGCAGTGGCCCTATTACTGAATAAAAGTCTGTCTGTCTGTCCATCCTCGACATAACACTTCCTGGAGCTACTGATGCCTCTATTTAGAAGGACTATAATTGAACTCTATTGCCATTTTATTCTATGATTAATTTATTTTATCGTTAATTAGCGAGCTCGTGGAGGATAGGCTTCCCCACTATAGCCGGGTTCTTCCTGAGATTTTTTCCCACTGGGGAGTTTTTTCTCACCACTGTTTGAGGATTTTTCTCCCTAATGGGAGTTTTTTACCTCATTGCAGTAGCGGGAATTAGGCTGGGCACTGCCCTTTCATTTATTTAATCTCTCAATGTAGAGCGTCTTCCTGACGGTCTTTCTGTGAAAAGCGCACCAGAACCCACTGCTGAGGACACCTGCAGCACAACACTTGGCTGAGGTCACCTGCAGCAGACCTCACTGCTGAGGACACCTACACCAGACCACACTGCTGAGGAAACCTGCACCTGAACACACTGCTGAGGACACCTGCCCCAGACCACACTGCTGAGGACATCTGCACGAGACCATACTGCTGAGGACACCTGCACCAGACGTCACTGCTGAGGAAACCTGCACCAGACCTCACTGCTGAGGACACCTGCACCAGACCACACTACTGAGGAAACCTGCAGTAGACCTCACTACAGAGGACACCTGCACCAGACCACAATGCTGAGTACACCTGCACCAGACCACACTGCTGAGGACACCTGCACCAGACCACACTGCTGAGGACACCTGCACCAGACCACACTGCTGAGGACACCTGCGCCAGACCTCACTGCTGAGGACACCTGCACCAGACCACACTGCTAAGGAGACCTCACTGCAGTGGAAACCTGCACCAGACCACAATGCTGAGTACACCTGCACCAGACCACACTGCTGAGGAGACCTGCACCCGACCGCACTGCTGAGGACACCTGCAGCAGACCTCACTGCTGAGGAGACCGGCACCAGACCACACTGCTGAGGACACCTGCACCAGACCACACTGCTGAGGAAACCTGCACCAGACCACACTGCTGAGGACTCCTGCACTAGACCACACTGCAGAGGAAACCTGCAGTAGACCTCACTGCTGAGGAGACCTGCACCAGACCGCACTGCTGAGGACACCTGCAGCAGACCTCACCGTTGAGGAGACCTGCACCAGAACTGACTGCTGAGGACAACTGGACCAGAGCTCACTGCTGAGGACACCAGCACCAGACCACACTGCTGAGGAAACCTGCACCAGACCACACTGCTAAGGACACCTGCAGCAGACCTCACTGAGGAGACCTGCACCAGACCGCACTGCTGAGGACACCTGCAGCAGACCTCACCGCTGAGGAGACCTGCACCTTACCTCACACCTGAGGACACCTGCACCAGACCACACTGCAGAGGACACCTGCACCTGACCACACTGCTGAGGACACCAGCACCAGACCACACTGCTGAGGATAACTGGACCAGACAACACTGCTGAGGACACCTGCACCAGACCACACTGCTGAGGACACCTGCACCTGACCACACTGCTGAGGACACCTGCACCAGACCACACTGCTGAGGACACCTGCACCAGACCACACTGCTGAGGACACCTGCAGCAGACCACACTGCTGAGGAAACCTGCAGCAAACTACACTGCTGAGGACACCCGAACCTTACCTCACTGCTGAGGACACCTGCACCAGACCACACTGCAGAGGACACCTGCACCAGACCACACTGCTAAGGGCACCTGACCTCACTGCTGAGGACACCTGCACCAGACCACACTGCTGAGGACACCTGCACCAGACCACACTGCTGAGAACACCTCACTGCAGTGGAAACCTGCAGAAGACCACACTGCCGAGGACACCTGCACCAGACCAAACTGCTGAGGACACCTGCACCAGACCACACTGCTAAGGAGACCTCACTGCAGTGGAAACCTGCACCAGACCACAATGCTGAGGAGACCTGCACCCGACCGCACTGCTGAGGACACCTGCAGTAGACCTCACTGCTGAGGAGACCGGCACCAGACCACACTGCTGAGGACACCTGCACCAGACCACACTGCTGAGGAAACCTGCACCAGACCACACTGCTGAGGACTCCTGCACTAGACCACACTGCAGAGGAAACCTGAACCAGACCACACCGCTGAGTACACCAGCACCAGACCACACTGCTGAGGAAACCTGCAGTAGACCTCACTGCTGAGGACACCTGCAACAGACCTCACTGCTGAGGACACCTGCACCGGACCACACTGCTTAGTACAGCTGCACCAGACCACACTGCTGAGGACTCCTGCACCAGACGACACTGCTGAGGACACCTGCACCAGACCCCACTGCTGAGGACACCTGCAGCAAACCACACTGCTGAGGAAACCTGAAGTAGACCACACCGCTGAGAACACCTGCACCAGACCACACTGCTGAACACAACAGCACCAGACCTCACTGCTGAGGACACCTGCACCAGACCTCACTGCTGAGGACACCTGCACCAGAAAACACTGCTGAGGACACCTGGACCAAACCACACTGCTGAGGGACACCTGCACCAGGCCACACTGCTGAGGAAACCTGCAGTAGACCACACTACTGAGGACACATGCACCAAGCCACACTGCTGAAGTCACCTGCACCAGACCACACTGCTGAGGACACCTGCACCAGGCCACACTGCTGAGGACACCTGCATCTCACATCACTGTTGAGGACACCTGCACCAGCACCACACTGCTGAGGACATTGGCCCCAGACCACACTGCTGAGGACACCAGCACCTGATCACACTGCTGAAGACACCTGGACCAGAGCTCACTGCTGAGGACACCTGCACCAGACCACATTGCTGAGGACACCTGCAGCAGACCTCACTGAGGAGACCTGCACCGGACCGCACTGCTGAGGACACCTGCAGCAGACCTCACCGCTGAGGAGACCTGCACCAGAACTGACTGCTGAGGACAACTGGACCAGAGCTCACTGCTGAGGACACCAGCACCAGACCACACTGCTGAGGAAACCTACACCAGACCGCACTGCTGAGGACACCTGCAGCAGACCTCACTGCTGAGGAGACCTGCACCTTACCTCACACCTGAAGACACCTGCACCAGACCACACTGCAGAGGACACCTGCACCTGACCACACTGCTGAGGACACCAGCACCAGACCACACTGCTGAGGATAACTGGACCAGACAAAACTGCTGAGGACACCTGCACCAGACCACACTGCTGAGGACACCTGCAGCAGACCACACTGCAGAGGACACCTGCACCTTACCTCACTGCTGAGGACACCTGCACCAGACCACACTGCAGAGGACACCTGCACCAGACCACACTGCTAAGGGCACCTGACCTCACTGCTGAGGACACCTGCACCAGACCACACTGCTGAGGACACCTCACTGCAGTGAAAACCTGCAGAAGACCACACTGCCGAGGACACCTGCACCAGACCAAACTGCTGAGGACACCTGCACCAGACCACACTGCTAAGGAGACCTCACTGCAGTGGAAACCTGCACCAGACCACACTGCTGAGGAGACCTGCACCCGACCGCACTGCTGAGGACACCTGCAGCAGACCTCACTGCTGAGGAGACCGGCACCAGACCACACTGCTGAGGACACCTGCACCAGACCACACTGCTGAGGAAACCTGCACCAGACCACACTGCTGTGGACTCCTGCACTAGACCACACTGCTGAGGAAACCTGCAGTAGACCTCACTGCAGAGGAAACCTGCACCAGACCACACCGCTGAGTACACCAGCACCAGACCACACTGCTGAGGAAACCTGCAGTAGACCTCACAGCTAAGGACACCTGCAACAGACCTCACTGCTGAGGACACCTGCACCGGACCACATTGCTTAGTACAGCTGCACCAGACCACACTGCTGAGGACTCCTGCACCAGACGACACTGCTGAGGACACCTGCACCAGACCCCACTGCTGAGGACACCTGCACCAGACCCCACTGCTGAGAACACCTGCACCGAACCACACTGCTCAGGATACCTGCACCAGACCACACTGCTGAGGACACCTGCACCAGACGACAGTGCTGAGGACACCAGCACCAGACCACACTGCTGAGGACACCTGCAGCAAACCACACTGCTGAGGACACCTGCAGCAGACCACACTGCTGAGGACGCCTGCAGCAGACCACACTGCTGAGGACACCTGCACCTCACATCACTGTTGAGTATACCAGCACCAGCACCACACTGCTGAGGACACTGGCACCAGACCACACTGCGGAGGACACCTGCACCAGACCACACTGCTGAGGATAACTGGACCAGACAACACTGCTGAGGACACCTGCACCAGACCACACTGCTGAGGACACCTGCACCTGACCACACTGCTGAGGACACCTGCACCAGACCACACTGCTGAGGACACCTGCACCAGACCACACTGCTGAGGACACCTGCACCAGACCACACTGCTGAGGACACCTGCAGCAGACCACACTGCTGAGGAAACCTGCAGCAAACTACACTGCTGAGGACACCCAACCTTACCTCACTGCTGAGGACACCTGCACCAGACCACACTGCAGAGGACACCTGCACCAGACCACACTGCTAAGGGCACCTGACCTCACTGCTGAGGACACCTGCACCAGACCACACTGCTGAGGACACCTGCACCAGACCACACTGCTGAGAACACCTCACTGCAGTGGAAACCTGCAGAAGACCACACTGCCGAGGACACCTGCACCAGACCAAACTGCTGAGGACACCTGCACCAGACCACACTGCTAAGGAGACCTCACTGCAGTGGAAACCTGCACCAGACCACAATGCTGAGGAGACCTGCACCCGACCGCACTGCTGAGGACACCTGCAGTAGACCTCACTGCTGAGGAGACCGGCACCAGACCACACTGCTGAGGACACCTGCGCCAGACCACACTGCTGAGGAAACCTGCACCAGACCACACTGCTGAGGACTCCTGCACTAGACCACACTGCAGAGGAAACCTGAACCAGACCACACCGCTGAGTACACCAGCACCAGACCACACTGCTGAGGAAACCTGCAGTAGACCTCACTGCTGAGGACACCTGCAACAGACCTCACTGCTGAGGACACCTGCACCGGACCACACTGCTTAGTACAGCTGCACCAGACCACACTGCTGAGGACTCCTGCACCAGACGACACTGCTGAGGACACCTGCACCAGACCCCACTGCTGAGGACACCTGCAGCAAACCACACTGCTGAGGAAACCTGAAGTAGACCACACCGCTGAGAACACCTGCACCAGACCACACTGCTGAACACAACAGCACCAGACCTCACTGCTGAGGACACCTGCACCAGACCTCACTGCTGAGGACACCTGCACCAGAAAACACTGCTGAGGACACCTGGACCAAACCACACTGCTGAGGACACCTGCACCAGACCACACTGCTGAGGAAACCTGCAGTAGACCACACTACTGAGGACACATGCACCAAGCCACACTGCTGAAGTCACCTGCACCAGACCACACTGCTGAGGACACCTGCACCAGGCCACACTGCTGAGGACACCTGCATCTCACATCACTGTTGAGGACACCTGCACCAGCACCACACTGCTGAGGACATTGGCCCCAGACCACACTGCTGAGGACACCAGCACCTGATCACACTGCTGAAGACACCTGGACCAGAGCTCACTGCTGAGGACACCTGCACCAGACCACATTGCTGAGGACACCTGCAGCAGACCTCACTGAGGAGACCTGCACCGGACCGCACTGCTGAGGACACCTGCAGCAGACCTCACCGTTGAGGAGACCTGCACCAGAACTGACTGCTGAGGACAACTGGACCAGAGCTCACTGCTGAGGACACCAGCACCAGACCACACTGCTGAGGAAACCTACACCAGACCGCACTGCTGAGGACACCTGCAGCAGACCTCACTGCTGAGGAGACCTGCACCTCACCTCACACCTGAGGACACCTGCACCAGACCACACTGCAGAGGACACCTGCACCTGACCACACTGCTGAGGACACCAGCACCAGACCACACTGCTGAGGATAACTGGACCAGACAAAACTGCAGACACCTGCAAGACCACACTGCTGAGGACACCTGCAGCAGACCACACTGCAGAGGACACCTGCACACCTCACTGCAGGACACCTGCACCAGACCACACTGCAGAGGACACCTGCACCAGACCACACTGCTAAGGGCACCTGACCTCACTGCTGAGGACACCTGCACCAGACCACACTGCTGAGGACACCTCACTGCAGTGAAAACCTGCAGAAGACCACACTGCAGTGGGAGGACACCTGCAAACTGCTGAGGACACCTGCACCAGACCACACTGACCTCACTGCTGAGGACACCTGCACCAGACCACACTGCTGAGGACCTCACCTGAGGAGACCTGCACCAGACCACACTGCTGGAACACCTGCACCAGACCACACTGCTGAGGACACCTGCACCAGACCACACTGCTGGGACACCTGCACCCACACTGCTGAGGAAACAAACTGCAGTAGACCTCACTGCAGAGGAAACCTGCACCAGACCACACTGAGGACACCTCACCAGCACACTGCTGAGGAAACCTGCAGTAGACCTCACAGCCAAGGACACCTGCAACAGACCTCACTGCTGAGGACACCTGCACCGGACCACAGCTGCACCTGCAGACCACACTGCTGAGGACCCTGCACCAGACTGCACTGCTGAGGACACCTGCACCAGACCCCACTGCTGAGGACCCTGCACACCCCACTGCTGAGAACACCTGCACCAGAACCACACTGCTCAGGATACCTGCACCAGACCACACTGCTGAGGACACCTGCACCAGACGACAGTGCTGAGGACACCAGCACCAGACCACACTGCTGAGGACACCTGCAGCAAACCACACTGCTGAGGACACCTGCAGCAGACCACACTGCTGAGGACGCCTGCAGCAGACCACACTGCTGAGGACACCTGCACCTCACATCACTGTTGAGTATACCAGCACCAGCACCACACTGCTGAGGACACTGGCACCAGACCACACTGCGGAGGACACCTGCACCAGACCACACTGCTGAGGATAACTGGACCAGACAACACTGCTGAGGACACCTGCACCAGACCACACTGCTGAGGACACCTGCACCTGACCACACTGCTGAGGACACCTGCACCAGACCACACTGCTGAGGACACCTGCACCAGACCACACTGCTGAGGACACCTGCACCAGACCACACTGCTGAGGACACCTGCACCAGACCACACTGCTGAGGACACCTGCAGCAGACCACACTGCTGAGGAAACCTGCAGCAAACTACACTGCTGAGGACACCCGAACCTTACCTCACTGCTGAGGACACCTGCACCAGACCACACTGCAGAGGACACCTGCACCAGACCACACTGCTAAGGGCACCTGACCTCACTGCTGAGGACACCTGCACCAGACCACACTGCTGAGGACACCTGCACCAGACCACACTGCTGAGAACACCTCACTGCAGTGGAAACCTGCAGAAGACCACACTGCCGAGGACACCTGCACCAGACCAAACTGCTGAGGACACCTGCACCAGACCACACTGCTAAGGAGACCTCACTGCAGTGAAAACCTGCACCAGACCACAATGCTGAGGAGACCTGCACCCGGACCAAGACTGCTGAGGACACCTGCAGTAGACCTCACTGCTGAGGAGACCGCACCAGACCACACTGCTGAGGACACCTGCACCAGACCACACTGCTGAGGAAACCTGCACCAGACCACACTGCTGAGGACTCCTGCACTAGACCTCACTGCAGAGGAAACCTGAACCAGACCACACCGCTTAGTACACCAGCACCAGACCACACTGCTGAGGAAACCTGCAGTAGACCTCACTGCTGAGGACACCTGCAACAGACCTCACTGCTGAGGACACCTGCACCGGACCACACTGCTTAGTACAGCTGCACCAGACCACACTGCTGAGGACTCCTGCACCAGACGACACTGCTGAGGACACCTGCACCAGACCCCACTGCTGAGGACACCTGCAGCAAACCACACTGCTGAGGAAACCTGCAGTAGACCACACCGCTGAGAACACCTGCACCAGACCACACTGCTGAACACAACAGCACCAGACCTCACTGCTGAGGACACCTGCACCAGACCTCACTGCTGAGGACACCTGCACCAGAAAACACTGCTGAGGACACCTGGACCAAACCACACTGCTGAGGACACCTGCACCAGACCACACTGCTGAGGAAACCTGCAGTAGACCACACTACTGAGGACACATGCACCAAGCCACACTGCTGAAGTCACCTGCACCAGACCACACTGCTGCGGCCACCTGCACCAGTCCTCACTGCTGAGGACACCTGCACCAGGCCACACTGCTGAGGACACCTGCATCTCACATCACTGTTGAGGACACCTGCACCAGCACCACACTGCTGAGGACATTGGCCCCAGACCACACTGCTGAGGACACCAGCACCTGATCACACTGCTGAAGACACCTGCACCAGACTACACTGCTGAGGACACCTGCACCAGACCCCACTGCTGAGGACACCTGCACCTGACCACACTACTGAGGACATCTGCACCAGACCACACTGCAGAGGAAACCTGCAGTAGACCACACTGCTGAGGACACCTGCACCAGACCACACTGCTGAGGAAACCTGCTGAAGTCACCTGCACCAGACCACGCTGCTGAGGCCACCTGCACCAGGCCACACTGCTGAGGATACCTGCACCTCACATCACTGTTGAGGACACCTGCACCAGCACCACACTGCTGAGGACATTGGCAATAGACCACACTGTGGAGGACACCTGCACCAGACCACACTGCTGAGGAAACCTGCAGTAGACCACACTACTGAGGACAGATGCACCACACTGCGGAGGACACCTGCACCAGACCACACTGCTGAGGACACCAGCACCTGATCACACTGCTGAAGACACCTGGACCAGAGCTCACTGCTGAGGACACCTGCAGCAGACCTCACCGCTGAGGAGACGTGCACCAGAACTGACTGCTAAGGACAACTGGACTAAACCACACTGCTGAGGACACCTGCACCAGACCACACTTCTGAGGACACCTGCACCAGACTACACTGCTGAGGACACCTGCACCTTACCTCACTGCTGAGGACACCTGCACCAGACCACACTGCTGAGGACACCTGCAGCAGACCTCACTGAGGAGACCTGCACCAGACCGCACTGCTGAGGACACCTGCAGCAGACCTCACCGCTGAGGAGACGTGCACCAGAACTGACTGCTAAGGACAACTGGACTAAACCACACTGCTGAGGACACCTGCACCAGACCACACTGCTGAGGACACCTGCACCAGACTACACTGCTGAGGACACCTGCACCTTACCTCACTGCTGAGGACACCTGCACCAGACCACACTGATGAGGACACCTGCAGCAGACCTCACTGAGGAAACCTGCACTAGAACGCACTGCTGAGGATAACTGGACCTGACCTCACTGCTGAGGACACCTGCACCAGACCACACTGCTGAGGACACCTGCACCAGACTACACTGCTGAGGACACCTGCACCAGACCCCACTGCTGAGGACACCCGCACCTGACCACACTACTGAGGACATCTGCACCAGACCACACTGCAGAGGAAACCTGCAGTAGACCACACTGCTGAGGACAGCTGTACCAGACCACACTGCTGAGGATAACTGGACCAGACCACACTGCTGAGGACACCTGCACCAGACCACACTGCTGAGGACACCTGCACCTTACCTCACTGCTGAGGACACCTGCACCAGACCACACTGCAGAGGACACCTGCACCAGATGACATTGCTGAGGACACCTGCACCAGACCCCACTGCTGAGGACACCTGCACCAGACCACACTGCTGAGGACACCTGCATCAGACCACACTGCTGAGGACACCTGCACCTGACCTCACTGCTGAGGACACCTGCGCCAGACCTCACTGCTGAGGACACCTGCGCCAGACCTCACTGCTGAGGACACCTGCACCTGACCACACTGCTGCGGGCACCTGCACCTGACCACACTGCAGAGGAAACCTGCAGTAGACCACACTGCTGAGGACACCTGCACCAGACCACACTGCTGAGGAAACCTGCAGTAGACCATACTGCTGAGCACACCTGCACCAGACCTCACTGCTGAGGACACCGGCACCAGACCACACTGCTGTGGACACCTGCACCAGACCTCACTGTTGAGGACACCTGCACCAGACCACACTGCTGAGGACACCTGCACCAGACCACACTGCTGAGGACACCTGCACTAGAGCTCACTGCTGAGGACACCTGCACCAGACCACACTGCTGAGGACACCTGCACCAGACCACACTGCTGAGGACACCTGCAGCAGACCACACTGCTGAGGACACCTGCACTAGAGCTCACTGCTGAGGACACCTGCACCAGACCACACTGCTGAGGAAACCTGCAGCAGACCACACTGCTGAGCACACCTGCACCAGACTACACTGCTGAGGACACCTGCACCAGACCACACTTCTGAGGAAACCTGCACCAGACCTCACTGCTGAGGACACCTGCACCAGACCACATTGCTGAGGACACATGCACCAGACCACACTGCTGAGGACACCTGCACCTTACCTCACTGCTGAGGACACCTGCACCAGACCACACTGCTGAGGACACCTGCACTAGACCACACTGCAGAGGACACCTGCACCAGATGACATTGCTGAGGACACCTGCACCAGACCACACTGCTGAGGACACCTGCATCAGACCACACTGCTGAGGACACCTGTACCTGACCTCACTGCTGAGGACACCTGCGCCAGACCTCACTGCTGAGGACACCTGCGCCAGACCTCACTGCTGAGGACACCTGCACCTGACCACACTGCTGAGGACACCTGCACCAGACCACACTGCTGAGGAAACCTGCAGTAGACCATTCTGCTGAGCACACCTGCACCAGACCTCACTGCTGAGGACACCGGCACCAGACCACACTGCTGTGGACACCTGCACCAGACCTCACTGTTGAGGACACCTGCACCAGACCACACTGCTGAGGACACCTGCACCAGACCACACTGCTGAGGACACCTGCACTAGAGCTCACTGCTGAGGACACCTGCAGCAGACCACACTGCTGAGAACACTTGCAGCAGACCACACTGCTGAGGACATCTGCAGCAGACCACACTGCTGGGGACACCTGCACCAGACTACACTGCTGAGGACACCTGCACCAGACCACACTTCTGAGGAAACCTGCACCAGACCTCACTGCTGAGGACACCTGCACCAGACCACATTGCTGAGGACACATGCACCAGACCACACTGCTGAGGACACCTGCACCTTACCTCACTGCTGAGGACACCTGCACCAGACCACACTGCTGAGGACACCTGCACTAGACCACACTGCAGAGGACACCTGCACTAGACCACACTGCTGAGGACACTTGCAGTAGACCACACTGCTGAGGAAACCTGCACCAGACCACACTGCTGAGGACACCTGCACCAGACCTCACTGCTGAGGACACTTGCAGTAGACCCCACTGCTGAGGACACCTGCACCAGACCTCACTGCTGAGGACACCTGCACCGGACCCCACTGCTGAGGACACCTGCAGCAGACCACACTGCAGAGGACACCTGCACCAGACCACACTGCTGAGGACACTTGCAGCAGACCACGCTACCGTAGACAGCACGCGAGCTTCTGGACCACGCTGCCACAAACTCCTGTGCAAGAGGGTTACTGCACAAGACAACCCACCACAGTAGACCGATCCAGAGTACAGCCCACCCGGGCCTATCCAGCCAATGAAAGCCAGGGCTGCAGTCACATGACTGCACCCATCTAGCATCCTTCATAACCTCGGACAAACGAACACTTATTCGAACTGCTTTCTCTATTGGGAGGAGTACATTCGCGCTTTGTTTTGGCATTTTTGTAATTATAAAATTATTATATAATATTATCTTGTGTGATTTACTGTTCCCTCTCGTGATATTTCCTTAAGATATTCATCCAATGGGCCAGGAGCTGGAGATTGGGGTGGGGGTGGCATTGTTGGGGGTGAGGAGGGAGAGGGCTGGATATGGGAATTTATCGGCTAATAATTACTCATTATTCTGAAAGCTCAACTCGTTTTGTTTACGAACAATAACGCCTCTTGATGGCTTTGCGCTGGGCCCTAAAAGGGTCAAGAGGCTGCAGGTTTTCATTGGGTGCATCTCAAAGCATCGGCAACATCCTTTGTAGGCTGCATTTTTAGGGGTCGTCACTTAATTCCATCCGCCAAACTGACATGATGTCTTTTCACCTCTGCTAAACAGCCTTGGTTTAAGCGAGTCGCCACTGGTTTCCCTAACTCTAACCTTAACTAGCCCTAAACCTAGCCGCAAATTTCTTCTTATTCCTAATCCTAAATATTAATTTGGTGAAGTGACGATCCCTAAAAATGCAGCCTTCGAAGACTGCAGCCTATGCTTTGAGATGCACCCACTCTGTTCTCCACCGTTTACAATCCATTCAAAATGCTGCTGCTAGGCTTCTAACTAGGTCAAGCAAACACACCCATGTCACCCCTCTCCTCTATTCCCTACACTGGCTTCCTGTGACCTACAGGATTCAATTCAAAATACTCACTATAACATACAGAGCCCTACATGGTCAGTCACCTGCGTATCTCTCTGAACTCATTCACTTTCACTCTGTTCCACTCTCTCTTAGATCCAACAATCAAAACTTGTTAGCCGTTCCCCGTACCCGCCTAAAGACTTGTGGTGATAGAGCTTTCTCTGTGGCTGCGCCCAAGTTTTGGAATGCTCTCCCCACTGAGATTAGATTTGCAGATAGTATAGAAAGTTTCAAAGGGAGATTGAAGACTTACCTTTTTAGAATCGTCTTTTGAGTAGCTTGTGGTTTTTTTTTTTTTTTTTAAGCTTATATCAATTTATTTATTTTTTGAATTTTGATGCTACCTTTTTTTTCCATTGTGTCTATTGATCTGCTTTTGCTTTTATTCCTGGTATGCACTGTAAAGCACTTTGTGATTTTATCTGTGAAAAGTGCTATATAAATAAATTACTTACACTCAAACAGAGCAGAAACACACCTGATACGATTAATGCAGGCTTCACACAGAGCTCCGTTTCAATCAAAGCCTGTCTTGGGAAATAACACTTGGGTGCTCCGGAAAACGGTTACGATCTTATCACACCATATGTAAATTGAATACTACGTACCCTGCTTTGCAAGAGCACTGGCCGTGAACAATGCTTCTCTGTTCCTTGTCGATGGTAATTATCAATGAGTGTGGCTTCTGGGACTTCAACATTGAGCGATAGTATTTGCATTTCGCTTCAACTTCACGGGCGTTTATAACAGAAAATGACACTTCATGAATATACCCAGATTAAAAAAAAAAAAAAAAAATTATTACCCTTGTCTTCTGCTTTTTTTGCGATGCGATCCGTTTTTAATAACTCGAGACTGATGTTTTAAGGAAGTGCTTCCAATGACGTTATAAGGGACATTGGCACCATCTTCAGCAAAGCTTGACCGAGGTCTGGCCGTTGCTATGCGTAGTTAGGGGGTGGGCGAAGCTATGGATCGGTCTATGTCACTCATCATACAGCTCATTGTTGTAGAATTCAAAAGGACTTGTGCCATGGACAATAATGGCATTCAGATGTGACAGGTACACATGACAGCCAAACATGCCAACAAATCAGAGCTGTTATGTCTGTGGACTATAAGTAGCAGTGCCTGTACTTGGTAATAGGCTATGTACATGATGTATTTTGGGAATGTTTCTTTGACATTTCTTTCCTGTTCTTTTCTCTTTGCACAGCCGGTCACTAGCAGCGGGTCTTCTGCATCTCAAACTCATGCCTATTTCATATAGCCTTCCAGTGCCAGTCATTGATAGATGACATTGGGTCTCGAGAGTCTGGGTCTGTTCAAGGTTTCTCCCACTTAACTGGGGAGTTTTTCCTTGCCACTGTCGCCTCTATGGCTTGCTCTCTTGGTCTGTGGCCTGGTATCTGTGTGAAGTTGTTCTTGTAGATATTTTGTCATTAGAAATTCATTTGCCATTCCGCTTGTAATTTTCTTTTTAACTATTTCACTGTAAAGTTGACCTCATCATTCGTTGTCTGTTGGGTCAAACAGGAGGGCCTGTGGGGAACAGGATTTTTGTGTGTAAGTAATATGAGGTGAGCCAGACGGTTTGATCACTGGGTAATGAATGTGTATTAGCACTGCAAAAAGTGATTTTCAAGAAAAGTCTTGAAATAAGTAAATTTCCCTTTCTTGAAAATCACTTTTTGCAGTGATGACATAAAGAGAAGCCGTCTGGTCCGACTGGACATACCACAAATTGGCCAATTGCTGCTGGGATCTCCGTTTGTCTTCAGTTCCGACAGGACACGATACGCACTAGCGCCTTTTAGTTGGAGGTTCCGTCTGCCCACATATGGAGCTCATTCTGAGGGTTGGGAGTCTATTGAACCAATTAAGTTGAGAGGTTCTGGTGAGGCCCAATTGTAAAGTACCCCTTTTATCACTGTATAAACCACAGGACCAATCAAACAACTTCTAACATTAAAGAAATCATATGCAAATGTCTGTACTTTAACATGTATAAAGTTTCTTACGAAATAAAGGAATTTTGAACTCTGCATCACACTGTTGTTCCCACGGCCGGCTGTGTCATAAACTTTTTCCTGCTTTTGCTACGAACATCGGAGTCTGCTTCTTCATCGGGACAACGGCGTTGGGTTTTTAATTTACCAACAGTACAAACAATATACATCTCTCGCAACTCTTTTTCCATGTTGAGGTTTTGAAACTTTAAATGTTGATAACTCAAGTGCAGAAAAGTGACCTTGATCATTTTTCCAGTGGACCCTTCATCTCTCATTGCTGAATTACACTTCTCCACATTCTCTCCAACTCCACCACACAAATTTCATCACAGCTACAGAACTCTGTAAATCTCCAAATACTCTCTAACCTCTGAATGCGCTGTAGGCTTCAGCTCAGTGGATATTTCACTTGACTTGGAGTCAATTTTCAAGATTTCATCAAAATTAAGGTGATATGGATCAACATGAAAAATCTGAGGTGAAAAACATTCTAAATTATGATGTACACCTCACTAGAACTCTAATTTGTGCAAGAATTACTTTTAGGACATTTGTTTTTGGTTCAACACTTAAGAGCCCATCTCTGATCCAGTGAACTAAAATTGGATTTCATATTTTCATGGTTTTATTCAAGTGGTGCATTTTCTCCATGTTTATTGTCCCCTTCCTGAATGTACTCCTTTAAAAGCCATTAAAGTATTTTAACTCATTGCTGTCAACATTTTCTCCTTTCAAGAGCATGTTATAAAATATAAAACATGTAATCTCCAGAGAGAAGGCTGGACAGAGTGTATCACCTTAGAATTTGAGTGCAAATGCAAAAATTAGCTCCTTTATGAGCAGAATCTGTTTCAGATCAGTGGCAGATCAGCACCTGCAGTAGGTCCCAGCTGCAGCAGTGCAGTCTCTGTGCAGTCTGACTTAGGGAGGTTTTTGTACGGCTCTAACACTGAACACCCAGCTACTACTGATCTCATGGTAACGCTGACAGTAATAATCTCCTGCATCTTCAGCCTGGACTCCAGTGATTCAGTGTAAACTGAGTCCCAGATCCACTCCCACTGAAATGGTCAGGAATCCCAGACTGGCGAGTTGTGGCATAATATCTGGAGTTTAGGAGCCTGACCAGGTTTCTGCTGGTACCAGCTGAGAAAATTGTTGTAAACACTGACTGGCTGTACAGCTGATAGTGACAGTGTCTCCCAACTAAACAGCCTGAGCTGCTGGAGACTGAGTCACAACTATATCTGCCATTGGTCCAGTAAAAGAACTGACATGAATGTAATGAAACAGTCTTATTTATGGGAAATTCTGAAAAAGATTGGCACAGCATTGAAAAACAAAAAAAAAAACCCCCACACATGCGCTGCTGGAATATTTTAATGCCAAGAACCTTGGATCATATGTCTTCATATTGACACTCAAGATGAGAAGCCTTATTCTAACAGAAGGCAACTTCTCTTCTGTCATTTGATTGCTTTGATATTTTGTCCAGGAGAAGACATTGTTACTCTGGACCATATTTCACAGCTCTGAAACTTTAAAATGTTGTCCAAACTTAATTTGTAGATCATAGTTAGAAGCCCTTTGTTATGACCTGGGCAGAGTGGCAGCCTATTGCAGGATTGAATATGAGCCACTGCTGCAGGTTTGAGGACAAACAGGAGGCATGAAGGACCCTCTGTACCTATTAATGACCTCACTAATGATTCAGCTCCCTGGAGAGGACATCAGGGAGGAGAACTATTATGCACTGACCTGTTAGCAGGGCCAGACTGGGAGACTCAGGCCAGGAGTCAATGTAACCAGGCCACACACGTTCACACACGCATGTGGACGCGCACACTCAGTAGTACATGTTGGCTGAGGCAAAACATACAAGTGCATAGGCCCTAGTCACAACTCACTCCAATGTCACATGAACACTCCGTATGAATAGTCACAGCATTATTCCATTTCAAAACCCCCATCCCAATTTATTGTCAAAAAAAAAAAAAAAAAAAAAAAAAAAAGTTTATACCTGGTGTCATTCATGGACTATTGTCCCAAATACTAACGAGCATGCGGTTCTCATTTTTTGGACTTAAATATCTCAGTAACCAGACTGACCTGATATCCTAAGTTGTCAGACATGGTTCATGTCAGAACCTGTAAAATTGGAAGCTCTTAAATTGAAAACTGAGGTTTCTATGGACATTAAGACCCATCCAGATTTCGTACAGT
Source organism: Gymnothorax javanicus (assembly GCA_029692085.1). NCBI lineage: Eukaryota > Metazoa > Chordata > Actinopteri > Anguilliformes > Muraenidae > Gymnothorax > Gymnothorax javanicus. Next base: position 128,609,652 of record CM056197.1, on the reverse strand, counting down.
TAATTTTTGGAAATTCAAAGGGCCAGCATTCAGGTATGAATTGAGTAACAATGCTATAAGTCTATTTTCATGATATATTGGACCAGGACTCTTAGTCCAAAGTTTCATGGCTCTGCAAATAGTTCTGAGATATTCCAGTTTGAAAATGGTCACTCAAACACGTCTGAACAGAGAAACGGGTCCATTTTATTACTTAATTTGTGAGAAAAAGCAGAGATCTGAAATTTTGGATTTGGTCTATTGGTAATATTACCGACTAGATTTTCCCCCCTCCCCCTCAGGCAAATCTGAGGGGGGGGGTCAGACAGGGAACTCTTCCTTAATTTTGATTCATTGAGGCAGACTGACTTGTATCTTACCTTGACAGTGCAAGGGTGCGTTCAGGAACCAAAAGATCCAGCAAACTTGCTCTTTATTAATTCTGGGGTGGAAACCCCAGCAGGGCAGTAGGCAACGGCATAGAGTCCAATCTCAAAAAAAAAAAAAAAAAAAAAAAAAACAGAATCCAGTAGTAGTAATCCAATTCGTAAACAGGCAGCAAACGCAACTGAGTCGGGCAAAGCAGGTTCGTTACACGGGCACAGGTACATCAAAGGCGAAGACAAAATCAAGATCCACGATGTTCCAGTCAGAAGTATGACACAAAGAGTACAACGCATAAACAACACAGCTCAAGGAAAATGTTCTGACAAGGGCAGGCTGTGATCTGACTGCTTAAATACACATACGGGAAGTCACATGCTATAATAGGGAACAGGTGAGCTGGATCAGACTAATTAACAAGGGAATGAACAAGAGGAAGTTCCTAACCACATGAAACTAGGTGAAAGCCAAAACGCGGACAGGGATTACACAGACAGCCTATGACAAACAAACGGCTCCGGTTAGGGAGTTCTAAAGTGCACAGAGAATGAGAGGCAGAACAGTGATTAACAAGGTGCGAAGAATCCGCTGAAGCGCAGCAAAGTAAATTGAGTGAAGGCAAGGGGCGGAGACTAGAGCAGAGCGAGTGCTGAGAGCTCATTAGTCAATTAGTAATGTGCAGCTATACAATCCCTAAGTGCACGTTAGTAAATTAGTATAATGTACAAGGTTAGTTGCTTTTAGTAGATTAACAAAAATAATAAACTGTTAGTATTTGTTAGTAATGATAGAACAGTAAGGCAAAGGAAGTAAACGAGATTGGAAGGAATGTTTGGAAACCCAGAAACCATTGAAATCACCTGAAGCAGTTAAGCACACAGACTGGGGAGATGGACTGAACCAACTAGATAACAAGACAGGGGAGACAAAGGTGCAATGCATGGCAATGGCATGAACATGAACCGGAATGATAATTTAAACAGAGACTATGAAATATGGCAGGGAATGCAGGACAAAGCAAGACAGGCAAAATACAAAGCATGGTACAGATAAGGGCAAAACAATAGCATGGTCAGGACAAGGCAAGCATGGTCAAAAGCAGAATCCTAACAGACAGGGCTTCCAACATTTTTCAGGCCATGACCCATCTGAGGAGGTATTGACCCATAACATTACCGCAACAGACCACAAAATTCAACAACACATACACTGTAGTGCCCAGAATGCTATTATTACAACTACATGAAAGTCATTTATGTCAACTGCCAGTGCCTGGTTTTCATATGTCTGCAACTTGTTACAGGTTGGTGATTAATAATAAAGAATAAATACCATTCTTGTAATGCAATCCCAAGGAACATGTAAATGACTCATGTACCACCAATCACATGCCCTACTGTAGACATTGTTCTGTACCTTCTGCCAATGGTTGTGCACTGGCCTCTTTTTCTGAGGCACCAACAGGACTGCTATCAACACCACCACCACCACCACCACCACCTTTGAATAGCAAACATATTCGAGATTAATCTAAACCGAGTTGCATGTTTCCATTACCTTGAATATCTTACACCAATTTTCAGTAATGTGTCTCCTGCTGAATATATTAGTGATAGTATCGTTGCTTGCCAATTAATATCGACTGCGTCCATATGTTTGCATTCATATGACAGTGTAAAGTCAATCCGAATAGCGCATAGTTAGCTGGCAAGCTAATCATTTATTTATTCCTTCTGCTGCTTTTCCACCGTATACGACACGAATTTTTCGCGCGATAGATTGCATTCAAAGCAAAGTCAATGTAAAGACGCGCATGTATTAGCATCTTTGCATTGACTTTGAGTGTAATCTGTCGCACAAAAAATTTGTTTCACGTTAGGTGGAAAAGCAGCTTAGACTAGTTGTAGACATTGTCACAATTTTGTAACTTTTCAGCAACTTGTCAGATAAGATCTAAAATGTTCGCCGAGTTGCTGTTGTTTCGTATTTGAATGACAGCACCGAACAAGCACACATTAGCGAGACTCACTTGCAGAAGCATCACTTGTTTTGGATGGTGCAACTTCCAAAGGGGGGGGGGGCTGAATAGCCAGGGCAATTTCAGGCACTTGGCAGCGTCTTCCTCAAGTGCCTTTCTTTTTTTGTCTCTCTCCCTTTTTGTACCGCCATTCCTCCTTTTTTTACCCCTGGATTTGGGTTGTATGGAAACATATTGTTCACAAAATTAAAATGAAAATGCAATGTCAGAAATGCATTTTCATTTTCAAGATACAAGCGCATTATTTGTATCCTGATAAAAATGCAAATGTAATCCTCCACTTTGCATTTTCATTTTCAAGTCCACGTATGCAATTTTTATAACAAATGGAAAATTAAAATACATTCCTCATTTGCATTTACATTTTCGAGAAATGCCCTGCAATATCTCTAACAAAACGAAAACGAAAACGGTAATCGTATGAAGCAAATACATTCTCGGAAATGCTTTTTCTTTTTCGAGAAGCACGCACGTCATTTGCATTATCACGAAAATGCTAAAGTAATTCTCCACTTTGGTTTTGCATTTTCAAGTCCATGTAGGCACTGTTTTCATTTGCAAGAAGTGCCCCGCAATATCACTAACAAAACGAAATCGAAAACGCTAATCTCATAAAGCAAATACATTCTCGGAAATGTTTTTCCTTTTTCAAGAAGCAGACGCGATATCTGTCTCATAATCAGTGGCGACTGGTCATTAGGGGCAGGTGGGGCACAGACCCACCTGGTGTCACCAGAAAGGACCGTAGGCAAATTACATTATTAATTCTCAAACATGATCGTATTATCTGATTAAATGTATTATCTATAAATTTAGCATTTTCCTAAATTGCATGGAATTTGTGTTTGAATTTAAGTTCATGTTTATTGGTCTCTATTTGCTGCTTCAGACTGATCTCCTGATCCATGTCCGCATGAATGGGGCTAACCCCCCTTACGCAATGCAATGTTAACGATGCGTGTGAAAATATAAGTACGCATGCTCAGAGCGTTGGCTGTATTAGTACTAAGGCTGCCAGGTCAGATCCTAACGTTAGTATTAAGTTTACAAGATTGTTGTTAGCCCAGGTATTTTATACCGGTTGGATACAAAGAAATGCTCTTTCTTTTCACAATTTCTCTATCATTTTTGTAACATTAAAAAGGCCTGAATCTACTGTCATTTTTAACTGATATTAAAAAGACTTGAAAAAATATGTTGCAGTTAATAGATATTTCTCAAATCTATTTCAAAATGTTGCAACATTATGACAATAAGACAACGGTATACTAATGCAGTGGTTCTCAACGTCGGTCCTGGGGACCCCATGTGTGCGCTGGCTTTTGTTCCTACCACAGTTGCAATCGTAGAACTTTAACAAGCTGTGACTGTCTTAATTAGGTGCTTTTCATGTTCAGAGTTGTTAATTTATCTCTTTAGTCAAATGTTACATAGAAACATCCATACATGCAATGAAGAATAAAATTCCCTTGAAGATCGTATGTTTATTGCAATACTGCAAGTAATGTCAAGTAACATAACATGTCAAACACATCAAATTATACACTGAGGAAATCAGTAAACCCCAGATTAGGCTGCTGGACACAACTGTTTCAAGTTCTTTCAAAAAGCTTCAGGTGAACTTAATCAGATCAACATAACACAAAACTGGTTTGTTTGTGGACTACATTTGTCATGATGAGCCAAGTAGTTTTCACTAATTAGGAGCCAACTACATCATTAATTTGATTGGTTACATTGTTTTCTCTCATTTTATGCTGTTATTTCTGATATACTGCAATGTGCGAATGATGTTTTTTAAATTCTTGATGGGAAATAGATATTTCTGTTAGGTTGTGGGTTAAGAGGGCAAATAACTGCTCTAAACATTAACTGCACTTAATTAGGAAAAATTAACAGCTTCTTAAAATCCTACGATTGCAATTGTGGTTGGAACAAAAGCCAGCACACACATGGGGTCCACAGGACGGACGTTGAGAACCACTGTACTAATGCTGGATCGAGGCTAGATGGTGATGACAGTGTGTCACACATATGCTTAAGGATAAGGTTGTTGTCATAATGCTGTCATAGAGTGGATCGATCCTAATGAGTTGTCTGTGCGTGCGGTTTGCTGTGGCACTTTGCTGTGGCACTTGACTTTTAACTAAAAGCTTGTAAGGTAAAACGGCAGCAGACAAACTAATTTATCACAAATTGTTGTATAGAAATCACCCCATACCCCTCGTTTACTGTGCCACCCCGCCCCCCCGACCTGAAATACATTCTTGCCCCACCAAGTTTTTACACTTAAAAACGCCACTGGGCGTAGAAAACAGTGAGCACTCTCATCGATTTGCCAAGCATAAACGTTCTGTCTTAATGTCGTGCAAATATAAATAATTCACTTCATTTAATAAATATTATTTAAGTTTTCTTAAGCTTTTAGAATTATTGTGTTATGAAATTTCAAATTAATATCAAATATTGAATTAAATATTTATTGATTAATATTACTATCTCAAAGCAGAGAAAGGAAATACTATCATAACTGTAAAAGTCTATTATGTTATTATACTATTATTCCAATGATACATTTCAGACTTCATAATGTCTAATCTGTTGTGTTACTGTTTCAATGACATGGCTAATTCTATGATCTCGCTGTCCCCCACTTTGGATAAAATCATTTGCCAAATAAATATCATGCAATGAAATTATTTTAAATGTTTAATCATTCATTTTGTATCATTAACAGTATTTATTCTTGCTTCAGTAATTTGGCCTGTAAACCTAATTATTACTAATTGTGTGTGTGTGTGTGTGTGTGTGTGTCTTATTTTAAAAGATATGACATGCAATTGTTGGTCCACGAGTTTAGAGGTGATTCCTGCATTATAATCTTCTAAATTTTGATTTAGCACAGTCTAGAATTAACCTACTTGAAAAGGCAGGTCTGCCTTCTCCTATGCCCCATCCCCCGGTCCGTATTACCATTTGGTTCAAATGCAGCTAAATATACCAATTTTTGGCTGAAAACGGCCTGAGTCCACAGAGCCAAAACCTAGCCTAATGTTACAACAGTCATTTGGCCAGAGTCCTTTCACCGCTGCCAGAACACAGCCAAGTGCGCCGACACTTAGCCACAATCACCGAAATTCAGTTGGCTACCAGGGTCAGGTATGTTTATTTACCTGAGTTTCAAAACATAAAAAAGAAATTAACAAAAATCTGTATAGAGTTCTTCCTCTTAATCAATAATATGATCGTCGCTACAAATCAAACACAGAGACGGTACTTGTCTTGCAATTTTGACTCTGTGCATTGAAGTGTGATGGGCTATTGAATACGTGACATTTTTTATGCAACATTTGCATGTGGACTGTTAATAAGAGAAGTAGTCATACCCCTGGCCCTAGAACATCTATAGGGCTCCTCAAATTACGGTCCTCAAGGGCCGAGAACTGCTGGTTTTCCACCCTCCCTTTGCCTGGTAGTCAGGTGAGATGACAATCTAGTCAATCAGCAGCATTAATTGTTCACTTAATTTCCTGGAAGGAAGGAAAACCAGGACTGTATTTGGAATCGATGGCCAGATTTGGAGACCCCTCATCTATAATCTTAAACAAAGGTACTGTGTACACTGGGGATTCCCCACTGTAAACCCCATTGTGGTCCCAAAGGGCAAAACTGCTGTTGGTCCATAGGTGTTAGCCAGTGCAGTGCCTGAGTGGGCAAGCTCAATTAAGGGCTGCTCATAGAAAGCCTACAGTGGGATGCCCGCTGAAAAACCTAATGAGGGCCCAAGGGGGCAAAATGCTGTGGGCCCCATACAAGCTAACCCACCGGGGCCCTGATTGGGTTTTCTGTGGGCTAGCCCTCAGAATGCCCACACGCGGGCTCTAAAGGGCAGAACTCCTGTGGGCCCAACATGGGCTAACCCTTATGGGGCCATATATGAGCTTCCTGTGGGCCCGCCCTCAGTGGGTTGCCCACTGAAAACCCTATGGGGGCCCAAGGGGGCAAAATGCTGTGGGCCCCATACGGGCTAACCCACAGGGGGCTGCTTGGGTTTTCTGTGGGCAAGCCCACAGTTGGGCTTGCCCACAGAATGCCCACATTGGGGCCCGAAAGGGCAAAACTGCTGTGGGCCCAACATAGGCAAACCCACGTGGGGCCCATGTGGGATTAGTGTGGGTTGCCCTAGCCCACACCAGCCCACAGTAAACCCACTGTTGCCCACAGTGGGCCTGCAGGGGCATGTTTGCTGGGTTGGTTCGCATTCGGGAGGGGGACGAATGGAAAACGGCATTTAACACTCACGACGGGCACCACGAATATTTGGTCTTGCTGTTCGGATTGGTTAATGGTGTTTCAGGCACTCGTTAATGACGTCCTCCGAGAGATGTTGGAGAAATTTGTCTTCGTTTATCTTGACGACATTTTGATTTTTTCTCCAACACTCTCAGAGCATAAACAACACGTCAGACGTGTGTTTGAGGCAGGGGCGCCGGATTCACTAAAGAAGTGGGGGGGCCAAAAAGTGCCGTGTTGTGTGTTCAACTCATTCACAGTGCCTCTTCCCGTGCACCTCAGCCGTGCCCCTATATTGCAACGTTTACGGTAAAAAAATAAAAAGACGTTTGGCTCATTCCAGTTAACCCAGACACACATGCCCCAAATCCATCACCTCTTCTTTACAACTAATACTTTGGACTTTTCGTTTCAATGAACATCATGCATTAACGCGTAGTGAGGTCCGTGGCTGGGTAGGCAGGATCAGCCAGAGCTTAAATCGCATAACACATGCATGAAAAAATATATATTAAGTAGAACTCATTGTTAAAACCACTGCAAAATCGATCAAGCTTTTGACATCAGCGAATTGTAGCGCGCACACTATCACTTGTTACTTGTAATCGCACACAGCTACACGTGTTTTTTCCACACGGATAAAGGTATTCACGTTGTTACTATTTCATAAAGTCCAATGTCATGGCAAACAACTGACGTACGCTCCTCAAAGTGTTATAGACCTACGTAAAACACACCAAGGGTAACTACACTATTTCATTCTATAAAATAAAGTTTCCTATTTCTTTCTTAACATTATCATCTTAAAATTATTATCTTAATAATGGTCATCATCAAGAACAATAAGGCAAAGTGAGCAAATGAACGACACATTAACATAACTTTATTGGGATGATCTGAAATTTTGTGAACAGCAAGAAGTTGTGGGAACAATAAATAATCAGCGAGAGAGTGGACATCGTAAAAACAGCTGATCTGGCGCTCACGCTCATGGCCATTACCCAGAAGCACTTGCTGTCTCAATGACGATATCAACAGCAAAATAAAATAATCAGTTTGTTTTATTAAGCATTTTCCAAAAAGAAATCTAAATTGTTTAATGTTATAACGACTTATGTTCAATTAAAATGATGAATAATATATCGTAATGACATCGAATTGCCAGCACCATGACTGAGAAATGAATGCAGTTGCGGTGGTATAAATCAACCAGGCGCTATCTCATATGCAGACATATTGATTGCATGCTTTAATTCGTATATCCGTGTCATTGCTTTAAACATACCTATAGTAACAACTGTCGAGGCTCGCCACCGTCACGAGTGTGCCCATCATGGCCCCCCCGCCACTGGGTTTTAGTGCCGATGCACTCGCTGCGCCCCCTTTTGTTACGCCACTGGGCAGAGAAGCGCTATGCCTAAATGATGCCCATTAAAGACAGCGTGACAATAAACTATGCATGCGCAAACCTCCTTAACTGTTTATGCTTAAAAAGAAAGTGGGAGGAGGGTAAAAGTGGGGGGGCCAATGGCCCCCTGGCCCCCCCCTTTTCGGCGCCAGTGGCTTGAGGCACTCCTTAATGCTAAGCTTTTTGTCAAGGCCGAGAAATGTGCCTTTCACACCCAAACTGTCTCGTTTCTTAGCTTTATTGTTTCCAAGGGGTCGGGTGGTCCTGGACAAGGTGGCTGCGGTCAGGAATTGGCCTGCCCCTCAAAGTGTTAAGGAGGTCCAACGCTTCTTGGGCTTTGCTATTTTTTATAGGAGGTTTATCCGTAATTTTAGCACGGTTGCTGCCCCCATTATTGCGCTCACCAAGAAGAAGACCTCCTCAGTGTTTTTTTAGTCTCCAGCAGCTGATGCTGCCTTTCAGGAATTAAAGAAATGCTTTAGCTCAGAGCCCATTCTGGTTTTGCCCGATCCCTCCCTCCCATTTGTGGTGGAGGTGGATGCTTCAGAGGTTGGCGTGGGTGCTATTTTGTCCCAGCGCCCCCTTTGGGATAATAAGCTACACCCATGCGCATACTTCTCCTGGTCTTTGTCCGCCACAGAACGGAATTACAGCATTGGTGACCGGGAGTTATTGGCAGTCAAGTTGGCGCTTGAGGAGTGGCGCCACTGGTTGGAGGGAGCTGAACACCCTTTTGTGGTATGGACAGACTATAAAAATCTCCAGTATATTCAGCAAACCAAGCGACGTAATTCCCGGCAGGCGCGGTGGTCATTGTTCTTTAACCGCTTTAATTTTACGCTAACCTACCGCCCTGGCTCTAAAAACATTAAGCCTGATGCCTTGTCGCAAATTTACGACCGCTCTGATCGCGATCCTACCCCGGAGCCAGTTATTCTGGCTGCTCAGATTGTGGTGCCCATTCAATGGGAGATTGAGGCGGTAGTTCAGGAGGCTTTGAAGACCGATCCCGGTCCTGGAGGGGAGCCTCCTGGCTGTTTGTTTGTCCTGCCTAGGGTTAAGCTACAGATCCTCCAGTGGGGACACTCTCCCCGCTTGGCGGGGCACCCGGGAGCCCATCAGACCAAGCAGTTCCTGGCCCGACGTTTTTGGTGGCCCGGTATGATGAGGAACATTCAGGAATTTGTTGCTGCCAGTGGCATCTGCTCCAGGAACAAGACTTCCCACCTCCCTCCCTCTGGTCTGCTGCGACCATTGCCCGTTCCCAGGCGCCCTTGGACGCATATTGCGCTGGACTTTATTACTGGGTTGCCTGTATCTGAAGGCAAAACGGTCATCATGGTCGTGGTTGACCGTTTTTCTACTAATATACATACTAATCAGTCTTTGGAAAACACTCTTCGATGTTTAGCAGCGGATAATCCATCCTCATGGAGTCAATTTTTAGCATGGGCCGAGTATTCCTATAACTCACTGAGCAATTCCTCCACGGGTCTTTCCCTGTTTGAAGCTCAGGTGGGTTACCAACCCCCACTGTTTCCTGAGACTGAGACTGATTCCGAGGTTCCCTCGGTCAACCATTTCATTCGTTGCTGTCGGTCAGTTTGGACCAGGGTCCGTTCTTCTCTGTTGCGCTCGGGGCTCAAACGAAAATCCGCCGCTGATAGAAGGCGTCGTTTGGCCCCATCTTATCGAGTCGGTCAGAGAGTTTGGCTATCTACCCGGGACCTCCCTTTGAAGGTAGAATCTCGAAAACTGGCACCCCGCTATATTGGCCCGTTCAAGATAGTGTGGAAGATCAATCCGGTCACTGTCCAGTTAAAGCTCCCTAGATCTTTACGCATCCATCCGTCATTCCATGTCTCCCGGATTAAACCAGTTAGCACTAATGTCCTGGCACCTGCCGACACACCCCTGCCACCACCGCGAATGGTTGAGGGGGGGCCGGTTTACACCGTGCGCCGCATTCTTGCCGAGAGGCGTGTTGGTCGTGGGGTCCAGTTTCTTGTTGACTGGTAGGGATCGGCTCTGAGGAGTGCTACTGAGTCCCTTCTCGGGATATTCTGGATCCCACGCTCATTTCTGACTTCTGCGCATGGGGTTCCCTACGGACTTCTGGAGCTGTCCCTTAGAGGGGGTGTCCTGTCAAGGTTTTGGAAGCTGGCGAGCTTTCTTTGTTGCTCTCGTCCGGGACAATATCGTTTTGCCCACAATCGGATTCTTTGGCCAGCTGGCATTAATTGTGGGCGGCGCCCAGACTCTATTTAAGCCCAAGTTCCGCCTCGCCACCTTTGCTAGAGTGTCAGTGTTACCATTGCACTGTAGCCTGCAAGAACTCTAGCTAGAGAAATGTTGAGGAATTAATTACAAAAAAGGAAAGTGTTACTTAGGAAAGGGAATTCTTCTCTTTCCTTTCCTCATTCTGTGCACCGTCTGGTGCTTTGTCTTTTTATCTCGGTTTCCGAGATTTTTCCTTTGTTTCGTGCTGTCTAGCTCGCGCTGCTTCCTTATTTTATTCGGACAAGATTTATGTCCTTTGGAAGCGCGAGTCTCTCTCTCCTATTTTGTCTGTTTGTCTCTCTTACTTTCCTGTACTTCCTTTCGTTCCGGCCACTGCATTTGGCGTCCCGAAACACCAGCCATCACACCAGCCTCTTCAGCATCTCCCAGCTGACCAGAGGACCCTTCCTTCCACATGGGGGACGGCTTCACCACTGCCTGGTACGCTGGCAGATCTGCACCCCACCTTACTGAAGGGTCCTCGATGACAGAGTCATCGCCAAAGATATTGTTGAATTTATTTCATTGTCAATAAATCTTTTCAACTTTTGAGTATCCATGATTGTACTATCAGTGCTTTGGCCGATAGAGCACCGGCCAGTTCAAGAGTAATAACAGCCTGTAATTTCCTCTCTATTATTACACCCAGTGGCCACTTTAAGAAAGTGAATCATGAAAGCACACAGACATGGTCAGGAGGTTCAGCTGTTATTCAGACCAAACATCAGAATGGATAAGAAACTGGATCTAAGCGACTTTGACAGCGCAATGACTGTTTCCAACAGGTGGGGTGGTTTGAGTGTCTCAGAGACTGTTGATTGGAATTTTCAGGCAAAACAGTCCCTGAAGTTTATGGAAGATTTTGAAAATAAATAAATAAATAAAAATATTGAGAGAGCAGCAGTTATGTGGACAAAAATACCTTTTTCATGAGAAAGGTTAAAGGAGAATGGCCTGACTGGTTCAATCAGACAGAAAGGCGATAGTAACTCAAATAACTGCAAGTAACAACAGTATTACGCAGAAATGCATCTCTGACGCGCAACATGTCGGACCCTTGAAGTGGACGAGCTACAGCAGCAGAACACACACCGGCCTCAGCTCCCGTCAGCCAAGAACAGGAAACTGAGTCTACAGTGAAAAAAAGGCTCACCGAAACAGGACAGTAGGAGACTGGAAAACTGTCATTCGGTTTGATTAATCTCAATTCCTGCTGTGACATGCAGATAGTCGGGACAGAATTTGGCCTAATCTTCATGAATTCATGGATTCATCCTGCTTTATGTTGATGATTAGGGCTGGTGGACGTGCTGTAATGTGAGGAATGTTTTCTCAGCACATATTAGGCCCCTGAATACCGTTAGATCATTAAGCGCCTAAACAAGGATGAACATAAATTCATGCGTCTCTATTGTGTTCTTTCAATTACGCTCCAGATCATCAAAAAAAAAAAAAAACTTTCAGAAGAAGCTGCAAATTTTCTTGTAATATCATATGCAGAAAGTCTACTGTGATTGAGAATATGAGTTATTATTGCACATAGTAGTTCACTGTTTCAGATCAGTGGCTCCCCCCTCAGCACCTGCAGTAGGTCCCAGCTGCAGCAGTGCAGTCTCTGTGCAGTCTGACTGAGGGAGGTTTTTGTACGGCTCTCTAACACTGTGTGAACACACCACCACTGTGATAACTCTGACAGTAATAATCTCCTGCATCTTCAGCCTGGACTCCAGTGATTTTCAGTGTAAACTGAGTCCCAGATCCACTCCCACTGAAACGATCAGGAATCCCAGACTGACGAGTTGAGGTTGAATATATCAGAAGTTTAGGAGCCTGACCAGGTTTCTGCAGGTACCATTGGAGCCAGCTGCTGCTGACACTCTGACTGGCTGTACAGCTGATAGTGACAGTGTCTCCCTGCTGAACAGCCTGAGCTGCTGGAGACTGAGTCAGAACTATATCTGCCATTGATCCTGGAAAAGAAAAGAATGAAATGAGTGTCAATGAAGTTAAATACAGGTGAGAAAAAGGCTATATTATACATTTTATACATATTTATATGTATATATATTCTACATTATTATATATATTTTTTTGAAGTCTGCAATGACAATTTAAAAAAGAACAAAAATCAGTGTTCCAAATGCCATATTTCTCACCCTGTACAAGGAGTCCCAGCATCACCAGCAGTAGAGAGTCTGACATCATCATAATGCTGCCTGTGTCAGTGTCTGTGAAAGGACTGGACAGTCACTGATCAGTACTGGGGGTCTTAAAGTGTGTGGAGCAGTGAGGCAGGACAGGTATGCAAAGCCCCTTCCTCTATACAAATCCTGTCACACACAGTTAGAGGAGCTCTGATGTGTGAACAGCAGTGGGTCTATAGAGGGCTGGGACATGTGCTCTGTTCACTGCAGTTTTTCTTGATTATAGTAAAGAGATCTGGTGCCCTGTCCATTTGAGATCAATCTTTCTCTTCTTTGATTTTGTGTTTCCAGTTCACCCTGTGTTGAAATTTGCTCAGGTTCTCAGGTGAGTCGAGGGATGTATCACTCTCATGGGAAAGGGCAGGTAACTCCACTATTTCATATTGCAAACAATTCAAATATCTTTGCTAAATTCTTATGAAGCAATCCTTCATTACTTAAATAAATAAAAAAAAAACCTTTACCCCACTTGTGATGGCCACTGCTATTAATGATTTACAAGATTAGCCAGTATATTTGATTATTGGGGGTTTTTTTTGTGCAAAATTGAGCAACAATGTAAAGATGTGAAACTGCATCCTACAATGCTTCTGGACACAGTGAAGTTTCTGAAATCCTCCAGTGTTTGGGGTCTTTCACCATCACACTCTCTCCTCCAGGTGACCCAGCTGAGGCTGATCAGACCTCAGTTTGTGAGCTGATAGCATGAGCTACTTCACCCTCCATTACTCTCCTCTCTAGAGCCTCAGCCATCTAGAGACTCTCTCTGCTGCTTCAGTGGTGTTGTGTGTGACTCTCCTCTTCCTCTATCCATCTCTACCTAATATACTGAGGACTCTGGCCAAAGCCCAGGCTGTGAAGCCCCTTCACCTACTTCCACTGAGAGGCACCTTGTGCTCCAGACACCTCACCTGCATTCACTGACCAGCCCCTCAGATGAGTGAGCTTCCTCTCAAAGGCCTCGTTCGCTTTCAATAGAAATCACTCATGCGCACAAGTTGTCATTGAGCGAACATTTGGCATGCTCAAAATGCGGTTCCACTGCTTGGACATGTCAGGTGGGGTCTTACAATATGGTCCTCAGAAAGTAGCACCTTTCTCTGTGGCATGTTGTGTGCTGCACAACATTGCCCTACGCCATGGAATGATGCTGGAGTTTGAGGATAGATTAATACTGGACTATAGAAGGTGGCAAGCTGAAGTGCAGGTGCCGACTCCAAATGCTGATATAGTGCCAGCAGTAGCAGGGGCAATGAGGGACCAGCTGGCAGCGGAGCTGTGACACAGCTAGTCATGTCGTCTGCAGCCTGCCTGGTAAATAATTTGTGCGATCAGTAGGCTACTAATAATGTAATAATACATGTAATTCATATAGCGTTTTATTAAATACTCAGTCGCTTTATAAAGAAAAAAGTGTAAATGGTTGCAGTCAATGTAGGCATTTATTTGGCTGTGGGTATTTTCTAAAATGGGATTAAATGGGGTTTTGATCCTCCCCTGACTGGATTTGACCTCATGCACGCGCAATTTAACTTTGTCTTCGGAGAAACGTGCGACCTTCCTCTCTCCATCACGGGTTTCGGTTTGAGGATTTGGGATAGCGCAGCCTGCTCTTAAAGGCAATGGCACCTGGCCCACTGATTGGTTTAACTGGCGTAACGCCCAAACCACGCCTATGCATAATATAACGGGTAGCGCAGGTGTTTTAGGGATATAGGCAGGTGTGCAAGATAGCAACTTTTGCGGGGGAACGCCTCTTACATAATGCTAAATCCCCAAATAACGGGTTTAGGGACTCTGGCGTAAGATAGGGCCCTATGTGTATTGTCCATTAATTTGTCCCTCGTCTGTGGATTTTTCGGTGTAGTTTTCTGACCGCAATGTATTGTATGAGAAGACGGGAAAAACCAAACCAATTGCTACCCACTCACAGCTTCCTGCTGAGGCCAATTTTTCACTGCCTTGTCAGCCTACTTGAAGGAGTTAGCGCTGGCATGGTCTGAATGTAATACCAAAGATACTAGACTTCCCAATGACTTTTCTGTTATGACATCTACAGTCTTATTTACCTGCAGTACTCTTTCGAAACAGCAGCAGCACTCTGTTTCCCCCTGTGGTAGGAACATGTAATTACAGCTTGCGTAAAATGCAACTGACAGTGCTGTCATGTACAGACACAAAGCACAGACAGCTCATGGTCCTGAAAGGATCACAGGTCAAATCCTCCTCATTGAAATTTGGCCAAAATTATACTGCTATTAGCATCTAATAATTTAAATTATACTTTTTACATCATGGTATCAACAGCAAAACACTGCTATTTTGTATGACTCCATCAAGGAAGATGAAGGAGTTAATTATTCTCTGATGGTGCATGTTGGCATTTTCCAGAAGCAACGATGGAAGTGAAGTTTCTGGTGACCATGGTCCTGAATCAGGAGTTTGGGAGAGAGCAGGGTGAGCACTGACAGAGAGTGGAAGAGCATTCCTCCCTCCCTCAGTCTTTATCAGAGAGGATCAGATCTGGATTAAAGAGATTGTTCACTTTTTTTGAAGTGGGGTTGTATGAGCTACAAATAGCCTCTATGTACATTAGATGCAGTAGAAAGCTCCCTGCTCTGCCCCAGTTAGCCGCACCAGGGCATAGTGCTGGACGGAGATTTACGTGATACACTGTTGTGAACGGTCCCAAAGTAACAGTGTATTTTCACGGCCTAAAAGAGGTCATACCTGAATTCACCACTTTAATTGTTCGCTATATTACAAAAAAATTACAGCGCTTCAGCTGCTCTGAAAAAAAAACACAGTCGCTCTTGAACTAACCAACTGACGTATTCCATCGGAGTAAACTGCGCGCTGTAGCGATCAGCTGTTTGGGTCAGACTCCGAGCGGTTTGTGGCAGAGACAGCATTTCAATGGCATAGAATTACGTCTCAAAAAAAAAAATCCCTATTATAACCAGCACAGCAGATACACAGCATTTAGCTGCGTAGACCCTCTGTGATATCAATTTGTGCTGCAATATTACATTAGACTTTTTCACAGGTGTTTCACTTGATGCATGGGTACAGCAGTCCTCTTCAGCGTGCACCGTTGAGATTTCCCTGAATGTAGCCTCACAAAATCTTCTTTGGAAAAACGAATACTGCAAACACAGAGCTCTTTTAGGGATACAGTTGGCGTATCAATATCCATGTTGAGCGCAACTAGCCACAGCTGCCGAAGTCCAATATCCTGCAGAGGAATGCGGTGGAAGCTGTAAGTGCACCAGGATACAGCTTTGCTTTCACGTCCAGGAAAGCAACACACACGGACCATTTTCGAAATGTTTGCACAAGTTTAACGACCGTCCGACCAAGCAACCGCAGTGACTGTGACCCAAACAGCTGATCGGTACAGCGCCCAGTCTACTCCAATGGAATACGTCAGTTGGTTAGTTCAAGGGCAACTGTGTTTTTTCCGAGCAGCTGAAGCGCTGTAAATTGTTGTAATATAGCGTACAATTAAAGTGGTGTTTTATTTTCAGGTAGGACCTCTTTTAGGCCGCGAAAACACGATGTTACTTTGGGACCGTTCACAACAGTGTATTGCGTAAATCTCCTCCCAGCACTATGCACTAGTGCGGCTAACTGGGGGAGAGCGGGGAGCTTTCTACTGCATCTAATGTACGTAGAGGCTATTTGTAGCTCATACAACCCCTCTTCAAAAAAAGTGCATTATCCCTTTAAGCTCCATTTATATACATAAACAAATGTATCTCTCATTGCTGAATTACAACACTTCTCTGCATTCTCTCCAACGCCGCCGAATGAATTTTATTCCAGCTACAAAACTCAGTAAATCTCTCCAAATTCACTCTCTAACCTCTGAATGATCAGTAGGCTTCTGCTCAGTGATTATTTCCATTGATTTTGATTTGATTTTGTCAATCTTCAAAATTTCTTCATCAAAACTAAAGTGAAATTGATCAGCATAAAAAATCTTTTCAGTGAGAAATATACTAAATTATGATGTACACCTCGTTAGAACTCTAATGTGTGCAAGCATTACATTGAGGACATTTCTGTTTTTGGTTCAACACTTAAGAGCCCATCTCTGATCCAGTAAACTAAAATTTGATTTCACATTTTCATGGTTTTATTCAAGTGGTGTATTTTCTCCTTGTGTTTATTGTTCCCTTCCTGAAGGTAAACATTTAAAAGCCATTAAAAATAATTTTAACTGATCACTGTCAAAATTTCATCCTTTCAAGGGCAAGTTTTAAAATATATAATAAACATTTAATCTCCAGAGAGGGGTTTGGACAGAATGTGTATTACCTTTAAGAATATGAGCGTAATTAATGCAAAAATTAGCTTATTCTTTATGAGCAGAGCCTCAGTGTTTCAGATCAGTGGCTCCCCCCTCAGCAGCTGCAATAGGTCCCAGCTGCAGCAGTGCAGTCTCTGTGCAGTCTGACTGAGGGAGGTTTTTGTACGGCTCTCTAACACTGTGTGAACACATCACTGTCACCAATTTCATGTACACTCTGACAGTAATAATCTCCTGCATCTTCAGCCTGGACTCCAGTAATTTTCAGTGTAAACTGAATCCCAGATCCACTCCCACTGAAACGATCAGGAATCCCAGACTGGCGACTTGTGGTAAGATAGATCAGAGATTTGGGAGCCTGACCAGGTTTCTGCTGGTACCAGCTTAGCAAGTAGTAGGTGCCAGTATAGTAAACACTCTGACTGGCCGTACAGCTGATAGTGACAGTGTCTCCCTGCTGAACAGCCTGAGCTGCAGGAGACTGAGTCAGGACTATATCTGCCATTGATCCTAGAAAAGAAAAAAACTGGAAATGAATGTAAACGCATATTAATGTAATGAAACAGTTTTCAATAATAATGGAACATTCTGAAAAAAAAAAACAAGATTGGCACAGCATTTGAAACATTAGCGAGGGGAAAAAACAGAAAAGAAAATGTAAAACAGGAGTAAAATCGCAAGTTCAAATGGACCAATCTCTCTCACCTTGTACAAGCAGTCCCAGCATCACCAGCAGTAGAAAGTCTGACATCATCATAATGCTGCCTGTGTCAGTGTCTGTGAAAGGACTGGACAGTCACTGATCAGTACTGGGGGTCTTAAAGTGTGTGGAGCAGTGAGGCAGGACAGGTATGCAAAGCCCCTTCCTCTATACAAATCCTGTCACACACAGTTAGAGGAGCTCTGATGTGTGAACAGCAGTGGGTCTATAGAGAACTGGGATACATGCCCTGATTCTTGTAATTACTGCATGTTTAATACATGTGAAATTGGTCACCAGTAAATGCATAAGGGCTAAGATTCTATAAAATGAGTGTTAGATTATTTCCTCTGTTACGTGTTTGAAAGGAAGTTCCAGTGTTATGATATCAGAGATATTACATAAGCACAAGGAGTGATCCAGACTCAGAACTGCACATGAAATAAATGAAGTGAAACTATTTTGTTGCCTTTTTCCTTAGCCACCATGAGCAGGAACAGAGCTGTAACTGAAAAAAAGGCCAATCAAATTCTGGGATTTACAAAGTGCCAAAAAGTACTAAAATTAGGCTAAAGATGTTATATTTTAATTATATGATTGATTATGAAGATTATTCATTGCAGTTTTAAGACCTCAGTGCATTGAATAATGAGACAAGGGAAACCATGCCTATTGCCTCCCTCTCACTGAAGACAAGACAAGACAAGACAAGACAAGACAAACAAACTTTATTGTCCCACAAGGGGAAATTTGTCTTGGGCAAAAGTGCACTTATTCCACATCCACATTTAAAAACACAGACAGACAACAGGCAATAGCAGCAGTTGTACAACATTAAAAGTAACAAACAACCCAGGCCCTACAATAGCAGTAATTGTACAACATTATAGGAAGACAAACAACCCAGGCCCTTCGATTTGGGCCGTCCCCATGACAAATATATTGAAGTGCAAATAAAATATAATATAGTAGTGAAAAAAAAAAAATACAGTACACAAGAACAAAATGATCATAATCATAATAAATAAACGAGCAGACAAGAGATCCCACCCACACTAAGGGCTATGAACTATGTGCCGATTATTCAATAGAGCAATTGATGTGGGGAGGAAAGAGTTTTTAAAGCGATTGCTCTTACAACGGCACGCACGATAACGTCTACCTGAAGGTAACAGTACATACTCTGCAGCTAGAATATGCGAAGAATCAGACCTGGATAGAGAGTGTCCCAAACCAAGCAGCCATGCCATATCTAATAATGCTACCAAGTACCCCATCGTAGAAGATTGTCATAACTTCCATGCTCACACCAAAAAGTCTGAGCCTCTGCGGAGGAAGTGTGTTGTTGTGCCAGTTTGGCACACAGGTAGTCCACATGGACATTCCATTTGAGCTGGTTGTCCATTTGGATCCTCAAGTATTTGTAAGATACCACCTGCTCAATATGTGTGTCCCCCATGACTACAGGGTCATGGATGCAGACACCTTTAGGGTCGAAGATCATCTCTTTAGTTTTAGTGGTATTTAAAATAAGATAGTTGTTTTTACACCAGTCTTTAAAGTTATTGATCTCCCCAAAATAACCCTCTGGACGTTCATCTCCCAACAGCAGACTTAAAATTACAGTGTCGTCAGAAAATTTCAAGATGAAGTTGTTTGGCTGACTACTCCTACAATCATTTGTGTAGACTGTGAAAAGAAAAGGTGAACTCACCGCCCCTAGTGGCACACCGGTACTGCACAGTCTAGCACTCGAAAGTGCAGAATTAACCCTAACCTGTTGAGATCTTTTGGTTAGCAAAGATCAGAACCATCTAATGATGTACGGATTAACATTCATATTGTTAAGCTTATGGACAAGAAGCTGAGGACTAACAGTATCAAAAGCAGAGCTAAAGTCTGCAAAAAGAGTACGTGCATATGCCTTTGGCTCCTCTAGGTGCTTACTGATTAAATGAGTTATACTGACTACAGCATCCTCTGTACTGCGCCCAGCCCTATAAGCAAATTGTAAGGGGTCCAGACAAGAAGCAACCTCAGACTTAAATAAGTTCACAATGATTCTCTCAAAGCATTTCATTACACCACAAGTTAAGGCAATAGGTCTATAATCCTTGTTCCCAGAAGGGCAAGATACTTTTGGAACAGGAATTATTAATGACTTTTTCCAGATATCAGGAACCGTGTTTTTATCTATCGACTGTTGAAAGATAGGACACCAGGCAGCTGTAAGCTCTTCTGAGCACTTTTTTAGCAACAAGGCAGGCAGACCATCAGGCCCAGTTGATTTTTTATTGCATACCCTGCTAAAATTTCTCTGTACCTGTTGAGGGTCAATAAAAAGACGATTTGATGCGCTACACATGGGGATGGAATCGATATTAAGGTCCACTAGCTCCTGCGAGGTAGAGACAGTATCATATCTGAGAAAGAAATCATTCAATTCATTGGCTCTAGCTAGTTCATCAAGAGTGACAATTTGATTGCGATTTGAATTCATGTTAGTTATCTTTTTCATATGGTCCCATAAACCTTTAGTGTTCATGGTGCTGACACTCTCCTCCAGTGCAGCTCGATGGTTCCTTCTGGCCAGCCTCAGCATCCGATTGAGCTCCTTTTGGGCCGCAGCCATTCCCCCCATCCCCATTTTTAAAAGCCACTCTCTTGCTGTTAATGCAGACTTTAACCTCCTTGGTAATATAGGGCTTGTTGTTTGGGAAGTGAAGGATGGTCTTTTTAGGAATAACATTGTCCACACAAAAGTTAATATAGTCCGTTACAGTCTCTGTTGCCTCATTCAGATCCAGGCCATGAAAGATGCTCCAGTCTGTGCAGAGAAAACAGCCCTTCAGGGACTCCACACTGTCCTCAGACCACTGCAGCACAGTTTTTTGAACAGGCTTACTGGACTTAAAAGCAGATTTATATGTGGGCAAGAGCTGGACAGTTGAATGATCTGATTTGGCAAGAGGAGGGAGAACCTTTGCTCTATATGCATTTTTAATATTACCATAACATTTGTCTAACACATTTTTATTCCTGGTACCACCTTTGACATACTGGTGGAAGCCAGGTAAAACTGGCTCAAGTCTACAGTGGTTAAGGTCCCCAAGTAAGAAGATAGGAGCACCAGGAGTACGTTGCATTATTGAGTGTACACAAACAGCTAGTCTGTTAGCGGCTCTTGCAGCGTTAGCACTAGGAGGTACATAGGCGGCACAGATGATAATATTCCCGAACTCCCTTGGGAGGTAGAACGGTCTCATAGAGAGACTAAGAAGTTCAAGGTCCGGGTCACAATACTTATCTCTAATCGTGAATTGACTGCACCATCTGTTACTCACATACATGCATCGTCCACCTCCTCTGGACTTCCCGGACGAGGCATCCCGGTCGGCCCGTATTGATGAGAAGCCCTCCAGCTCCAGCATGGAGTTCGGTATGTCTTCGCGTGGCCACGCTTCGGTAAACACCATGATATTAGCCTCCCGGTACTCGTGGCTAAATCTTGTATGTAAGTGGAGGTCATCCATTTTGCTTCGGAGAGACCGCACGTTACTTAGGATGATAGACGGCAGCGGAGGCTTGTTTCCCCTTCTGCGGACACGTTGCCTGACGCCACCTTTCCTGCCCCTCTTCCTGCATCTGGCCCCCAGCAGAGCTGCAAATGACAGCCTCGGGGAGGTTCGCTGACGGTATGGTTCCTTTAGGCCAGAGGGCGAGCAGAGCCTCTCTCGTGTAGGTTCGAAGCAATTCCGTGTAAGTGGGAAAAGTTTCAAGTCCACTTGCACATAGGAGCTTCCCAATAACCAGGGACAGCATAAACAGCAACCACAGTGCCGCCATGGCTCCGATACTGGCAGACCCCAGGCAGGCAGACAGACCGTGCCCAGGGGTTAGCCTAGCCCCCAGCAACCCACTGAAGCTAAACTATCAGGCTAACTCGCAGCACTGTTGCAATCACAACAAACAGCGTTCATTGCCCAGATGACAAGACGGTGGAACTGAGATTTGTCATTTCACTATAAGTCCGTACAATTCAGTGCCGAGGACAGACAAACAAACAATAAACAATAAAAACGCTTAGATGCGGCAGCAGCACATGAGCCCGGGTCGCCACAGAGCAGCGCCACTGGAAGTGAATCATCACCAGTGAATCCTGAATCCTGCTGTGGCCATTTTTCGCTGCCTTTGGGGGCTCCTTAAAAGTATGGAATGATTTTGATGACAGAAAGTTCAGAACACAAATATATCTGTGTGTTCGTATTTAGAGATGTGTGGCTTTGTAAAGAAGTTTTGCAAACATGTAGTTCCTTCTCACAAACCTGCATGCCAAAACTGTGTTGGCATTTCTAAAATCTGTGGTTTTGAAAAAAAAAAAAAAAAAAAAAAAAACAAATATGTGACTTGGCATTTACATCCTGTCAGGTCCTGACTCAGAAGCCTTGACAAAAGAGGAGATGCAGGCTTAGGGAAAACAATTAGAGTAATTTATTTAAAACAAAGGTAATAATCAAAACAGAATACACAAAGATAAACTATGAGGTGCGGTTATCAGTAAAGTCAGTAGTGTAATGCATGTATGCATGAGGGGAGAACGTAGTAAGATATCATGTTGGATGTGGAAACGGACAAACAACCGGGCTGCTGCAGGAGAGAGTGAACATCTCAACCAAGGAGGCGGGGCTTAGATAGTGACAGACAGCACCGAGCCCAGGTGCTTCCAACTAAGACGATCGACCAGCTCCACCCCCAAGTACCTGCTGCATTTCAAAGTAACAAATTAATGAGCAATCAAGCCAGGGAACCATCACAATCTACAAACCTTAATTACAAATGTACAAAAACATCACTTGCAACTCTCTATTTATAACTACAACGTGTGTCACAACCCTTCAGTGAACTCCCATTGTACCTCTTCCCATCCAGCAGCCTGTGTGTTTTTAGATGTACTGTCTCCATTGATTGGTTTGATGTTTTGCTTACCTCCCCCACCAGGTGTTATTTGTGTTTCACATTCCTGTATGTGTCTGTGGTGCATATAACCCATTTCTTTGAGTGTCCAGGCTGCTGGATGGGAGGAGGTACAATGGGAGTTCACTAAAGGGTTGTGACACATGTAAAATAAAGTTGTAGTTATAAATAGAGTTGCAAGTGAAGTTTTTGTACATTTGTAATCAAGGTTTGTGGATTGTGACGGTTACCTGAATGATCGCTCATTAATTTGTTTCTTTGAATTGCAGCACGTACGTGGGGGTGGAGCTGGTTGATCATTTTGGTTGGAGGCACCTGGGCTCGGTGCTGGGTCATTCCACACCAAACTGAACAAATCTCCCCCCTGTACCCGTGACATGGATTTGTATATCTGTAAACAGACTGCTGTGCAAAGGAGGGGGCGGGACCAGCTCTCTTCAAATCACAACAACCAATTAAAGGACCAGTATGTGAGATCTAGAGCCATTGCAACATAGATTGCAACCACAGATATATAAGAACTAGAGTGCGGACTCGCAATACGCCCAGTGCAATTGCTCTGTGAGCGCATGGAGCGAGATCCGCCATTACTAAGAGGGTGAAGTCTCCGGTTGTACCGTTCAACGCTGTGCAGTTTCTAGGCTGTGAAGCAGAACTTTCCGTTTGAATTTTCATCAAGTTCTTAATAGAAATGGTATAGATAATTATTCAATTGTATTATTCGTTATAACTAAAATTTAGACAAATGTCAGACTTGGTGCAAATAATTTTTTTCTTACTATGATAAGTAGGGGTGTAATGATATGGAATCGCGATGATATGGTACTTTCACTGGTTTAAAAGTCTTCAGAATGAACCTGGTGAAGTTGTTTTCCTAACACTGGAAGTGTAGCTCCAGAGAGACTGAAGGATACGGTCTGCATCGTAAATCTAAGGTTATGTTACCCAGCTGGCTAACTGACAGTGTTGTGACAGTCGTTTATTATAGTCCGCTAACCTAACGGGAAGCCAGCTAGGTTATAATGAAGCTTCCTGTAGGTTAGCTAGTTATATTTCATGAATCACGATGAAACCGTTATCATTATAGTTATGTTATCCAGGTCGTATTCTTCAGTCGCCACCATCTCTAATTGAAATCGCCAATTAATTAATTAACATTAACAGGCCGATCCGAACGAGAAATCTCGGGCTATGAGCGCTTAGCACTTCCTGATTGACGAATTTTAACAAAAGTTTTTTTTTAATTTTAGAGAACTTTTGCAAGTACTCACTTGTAAAAGACTATACCGTTGCTTTGCTGTAGGTGTTGGAACTAGTTCTTATATATATATATATATATATATATATATATATATATATATTTCTATGATTGCAACCAACTGATCATTCCCTTTCTCACAGAACCTACGGTGGCCGCAAAACTTGCAAAACGCTAAAAAGCAACTGATCATTCTCTCATGTCAGTGCTTTATTTAATTACATTTTTCCCGTTCTGGGCTACTGTAGAAACATGGCGGTGCAAAATGGCAAGCTCCGTGGAAGAGGACCCGCTCTCGCTGTTGATATAAAGGGCTCATTCTGGATAAAAGAAAACACTACGATTCTTATTTTCAGGAAATAATTCACTGATGTAAATGTATTTTTGAATATTATATTCCATTCCTGCCAGTTATTCAGCCAGATTGTCCGTCTAAATCTTACATACTGGTCCTTAAAATGCTGGATAGTCCCATTCTTCTGTCAATCTCAGCTTCAAGTGAGTGAAGACAACATATGAATCTCGACCGAAAGTGAGTGATGATTCAAATTAAACAATTTGAGTGAATCAATCAGGGTTGAGCACAGGGTCAGTCTCCAGCCGCTGAGGGCCGGTGTGGGTGCTGGTTTTCCTTACAGCCCAACACTAATTCACCTGATTTTGCTAATTAAGGTCTTGATTGAATCCCATGATTAGTTAATTAGATTATTCAGGTGTTGTTGCGCTGGGCTAAAATAAAAACCTGCATGCACTCTGGTCCTTTGCAGATAAGACTCAACAGCCCTGGTCTACAGTATCCTTTGCCTTATTTATCTGCTTTACTTAGAAATGAGCAGCAACAGCAGCTGTCTGTCTTCCTCCAGTGGTAGAGCAGTGTAATTGCAGCTTGTGTGATGTGTTTACAGTGCTGCTCAAATGCAACCCTCACTGCTGTCATGTAAAGACAGAGCTCAGAGGCCTCATGGACTTGAGAGGCGAGCAAAGTCAATTCTGCTCTACATATTCAAATTTGGCTAAAGTTATACAACTATAAGTGTTTGTTAAATAAAATGATACCTTATAAATCTTGATATCAACAATAAAACATAGCTTTTCTGCATTCATACTTGAAGAAGAATGAAGGAGTGAATTATCCTCCGAAAAGGTATGTCGATTTTTTTCATAACAAAGGATTAAAGTCGAGTATTGGGAGAAAATGGACCTGAATCAGGAGTTTGGGAGAGAGCAGGGGGAGCCCTGGCAGAGACAGAGAGTGGAAGAGCATTCCTCCCTCCCTCTGTCTTTATCAGTGGGGATCGTTTCTGGACAAAGCTCCATTTAAAGGAGAACTATACAGAACTACCAGTTTTGACTTAATCTTATAGTAATTAACTCCAACATAATATCCACGGTCGATTTTTTGTCCATACATACCCCTGTTCTTTTAAATGACCATTAATTAGCCTTAATTGCTGTTTCCAGGAGGCCGCCATTAACGCCACGCGTGGCATGAGAAGTTGCGAGATCATGACGTCACTGCAGCTAACACATGCATTCATGTGCATGATGCATGTGATGTCAAAATGTCTGAATACATGGATAGCTAAATAAATTAGACTACCAACAAATTTAAAATTGTTCATTGAGCGAATCAACAGGTTGATTGCAAATTGAGCAACGTAAATGGGAAGGGGGTGAAAGCAATTGTCGAGTAGAGGAGGATGATGATTTTGAAGACCTTAAAGAGGCACTATGTCAGTTGGTCGGAAATCGCTCGCTTCTTCGTAGGCTTGGTGCTTTTTCCCCTCTCCGCAGCTCCCCCTATAGTTCCGGTGTGCAAATTTCACACAACTGTCGTAAAAATCTCACGCAACCATCTCCTCCACCCATGTGCATGTGCATTTGTTTACAACGAAGCCGGCGAGAAGGCAGTCCTGAAGCAATGTCTACTGTTTGCAACTATATATATATATATATATATATCTCACAAGTTTTACGTTGTATATCTGTCATAAACAAAACAATTACGGGAAAAAGTAAAAGGCAAAGGATAACTGCGGCTTTTTTGTTTATGTTTTGAGTTTTTTTTTTTTCCCCCTCAGCACCTATATTTATCAGACGTAATGTTTTCGTAACACGTGGTCATTCTGCGTTTTTACACAGCTTGGAGATACAGGAAAGCTACTAATGTTACCCAAGGCATTCCCACATCGAGGCGTAACACGCTCTTCTAATTGCTCTTCTAACGAATCTTGAACTACACAATGTAAATAGCGAACTGCACAAAACTCACAAAACCTAGATTCCGCTGACAAAGTTATGTGGCTCATAGTAAAATTGCACTCTAGGGGCAGAAACAGGACGATGTAGTAAAATAAAGGTACAGCTACGTGACAAACAAACATGTTTACCGGTAACTATGCTAACATCTCTGCTAGCTAACAAGCATCAAGCACCACTCATACAATAATCGCGCAAAGGCCTTCACAAACAGCTGTAAGGGTGCGTTCAGGAACCAGAAGCAAGAACCAAGAGATCCAGCAAACTTGCTCTTTATTAATTCTGGGGTGGAAACCCCGGCAGGGCAATAGGCAGCGGTACAGGGTCCACAATCCAAAATCAGAATCCAGTAGTCGTAATCCAATCCGTAAACAGGGCAGCAAACACAAAACTCAGAGTCGGGCAAAGCAGGTTCGTTACGGGCACAGGTATATCAAAGGTGAAGACAAAATCAAGATCCGGGACGTTCCAGTCAGAAGTACAGCACAAAGAGTACAAGGCTTAAACAACACAGCTTAAGGAAAACGTTCTGACAAGGGCTGGCTGTGATCTGACTGCTTAAATACACATATGGGAAGTTATAATAGGGAACAGGTGAGCTGGATCAGACTAATTAACAAGGGAATGAACAAGAGGAAGTTCCTAACCACATGAAAATAGGTGAAAGCCAAAACGCGGACAGGGATTACACAGACAGCCTATGACAAACAAACGGCTCCGGTTTGGGAGTTCTAAAGTGCACAGAGAATGAGAGGCAGAACAGTGATTAACAAGGTGCGAAGAATTTCGCTGAAGCGCAGCAAAGTAAATTGAGTGAAGGCAAGGGGCGGAGACTAGAGCAGAGCGAGTGCTGAGAGCTCGTTTGTCAATTAGTAATGTGCAGCTATACAATCCCTAAGTGCATGTTAGTAAATTAGTATAATGTCCAAGGTTAGTTGCTGTTAATAGATTAACAAAAATAATAAACTGTTAGTATTTGTTAGTAATGATAGAACAGTAAGGCGAAGGAAGTAAACGAGATTGGAAGGAATGTTTGGAAACCCAGAAACTATTGAAATCACCTGAAGCAGTTAAGTACACAGACTGGGGAGACGGACTGAACCAACTAGATCACAAGACAGGGGAGACAAAGGTGCAATGCAAGGCAATGGCATGAACATGAACCGGAATGATAATATAAACAGACACTATGAAATATGGCAGGGAATGCAGGACAAAGCAAGACCGGCAAAACACAAAGCATGGTACAGATAAGGAAAAAACAATAGCATGGTCAAAAGCAGAATCCTAACAACAGCAAACATGAAGAGTGGGCAACGACATGAATACAAGGAATACATAAATTTTTTCGTAACGATACTTACAAGTGCAACAGCAACAACGCCAGGTCGGCATCTGATTTGCATGCTTCTTTCTCCTTGAGCTCTCTCCATTCTGAAAAAGCTCGACCAAGATTGACTTGTATCTGATTTCTCGCACGGTCAGACGCTTGTTTTCTCTTCCTCACCTCCTCTGACAACGGCCACCTCTTCTTTTTCACCAGCTCCGCCATCGTAACACCGGTGAAGAGAATCTGTCTTCGTTTCATTACTAGCCGGGGAGTGTTTTTGTCTTGTACTGCAGTAAAAGCAGTTTGTTTCTCGTGATAGCTCCATCCAGCGACGAGATTTGGGACAACGGGGCGGTGGACCAGATCTTGCAAGGTCGGTTTTCAGCCAAGATACGCTTGGGGGCGGGTAGATAAGCCCCATTCTCCCCATAACAAGTCGCTTAACCATCACAGTGACTCCGAGGCACAATAATTACAGCTGAAATCTTGCATAGTTCCCCTTTAACTTTGCTTAGTTCAGCACGCAATTTGCCGAATGTGTTTGCTTGATTATTACATTTAGCCGTTGTACAATTATTAAATAAAAAATGTTTAAAATTTGCAGCACAGATTTGCCTGAACGTGCTTGCTCAGTCTTCGGTACATTTGTCCATTGCTTGCAATGCGAAAATAATTTCTCTCTCACATTCACGTTTGATGCGCTTCACACAATGTTTTTCTACTTCATTATATTTTTTAGACGCTTAAAAACCAGGGCCATCTTAACATGATTTTATTTTTTAAGAAATCTTTTTTTAATAATATGTTAAAGTTTTCCGACGAGAGGTGGAATTCAGAGGTCTGCTATCTATTCAGATTACTGACATTATTTCAATCTAACGCGGTAGCCTGGTTCGGTTTGTCTGCTTCTCATTATCTCTTCTAAATCATTATTGGCTTGATTTTGGTTTTGATTGGTCAGTTGGCTGAATAAATGGCTTGATAACAAGTTAGGCAAAGTACACGGGAATTGATTTAAGGTGAGCTAATTATGCCAAGGTGACGGCAGTTGTCCAGCCTCGCTGGTAATTAGCAGACTTCAAATCGCACTTTTCTTTCTGGAAGCATTTCAAATGGCCTCTGATGTTAGTTCACCTCTAAATTAAAGTTGTGTCGGATAGAAAAAGGTAATAATCAAGCTCCTCTGTCTGCCCCATAGAGGAAGCGGGAATATCTCGGTCATTCAACAATCTCAATGCAGGACCGCAGGACAATGGACATTCATGGCGCTGGCAGCCGCACTGACGTCACGATTTGGGGCGCCCCAAGCGGATCAAGGGTGAATTTTCGTCTGCTGTGGTGATAATGGCGCGGTCCACTAGTTTTGTAAAATCGCTCATAAAAATTAAAGAAATCGCTAAATAAAGAAAAAAATGTCGTAGGAGCTTTTTTCATGATATATTGAAATAATATTACCCACTTTTCCCAGCTATGATAGTCCTCCTTTAAGTACATATCTCTGAATTGTAACACTTCTCAGCATCCACAAGCCTTTCAAACTTCCCCTTCCAAACCTCCATATAAATAGGATCACAGGTACAGGACTCTGTTAACCTATCTGATCTCTGAATGCTCTTTCTAATCACAAAATGCTCTGTCTAATCTCTTAATGCAACCTCTAATCTTGGAATACTCTTTCTAATGTCTGGATTCTCATGCTAATCTTTGAATGCTCTCTCCAATCTATGAATGCCCTGTCAAATCTCTGAATATTCTCTCTGATATCTGAATGCTCTTGCTGACCTCTGGATGCTCGCTCTAGTCTCTTGATAAGGTCCCAGGCTTTATTATGTGCCTGCAGCAATGCAGACACATATTATAATCCTGCATACTTCTTTATTATTATTAGTGAGCATGAAAATGCACACTATTGTTATTCCAGTTCTTCTTCTTATTATTATTAGTGTGCATGAAAATGCACACTATTGTTATTCCAGTTCTTCTTCTTCTTCTTCTTCTTCTTCTTCTTATTATTATTATTATTATTCTAACGCACTTAATGCGCCTCAACCATTTAACGTGAAAAACTTCGCTCAAACTACGCTATGAGGTCTTACTTTAGGACACCTGTGCAATGTATTTTTCATCTTTGTAACTTTTTACTTTTTAAACTATAAATAAAAAACTATTTATTTTTTCCCATAGACTTAACATAGGGCTGATGACATCACAATAGGGCCATTAAGCAAATGGAATCTTGTGCCAGATGTTCTGATCACCTGCAGCAACTGTCAGTTTCACAGGCTTTAAGATGACAATCTGGCTCTCTTAACACTACAGATCCTGTTCAACTGTTTCCTCTGCCTACAACTGTTTCAAAATAAAAGTCCTCATTACAATAAATCACAATTAGATAATTTAACTATTTAAACTATTCAACTTTTCAACTGTTCAGAGATTCCAACTGCCCGTTGTCATCAACTATGACTCCCGGCAACTGTTTCCTCTGTGCAAAACTGTTTCAAAATAAAAGTCCTAATTACAATAAATCACAAATAATTTAACTATTTAAACTACTCAACTTTTCAACCGTTCAGCCATTCCAACTGCCCATTGTAATCAACAATGACTCCTGCCAACTGTTTCCTCTGTCCAAAACTGTTTCAAAATAAAAGTCCTCACTGAAATAATTCACTGTTAAATAATTTAACTATTTAAACTACTCAACTATTTAACTGTTCAGCCACTCCAACTGTGAGTTGTCATCAACGATGACTCCCGCCAAGTGTTTCCTCTGTCCACAACTGTTTCAAAATAAAAGTCCTCACTACAATTCATCACAATTAAATAATTTAACTATTTAAACTACTCAACTTTTCAACCGTTCAGCCATTCAAACCGCCTGTTGTCATCAACTATGACTACCGCCAACTGTTTCCTCTGTCCACAACTGTTTCAAAATAAAAGTCCCCACTGCAATAATTAACTATTAAATAATTAAACCATTTGAACTATTGAGATATTTAACTGTTCAGCCATTCCAACTGCCAGTTGTCATCAACTACGACTCCCGCCAACTGTTCACTCTGTCCAAAACTGTTTCAAAATAAAAGTCCTCACTGAAATAATTCACTGTCAAATAATTTAACTATTTAAACTACTCAACTATTTAACTGTCCAGGCATTCCAACTGTCAGTTGTCATCAATTATGACTCCTGCCAACTGTTTCACCTGTCCACAACTGTTTCAAAATAAAAGTCCTCATTACAATAAATCACAATTAAATAATTTAACTATTTAAACTACTCAACCATCCAACTGTTCAGCCATTCCAACTGCCCGTTGTCATCAACTATGACTCCCGGCAGCTGTTTCCTTTGTGCAAAACTGTTTCAAAATAAAAGTCCTCACTGAAATAATTCACTGTTAAATAATTTAACTATTTAAACTACTCAACTATTTAACTGTTCAGACATTCCAACTGTGAGTTGTCATCAACTATGACTCCCGCCAATTGTTTCCTGTGTCCACAACTGTTTCAAAATAAAAGTCCTCACTACAACTAATCACAATTAAATAATTTAACTATTTAAACTACTCAACCATCCAACTGTTCAACCAATCCAACTAGCAACCACCCGGACCACCATAGCAACCGCCTAGCAACGCTTTATCAACCACCCAGAACACCATAGCAACCGCCAAGAATGCCCTAGCAACCACCCAGAACCCTATAGAAACCGCCTAGCAATACTCTAGCAAGCACCCGGAACACCATAGCAACCGCCTAGCAACGCCTTCTCAACCACCCAGAACACGATAGCAACCGCCAAGAATGCCTTAGCAGCCACCCAGAACCCTATAGAAACCGTCTAGCAATGCCCTAGCAACAACCCAGAACACCAAAGCAACTGCCTAGCAACACCCTAGCAACCACCCAGAACATCATAGCAACCGCCTAGCAACGCCGCAGGAACAACACGGAACACCATAGAAACCGCCTAGTAACGCTCTAGCAACCACCCAAAACAGCATAGCAACCACCTAGCAATGCCCTAGCAACAACCTGGAACACCATAGCAACTGCCTAGCAATACATTAGCAACCACGAAGAACACCATTGCAACGCCTAGCAATGCCCTAGCAACCAACCGGAACACCATAGCAACCGCCTAGCAGTGCCTTAGCAACCACCCGGAAAACCATAGCAACCGCCTAGCAATGGCCTAGAAACCATCAGGAACACCATAGCAACCACCTAGCAACGCCCTAGCAACCTCCCAGCACTCCATAGCAACTCCCAAGCAATGCCCTAGCAACCACCCGGAACACCTAAGAAACTGCCTAGCAATGCTCTAGCAACCACCCAGAACCCCATAGCAACTGCCTAGCAATGCCCTAGCAACCACCCGGAACACCAAAGGAACCGCCTAGCAATGCCCTAGAAACCACCCGGAACTCCATAACAACCAGTTCGCTGAACCCTGGCAAGTACCCCGAATACTGTATGTGTAGAACATCAGGCACATTCAAAAATTCTACCAGATTTTTCTATTTATCCGACTAACAACCTAGCTACCAATATCATAAAGCAACTTACGCAACTACAGCTTGCATTTTCATGCACTCGTAATTCCCTGGAATTACATTCTCTAGTTATTATTATTATTAGTGTGCATGAAAATGCACACTATTGTTATTCCAGTTCTTCTTCTTCTTATTATTATTCTAACGCACTTAATGCGGCCTCAACCGCATTAACGTAGAAACGTCCTTCAAACTGCGTTGCGTAGGTCTTACTTAGGACACCTGTGCAATGTATTTTTCATCTTTGTAACTTTTATACTTTTTAAACTATGAATAAAAAACTATTAATTTTTTTGCCCATAGACTTAACATTGGGCTGATGACATCACAGTAGGGCCATTAAGCAAATGGAATCTTGTGCCAGATGTTCTGACCACCTGCAGCAACTGTCAGTTTCTCAGGCTTTTAGACTACAGCCTGGCTCTCTTAACACTACAGATCCTGTTCAACTGTTTCCTCCACCTACAACTGTTTCAAAATAAAAGTCCTCACAATAAGAAATCACTCTTAAATAATTTAACTATTTAAACTACTCAAATATTTAACTGTTCAGCCATTCCAACTGTCAGTTGTCATCAACTATGACTCCTGCCAACTGTTTCACCTGTCCAAAACTGTTTCAAAATAAAAGTCCTCACTGAAATAATTCACTGTTAAATAATTTAACTATTTAAAGTACTCAACTGTTCAACCGTTCGGCCATTCCAACTGCCCATTGTCATCAACTATGACTCCCGCCAACTGTTTAACCTGTCCAAAACTGTTTCAAAATAAAAGTTCTCCCTGAAATAATACACTGTTAAATAATTTAACTATTTAGACAACTCAACTATTTAACTGTTCAGCCAATCCAACTGTCAGTTGTCATCAACTATGACTCCTGCCAACTGATTCCTCTGTCCCCAACTGTTTCAGAATAAAAGTCCTCATTATGATAAAT
This sequence comes from Gymnothorax javanicus, assembly GCA_029692085.1. Lineage (NCBI taxonomy): Eukaryota > Metazoa > Chordata > Actinopteri > Anguilliformes > Muraenidae > Gymnothorax > Gymnothorax javanicus. The sequence continues at coordinate 128,576,726 of CM056197.1, read as the reverse complement.
AAAAATTAAATAATATAACTTTTTAAACTACTCAACTTTTCAACTGTTCAGCCAATCCAACTGTCAGTTGTCATCAACTATGACTCCTGTCAACTGTTTCCTCTGTCCAAAACTGTTTCAAAATAAAAGTCCTCACTGAAATAATTCACTGTTAAATAATTTATCTGAACTACTCAACTATTTAACTGTTCAGCCAATCCAACTGTCAGTTGTCATCAACTATGACTCCCGCCAACTGTTTCAAAATAAAAGTCCTCACTACAATTAATCACAATTAAATAATTTAACTATTTAAACTACTCAACCATCCAACTGTTCAACCATTCCAACTGCCCATTGTCATCAACTACGACTCCCGCCAACTGTTTCCTCTGTCCAAAACTGTTTCAAAATAAAAGTCCTCACTGCAATAATTCACTATTAAATAATTTAACTATTTAAACTACTCAACTATTTAACTGTTCAGCCATTCCAGCAGCCTGTTGTCATCAACAATGACCTCTGCCAACTGTTTCCTCTGTCAACAACTGTTTCAAAATAAAAGTCCTCACTGAAATAATTCACTGTGAAATAATATAACTTTTTAACCTACTCAACTATTTAACTGCTCATCCATTCCAACTGTCAGTCGTCATCAACTATGACTCCTGCCAACTGTTTCCTCTGTCCACAACTGTTTCAAAAAAAAAGTCCTCACTACAATAAATCACAATTAAATAATTTAACTATTTAAACTACTAAACTTTTCAACCGTTCAGCCATTCCAGCAGCCCGTTGTCATCAAAAATGACTCCCGCCAACTTGTTTCCGCTGCCCACATTCCACCTTAAGCAACTACAGTTTGCATTTTCATGCACTCATAATTCGCTGGAATTACATTCTCTTGATATGTGCCTGCAGCAATGCAGACACATATTATAATCCTGCATACTTCTTTATTATTATTATTATTATTATTATTATTATTATGTGCCTGCAGCAATGCAGACACATATTATAATCCTGCATACTTCTTTATTATTATTATGTGCCTGCAGCAATGCAGACACATATTATAATCCTGCATACTTCTTTATTATTATTATTATTATTATGTGCCTGCAGCAATGCAGACACATATTATAATCCTGCATACTTCTTTATTATTATTATTATTATTATTATTATTATGTGCCTGCAGCAATGCAGACACATATTACAATCCTGCATACTTCTTTATTAGTGTGCATGAAAATGCACACCATTGTTATTCCAATTCTTCTTATTAGTGTGCATGAAAATGCACACTATTGTTATTCCAGTTCTTCTTCTTCTTCTTATTATTATTATTCTTCTAACGCACTTAATGCGGCTTCAACCGTTAACGAGACACCGTTCAAACTGCGCTATGTAGGTCTTACTCAGGACACCTGTGCAATGTATTTTTTCATCTTTTGTAACTTTTATACTTTTTGAGTTATTAATAAAAAACTATTAATTTTTCCCCCATAGACTTAACATTGGGCTGATGACATCACAACTATTTAACTGTTCAGCCATTCCAACTGTCAGTTCTCATCAACTTTGACTCCATAACTGTATTCTCTGTCTACAACTGTTACAAAATGGAAGTCTTCTTTCTTTTCTTTCTTTCTTCCATTCCCTTTTTCTTTCTTAATTTCTTTCCTTCCTTCCTTATTTCCTTCCTTCTTTCCTTCATTCCTTTATTTCTTTCTTTCTGTCCTTCTTACTTTCTTTCCTTCCTTTCTTCTTTCTTTCTTCCTTCCTTCCCCTCCTTTCTTTCCTTCTTTCCTTCCTTCCTTCCTTTTTCTTTCCTTTCATCCTTTCCTTCCTTTCTTACCTTACTACCTTCCATCCTTACTTCTTTCCTTCCTTCCTTCCATCTTTCCTTCCTTCTTTCCTTCCCTCTTTCCTTCTTTCCTACCTTCCTTACTGCTTTCCATCCTTCCTTCCATCTTTCCTTCTTTCCTTCCTTCTTTCTTTACTTTTTTCCTTCCTTCTTTCTTTTCTTCTTTCCTTTTATCCTTCTTTTTCTTCTTTACTTCCTTCCATCCATCTTTCCTTCCTTCATTCCTTCCTTCTTCCCTTCCTTATTTCTTCCTTCTTGCCTTCCTTCCTCCCTTCCATCTCCTTCTTTCTTTCCTTCCCTTATTCTATCTTTCCTTCCTTCTTTTTGTCCTTCCTTCCCATTCTTTCCCGCTTTCATTTTCCTTGATGGCGAGCTATGCACACTTCGAGCTTAGCTACCAACATTTTCTAAGTTAGCTGAATAACGTGGTTAGCATGGTTAGCATAGTTAGCATAGTTAGCATAAGTGCTAACAACATTAGCTAAGTTAGCTGGATAATGTGGTTAGCATGGTTAACACTTTTAGCATAGTTAGCACACATGCTAATAATATTAGCTAAATTAGCTGAGTAACGTGGTTAGCATGGTTAGCGCTGTTAGCATAGTTAGCATTATTAGCATACATGCTAATAACATCAGCTAATTTACCTGAGTAACGTGGTTAGCATGGTTAGCATTGTTAGCATAGTTAGCGTGCATACTAATAACATTAGCCAAGTAAGCTGAGTAACGTGGTTAGCATGGTTAGCATTGTTAGCAGAGTTAGCATTGTTAGCATATATGCTAATAACATTAGATAATTTAGCTGAGTAACGTGGTTAGCATGGTTAGCATTGTTAGCATAGTTAGCATACATGCTAATATCATTAGCTAAGTTAGCTGAGTAACGTGGTTAGCATTGTTAGCATAGTTAGCATTGTTAGCATACATGCTAATAACATTAGCTAAGTTAGCCGAGTAACGTGGTTAGCATTGATAGCATAGTTAGCATAGTTAGCATACATGCTAATAACATTAGCTAAGTTAGCTGAGTAACGTGGATAGCATGGTTAGCATTGTTAGCATTGTTAGCATGCATGCTAATAACATTAGCTAAGTTAGCTGAGTAACGTGTTTAGCATGGTTAGCATAGTTAGCATACATGCTAATATCACAAGATAAGTTAGCTGAGTGACGTGGTTAGCATTGTTAGCATAGTTAGCATTGTTAGCATACATGCTAATAGCATTAGCTAAGTTAGCTGAGTAACGTGGTTAGCATGGTTAGCATTGTTAGCATACATGCTAATAACATTAGCTAAGTTAACTGAGTAATGTGGTTAGCATGGTTGGCACTGTTAGAATAGTTAGAATTGTGAGCATACTTGCTAATAACATTAACTAAGTTAGCTGAGTAACGTACTTAGCACGGTAGGCATTGTTAGCATAGTTAGCATAGTTAGTATACATGGTTATAACATTAGCTAATTTAGCTGAGTAACATAGTTAGCATGGTTAGCATTGTTAGCATAGTTAGTATACATGATAATAACATTAGCTAATTTAGCTGAGTAACATACTTAGCATGGTTAGCATTGTTAGCACAGTTAACATAGTTAGCATAACTGCTTACAACATTATTCAGTTAAATAACATGGTTAGCACTACAGTTTGCATTTTCATGCACTCGTAATTCCCTGGAATTACATTCTCTAGTTATTATTATTATTCTTCTAACGCACTTAATGCGGCCTCAACCGTTTAACGTAGAAACTTCATTCAAACTGCGTTGCGTAGGTCTTACTTAGGACACCTGTGCAATGTATTTTTCATCTTTGTAACTTTTATACTTTTTAAACTATGAATAAAAAACTACTAATTTTTTTCCCCATAGACTTAACATAGGGCTGATGACATCACAGTAGGGCCATTAAGCAAATGGAATCTTGTGCCAGATGTTCTGACCACCTGCAGCAACTGTCAGTTTCTCAGGCTTTCAGACTACAGTCTGGCTCTCTTAACACTACAGATCCTGTTCAACTGTTTCCTCTGCCCACAACTGTTTCAAAATAAAAGTCCTCACAACAAGAAATCACTCTTAAATAATTTAACTATTTAAACTACTCAAATATTTAACTGTTCAGCCATTCCAACTGTCAGTTGTCATCAACTATGACTCCTACCAACTGTTTCACCTGTCCAAAACTGTTTCAAAATAAAAGTCCTCACTGAAATAATTCACTGTTAAATGATTTAACTATTTAAACTACTCAACTTTTCAACCGTTCAGCCATTCCAACTGCCCGTTGTAGTCAACGATGACTCCCGCCAACTGTTTCCTCTGTCCAAAACTGTTTCAAAATAAAAGTTCTCCCTGAAATAATACACTGTTAAATAATTTAACTATTTAAACAACTCAACTATTTAACTGTTCAGCCAATCCAACTGTCAGTTGTCATCAACTATGTCTCCTGCCAACTGATTCCTCTGTCCACAACTGTTTCAAAATAAAAGTCCTCATTATGATAAATAACAATTAAATAATTTAACTTTTTAAACTACTCAACTTTTCAACTGTTCAGCCATTCCAACTGCCAGTTGTCATCAACTATGTCTCCTGTCAACTGTTTCCTCTGTCCAAAACTGTTTCAAAATAAAAGTCCTCACTGAAATAATTCACTGTTTAATAACTTATCTGAACTACTCAACTATTTAACTGTTCAGCCAATCCAACTGTCAGTTGTCATCAACTATGACTCCCGCCAACTGTTTCAAAATAAAAGTCCTCACTACAATTAATCACAATTAAATAATTTAACTATTTAAACTACTCAACCATCCAACTGTTCAACCATTCCAACTGCCCATTGTCATCAACTACGACTCCCGCCAACTGTTTCCTCTGTCCAAAACTGTTTCAAAATAAAAGTCCTCATTGCAATAATTCACTAGTAAATAATTTAACTATTTTAACTACTCAACTATTTAACTGTTCGGGCATTCCAACTGTCAGTTGTCATCAACTATGAGTGCTGCCAACTGTTTCACCTGTGTACAACTGTTTCAAAATAAAAGTCCTCATTACAACAGATCACAAATTATTTAAACTACTCAACTTTTCAACCGTTCAGCCAATCCAACTGCCGGTTGTCATCAACTATGACTCCCGGCAACTGTTTCCTCTGTGCAAAACTGTTTCAAAATAAAAGTCCTAATTACAATAAATCACAAATAATTTAACTATTTAAACTACTCAACTTTTCAACCGTTCAGCCATTCCAACTGCCCGTTGTAGTCAACGATGACTCCCGCCAACTGTTTCCTCTGTCCAAAACTGTTTCAAAATAAAAGTCCTCACTGAAATAATTCACTGTTAAATAATTTAACTACTTAAACTACTCAACTATTTAACTGTTCAGCCATTCCAACTGTCAGTTGTCATCAACCATGACACCCGCCAAGTGTTTCCTCTGTCCAGAACTGTTTCAAAATAAAAGTCCTCATTACAATAAATCACAATTAAATTTAACTATTTAAACTACAAAACTTTTCAACCGTTCAGCCATTCCAACTGCCCATTGTCATCAACTTTGACTCCTGCCAACTGTTTCCTCCACCCTTAACTGTTTCAAAATAAAAGTCCTCACTACAATTAATCATAATTAAATAATATAACTACTTAAACTACTCAGCTTTTCAACTGTTCAGCCATTCCAACTGTCAGTTGTCATCAACTATGACTCCAGCCAACTGTTTCCTCTGTCCACAACTGTTTCAAAATAAAAGTCCTCATTGAAATAATTCACTGTTAAATAATCAAACTTTTTAAAATAAAAAACTATTTAACTGTTCAGCCATTCCAACTGTCTTCAACTATGACTCCCGCCAACTTGTTTCCTCTGCCCACTTTCCACCTTATGCAACTACAGTTGGCATTTTCATGCACTCTTAATTCCCTGGAATTACATTCTCTAGTTATTATTATTATTCTTCCATATTCTTCCGTAATCGCACGGTTCGCTACTCCTCCCACAGTTTTCACCCGATCCCCACATTACACATGAAAAGCGTGCGGCTCCCTTGCGAGAGTGTGCTATGACTTTTCTAAGCGATCCGACTTACGGATTTCCCACAATTCCCGAAAAACATGGACTTCTGAAACCTCGTTATAATGGAAGTCAATGAGAAAATTGTTCAAACTCACTCATCTTCACCCTCTCCCTGTGAACTCATATATTAATGTAGAAACTCCGTTCCAACTCCCAAACATTGACAAGCAACGCCCAAGCAACCATTAGGAACAGCATAGCAACTGCCTAGCAACGACCTAGCAACCACCCAGAACACCATAGCAACCACCCAGAATGCCCTAGCAAACACCCAAGAACACCATGGCAACCACCTAGCAAAGCCCTAGCAACCACCCAGAACACCATAGCAACCGCCTAGCAACGCACTAGCAACCACCAAGAACACCATAGCAACCGCCTAGCAATGCCCTAGCAACCACCCAGAACACCATAGCAACTGCCTAGCAACGACCAAGCAACCACCCAGAACACCATAGCAACCACCCAGAACGCCCTAGCAACCACCCAGAACACCATGGCAACCACTAGCAAAGCCCTAGCAACCACCCAGAACACCATAGCAACCGCCTAACAACGCCCTAGCAACCATTAGGAACAGCATAGCAACTGCCTAGCAACGACCTAGCAACCACCCAGAACACCAAAGCAACCACCCAGAATGCCCTAGCAACCACCCAGAACACCATGGCAACCACCTAGCAAAGCCCTAGCAACCACCCAGAACACCATAGCAACCGCCTAGCAACGCCCTAGCAACCACCCAGAACACCATAGCAACCGCCTAGCAATGCCCTAGCAACCACCCAAAACACCATAGCAACCGCCTAGCAATGCACTAGCAACCACCAAGAACACTATAGCAACCGCCTAGCAACGCCCTAGCAACCACCAAGAACACCATAGCAACTGCCTAGCAAAGAACGAGCAACCACCCAGAACACCATGGCAACCACCCAGAACGCCCTAGCAACCACCCAGAACACCATGGCAACCACCTAGCAAAGCCCTAGCAACCACCCAGAACACCAGAGCAACCGCCTAGCAATGCCCTAGCAACCACCCAGAACACCATAGCAACCACCTAGCAAAGCCCTAGCAACCACCCAGAACACCATAGCAACTGCCTAGCAACGCCCTAGCAACCACCCAGAACACCATAGCAACCGCCTAGCAATGCCCGAGCAACCACCCAGAACACCATAGCAACCGCCTAGCAACGCCCTAGCAACCGCCTAGCAACGCCCTAGCAACCGCCTAGCAACGCCCTAGCAACCACCCAGAACACCATAGCAACTGCCTAGCAACGTCCTAGTAACCACCCAGAACACCATAGCACCGCCTAGCAATGCCCTAGCAACCACCCAGAACACCATAGCAACCACTTAGCAAAGTCCTAGCAACCACCCAGAACACCATAGCAAGCACTTAGCAACGCCCTAGAAACCACGCAGAACACCATGGCAACCACCTAGCAAAGCCCTAGCAACCACCCAGAACACCATAGCAACCGCCTAGCAACGCCCTAGCAACCACCCAGAACACCATATCAACCACCTAGCAAAGCCCTAGCAACCACCCAGAACACCATAGCAACCACCTAGCAACGCCCTAGCAACCACCCAGAACACCATAGCACCGCCTAGAAATGCCCTAGCAACCACCCAGAACACCATAGCAACCACTTAGCAATGCCCTAGCAACCACCCAGAACACCATAGCAACCACTTAGCAATGCCCTAGAAACCGGCCAGAGCACGATGGCAAACGCCTAGCAATGCCCTAGCAACCACTCAGAACACCATAGCAACCGCCTATCAACGCCCTAGCAACCACCCAGAACACCATAGCAACCACCTAGCAACCACCTAGAAAACATAGCAACCACCTAGCAACGCCCTAGTAACCACCCCAGGGCAATGCACTAGCAACCACCCAGAACACTATACAACCGCCTGCACCCTAGCAACCACCCAGAACACCATAGCAACTGCCTACCAACCACCCAGAACACCATAGCAACTGCCTAGCAATGCCCCCAATGAACACAATAGCAACTGCCTAGCAACCACCCAGAACACCATAGCAACTGCCCTAGCAACCACCCACCATAGCAACCACCCAGAACACCCATAGCAACCACTGCCTAGCAATGCCCTAGCAAACGCCCCTGAACCACCCAAACACCATAGCAACTGCCTAGCAATGCCCTAGCAACCACCCAGAACACCATAGCAACCACCGAGAACAATGCCCTAGCAACCCACCCAGAACACCATAGCAACCACCTAGCAACGCCCTAGCAACCACCCAGAACACCATAGCAGCAACCACAGCAACGCCCTAGCAACCACCAGAACACCATAGCAACCACCTAGCAACGCCCTAGCAACCACCCAGAACACCATAGCAACAGCAACCACTCCAGAACACCATAGCAACCACCTAGCAATGCACTAGCAACCACCAAGAACACCATAGCAACCGCCAATGCCCTTAGCAACCACCCAGAACACCATAGCAACCACCTGGCGCCCTAGCAACCACCCAGAACACCATAGCAACCAAAAGCAATGCCCTAGCAACCACCAGAACACCATAGCAACCACTTAGCAATGCCCTAGCAACCACTCAGAACACCATAGCAACCGCCTATCAACGCCCTAGCAACCACCCAGAACACCATAGCAACCACCTAGCAACCACCTAGAAAACATAGCAACCACCTAGCAACGCCCTAGTAACCACCCAGGGCACCATAGCAACCGCCGAGCAATGCACTAGCAACCACCCAGAACACTATACCAACCGCTTAGCAATGCCCTAGCAACCACCCAGAACACCATAGCAACTGCCTAGCAATGCCCTAGCAAACACCCTGAACACAATAGCAACTGCCTAGCAATGCCCTAGCAACCACCCAGAACACCATAGCAACCGCCGAGCAATGCCCTAGCAACCACCCAGAACACCATAGCAACCACTTAGCAACGCCCTAGCAACCGCCCAGAACACCCTAGCAACCACCTAGCAACGCCCTAGCAACCACCCAGAACACAATAGCAACTGCCGAGCAACACCCTAGCAACCACCCAGAACACCATAGCAACCGCCTAGCAATGCACTAGCAACCACCAAGAACACCATAGCAACCACCTAGCAACGCCTTAGCAACCACCAGAACACCATAGCAACTGCCTAGCAACGTCCTAGCAACCACCCAGAACACCATAGCAACCGCCGAGCAATGCCCTAGCAACCACTCAGAACACCATAGCAACCACCTAGCAACGCCCTAGCAACCACCCAGAACACCATAGCAACCACCTAGCAACGCCCTAGCAACCACCCAGAACACCCTAGCAACCACCTAGCAACGCCCTAGCAACCACCCAGAACACAATAGCAACTGCCGAGCAACACCCTAGCAACCACCCAGAACACCATAGCAACCACCTAGCAACGCCCTAGTAACCACCCAGGGCACCATAGCAACCGCCGAGCAATGCACTAGCAACCACCCAGAACACTATACCAACTGCCTAGCAACGCCCTAGCAACCACCCAGAACACCATAGCAACTGCCTAGCAATGCCCTAGCAAACACCCTGAACACAATAGCAACTGCCTAGCAATGCCCTAGCAACCACCCAGAACACCATAGCAACGCCCACCGCCCAGAACACCCTAGCAACACCTAGCAGCCTAGCAACCACCCAGAACACCATAGCAACCAACTTAGCAACCACCCAGAACCCATAGCAACCGCCCAGAACACCCCAAGAACACCATAGCAACCACCTAGCAACGCCCTAGAACACCATAGCAACCACCGTCCTAGAACCACAAACAGCAACTGCCGCAATGCCCTAGCAACACCCTAGCAACCACCCAGAACACCATAGCAACCGCCTAGCAATGCACTAGCAACCACCAAGAACACCATAGCAACCACCTAGCAACGCCTTAGCAACCACCAGAACACCATAGCAACTGCCTAGCAACGTCCTAGCAACCACCCAGAACACACCATAGCAACCACCAGCCCATAGCAATGCACCATAGCAACCACTCAGAAACCACCATAGCAACCACCTAGCAACGCCCTAGCAACCACCCTAGCAACCACCCAGAACACCAAGCAACCACCCAGAACAGCAACCGCTTAGCAATGCCCTAGCAACCACCAGAACACCCTAGCAACCACCTAGCAACGCCCTAGCAACCACCCAGAACACAATAGCAACCCCCTAGCAACCACCCAGAACACCATAGCAACAATGCCCAATGCAAACCACCTAGCAAGCAACCAAGAACACCATAGCAACCGCCTAGCAACGCCTAGCAACCACCCAGAACACCATAGCAACCGCCTAGCAATGCCCTAGCAACCACCCAGAACACCATAGCAAACCAATGCCTAGCAACCACCCAGAACACCATAGCAACCACCAATGCCCTAGCAACCACCCACACCATAGCAACCACCTAGCAATGCCCTAGCAACCACCCAGAACACCATAGCAACCACCTAGCAATGCCCTAGCAACCACCCAGAACACCATAGCAACTGCCTAGCAACGCCCTAGCAACCACCCAGAACACCATAGCAAACGCCTAGCAATGCCCTAGCAACCACCCAGAACACCATAGCAACCGCTTAACAACGCCCTAGCAACCACCCAGAACACCATAGCAACCACCTAGCAACCACCCAGAACCACCAGAACACCATAGCAACCATAGCAACCCTAGCAATGAACCCAGCAACCACAATGCCTAGCAACCACCCAGAACAATGGCAACCACCTAGCAAAGCCCTAGCAACCACCCAAAACACCATAGCAACCCCTAGCAATGCCCTAGCAACCACCCAGAACACCATAGCAACCGCTTAGCAATGCCTTAGCAACCACCCAGAACACCATAGCAACCACTTAGCAACCACCCTAACACCAACCACCCCCTAACACCATAGCAACCACCTAGCAATGCAACCACCCAGAACACCATAGCAACATCTTCTGCAACCCTAGCAACCACCAAAACACCATAGCAACTGCCTAGCAACGCCCTAGCAACCACCCAGAACACCATAGCAACAGCAATGCCCTAGCAACCACCCAGAACACCATAGCAAACTGCCTAGCAATGCCCTAGCAACCACCCAGAACACCATAGCAACCGCCTAGCAATGCCACCCAGAACACCATAGCAACCACCCAGAACACCATAGCAAACTGCCTAGCAACCACCCAGCCTAGCAACCACCCAGAACACCATAGCAACTGCCTAGCAATGCCCTGGCAACCACCCAGAACAATAGCAACCACTTAGCAATGCCCTAGAAACCACCCAGAGCACACAATGAACAACCACCATAGCAACCACCTAGCAAACGCCCTAGCAACCACCCAGAACACCATAGCAACCGCCTAGCAATGCAAACCACCCAGCCCTAGCCTAGCAATGCCTAGCAACCACCCAGAACACCATAGCAACCACCTAGCAACGCCCTAGCAACCACCCAGAACACCATAGCAACCACCTATGCAACGCCCTAGCAACCACCCAGAACACCATAGCAACCGCCTAGCAATGCCCTAGCAACCACCCAGAACACCATAGCAACCACCTAGCAACCCCTAGCAACCACCTAGAACCACCCGCCCCTAGCAACCACCCAGAACACCATAGCAACCACCTGGCAAAGCCCTAGCAACCACCCAGAACACCATAGCAACTGCCTAGCAACGCCCTAGCAACCACCCAGAACACCATAGCAACCATGCCCAGCAATGCCCTAGCAACCACCCAGAACACCATAGCAACCGTCCTAGCAACCACCCAGAACCATAGCAACCACCTAGCAACGCCTAGCAACCACCCAGAACACCATAGCAACCACCTAGCAACGCCCTAGCAACCACCCAGAACACCATAGCAACCACCTAGCAATGCCCTAGCAACCACCCAGAACACCATAGCAACCACCTGGCAAAGCCTAGCAACCACCCAGAACCTGTATAGCAACCAGAACACCATAGCAACCACCTGCCCTAGCAACCACCCAGAACACCATAGCAACCACCTAGCAAAGCCCTAGCAACCACCCAGAACACCATAGCAACCACCTAGCAACGCCCTAGCAACCACCCAGAACACCATAGCAACCACCTTAGCAATGCCCTAGCAACCACCCAGAACACCATAGCAACCACCTAGCAACGCCCTAGCAACCACCCAGAAAACCCTAGCAACCACCCAGAACACCATAGCAACCGCCTAGCAACCATAGCAACCACCTAGCAACCACCCAGAACACCATAGCAACCACCTAGCAATGCCCTAGCAACCACCCAGAACACCATAGCAACCGCCTAGCAATGCCCTAGCAACCACCCAGAACACCATAGCAACCACCTAGCAATGCCCTAGCAACCACCCAGAACAGCAACCACCAACGAACACCATAGCAACTGCCTAGCAATGCCTAGCAACCACCCAGAACACCATAGCAACCAACGCCTAGCAACCACCCAGAAAACATACCAACAACCACCCCCAACACCATAGCAACCACCTAGCAATGCCCTAGCAACCACCCAGAACACCATAGCAACCACCTAGCAATGCCCTAGCAACCACCCAGAACACCATAGCAACCCTAGCAATGCCCTAGCAACCACCCCAGAACACCATAGCAACCACCTAGCAATGCCCTAGCAACCACCCAGAACACCATAGCAACCACCTAGCAACGCCCTAGCAACCATTAGGAACACCATAGCAACCATAGCAACGCCCTAGCAACCACCAACACCACACCAACCACCTAGCAACCTACCAACCACCCAGAACACCATAGCAACCACAATGCCCTAGAACACCAGAACACAACAACCTAGCAATGCCTAGCAACCACCCAGAACACCATAGCAACCGCCTAGCAACGCCCTAGCAACCACCCAGAACACCATAGCAACCACCTAGCAATGCCCTAGCAACCACCCAGAACACCATAGCAACCACCTAGCAATGCCCACCCAGAACACCATAGCCTAAACCACCTCGCAACCACCAGAGCACCATGGCAACCACCCTAGCAAAGCCCTAGCAACCACCCAGAACACCAAAGCAACTGCCTAGCAACGCCCTAGCAACCACCCAAAACACCATAGCAAAAACGCCTAACACCATGCCCCTAGCAACCACCCAGAACACCATAGCAACCGCCCCTAGCAACGACCCATAGCAACCACCTAGCAGAAAACATAGCAACCACCTAGCAACGACCTAGCAACCACCCAGAGCACCATAGCAACCGCCTAGCAAAGCACTAGCAACCACCCAGAACACCATAGCAACCGCTTAGCAATGCCCTAGCAACCACCCAGAACACCACAGCAACTGCCTAGCAACGCCCTAGCAACCACCCAGAACACCATAGCAACTGCCTAGCAATGCCCTAGCAAACACCTTGAACACAATAGCATCTTCCTAGCAATGCCCTAGCAACCACCCAGAACACCATAGCAACTGCCTAGCAACGCCCTAGCAACCACCCAAAACACCATAGCAAATGCCTAGCAATGCCCTAGCAACCACCCAGAACACCACAGCAACCGCCTGGCAACGCCCTAGCAACCACCCAGAACACCATAGCCACCGCCTAGCAACGACCTAGCAACCACCCAGAAAACATAGCAACCACCTAGCAACGCCCTAACAACCACCCAGAGCACCATAGCAACCGCCTAGCAATGCACTAGCAACCACCCAGAACACCATAGCAACCGCCTAGCAATGCCCTAGCAACCACCCAGAACACCATAGCAACCGCCTAGCAACGCCCTAGCAACCATCCAGAACACCATAGCAACTGCCTAGCAATGCCCTAGCAAACACCCTGAACACAATAGCAACTGCCTAGCAACGCCTTAGCAACCACCCAGAACACCATAGCAACTGCCTAGCAATGCCCTAGCAACCACCCAGAACACCATAGCAACCGCCTGGCAACGCCCTTGCAACCACCCAGAACACCATAGCAACCACCTAGCAACGCCCGAGCAACCACCCAGAACACCCTAGCAACCGCCTAGCAATGCCCTAGCAACCACCCAGAACACAATAGCAACTGCCGAGCAACACCCTAGCAACCACCCAGAACACCATAGCACCGCCTAGCAATGCCCTAGCAACCACCCAGAACACCATAGCAACCACTTAGCAATGCCCTAGAAACCACCCAGAGCACGATGGCAACCACCTAGCAAAGCCCTAGCAACCACCCAGAACACCATAGCAACTGCCTAGCAACGCCCTAGCAACCACCCAAAACACCATAGCAAACGCCAAGCAATGCCCTAGCAACCACCCAGAACACCATAGCAACTGCCTAGCAACGCCCTAGCAACCACCCAGAACACCATAGCAACCACCTAGCAACGACCTAGCAACCACCCAGAAAACATAGCAACCACCTAGCAATGCCCTTGCAACCACCCAGAGCACCATAGCAACCGCCTAGCAATGCACTAGCAACCACCCAGAATACCATAGCAACCGCTTAGCAATGCCCTAGCAACCACCCAGAACACCATAGCAACCACCTAGCAACGCCCTAGCAACCACCCAGAACACCATAGCAACTGCCTAGCAATGCCGTAGCAACCACCCTGAACACCATAGCAACCACCTAGCAACGACCTAGCAACCACCCAGAAAACATAGCAACCACCTAGCAATGCCCTTGCAACCACCCAGAGCACCATAGCAACCGCCTAGCAATGCACTAGCAACCACCCAGAACACCATAGCAACCGCTTAGCAATGCCCTAGCAACCACCCAGAACACCATAGCAACCGCCTAGCAACGCCCTAGCAACCACCCAGAACACCATAGCAACTGCCTAGCAATGCCGTAGCAACCACCCTGAACACAATAGCAACTGCCTAGCAACGCCCTAGCAACCACCCAGAACACCATAGCAACTGCCGAGCAACACCCGAGCAACCACCCAGAACACCATAGCAACCGCCTAGCAACGCCCGAGCAACCAACCAGAACACCATAGCAACCGCCTAGAAATGCCCTAGCAACCACCCAGAACACCATAGCAACTGCCTAGCAATGCCTTAGCAACCACCCAGAACACCATAGCAACCGCCTAGCAATACCCTAGCAACCACCAAGAACTCCATAGCAACCGTCCAGCAATGCTCTATAGAGCACCCAGAAGACTATATCAACGGCTTAACAGATCCCTGGCAAGCACCTCGAACACTGTACGTGTAAAGCAGCAGGCACATTCAAAATTTCTACTGGAATTTTCTATTTGTCACCTGTTGTATCAGTACCTCAAACTTATTGATACCCTGTATCCTGGTTCTTTTCCAGAGGTGTGACCGCAGGAGGGGTCTGCAGTGGGGGATGGAACACTGTATCACTGAGTCCTCTCTGACCACCCATTGTCCCAACTGTCTTTGATACGTATGACCACAAATGGCATTTCAAGCCACAACTCACACAAGGGAAGCAGAAATGTGCTTGGCACAGACAGACAGACAAGTGAGTCTCTCCCTTGCGCATTGTAATAAACCATCATTCTCTTGAGGAGTTGTCGGTATGCTCTTTATCGTGCTGCATTTGATTCCACGGAGAAGGGCTGAAGAATCCTAACACTCTGGATGCTCTTGCAAATCCTCTTTAAATTCTCTCTAATCCCTGAATAATCTCACTAATCGCTGAATTCTCTCAATAATCTCTGAATGTTCTCTCGAATAAGCAGCCCTGCCCCGACAAGGTGGGGCTAATTTCAGTACTGGTGCGAGTTTGTCCGCTGCGTCCGCCGCCGCCGCACTTTGCTTTGCCAATAACTTATTTCTAATACTTTAGTCACAGTTATTATAGCCTCAGAAAATTGTTTTGGCGTAATCACTAGTCACTTCAAAGATCAAAATCATGACAACTGGCTACGCCCCTCAAAATGTTGTTAACATGATGGCTTTAAAAGTATCTATGATAGAAAGCTGTAATTTGGTGTCAAGCAACAGCAGAACAGGGCTCAGCTTCTGTTAACTTTTGGACAAATTCCATGCAAGTTCAAGGTCACACTGAGGTCATGAGATCTGACCACGCCCCTAAAAAGGCTTGTTAACGCTGTAAACAAGGAGGGTCCTAGATGAGGCGGAAGGTCTCAGCGTGTTTGTCTACACTGCAAGGGAAAATAAAGGCTTACCGATCTCCATGATAAAAATGGGGTCTGGCTACAGTGTCAGCACTAGGCCACTGCCTCAGGTCAAACGTGATGACGTCGACTCACGTTCCGCTTTCAAGTGAGCCTGAAGCGTGTCTCGCGGATGCTGCAGCTCTAATATCTTAGCGGTAACAATACATCTGACTCCATATCAAATTTAGGATAGAAGATTTAGTTATAACCCTCTGTGGTTATGATTTAATTATGCATTCGATTAATAAATTCATCTGACTCAAATTACTTAATTTAGAGCTCCGTTGTGCGTCGGTCTCATAACTGGTCCATACCTTACGTCCGCCGGACCAAAACATCTGTACAGCCCAACCCGGTGGAAGAACTCAGAGGCTGGCGGTCCTATTAAACACAGTAATTTGACAAAGAAAATAGCTATGAATATGGATTACCGGGGCCCAAAGTGAGAAGCTCCAAGGTATAACGGTATTCTCGTCGTTCAGTGACCTTGTGCCTTTTAAGATTTCTGCCCACAGGCCGAGACGACTCGGTGTATAAATGGAATCTACTCGAAGCCAATCAAAATAACACCAAACACAGCATGGAAAATCCACCTTATAACGCAGAAACCAAGCGTGTTGATCAGGCACGCGCTTACAGTCTTGCATTGCTCAATTAGGAGACAGGACTCCGGGCTGGATGGAAATAAGTTAGTTAGAGTCAGAAACACGCAACAGAATGCAATTATCAATTTATTTCGCCAGGTAGGCACAAGCTTAAATCACAAGAACCTATCACATCGCTACAGAAAATGTAAAGAAGTCAAATCATACCTTGTGCAGCTCACAACTACACATATACACAAAATGTAATAATGTGGGAAGGATGAATACAAGCTTCCATAGCTATATCACGTCTGCAGGAGCATGTGTGGGAAATCGCCTAAGATCTTCCATGACTAGATTATAGCTACCCACGGCATGGAGATGCGCGTGGGGGAAGTTGAATGCAATCTTCCATTGTGATAACGGCTACACACATACAGATGCATGTGTGAGGAAGTCGTCTACGATCTTCCATAACTATAGACTATTGGCTACACATGGCATATAGATGCACGTACGGGAAGTCGGTTGCGATCCTCCCCGAATTGTTTGTTTTCCTACCTTTTATTCCCGAACTCAAGAAGCGCTTCCTACAGCAGGGTCATAAATCATTTGGGTAATCAGGAAGGCAACCCCTCCTCAGAGGGAATTTGGGAGGGGACAATACCACGAGGAGAAGTAGAAGTATATTTCTTTTCATATTTATTGAATGAGGGTTTAGAACAATTTTAATCGCTTTGAAATATGCACCATGCAATTTTGGAATTTTAGTGGAGTAAAATGATACCAAACACGATATATACTGGACAAAGAAAGTTAGAGATCACCCAACTTTTCAATATTAAAATATGATATGGAAAAAAATACAAACTATCACATATTTCAAATTCAAAATTTGGGGTGATCCCTAACTTTATTTGTCCAGTATACTTGCACTACAGTTAGCCATGAAACGTCCAGTACAATACAGAATTACAAGGATAATCCGCATTAATGTTATTAATCAGCTCTTATCCTCCAATATAACAGAAATACACATTATATTTGTAACATTGTTGGTGAAATTAGTATTTTGCCACTTAGATCCTTTGAACCTCCCATTCCTAGGGCTCAGTTCTGTAAATGTCTGGTTGATAACCCTGTGGCATTGTCCGACACAGGGTAAGTTCAGGATGGTCGTTTTAGGGTGAATTGGGGGACACCCTGATCAATATGTTCCCACGGCCCTGAAATATCTCCGCAGGATGCAGGTGCCCTTAAGACAATAGGGGGTAAATTTACCAGTCCTGCTTCTGCGAGAAAGCGTATGAGTTTAGTTCTCTCTGCATTTCACGGCCCAGAAGAGTCTCTGTCAGGATGCATGGGCCATTAAGATAAGTTTACCAGCATGCGTCTGTGGCAAAATGCATATAGTTCTCCCTGCCTTTGCAGCGCGGCTGACAACACTATCATTTCTAAAGTATTTATGATAGAAACCTGTAATTCGTATATAGCGAATGTATAGCAGGGTAAATCTTCTATCAACTTGGGTGTCATTCCACTCAAGGTCAAGGTCACAGCAAACTTCATTACTATTGAGGCATTTACAACTTTCTTGCTATTTTGAACCCACTTAGTGTAATTTAGTCACAGTTGTTATACTGCTGGGAAATTATTTTGGCATCATCACTGGTCACTTCAAAGGTCAAAAGCATGAAATCTGGCCACAACCCTTCAAAATACTTCTAACAAAATAACTCATGACACCAAGCTGTATCTTGCTATATAGCAACTATAGAGCAGGACTCAGCTTCTATCAACTTTTGGGAAAGTTCCATTCATGGTCAAGGTCATAGTAAGGTCATGGTCATGGATGTACTCACATAAAACTTCTTGTTGCCACAATTTTTTTATATGTTTAATTATTCCTCATGAAATTTACTTATAAATGTGTCCCAAGGGCAGGTGAATGGAGGGGCAGCTCCGTTTTTGCAGTGTCTCGCAAACACGTCTCTAGTCTCTGAATGATCTTGCTAAGCTTTGAACATTCTTTCTTATCTCTGAATACTGTTGGTTTCAACTCATTGATTCTTTCCATTCATTTTGAAAGACGAAATGCAATTACTGGGATGTATTGCCTTGAATCATTTGAGCCTCTTTGTTAAAAGTAATGAAATACTGACAAAAGTGAAAAAATCCTTAAAATGAAAAACAAACTAAATTACAATTTTCCTCTGGTCATAACATGTGCAACTGAATATATGAGTATAAAATTTTTTAAAATTCCACTCTTTTGCTCTGACACCAAGCACAGATATCTGTTCAAATAAGCTTAATTGAACTTGTACTTGTCAGAACAAGGAAAGCATATTCTGGTGTTACCCAGAATGTGTATTATATTTGAAAACATTGAAGTTATTATTAAAAAAAACAACTTTGTGTTTTAGAGCAGAAACCTTCAGTATTTCAGATTAGTGGCTCCCCCTTCAGCACCTGTTGTAGGTCCCAGCTGCAGCAGTGCAGTCTCTGTGCAGTCTGAGGGAGGTTTTTGTACAGCTCTCTAACACTGTGTGAACACATCCCTGCTACTAATGTAGTGGTAACTCTGACAGTAATAATCTCCTCCATCTTAAGCCTGGACCCCAGTCATTTTCATTGTGAATTGAGTCCCAGATCCACTCCCACTGAAACGATCTGGAATCCCAGACTGGCGAGTTGTGGCACGATAGATCAGAAGTTTTGGAGCCTGACCAGGTTTCTGCAGGTACCAGCTGAAAAAAAAATTTGTTGTTGTAAACACTCTGACTGGCTGTACAGCTGATAGTGACAGTGTCTCCCTGCTGAACAGCCTGAGCTGCTGGAGACTGAGTCAAAACTATATCTGCCATTGATCCTGGAAAAAGATTAACAGAAATCAATGCAGATAAACTTTTCTCACAAGACAAATTTCTACTGCATATCTGATGATGAATTTAATATTGATTGCTCCACTGAAAAAGTTGAAGAGACTTTAAATTTAAAAATAGTTAGATGGTATCATCTTTCTTACCTTGTATAAGGAGTCCCAGCATCACCAGCAGTAGAAAGTCTGACATCATAATGCTGCCTGTGTCAGTGTCTGTGAAAAGACAGGACAGTCACTGATCAGTACTGGGGTCTTAATGATCCGAGATCAGTGAGACACCAGAAGCGAGATGCAGGGGAACTGGGAGTTTATTAAAACAAAAGAAAACAGGCACAAGGGCCAACAGAAAACTTGGCCCAAAGGGTTGCAAAAATCCAACTAAGGTAAGCTTCACAGAGCTGAAAACTAAAAAGTCCAAACGACAAAAACAAAAACCACTGGAAACTCAGGGAAAACCACAAACAGAAAAGAATAATCAGGCTAGAATACAAACTACAAGAACTTGACTATAAAGAAGACGTAAATACTGCAGTGAAATACAAAACACAAGGGCATGAAAACACAGTGAGACTCTGTCTGCCAGCCAACTTCCACCGACTCCAGATAAAGGGAGGAAAATCAGCACACATGAGGGGCAACACCTGGAGAAGAAACAAGGGGCAAGGCAAGATCATGAGACAAGGACAATGATAGGCTGACATGACTTGCTCATTAAGAAAATGAGTGTGCTCAGCTTAAGTACCAATGAAGCATGCAGATTGGAAGGAAGCATGAATGTTAAAACAGAAAAGCACAGCAAGATCTTGAAATAGCAAAGCAGGAATCATGACAATAAACTCCCTATCTAAATTAGTAGTATTAGTAATGTGCCTGTCTAAGAATTACACCTCCCGTGACTGTTAGTAAATGTTAGTAACTTAAAAACAGTTAATTGTCAATTAAGCTTAGGCAGCCCTGAATCCAGCACAGCACAGAAGGAAGGGGGAAATACCAAAAGCCAACCAGAGCTCTGAAGTGTGCGAAAACGAAGACATGGGGCGTAACGCAGACAAGCGGTGGAGTGGCTGGGCAGACCTGGCGAAACACAACATGGAAAAGTAAAAACATAAACAATAAACATGAACTATGAAAAGTGAAATCCTGAGACAAGAAACTGTTAAAACCCAAAAATACTGTCCTGGCCAAAGGCCCAGGACCCTGGAACACAACACTTAAAGTGTGTGGAGCAGTGAGGCAGGACAGGTATGCAAAGCCCCTTCCTCTATACAAATCCTGTCACACACAGTTAGAGCAGCTCTGATGCGTGAACAGCAGTGGGTCTATAAAGGGTTGAAACGTGCTGTATGCTGCAATTTTTGCCCTACCCCCCCCCAAAAAAATGTATTGCATTAATTGATAACATGTTGCACTTCTAAATATGTGATTCAGGGTAACTCCATATGGGCTGAGAGTCTGAAATTGTGTTTTCATTAATTCCCTTGTGGTGTGTTCAGATCAAATTCTCAGTAATAGACATGACAAAGTCAGTGATATCACTCTTGCACGGCCAACATCTTACATCCAGTTCATTTGCTTGAATGCAAATAAGGATATATGTTGAGCATTTGTCTGATATTCAATGCTTGAAGTAGTACATAGACAATCACAACATATTGATGATGACATGAATAAATTTATATCGAGATTACAGCTGGGGGAAGACTTTGACAAAGGACTTGCTGCAGCTCCAGGGCTTACTGACCCTTCACCTCATTATCTAGTAAAGAGAGAAGAGGATTGAGGGAGAGAGAGAGAGAGAGACAGGGATATGAGAGGTGGGTGAAAATTAATCAAATGTACCAGTGTAACAGCTTTATTTTCAGGAAGACTTTGTCGGGATCGTGCAGAAGGGGAGAGTTTGAGGTGTGGTCCTGCTCCTGAACCTCTGCTAAGTTGATACCCTGACAGAAAAGAAGTATACTTATCATATCCATTGTTCTCTTTTAATTATGCAAAGGAATTAAATACTGCACTATTACATATTGGCGTAGATTTGGGTAGGGATGGTCGGGATATATCCTGACCACCGTTCAGGCATAGCAAAAACATCCCAACTAACTTTGCATCAGTGTGGGAAACCGAAACAAAACAAACACATGTGCGCAAAAAAACATGATCCAGTTCGATGTAATTTCGGTTTGTGGCTTTTTCGCATTAACAGATAGTCAATGGTTCAGTCTGAAGTCTTTATCTTGGCTGCAGTCACATTGAACACATTTTTCAAGAGAAGAATATGCACATTAAGACACTTAAAAGACAGGTTTGCGAACTGGCTAGCTAGCTAATGTAGCTATAAATCCACTCGCTTGGTTTCAATGTCCACTCGAACTGAACAGGTTTTGGAAGTGAGCTGAGATGATTCGTCGTGATTTGTGAAGGTTGTGGAAAGTAAACAAAATTCAAACATCAGCTGATATTCAAGTACTTGATGATCAGTGGCGGACATATCGGAGACCCAAGCCCAACTGTGATGGGGAGCTATCATTAATTAACCTTACGGCTGTGTCACAGTCTAAAAGAAAAATGAGCACAATCGTTGCGCCTGGAATGTTACTCAATTGGGGAACTACAGCAGGGAAAATAAGTATGGAACGGGTCAACATTTTTCTCACTAAATATATTTCTCATGGGGCTATTGATATGTAATTTTTACCAGATGTCGTTAACAACCCAAGTAACCCACACATACAAAGAAATCAAAACAAGTAAGTCCATAAATTAAGCTATGTGTAATAAAATGGAATGACAGAAGGAATATGTATTGAACACATGCAGAAAAGGAGGTGCAAAAAGGCATGGAAAGATAAGAAACCAGCTGAAATCTGTCAGTATTTAGAAAGCAATCCTGCCCCCCATCAGTGCAAATTAATATCAGCTGGTTAAGTCCTAATTGATGGCCTATAAAAAGGTTTCTCATTACCAAGGTGTCACACAAGAAGCATCTCAGGATGGGTCAAAGCAAAGAGCTCTCTATAGAGCTTCACAACCTTATTGTTGCACAATAGTCTGATGGCATTGGTTACAGATGTATTTCTAAACTTCTGAATGTTCCAGTGAGCACCGTTGAGGCCATAATCCGGAAGTGGAAAGAACATCATTTCACCATAAACTGGCCACAATCAGGTGCTCCTTGCAAGATTTCTGACAGAGGAGTCAAAAAGATAATCAAAAGAGTTGTACAAGAGTCAAGGACCACTTACAGAGAGCTTCAGAAAGACCTGGAATTAGCAGATACAGTTGTTTTTAAAGAAAACAAGTAATGCACTCAATCACCATGGCCTCTATGCATGCTCACTGTGCAAGACTCCATTGCTGAAGAAAAAGCATGTTGAAGCTCGTTTAAAGTTTGCTGCACAACATTTGGACAAGCCTACGAAAAACTGGGAGAATACAGTCTGGTCAGATGAGACCGAAATTGAACTCTTTGGATGTCATAGCACACACCATGTTTGAAGGTCAAACAGCACTGCACATCACCTCCAAAACACCACACCAACAGTGAAGTTTGGAGGTGGGAATATTATGGTGTGGGGCTGTTTTTCAGCATATGGTACAGGCAGACTTCATTTTTTTGAAGGAAGGATGAATGGAGAAATGAACCGAGACATTCTTGATAAGAATCTGCTGCCATCTACCTGGATGCTGAAGATGAAACCAGGGTGGACATTTCAGCAAGACAATGATCCCAAACACACAGCCAAGGAAACTCTCAATTGGTTTCAGAGAAAGAAAATATATCTGCTAGAATGGCCCAGTCAATCATCCGACTCGAATCCAGTTGAAAATCTATGGAACGAACTGAAGATCAGAGCTCATAGAAGGGGCCCCCGGAACCTTCAAGATTTGAAGACTGTTTGTGTGGAAGAATGGCCCAAAATCACACCTGAGCACTGCATTCGACTAGTTTCTCCATACAGGAGGTGTGTTGAAGTTGTCATCACCAACAAAGACTTTTCTACTGAGTATTAAATAAATTTCAGTGAGCATGTTCAATACGTTTTCCCGGTGTCATTCCACTTTATTACACATAACTTAATTTATGGAATTATTTGTTTTTATTTCTTTGTATTTTTGGATTACTTTGGTTTTACTGACATCTGGTAAAAATTTCATGCTAATAGCCCCATTAGAAATATATTTACTGAGAAAAAATGGAGCTTGACGTAAATTCTGATAGGCACGGAGTCAAGCTTGCAACTATAGGAGCCGCTTCTCGAGCTTGAGAATCACCTGAGTGCTCATGAATGTCATCTGATTTGCTGTCACATGATTGCTTGATTGATATGCTAGTTTACTTAAGCTCGCATTCTGAGCAGAGGCGCCGCAGCACGTACGTTTAACATCCCTCGTCCTCCCCAGCTCCTCCCGTCGATTTTTAGCATCCTGCAATCCTGTTCATTTATGACTAAACTGTTGTACAATAACAATGTCTCTTCTTTTTGAGGTCATTGTTGCTATAGGCTCTGTTCTATGAAGGGGGTTAATTGCAGCTCCTGCCTTCGGTTCCACGCTGGGCGGGCAGGGATCTCTCGAACAGAGCCATACCGCCAAACTCAATGTATGCTTGTATGCTTTTAATAAATATTCTCTTTGACAAAGTGTCCTATCAGAATGTTGACGTGTTAAATCATTATTTTCCCCGCTGTATAATCCAGGCAATCTTTGGTACCACTTCATCTAAACGATGGTCATATTGACAAATTAGAAAAATTTTTGAACAGGATAAACATCCTACATCGTAATGTAACTCATGTCAGAGTGACAATATGTATAAGGGGTGAACTCAAGAAATGCTCCTGTTCTGTCAGTAATAGCCCACCACTGTTCCAATAAAATTTAAATTTCAGTCTATGACTTGTTTGTTTTCTTTAATGTGCTTGCCTTCTCCTTTTGTTCATGGACAAATTGGGAAAAGTCTCTCAACAAAAAAGTAATCTAATTTCCTATGATGAAAAATTTTTTTTTACCCAATTCATGCATTTCCATGGAGTTCTTTCAATTACATTGTAAATTATCCAAAAAAAACCACTTCATTTTTACCAGACATGTGGATAATCTTGTCTTATCATATCCAGTGCTTTACATTTCAGAATTTGAGCTTTATTATTACGCAAACTGTTTTAGAGCAGAACCACTGTGTTTCAGATTAGTGGCTCCCCCCTCAGCACCTGCAGTAGGTCCCAGCTGCAGTAGTGCAGTCTCTGTGCAGTCTGACTGAGGGAGGTTTTTGTACGGCTCTCTAACACTGTGTGAACACAACACCACTGTGATAACTCTGACAGTAATAATCTCCTGCATCTTCAGCCTGGACTCCAGTGATTTTCAGTGTAAACTGAGTCCCAGATCCACTCCCACTGAAACGATCAGGAATCCCAGACTGGCGACTTGTGGCACGATATATCAGGAGTTTAGGAGCCTGACCAGGTTTCTGCTGATACCAGCTGAGGTAGTGGTAGGAGCCACTGCTGTAAACACTCTGACTGGCTTTACAGCCAATAGTGACAGTGTCTCCCTGCTGAACAGCCTGAGCTGCTGGAGACTGACTCACAACTATATCTGCCATTGATCCTGAAAAAGAAAATATGAAAATGAATACACATGCCTGTTAATATTATCAAACAATATGTAATAATTAGAGTAAATTTTGATATTACTCTAATGGCGCAATTGTAAAAACATTCATGTCATAAAAGGTAAGCAAATATAAAGTAAAATATAGGTGAAATCTAAGTTCATATGGATCTATTTTTCTTACCCTGTATAAGGAGTCCCAGCATCACCAGCAGTAGAAAGTCTGACATCATCATAATTCTGCCTGTGTCAGTGTCTGTGAAAGGACTGGACAGTCACTGATCAGTACTGGGGGTCTTTAAGTGTGTGGAGCAGTGAGGCAGGACAGGTATGCAAAGCCCCTTCCTCTATACAAATCCTGTCACACACAGTAAAAGGAGCTCTGATGTGTGAACAGCAGTGGGTCCATAAAGGGTTGAGACGTGTGCTGTATGCTGCAATTTTTTCCCCACCCCCCAAAAAATTATTGCATTAATTGACAATATGTTGCACTTCTTAATATGTGATTCAGGGTAACTCCATATGGGCTGAACATTGTGCATTCATTAAATTCCTGTGTGGTGTGTTCAGATCAAATTTTCAGTAATAGAGATGACTAGGTCAGTGACATCACTCATGTATGGACAATTTCTTACATCCAGTTCATTTGCTAGCAAACACACGTCCATACTTTTACTTTTATGCAAATAAGAATATTTTTTGAGCAATTGTCTGATCTTCAATGCATTAAGTAGTACATAGACAATCACAACATATTGATGATGACATGAATAACTTTATATCGAGATTACAGCTGGGGAAGACTTCGACAAAGGACTCGCTGCAGCTCCTGGGCTTACTGACCCTTCACCTCATTATCTAGTAAGGAGAGAAGAGGAGAGAGGGAGAGAGAGAGAGATATGAGGGGTGGGTGAAAATAAATCAACAGTACCAGTGTAACACAGCTCTATTTTCGGGAGGGCTTTGCTGGGATCGTGCAGAAGGGTACAGTTTGAAGTGTGGTCCTGCCGTGAACCTCTGCTAAGTTGATACCCTTACAGAAAAGAGTACAGTACAGTATACTTATCATGTCCATTGTTCTCTTTTAGTCATGCAAAGGAATTAAATACTGCACTATTACATATAGGCGTAGATTTGGGTAGGGATGGTCCGGATATATCCTGACCACCTTTCAGACATAGCAAAAATATCTCAACTAATTTTGCATCAGTGGGGGAAATCGAAATGAAACAAACACGTGCGTTAAAAAACATGATCCAGTTCGATGTAATGTTCGGTTTGCGGCTTTTTCCAATTAACAGACAGTCAATGGTTCAATTTGAAGTCTTTATCTTGGCTGCAGTCACATTGCAAAAGATTTTTTAAGCAAACAATATTCACATAAAGACACTTAAAAGACAGGATTGTGAACTGGCTAGCTAGCTAATGTAGCTATGAATCCACTCACTTGGTTTCAATGTCCACTCGAATTGAACGGGTTTTGGGAGTGTGCTAAGATGATTCGTTATGATTTGAGAAGGTTGTGGAAAGTAAACGAAATTCAAACATCAGCTGATATTCAAGTACTTGATGATCAGTGGCAGACATATCGGAGACCCGATCGCGTCTGTGACGGGGAGCCATCATGAATTAAACTCACGGCTGTGTCACAGTCTAAAAGAAAAATGAGCACAATACTGGTGCCTGGAATGTTACTCCATTGGGGAACTACAGCAGGGAAAATAACTACTGAACGCGTCAACATTTTTCTCACTAAATATATTTCCAATGGGGCTATTGATATGAAATTTTCACCAGATGTTGTTTACAACCCAAGTAACCTACACATACAAAGAAATCAAAACAAATAAGTCCATAAATTAAGTAATGTGTAATAAAGTGGAATGACACAGGGAATAACTATTGAACACATCCAGAAAAGGAGGTGCAAAAAGGCTTGGAAAGCCAAAAAACCAGCTGAAATCTGTCAGTATTTACAAAGAAATCCTGCCCCCAATCAGTGCGAATTAATATCAGCTGATTTAGTCCTAATTGATGGCCAATACAAAGGTTGCTCATTACCAAGGTGTCACACAAGATGCATCTCATGAATGGTAAAAGCAAAGAGCTCTCTCGAGACCTTTGCAACCTAATTGTTGCAAAACATATTGATGGCATTGGTTACAGACGTATTTCTAAACTTCTAAATGTTCCAGTGAGCACCGTTGAGGCCATAATCCAGAAGTGGAAAGAATATCATTTCACCATAAACTGGCCACAACCAGGTGCTCCTTGCAAGATTTCTGACAGAGAAGTCAAAAGGATAATCAGAACAGTTGTCCAAGAGCCAAGGACCAATCGCAGAGAGCATCAGAAAGACCTGGAATTAGCAGGTACAGTTGTTTCAAAGAAACAAGTAATGCACTCAATCACCATGGCCTCTGTGCACGCTCACCACGCAAGACTCCATTGCTGTAGAAAAAGCATGTTGAAGCTTGTTTAAAGTTTGCTGCACAACATTTGGACAAGCCTATGAAATACTGGGAGAATATAGTTTGGTCAGATGAGACCAAAATTGAACTCTTTAGATGTCATAGCACACACCATGTTTGAAGGTCAAACAGCACTGCACATCACCCCCAAATCACCACACCAACAGTGAAGTTTGGAGGTGGGAACGTCATGGTGTGGGGCTGTTTTTCAGCATATGGTACTGGCAGACTTCATTTAATTGAAGGAAGGATGAATGGAGAAATATATCGAGACATTCTTGACAAGAATCTGCTGCCATCTACCAGGATGCTGAAGATGTTACGAGGGTGGACATTTCAGCAAGACAATGATCCCAAACACACAGCCAAGTAAACTCTCAATTGGTTTCAGTGAAAGGAAATAAAGCTGCTAGAACGGCCCTGTCAATCACCCGACTTGACTCCAACTGAAAATCTATGGAAAGAACTGAAGATCAGGTTTCATAGAAGAGGACCCCGGAACCTTCAAGATTTTAAGACCGTTTTTGTGGAAGAATGGCCCAAATGGGCCTGAGCAATGCGTGTGACTAATTTCTCCATTCAGGAGGCACATTGAACCTGTCATTACCAACAAATGCTTTTCCACTAAGTATTAAATAAATTTCAGTGAGCATGTTCAATACTTTTTCCCTGTGTCATTCCACTTTTTTAAACATAACTTAATTTATGGACTTATTTGTTTTGATTTCTTTGTATTTGTGGATTACTTTGGTTGTTACTGATATCTGGTGAAAATTTCATGTCAATAGTAATGTATTTACTGAGAAAAATGTTGACGCGTTCAATAATTATTTTCCCCGCTGCATAATCCAGGCAATCTTTGGTATCACTTCATCTAAACTTTGGTCATATTGAAAAATTTTTAATAGGACAAAGATCCTACATCATGATGTAACTCATGTCAGGGTTACAATATGTACAAGGTGTGAACTCAAGAAATGTCCTTGTTCTGTCAGTAATAGCCCACCGCTGTTCCAGTAAACTATATTTAAATTTCAGTCTATTACTTGTTTGTTTTCTTTAATGTGCTTGCCTTCTCCTTTTGTTGATAGACAAATTGGAGAAGTCTCTCAGCAAAAAAAGTAATCTATTTTCCTACAATGAAAAAAATTAACCCAATTCATGCATTTCCAGGGAGTTCTTTTTATTACATTACAAATTATTAACAAAAAAAAATTACCAGACATGGATAATCTTGTCTTATCATATCCAGTGCTTTACATTTCAGGATTTGAGTTTTATTATTGTGCAAACTGTTTTAGAGCAGAACCACTGTGTTTCAGATCAGTGGCTCCCCCCTCAGCACCTGCAGTTGGTCCCAGCTGCAGCAGTGCAGTCTCTGTGCAGTCTGACTGAGGGAGGTTTTTGTACGGCTCTCTAACACTGTGTGAACACATTCTTGCTACTGATGTAGTGGTAACTCTGACAGTAATAATCTCCTGCATCTTCAGCCTGGACTCCAGTGATTTTCAGTGTAAACTGAGTCCCAGATCCACTCCCACTGAAACGATCAGGAATCCCAGACTGGCGACTTGTGGCATAATATATCAGGAGTTTAGGAGCCTGACCAGGTTTCTGCTGGTACCAGCTGAGAACGTGAGTGGAGCCACTGCTGTAAACACTCTGACTGGCTGTACAGCTGATAGTGACAGTGTCTCCCTGCTGAACAGCCTGAGCTTCTGGAGACTGAGTCACAACTATATCTGCCACTGATTCTAGAAAAAGAAAATATAAAAATGAATACACATGGATGTTAATATTATCAAACAATATGCAATAAATTGAGCAAATTTTGATATCAGTCTAATGGCACAGTTGTAAAAACATTCAAGTAAAGTATCGCTGAAATCTAAGTTCATATGGATCTATGTTTCTCACCCTGTACAAAGAGTCCCAGCATCACCAGCAGTAGAAAGTCTGACATCATCATAATGCTGCCTGTGTCAGTGTCTGTGAAAGGACTGGACAGTCACTGATCAGTACTGGGGGTCTTAAAGTGTGTGGAGCAGTGAGGCAGGACAGGTATGCAAAGCCCCTTCCTCTATACAAATCCTGCCACACACAGTTAGAGGAGCTCTGATGTGTGAACAGCAGTGGGTCTATAGAGGGCTGGGTCATGTGCTGGTTACAGATATATTTGACGAAAAACAAAGTTATTGCATAAATTTAACCTTTTCTGAAATTGTTCTTTTATATGTGTGAAACTGGCGATAGATTGCTGCTTATGGGCTGACTATCTGTTAGATGTATGAAGTATTTACTCCTCTGAGTTCAAATGGAAATTTCAGTGTAAAACACTAAAGTCACTGATAGGAAACTGCATAGAAACTGATTCAACTCAGTTTAATCATGTGAAATCAATCAAACTATAGTTTTTGAGAGTGTTTTCTTATGTTACTGTGATGGTTCTGCCCTGCAGTCCCTCCCCCTCCGGCTTCTTCGCCTCCACCTCAACGAGCCACACCTGTTGCTCGTTGAGGTGCAGGTGAAGATTAGAATATTTAAGTGCTGCACTGCCATTTGGCAGTACAGCTACATTCTGGCATTTTTAAGCTCCGTGTGTGTTCCTGCAGCTCCCCTGTCTGTTTTAAAAAGTATATTTATTAAACATTTTTCTGTTTATAACAGCCTGTGCGAGTGGGTCCCTTCACCCAACCATGACAGTTACTATGGGTAGGTCCTGTATTCACATCTGAAACTGCAGTTTTCACATCTTTAGAATGAGAATCCTTCTTTTAATAGGTGATATAGCAACTTTTTATCTTAATCCTTTGATGGCAGTCTGTTCAGTCTGAGATACACAAGGATGTAATGGTTGATCAGAGCCCATCAGTTTTGGGGAACGGTCTAGTAACTGGACAAAGGCCAACCAGATTCTGAGATATGAGCCCAAAATTGCTGAATATTAATCGAGGATGGTATTCTTTCAATTACATATTTTGCAGTTGACTAGAAATGTTATTGAAAGCAGTTATCAGACTGCAGATTATTATGTAGCAAGATGTGGGAAACCAATAAAATTGCAGCCCTGCCACTGATTCCTGCTCTGGCCAGTTTTGCACAAACTTGTGCGGTTGCTTTGAGCAGGCAGCACTGGCAACTTCTATTTTTCTCATTTTACTATAGTTACCCCTCAGGCCTGAAAGAGGGTTATTGTCATCACGCATGGCGTCCGTCTGTCCGTCCACATTTGATTCCCTGGGACAACTGAAAAACCCCATCACTGATAATCACGATTTTTGGTGAGGACATTTGCGATACAGTTACTACATAAGCATATCAATTTTGGTCACAATCTGAAATCAAATATGGCTGCAACAGCCGCCATATTGAATTTCCATTCCACACAGTAACTCAAAAACGCCTCTGTCTATCAAAGCCATTTTTGCTGTGCTGCTTGGTCTGGTGTACCCATGAGGTCTATCGATTTTGACGGCGCTTGGAGGTTCAGTATGGCCCCCAAAGCCGCCATCTTGAATTTTGTATTCTGCACGATAACTTGAAAATGCCCTTGTCAGTCTATGCCATTTTTGCTCTGTTGCTTGGTTTTGTGTACTTAAAGAAGCCTATTGAATTTAACGGCACTTGGATGTCCAGTATGGCTGCCACAGCCGCCATCTTGTATTTTGTATTCCATGAGATAACTTGAAAACGCCTTCATCAATTTATATTCATTCCAAATAATCCAGGGCTGAGGGGTAACGCCCGCTTTGCGGGGCTATTTTGCTTTTAAATACAAGCAAAATCAGCACTTTATGATCTTCCTGTATTTGGAGAATGTTATTTTAGCTTGGATGCATCAGACAGAGTTCTCTTCAAACACAACACATAATGATGTCATGTAAAGATGCAGAAGTCTTATGAGGACAGAGTCAATCCTGCTTTAGCATTTAATAAGTGTAAAAATGCAAAAAATCTTTTAATTCATAATGAAAAACAGTGATTTCCCAAATCCAACACTGAGAAGAAAGAAGAGTGAATTTCCTGTGATTCAGTTTGTCAGTGTTTTCCAGAGTGAAAGGGAAGTTTCTGGAGAACATATGATTGTATCAAGGGCTTAGGAGAAAGCAGGTTGATCACTAGCAGTGAGTGAAAGAGCATTCCTCCCTCCCTCTGTCTTTATCAGTGGGGATCATGTCAGGATTAAGATACATTTAAATTGGTAAACAAAGTAATCTCTCACTGCTGAATCACAGCACTTGTGTGGATCCATGATCCTTTCAAAGTCCGAAACAAATTATATTACAGGTACAGAGCTTTGTGACTTCGCTGAATGCTCTCTAATCACTGGATACTCTCTCTGATCTCTGAATGCTCTCTAATCACTGGATACTCTCTCTGATCTCTGAAAAATAATCTCTCTAATCTCTGAAAGCTCTTTATAATGGCTAAATGCTCTCTCTAATCTCTGGATTCTCTCTCCAAACTCTAAATGCTGAGTAGACTTCAGCAAATTGATGCTTTCCATTAATTTCTGAAGATGACATGTAATTGCAGGGAATGTATTCTCCAGGCAATCTTTGGTATCTCTTCATCCAAACTATGGTCAAATTGACAAATGTGAAAAATCCTTGACAGGATAGACATCCATCATTATAGTGTACCTCGTGTCAGAGTTATAATATGTACAACGGGTGAACTCAAGAATACCTCTGGTCTGTCACAAATAGCCCACCACTGTTCCAGTGAACTCAATTTAAATTCCAGCCTATGACTTGTTTGTTAAGTTTAAAGTGCCCAACTTCTCTTTTTGTTCTCTGAAAAACTGGGAAAAGTCTCTCTACAAAAATAGAATCTGTTTTCTTGAAAAAAAAACTTTTTGAACCAATTCTTGTGTCTCCATTGAGATTGTTAAATTACATTTTAAATTATGAAAAATAAAACACTTAATTTTCACTTAGCGTGTAGATATTCTTGTCTTTCCATATCCAGTGCTATATAATTCAGAATTTGAGTGTTATTATTGTGCAAACTGTTTTAGAGCAAAACCTCGCAGTGTCTCAGATCAGCGGCTCCCCCTTAGCACCTGCAGTAGGTCCCAGCTGCAGCAGTGCAGTCTCTGTGCAGTCTGACTGAGGGAGGTTTTTGTACGGCTCTCTAACACTGTGTGAACACAGCACTGCCACTGATAGCATGTACACTCTGACAGTAATAATCTCCTGCATCTTCAGCCTGGACTCCAGTGATTTTCAGTGTAAACTGAGTCCCAGATCCACTCCCACTGAAACGATCAGGAATCCCAGACTGGCGACTTGTGGCCCAATAAATCAGGAGTTTAGGAGCCTGACCAGGTTTCTGCTGGTACCAGCTAAGAATGTAGTCACTGCCATCATAGAGAACACTCTGACTGGTTGTACAGCTGATAGTAACAGTGTCTCCCTGCTGAACAGCCTGAGCTGCTGGAGACTGAGTCACAACTATATCTGCCATTGATCCTGAAAAAAAATAAAGATTAAAGTAGACATCAATGCAGATGAACCTTTTCAATTTCTACAGAGGATTTGTTTAAGAATGAAATAAAACTCAAATTAATTATTTTAACTACAAATTCTTAAAAAAAATAGTAAAATGGATCCATCTTTCTCACCCTGTATAAGGAGTCCCAGCATCACCAGCAGTATAAAGTCTGGCATCATCATAATGCTGCCTGTGTCAGTGTCTGTGAAAGGACTGGACAGTCACTGATCAGTACTGGGGGTCTTAAAGTGTGTGGAGCAGTGAGGCAGGACAGGTATGCAAAGCCCCTTCCTCTACACAAATCCTGTCATGCAGAGTTAGAGGAGCTCTGATGTGTGAACAGCAGTGGGTCTATAGAGGGCTGGGACATGTGCTCTGTTTGCTGCAGTTTTTACTGAATATACTAAACGGACTGGATCCCCGACCCAGCTGTGGTCAATCCTTCTCTCCTGTGATTTTGTCCTTCCACTTCACCATGTGATAAAATTTGCTCAAGCACTTTGGCGATTTGAGGGATTTGTCACTCCCGTGTGTGCGAAGAGACAGGTTACTCCATTCTATCTTACAGTGAACACTTCAAAAATCTTTGCTAAAGTTCTCTTTAAAGCAATACTTCATTAATTTCAGTCAAAAAAAAAAAAGTTTACTTCACTGATAATGATGGCAGTGGCCTTTAATGATTTACAAGATCAGTCAGTATTTTTGATTTTTGCTTTTGTGTCCAATGTTGAGCAAAAATGTAATGTTGTGGAACTGCATCGTACGATGCATCGGGACACATTGTCAGGAAATATCCTGCTCTCTTCCCATGTTTGGGGCCTTTCATATTC
Organism: Gymnothorax javanicus; assembly: GCA_029692085.1. Lineage (NCBI taxonomy): Eukaryota > Metazoa > Chordata > Actinopteri > Anguilliformes > Muraenidae > Gymnothorax > Gymnothorax javanicus. The sequence continues at coordinate 128,542,702 of CM056197.1, read as the reverse complement.
AAATTAGTCTCCTCCAGGTGACCCAGCTGAGACTGATCAGACCTCAGTTTGTGTGCAGACAGCAGTGAGAGGCTCCACCCTCCATTACTCTCCTCTCTAAAGCCACAGCCATCTAGAGACTCTCTCTGCTGCTTCAGTGGTGTTGTGTGTGACTCTCCTCTTCCTCTCTCCATCTGTACCTAATATACTGAGGACTCTGGCCAAAGCCCAGGCTGTGAAGCCCCTTCACCTGCTTCCACTGAGAGGCACCTTGTGTTCCAGCCACCTCACCTGCATTCACTGACCAGCCCCTCAGATGAGGTGAGCTTCCTCTCAAAGGCCTCATCCAGGTGATCTTCTCAAGGCACCGATATCTCCAGCAGGACAGCCTGTTTGGTGGACTCTGAGGTGAGGACAATATCGGGCTTGAAGGTGGAGGCCACAGTGAGCAGGTAGAACTTCAGCTGATTCTCCAGATCCACCATCAGCTGCCAGTTCCATGCAGAGGCCAGGATCCCTGCAGATCTTTTCTCAGGGAGGGGTGTCAGCTGCTCCCCACAGCTTTCATGAGACTGATGACCTGCTTAGAAGGGCAGGTCCTCTTGCTCCACTCAGCCCCGGTCCTGCGATGGCTTTCAGGATGTGATCATAGTGCCACCTGTACCTTCCTTCTCCTTGTGCCATGGAGCAGCTGATTAAGATGAGCTCCAGGGTCCATTGCTTGGAGCTTGATTTACAAATAGTGTTTCTGCCTCACCTCATGTGTGGAGGGTGGATGTATTGGGGAGCACATTGTACACTGCAGTAGCACAGTGAATGGGCTGTGCACCTCAACACTCACTTAGCTGATGATACAGTAGCTACTTAGAAACTGGCTCAGCATGTGATAGACCAACTTAACGCCATCCAAAGGCCACAGCACCAGTGCAGATCCAGTAAATTAACCTTTTACATCTGTGCGATTATTTCTAAACCACTGGCCAGACAGCCAAAGTCACACCAGGTACACATAACCCACATATCAGTCACAAGACACAGGATGTGTTCAGGTATGAAGACTTCATGCCAAAGATCATTGTAAGTAAAAATCTCAATGGACCAGCATTGGCAGCAACACTTTAACGGAGCCAAATCCCACTTCCAATAGATGCCACATCACAGGAGATCTGTCTCTTTTACTGATGAATCCAGATTCTCCCAGCAAAACACAGATGGCCGATAACAGGTGTGGTGTAGATGTGGTGAAGGTTATGTTGTATGCTGCGTGAACCAGACGTCCCCACGACTTTTCATCAGCTGACCACTGTGCTCTAGGAAGAATGGCTAGACATTCCTCAAAAATGAATACCCTTATAAACCTTTATTCAGTCCTTGTGTCACCATTTTAAGAGCTCTATCAAGGCCAGTGGTGATCATACTCTCTCATGAACTTTGTCTTTAAGGGTGTCTTTGATTGTTTTACCATGGTGAATTCAGAAATTGGTAAGATGGTTCATTTAAGACCTTTAATTGCATTTATGAAACTTAACTCATTATAGGAGGTTGTTGGACCAATATTTTTGTAATAAAAAAATAAGTCGTATGTGTTCAATTTCTTTTGTACATTAGCATATGATGGTGAAGCATTCAACTGCTCTTCTCTCAGTTTTACACCTCAATCCAAACGTCCATCATTTAATCTGAGTTGATCGGCATTGGTCACTCTGAGCTCAAGCACTGCTGAGAACCCTGTCCTGACTTCGGCTGATCAGCTTTCGTAACACAGCATCTTAATTGTCGTTTCCAAGATTCCCCAGCAGGTATCTGACACAACACGGTCAGGCAGCCCTTGTGCAGCAAGAGGGCTTTTGTACAGCCAGGAAATGTGACTCAGTCACTGTAGTGGACTTTCGGTGGCGGGACTAAACTGGAAATTGGAAGTAAGTGGCAACTAAACAAGATTATCAACATTTACTTAAAAAATATTTTTTTAAACAATCAATTTGTTGCTTACAAATTTTGAGCAATTTGTTTTCATAGGCTACCCTACACCTATTCTATTTTGCTAGAGTTGAGTCGCTGTTAACGGACGGCAGATAAGAAAAATATTAAAGTAAAAAGCTTCGAAATAAAAGATTTTGACAAGGATACAACCCGGTTAAAGGACATTCTTTCGCAATTCGGTAAGCTGCATTTATTGTGAAATAATGAAAGACGACAGAAGATGGCTGCGTGTCTTTCGCATTGGTCTTTCGTCAGAGGTTTTTGTACGGGGGGTTAATGAGTCTGTATCACTGTGGTACACTTTCGGTGGCGGAATGAAACTGTCAGTTGGCCGTAAGTATTTTATCTTTGAGCGACATCCCTATCAAAGTTTTTGCCTTCTTTCTTACTTTCATGAAATTTCCCGAGCGTAGATGTCATTCATCAAATGTTCAGATACTTTTTTTCCCCCATGAACAAACAAAACAGAATGGATTAAGATTGAAAATTGATTTCAAACCTCTGCAGACCTTGTTGACGTTAAGCAATGTATTTTTTCTTACTGATTTTAGGGTGAGTTAGCGACTGCATGATTTCATCTTACACTCGTGATTAGGAATGTTAAATAAATTGTATTGGCTGACTTTGTAACGACGGTGTGATATCCTGGACCGGAGTTTGGGTGAGTGTTGGCAACTGTTGATGAAGGCTGCGCCAGTCTGTGTGTAGTTTTTGGATTTTCACGGGTGACCAAAGGATGTCACTGTGGTTTAGGTGGGGGGTGGGATTGAGCCGGTGAAAAGGGATTGAACTGTGTTTTTCCCAGGATAATCAGAAAGGTTCTGCATAACCAACACCTTGGAGGACAACAATTTATTATGAAGATATAACATCTTTTGAGATGATTCCAGGGGAGGATGCTTTTGGATTGAGGACAATCGGACGGAGAGGATTGAACTGTGTTTTTCCCAGGTAAGAGAGAGAGAGAGAGATTTTGAAGAGAAAATGGCTACTATTGGCACTCTTACAGTGTTTGATGCGAAAAATCAGACATGGGAAGAATACTGTGAAATCATGGAACAGTTTTTTGCGGTCAATGAGATTACTGAAGCCGCTAGGCAAAAAGCCATACTGATAAGTGCTGTTGGGGCAACCACGTACAGTTTGATGAGAAGTCTGTTGAGCCTAGTAAAACCGAAGGATAAAACCTACGATGAGTTAGTGACACTGATGAAAAATCATTTTCACCCAAAGCCTAGTGAAATTGTACAGCGATACAAGTTTGATACCCGCACTCGCAAGCCCGGTGAATCTGTCTTGGAATACGTAGCAGAGCTACGCAAATTAGCTCAGGATTGTAACTATGGGGACAGGCTACAACAAATGTTGAGAGACAGGCTCGTGTGTGGAATTAATGACGATCGCATGCAGAGGCATCTCCTGTCTGAAACTGAGTTAACTTTTGAAAAAGCGTTGTCCATTGCTGTGGCAGGAGAGACTGCACACAAAAATGCCCATGATCTCAATCCCAGTGCATCCGTGAAGTTTGTAAAAGCAAAGCCAGGCCCACATGAGGCAAATGCCTTTAATGGAGCAATGAAAGAATGCTATCGGTGCAAGGGCACACAGCATAACGTGACCAACTGTAAATTCAAGGGAGAGCGATGCCATTCTTGCAGAAAAATAGGGCACATAGCAAGAGCTTGCCGAAATAAAAACGCACCGAATCAGGAAAGTAAAAGTAAAGAGCATGTTAAAAGTGAAAAGAAGACCCGCTCATTCCACCGCTCACACAATGTACAGGAGAAACAAGTTGAAAATGAAAGCGATAGCTCGGAGGGAGATGCACTCACACTGCATTGCATGACATTTAGACTGGGACAGATGACCGAGGTGCATTTAAGAAAAGTCGATCCATATTTGGTGGAGATGAAATTGAATGGAAAGAGAACAAGTTTTGAAATAGACACTGGCTGTAGTCTCACAGTAATGAACAAGCAGATGTTCCAAAACCTGTGGAAAGACACAAAATGCCCATCATTGAAGCAAGCGACAATTCAATTGGAGATTTATACAGGCGATCCTGTAAAAGTGATCGGAGTCGCATCAGTCAGAGTTAAATATAAACAGCAAAGTTGTAAATTACCGCTTGTTGTGGTCGAAGGAAAAGGCCCCAGTTTACTAGGGCGCAGCTGGTTAGAGAAAATTCAACTGAATTGGACGAAAATCAAGCTCAGCCACACAGCAGGTGAATTGCAACACATGGACACAGAAAGGAAAACACTGCAACAAGTGTTAAGCAAACATGAAAATGTCTTCAAAGATGAATTAGGCACGCTTCAAGGTACAAAAGCTACCATTCATGTCAAGGCCAATGCAGTCCCTCGATTCTTTCGTCCGTGGTCGGTCCCCTGTGCCATGCGGGCGAAGGTTGATGAAGAAATGGACAGACTACTAAAAGAGGGAATAATTACACCCGTGAAATGGGCGGAATGGGCGGCCCCAGTCGTCCCCATCATTAAGCCAGACGGACATGTACGGCTTTGTGGAGACTACAAGCTAACGGTAAACACGGTGTCTTCTCTAGAACAATATCCAATACCCCGTATGGAAGATCTTTTTACAGCACTGTCAGGAGGAAAGCATTTCTCTAAGCTTGATATGAGTCACGCATATCAACAAATACTAATGGATGAAGAATCCAAAAAGTATTTGACAGTAAACACCCACAGAGGCCTGTTTACATATAACAGGCTACCATTCGGAGTAGCGTCCGCGCCTGCTATTTTTCAACGCACCATGGAAGGGCTCCTAAGAGGGATTCCAAGAGTGGCAGTATACCTAGATGACATCATCCTGAGTGGAGTGGATGAATTGGATCACTTGCGAAATCTTGAGGAGGTGTTAAGTAGACTGGAGGAGGCGGGGCTACGTTTGAAACGGGGTAAATGCACATTCCTTCAAGAGGAAGATGAGTATTTGGGACACAGGGTTGACGTGCAGGGCCTGCACCCTGTAGAAAAGAAGGTGAAGGCCATTGTGGAGGCTCCCACTCCCAAAAACATCACTGAATTAAAATCATATCTAGGATTATTGAATTACTATAACAAATTCCTTCCCAATTTGGCAACCCTGCTAGCCCCACTGCATGAACTCTTAAGACAAGATGTTCAGTGGAAATGGCAAAAGACACATCAGGAAGTTTTCCAAAAGTCAAAAGCCTTGCTTAACTCAGCAGAAGTGTTAGTCCACTACTCAGCTGACAGAGAGCTGACCTTGTCATGTGACGCCTCGCCTTATGGTGTGGGTGCTGTTTTATCGCACCAGATGGAAGATGGCAGCGAGCGTCCTCTAGGTTTTATGTCCAGAACGCTGTCACCAGCTGAAAAAAGGTACTCGCAATTAGATAAGGAAGGATTGGCCGTCATTTTTGGAATGCAAAAATTCCATAAATACCTGTATGGCCGAGCGTTCACCATATACACAGATCATAAGCCATTGATCTCTCTCTTCAATGAGAAAAAACCCATACCCCAAATGGGGTCCCCAAGAGTTCAATGCTGGGCTCTGCATTTGAGTGCTTATGAGTACAACATAGTGTTCAGACCAGGAAAACATCATGCAAATGCTGATGCATTAAGTAGACTGCCTGTGACTGAAACAGTGTGTGATGAAGCAAAAGAACAAGTCTTAATGATGGATCTCTTGGATGATTCACTCTTGGACGCAACTCAGATAAAAAAATGGACAGCCAAAGACTTGATTTTGTCTCAGGTGCATGAACATGTCCTGAAAGGGTGGCCAGAAATGGTAGAGTCCGACCTAAAGCCATACCATCAGAGAAGAATGGAATTAAGTGTATGAGATGGGTGCGTTCTCTGGGGTTCTAGAGTAATCATTCCCACCAGAGGTAGACAAAAGATCCTGAAACTACTGCACCAAACCCATTCTGGCATGTCCAGAATGAAAGGCCTGGCGAGGTCATATCTTTGGTGGCCGGGAATGGACCAGGAGGTGGAGAGGGAAGTGCAGTCCTGTGAGGAGTGTCAAGAGCATCAAAAGTCCCCTCCCACGGCACCCTTACACCCCTGGGAATGGCCTGAGTCTCCATGGTCCAGAATTCATGTGGACTATGCAGGTCCGTTTCAAGGTGAGATGTTTTTAGTCATTGTAGATGCTTATTCAAAATGGTTAGACATCTACCCTGTCAAGTCAGCAACCTCACAGATTACCATAGAGAAGCTGAGACAAAGTTTCAGTGTTTTTGGATTGCCAAAAATGGTGGTGTCAGACAACGGAACATGTTTCACAAGTGCGGAATTTGAGGCCTTCATGAAACAAAATGGCATCAAACGTGTAAGATCAGCACCGTTTCACCCGTCTTCAAATGGTTTAGCGGAGAGAGCAGTGCAAACATTTAAAGAGGGGATGAAAAAGATGAAAGGAGAATCAACGCAAACTAAGTTGTCGAGATTCCTTTTCAGTTACCGCATCACGCCTCATGCGACAACAGGCTTGTCTCCGTCAGAGATGATGATGTCACGGAGACTCCGATCCATTCTTGACCTGTTGCTGCCAGACGTTAAGGCAAAGTTGCAGGGAAAGCAACTAAAACAGAAAATGGCCCATGACTCGAGCAAAACACTGCGCAGTTTCTCTCCAGGAGATAAAGTGTTCATCAGGAACTGCTCATATGGTCCTAAATGGATCCCTGCGGTCATTCAGGATGCATCTGGTCCATTGTCTTACTCAGTGATCATCGGAAGTGGCCAGACAATGAAAAGACATGTGGATCAGGTGAGAGCCTGACTGACAGACACTGTGCCGAATCCTGAGAGGGAGAATGCATTGGAGCCGCTGGCAGGTCTGGATGGAGCTGCTGTGGGCGCTGAGCCTACAAGAATGGCAGAGCCTGATGAGCATCCTGCCAGTGAGCCGGATCAACAGACTGCTCCGGTGGTCAACATTTCCCCAGGCTCACCTGGGGTTCCAGAGAGGCGTCACTCCACACGAGACAGACGTTCACCTCTGCATTTGAAAGACTTTGTTAGGTAGAGTGAGATCGTTTCCAGGAATAGAGCAACAATGCGCTCTGATCTCACTGGAAGGACGTACCATCCTAGTTTAAAAAAATAAAAAAAAATCTTGAGTCTTGTTACTTTTGACATGTTCATTTTGTTAAACAAAGTAATTGTTTTTCATGTCTTAAGCAGATAAATAGATGAAGGGTTGTTCGCTTAAAGGTGGGGGAGATGTGATATCCTGGACTGGAGTTTGGGTGGGTGTTGGCAACTGTTGATGTAGCTGCGGCCAGTCTGTGTGAAGTGGATTTTTGGGTTGCCGTGTCACGGGGTGACCAAAGGATGGCACTGTGGTTTAGTGAGTGCTGGGGGTTGCTGGATTGAGCCCGGTAGAACAAGGGGTATGCGGTATCTGCGAGTTAAATGGACGCGACAACGTGCTGCTTGCTGCTGTTGTTCCCGAGTGATACTTTCAGTAAAGGTTCTGCATAACCAACACCTCGGAGGGACAACAACAATTTATTATGAAGATATAACAGACGGGATCACAGCGTGTTTGAAGAATTAAAACTGTTGACATATCTTAACAGTTTGCTGAAATTCGTTCATTCCTTTCTCATTCATGTGACATAAATTTGGTTTTCTCAATAATTAAGAATTGGTACGTACTGGTAATTGGTATGTACTAATCGAACGCTGTACATGTAGCCTAGCTACGTATCTATCGCCATATAATTTAAGCGGATATTTAAACCAGGTCTTATATTGCATGAAGTAGCTATGGGTTACTGATTATTGTTATTTTAACATCAGCATCATTTGAGCAAATGCTTTAAAATGCTGAATGCATTACAAACGTCTCTTCTGTTGTACCTGCCCCACTTCTCAAGATTTTACTGTCGACAGCATGTCTTGAATCCTATGAAGTGAGGAATTTCCGAATTGGATGAAGTTGGTTGCTAAATCAATTACTGTTTATAAACGTTTTCAATTTTTTATTATTTTTATTTTCTAATGTTTTGTAATGCTGCCGGTGTGTTCAGTTTAGCTATAAATGAGAACTCCGAAGAAAAGATCTTGACATGTAGCCTATAATTTATTCAGATTTTTTAAATGCAAGCAAATATTTGTTGACAGTTATAAATGTTCAATTACAACAGTGAAATATTTGACCGTTCAAGCGAGATAGATCAAAATGTGATTGCAACCATAAAAAAAAAAAAAAAAAATTAAATCATGCTGTTTGAGCGAAGGAATTTTCTACGTTGCTACTGTCTTATATTCAGGGATGTGAAATGTCTGCGCAAATGCGGGAAAATGCGATTTCAAACTTTATTTCCGTGCTGAAAAAGTCTTTTAAGCGTTTTCGTCCGAAAAATGATTTATTTCGCAAAGACATGCACGCAAAATTGCCGGGATTTTAATAGAAACCGGATACTGATAACTCGAGGCAGGCTCCGAACAGTGATCCTGCTGTATAAATTGACAGCGCGGATGTGTTGCTTAGTTTACACGCCCTGCTATCAAATAAGTTAAATTAAATTGGAGCGATATAATAAATCATGGTCGCTTAACTACCGCTTGGTTCATGCTATGTCCTTTAAGGCAGTGGTTCTCAACGTCAGTCCTGGGGATCCCATGTGTGTGCTGGCTTTTGTTCCAATCACAGTTGCAATCGTAGGATATTAACAAGCTGCTAATTTGTCTTAATTATGTGCATTTAATGTTTAAAGCAGTTATTTGCCCTCTTAACCCACAACTTAACAGAAATATCTATTTGCCATCAAGAATTTCAAAAATACCATTCGCACATTGCAGTATATCGGAAATAACAGCATAAAATGAGAGAAAACAATGTAACCAATCAAATTAATGATGTAGTTGGCTCCTAATTAGTGAAAACTACTTGGCTCATCATGACAAATGTAGTCCACAAACAAACCAGTTTTGTGTTATGTTGATCTGATTAAGTTCACCTGAAGCTTTTTGAAAGAACTTGAAACAGTTGTGTCCAGCAGCCGAATCTGGGGTTTATTGATTTCCTCAATGTATAATTTGATCTGTTTGACATGTTATGTTACTTGACATTACTTGCAGTATTGCAATAAACACACTATCTTCAAGGGTGTTTTATTCTTCATTGCATGTATGGATGTTCCTATGTAACACTTGACTAAAGAGATATATTAACAACTCTGAACATGAAAAGCACCTAATTAAGACAGTCACAGCTTGTTAAAGTTCTACAATTGCAATTGTGGTTGGAACAAAAGCCAGCACACACATGGGGTCCCCAGGACCGACGTTGAGAACCACTGCTTTAAGGCAGTGTTTCTCAACTCCAGTCCTGGGGACCCACTGCCCTAAACATTTGTCTGCCAGCTCAGCAATGGCATGATTCAGTCAATTAAATCCTAATCATCAGTCTCTTACTAAGTTGAAATAGGTGTGGTAAACCAGGGCTAGTGCAATCATACATGATACTTTGGCTACTTTTTGAGCTAAGAATCACCATTAAAGAGGATTTGCAGGTTGACAAAATTGAAATTTGATGTCACACTGATAAATTCTTTATTTAAAAATAGATATTCATGATTATCTCAAGCTTAGGGGGACCAAATATAAAATATTTTATTCTTATTTTTAATTCTGGCCTCCAGATTTAATAGATTAGGGTACTTCATGAAATAAAAAATGACCCTCATGGTGAAGTAAGTTTTCTGTTTACTTTTATTGCAACTTGTTCTACTTAGTTTGCTTAAGGTTAGGTCATCGTAAAATGCTGTTCTTAATCAGAAAGTTTAATGTCTGAAGGCAGTGTTTCTTTATTGGGGACACCTGATTCAATGAACTAAGAGAATGACAATTAGTATTAGCTGATTAAGTGAATCATCCCACTGCTGAGCTGGAACACAAATTTATAGTGCTGTGGGTCCCCAGGACTGGAATTGAGAGCCACTGCTTTAAGGAAAACTGAAGTAAGTCATGTAAGTGGACTGACTTTCTAAATATTTCTGTGAACATGATGAAAGTATGTGTGTTATGCGATCACCTGACCTTAGTCAAGATTTGAAAATGCTGAATGAAACACTGGCATTGAAATTTTTCTACTTCTGCCAGTGATTGTGTAGGCTATACGTATATGGTAGGCACCTAACATGACTTGTTACATTTTTTGACAATTACATGATGTTTGTATGGCCTGAAAATGCACCAGATGGCATAAAATGCTTTTCCAATTAAAAAAAAAAAAAAAAAACTTTCTGGGGGGGCAGCCAAGACACCCTAGTAATCCAGTCCCCAAACGCGTTTGCATTGCAGTATCTTAAACTGCAAGTATATTTTACTCTTTATTTCCAAACCCTGCTCATGGCCCTGCTTTATCATTGAATAGAAAACTAAAAATAGTGTCCGTTGCAATGTTCACTATAAAGCCATTAATGATAATGAGTCCCTTTAGCCTCTGTAAATTACAAACACTGTACTTTCTAAATATGACTGTTTCATATTCATGTCTAACAGTTAGGACAGAATGATTGACACATGGGGGCGTGTCCACTGTCTGACCTCACGTCTCTGCTGCGTCTCCCAGGTGACACAGTTCCCGCCCTCACAGTCCTGCCCCCCTCCAGTCAGGAGCTGAAGCAGGAAAGGCCACACTGGTGTGTCTGGCCAACAAGGGCTTCCCCTCAGACTGGACTCTGCGCTGGAAAGTGGACGGTACCAGTAGGAGCTCGGGCGTGGCCGGGAGCGTGGGGGTCCTGGGGAAGGACGGCCTGTACAGCTGGAGCAGCTCCCTGACTCTCAGTGCGGGCGACTGGATGAAGGCGGGGTCACGGACCTGTGAGGCCACAAAGGGCTCCCTGTCTGCCCCCCCTCAGACACTGAGGAGAGACCACTGTACTGAGTAGCTCACACACTCTGATCACACTGTTTTTACCCTGTTCTGCTCCTTACTGCTGTCACACTGAGCTGAGCCTGTGTGTGAATCCTTCCTCCAGCCTGAGCTTTCAGTGCTAATATCTTACATGTGCTCTTCAACACATATGCGCGCACACACACCTTCTTATCTGTGTTTGTGTGTGACTGTGGGAAATAGCTGTTAGACCAATTTGATCAATATCACTGACTTAATAAATATTCTCTGAAGAGTTTAAAGGTGTCCTGTCTCTCCTTGTAAAAACAGCCTCTGGTGCTTCCTGTGAAGTCTTTGTTGAGTTCTCCAATGCAGTGGACCTTTACAGATAAAATCACAATATCATTAATGCCAGAAAACATGAACCCGAAAATTCATGAGTTGAAAAAGATCAGTAATAATGAAAACTATTTGTTAATAATCAAAGAAGTTTGTTTTCAGTGGTTTCAATATAAACAGATATTCCTCTCCAGATCTGCACAGTGTAGTTGAGATAAGAGTGAGGAGAAACAGAAATAAATCTGATCTTTGTGTTCTAGTCATTGACACATACTTTGGAAATGAGATATATTTTTCACCAAAAGTTACAATGGAACTATTTTCAGTCAAGAACAAAGAACATCTTCACTACATATTATATTTTCATAACTTGATCCAGAAATAGATTTCCAGTAGAAATGGGGTCTGAGCAGTGATGTGTGCACTGTGCTCAGATCAGTTCAGTACAGCAGGATGTGAGCTCAGCTCACACTAACCCCCTGGGGTCGGCCCAGACACCTGGCCACAGTGCTGCTCTATTCTGAGATTGAGTCAGTCCCACTGAGGGACAGCAGAACCAGCCTGTCCCACCCTGCAGATGCAAATCTGAGTTTCAGCCCCACAGTTCACAGTTTCTCAGCCCAAAATGCCCCAGCACTGTGACAGCTGTTTGAACATGAGGAGGTGGAGGGTTTATTTCTGTAGTGGGTGAGAGAGGGAGAGGTGAACCTTAAAGAAACATTTTTTTCTTGAAAAATCCCATGAAAGATTTTTAGCAAATAGTTAAATCTGTCAAAACCATTCAGTCCAGTGCAGCTGACAAACTGACTGGATCCTCACATATGATATTAACAAAACTGAAACATCCTTCTGAAAATTCATTTGTAATCCCACTCATTCCTCTTCTGGGAGACACACACATCCTCGGCACTATGTGATGCTGTGATGTTGTGGTACAGAGGTGTGTGTGTGTGTGTGTGTGTGTGTCCGTGTATGTGTGTTTCTCAGTAGCAGCTCTGCTTTGGGTTCTGTATCTGACACAGAGCAGCTCCTCTTCAGCACAGAGAGGTGTGTATTCAGGACTGTGGCTCATCATCGCCCCCTACAGTCCTGCAGGTAATATTGGTGTCAGAGATCAGTGTCTCCCCCCTCAGCACCTGCAGTAGGTCCCAGCTGCAGCAATGCAGTCTCTGTGCAGTCTGACTGAGGGAGGTTTTTGTACGGCTCTATAACACTGTGTGAACGGATAGCTGCCACTGATTTCATGGTAACTCTGACAGTAATAATCTCCTGCATCTTCAGCCTGGACTCCAGTGATTTTCAGTGTAAACTGAGTCCCAGATCCACTCCCACTGAAATGATCAGGAATCCCAGACTCGCGTGTTGTGGCATATTTAATCAGAAGTCTAGGAGCCTGACCAGGTTTCTGCTGGTACCAGTGCAGATAGTTGTTGTTGTAAACACTCTGACTGGCTGTACAGCTGATAGTCACAGTGTCTCCCTGCTGAACAGCCTGAGCTGCTGGAGACTGAGTCACAACTATATCTGCCATTGATCCTGAAAAGAAAAGAATGAAATGGGTGTCAATGAAATTAAATACAGCTGAAAAACAGGCCATATTTTACATTATTTTATAAGCTGTAATGACAATTTAGGAAAGGTCAAGTGAAGTATACCCCAAATCCATAGTTTAATTTTGTCCATCTCTCTCACCCTGTATAAGGAGTCCCAGCATCACCAGCAGTAGAAAGTCTGACATCATCATAATGCTGCCTGTGTCAGTGTCTGAAAGGACTGGACAGTCACTGATCAGTACTGGGGGTCTTAAAGTGTGTGGAGCAGTGAGGCAGGACAGGTATGCAAAGCCCCTTCCTCTATACAAATCCTGTCACACACAGTTAGAGGAGCTCTGATGTGTGAACTGTGAGATGAATTTAGTCATAAATTGCTTATCTAGTGATAAATTGCTTATCCTTGATTGACCTAGGTTGTGACCTGGGTCTGCGTATTTGTTAATCATTGTCAATCTAACCTGTACGTAATGAAATGTGCTTTCTGTAAGTGTATGAGATGAGATGTGTGTATTCCCTCTGAAGCCTAGGGAACCTGCAAGGCCAGACCGTTTATCTCTGTACAGTTTGTTCCTGTGTAGCTTGCTGGACCTAGATAAGACCAAAGGAAACGTGAGTCACTGCGGGGGGAGAAACTCCTTCTCCCCGGGCCGGAGAGATTCATGCAGCCAGAATCTGTGTGGGATGCGCACACACAGCTGTAATGAATCAGTCCCAGGGGGAGGGGATTATGACATTCTGCTCATACATATATCCAAGCAAAAGAGGAATTCGGTGTCTTTGTTCTTTGTAACGGGGACCCTACATGCACGTAGTAAAGACTGAATCGTATTTTTACTATTTCTCTGTCTCTGAGTGTTTTCTTACAGGAATAAAACATCAAAATTCCCACAACATGAACAGCAGTGGGTCTATAGAGGGCTGGGACATGTGCTCTGTTTCACTGCTGTTTTTATTCAAACTCACCAGTTTTAATGCGATTAGTTCTGACATTTAACTTTATGATTCTGGAACTGTTGCTGATTATGATTTATGTTGTACACAGGATGGCTGTGAAAAGTGTTGTCAGTATTAGACAACAGGTGGATATTGTGCTTATAGGACTATATTATGGCCAACAATAATGTAAAAAGAAGATGCAAATAAATCACAGAGCTTAATTGGCGCCAAAATGGTTCTCTGTGCACGCAGTATTTTTATTTGTATTTTTAATTTTTTTTTTTTTTTTTTTTTGCTTGAACACAGAGTCAAAGCCTAATAATGTTTTGTCAGTCACTCCGCCTGCATCAGCTTATGTTCAGATGAGTCTGATATTGCTATTCAGTCCACTCAATTTACAGCAGGTCTTAATTACCTCCCATTTCACCAGAAATCCCCAAATCTATCTCTTTTACATCCAAATCCAGTCCTTCTTTCTTCCCCTCCCTGCAATAAAGTGAGCAATTATTGCTACTGATTGGCAGGCTGTCACCAAACTTGAATCCTAGGTAAAGCAAGGAGACGGTGGTGGAAAGCCAGAATTTCTTGGCCTCAGGAGGCTGTGATTTGGGCAACAGGGCACTACGCCAGTGCTCTTCATTCTTACTCCTAGAGGGCTGCTGCATCTACTGGTTTTTATTTTTTCCTTAATTTTCAACAATGAATTGGGACCCAAGTCACCAGGTGAGGTGAGATCAACACTTTAATTGATCAATGAAGTGCTGAGCGATAACAAAATCTGCATCTCTGCAGGACCGAGAATGAAGATCACTGCTCAACGCATCTGGCTGCTGTGATGATGCCCGGAGGGGAAGGCCGCGCTCCACTCCGTGAAACTAATCAGTCACCTGATCGGGTTTTCGCTATAAACTCGCAAAACAGCACCCCCCAGTCGATAACTAAATTGATTGTGCACATCGATTCCATCTCAATGAAAGCGAAACTGTCCCCAGCCAGACTGGTGGCACTTTGCTTTCTCCTGTTGTGTCTCAAGCCTTACAGAGTGCTAAATGCACTGTCCGTGATGTGCTGACTGGGCATGATGTCAGTCAGTCATGTGTTTTGTCCCCCTGGGACTTCTTCATGCGAGAGAAAATCCCAGAGTTGGTTCAGTCGCCTTTGCCTTGACCTAGTTGGACAGAGAAGGCGCCTGTTTATTTATTTATTCCCCCTTCTGTGCAGTCAGACTTGACTTATTGGGTAAACCCTCGGGTGCTAACGACAGGGCTCCCCCTGGGAAGAGTCGCATTGCACATCTCAGCGTTCACAGATGCGTCTATCACAGGTTGGGGAGGAGTGTGGGGGGAAATGACCACACCCCCCAACACCAACTGCCTGGGATTATCAATGATGCTAAAATGTTCTCGCTTTTTTTTGCTCTGGAGAAAAACATGTCAAACATCGAGAGACAACATGACCATCCAGCAGCATTCATTAACCTCCAGGGCGGAGTTCGACAGCCGGGTTTGGGAATTTGCCAGAAGGGGTTGGCATTCTAGTATGGTCTCTGCAGGGAAGCCTTTGTTTAATAAGAACGCATTACATTCCTGGAATACAGGTCTGGGCCGCTGATCTGATGTCACCTGGAGAACCTTCTCAGAACGAGTGGTGGCTGAACCCCACTTTAGTTTGGCCATTATGGCATCGGTTCTGGGAAGCAAAAGTGGACCCAGTTGCTTCAAGATAGGATGCACAGGGAGCGCTACGGTTTTCAATAAATGCCAGGAGGACTGTTCGCTGGGAAAGCCTGACTCTGTGCTTTTCTCCCGTCTCTCTAATTCCTCGCCTCCTGTCATGGATTCAGGAGGGGGACCTGTCAGTTATACTGGTGGCTCCAGAGCGCACGAGCGCATCATGGTCCCTGATACTAATGCAGTTGCAATCCAGGTAACTGTCATCAATCCCATGGTGCGTGGATACCCTCTCGCAGTAATTTCCCTTTATGGATCAATGTTTAGGGGTGTCGCTCCTGAGAGAAAGCAATTGGAGAGTTTTCAGTTGTCCCTGAGGTGATATGAACTGTTCAAGGGGCCCTTCAATCACTGCTTGTTACGCAGGAAAATGGTCAGCTTCTCAGCGCTGGTATTTGGAGAGGCATATGGATCCAACGTCACAAACAATCCAGCAGATAATCGATAGATATCCATCCCTTTCTATGAATTATATGCAGCAACCATTTCAGCACTTCCTGCGCTGAGCCAGGAGGCAACGGCCAGTCATGCACCCCTCAACACCACAATTAGATTTACCACTGGTATTGCGCGCTCTAAGAGAAACTCTTTTTGAGCCTCTTAATCTTTTTCAAGTTCTGTCCTGGAAGACAGTGCTTTTCTTAATGTTAGCCACAGTGAAGAGGGTTGGCGATTTAGGTGCACATTCTGTCTCCTCATCTTATCTCTTCATCAGAGGAAATGGAAGCGCCACCTTGCTAAGACAGAGCCCTTCATTCATGCCTCAGCCCGGTATGCGCGCTAGCCTATAATGTGGGGCGTACTGCAAGCATCAGTCAGACTGGACAGCTGTTTACACATTGCAGATCGGTTTTTGAAGGGAAGCCGCCGATAAAACAGCAGGTGGCTCATTGGCTGTGTAATGCTATCGCACAAGCGTATGTCAGTGCAGGAGTAGAACTTCCCGCCAAACTTTTGCGCTCATTCTACGAGGGCCTTGTCCTCCTCCACAGCTCTCCTCAGTGACATCTGCGCTTCCGTATCTTGGACATCTCCATGCTCTTTTATGCACTTCTATGTACGCGATGCCTTTGAGTTTTCAAAGACTCACTCTGTTTTAGTGTGATTAACATGCAGTGATGTTTCCTGTTGACTGCACTACATAGCAGGCAGATGTTCAGGTTCTCCCATGAGTTCGAGGAACTGTCATAATACGTGACGTTCATCCCCGCTCTCTCCCCAACATAAGTCAGTCATCAGGGAGAGGCGGACAGGCCCCCTCGCATCCCTGTTCTGCTCTCTTTGGGACTAGTTACAATGCGTAACTCTCGTCCCGCTCCATCACAGCAGCAGTTATGTAATGCGAATGGAAATATTTGTTGATTACAATGTAGTTGGTCAGCCCAGTTGGTCAGTCAGCCGTCTCTCGAACGCGAGAACTCAAGTCACGTCTAAGCTGAGACCTCTTCGTCATATTTTTTTGCTACAGGGGACTAGTGCAGTCAAGTCGTAATTTATTTTGACTCCTGCACTTGCAGTGTAAGTCAGGTGTGTGAAAATGCTTTTATGCTGGTGTCACAGTGGGGCAAAGACTACATCCGGCTTCGCCCTTTATCCCAATAGCGACAACCTTAAAGGGCAAAGCTCATATGAAATAGAACGTTGGTTACGTATTGTAACCTCAGATTCTATGAGTATGAGCATAGCCCTTCAAATTTACGCCCCCCGTGCTCCCATCATTGTCAACTGAAGAAAAAGCCTGTTTATTTGGGTGCTGAACTCAGGTCGCGCCAATGTGATATACAATAGATGCGGACTTGATTGGGGCCATCGTGCAGGACAATGGCGGGAAAGAAGATCCTCAGAGCTGCGCATGAGCAGAGGGATAAACCAATAATGACAGCCTTAAAGGGCTGCGCTCATACTCACAGAATCTGGGATTACAATACGTAACCAACGACTCAACCACCTCAGAAGGATGATCTCTGTGGCATGAAAGCATGGCCTTTAATACCCACGGTCTCGAGGCGAATTCACTGCGGCATTAGCAGGAAGGCATTAGACATTAGATTAGCTGTTTGAACATGAGAAGGTGGAGGATTTATTTCTGTAGTGGGGTGAGAGAGGGAGGGGTGAACCTTACATCTGCTTTAGCTTCAATGTCTGATTAGAGAGTCAACTGCTAACTCATTCAATTACTCTCTCGGTCACGATACATGATTTAATACTACAAAATAATAAACTGAGTGGGAAAATGTACTTGATACTGATCATAGCACTCAAGTGTGGAGTCAAGTTTTGTAAATAAGGCCAAAAAGTCCAAGAAAGTATGTAGTTAAAATTAAAATGCAAAGACAACTGCCTACAAGCTGACAATTGCATTTCTCATTTAAATTTTACATTATAGAAAACTTAATGATTAACTATATCATTATGTGCTTTAATATCTACATAGGATAACCCAGAAGTGGATATTTGTTTCAGTGAGATCAATTTTCATTATGATTTAAAGAACTGAACTAAACTCCTTGTTAGTGCTCCTTGTGACCTGATTCACGGTGTCATGCTGCGATGTTGTGGTACAGAAGTGTGTGTGTGTGTGTGTGTGTGTGTGTGGTTCAGCAGCAGCACTGCTTTGGGCTCTGTATCTGAGACAGAGCAGCTCCTCTTCAGCACAGAAAGGTGTGTATTCAGGACTGTGGCTCATCATCGCCCCCTACAGTCCTGCTGGTAATATTGGTGTCAGAGATCAGTGGCTCCCCCGTCAGCACCTGCAGTAGGTCCCAGCTGCAGCAGTGCAGTCTCTGTGCAGTCTGACTGAGGGAGGTTTTTGTACGGCTCTCTAACACTGTGTGAACACACCACTGCCACTGATAGCATGTACACTCTGACAGTAATAATCTCCTGCATCTTCAGCCTGGACTCCAGTGATTTTCAGTGTAAACTGAGTCCCAGATCCACTCCCACTGAAACGATCAGGAATCCCAGACTGGCGTTCTGTGGCTAAATCAATTAGGGTTTAGGAGCCTGACCAGGTTTCTGCAGGTACCAGGAGAGGATGTCATATTCAGCATAGGAGTTATCAGTTTCATTATGTAACCTGATTGTAACACTCTGACTGACTGTACAGCTGATAGTGACAGTGTCTCCCTGCTGAACAGCCTGAGCTGCTGGAGACTGAGTCACAACTATATCTGCCATTGATCTTGAAAAAGATAAACATTGAAATATATGTAATTGCAGATAACCATTGTCAAACAAAAAGCATTATTGAGGTATATTTGATTGTAAATCAAAATAACTCTTGGGAAAACTGTGCAGTAAATAGTAAATTCATAAATAGTAAATGAATCCATCTTTCTCACCTTGTATAAATATACTCAGTCAAAAAAGAAACTTCACGCTCATAAATTCTAAATATTTTCTTGAAACTTAATACAAGAGATATTATTATTATTATTAGGGGTAAATGCGTTGTCAAAGACATCATGACACACAGCAACTCCGACGTGCACAAGCATGCAGCACGTGCGAGCATACATCAAGGTAAAAGCATGTTTCCTCGTGTTCCTAGTCACGCGAGCTTATGAGACACGCGCACAGCCCACGTTAGCACGGTAGAGTGACATCTCGGAAAAACAAGTTCTTACAGTCAATTATCCGTTGATTTGCAATGCCACGACTGTCAAACATTCAACGTGAACGCGCCATTGGCATGCTGAATACGGAACGTTGGTCACTGACGTTGCCAGGGTTATGGGATGCAGTCGACGGACTATCCATGATCTTCGACACGTCTCCAACAAACTGGCACCACAGCAGACCGACCTCGTTTGGGTAGACCACGGTGACGATTACAAGCAGAAGACCGACAAAATCGTCTTACGCCATTTGCGTAATCGATTTCTCACTGCAACGCCCACTAGAATGAATTGTTTAGAGGTCGTGTGACTGCCCAAACCATACGTAATCGCCTGCGCACTGCTCGTCTCCATGCACGTCGGCCATATCGTGGACCAATTTTAACCCAGTTACACCGACGTCAACGGCTTCTCTGGGCACAACGACATCTGAGATGGACTCAGCGTGATTGGAATAGGGTCGTTTTTAGTGACGAATCCAGATTCACTTTGCACTTCGCTGATGGGAGAGTTAGAGTTTGGAGGAGACGCGGTGAATGCAACGCCCAGTGTTGTGTGCAGGAAGTGGACCGTTTTGGGGGGCGGTAGTGTTATGGTTTGGGGTGCCTTTAATGGTCCTGCCCGTTCCCGACTGATGGTCGTTCAAGGAAACCTAACTGCTGCAGGATACAGAGATCAAGTGCTCATTCCAGAGCTTTTGCCATTCATGGCAGCTCATGGCCCAGGTCTGATATTCCAACACGATAATGCTCTGATGTGTGAACAGCAGACTGATTAAAGTCATACCCCACCTACAAAAGTAATTGAATTAATGCAACCTCTCCTGAATTGATATTTTTCTTGTATATATAAGGAACTCATAATGTTTAACTGCAAATGGGCTGAGATTCTATAAAATTTAACTTCAGACACACACACACACACACACACACACATGCACAGGAGCTGAATCATCCACAGTATATCCATGAGAAATAAATTAAGAGAAAATCTATTCTGAGTGATTTTTTTTTTCACAATGAGAGAGTCCTATCCTTATGTTTGATATTTTATTATATTATAATCCTTCTGTTAACAGAGGTAATTCTGGCCTTGGTATGGATGTCAACATAAGACTTAAACCCAGTGGCGTAACGTGATCAGTATGAAAGACCTGTGTAACCAGGCGCAGTGCCAGAACTGGGGGGGCAAGGACACATCCCTTTTTAACTACAATTAGTCCTGGCTAGTAGTCAAGTGTTTTCCTTATTGACACGTTTTCCAATGATAATAATAATCTATTGGTAGTTGAAGACGCGGCTTCTTTCCCCATGCGATCTAACAGTGACGAAAATAATGGGCTGAATTCAGTACAGAAAAATAATTTATGAACAGGCCTGTGCTTTATGAGAGACAAACTGCTCTGTAACTTCTGCCCGACTTTACTGGCACATCAGGCGATCTAACCTGCGCTTCATGATTGTTTAAATTGTTGAAATAAAAGAGCATTTTAAACACCTTTGAGCAATTTTCAATAACACTGATATAAATGCACCAAAGTGAGCATTCAAATGAATGACAGTCGCCTTACTTTAAACGGAGAGAGCTAGAGTCGCCTGATAGTGTGGAGTGTTTTCGGAGTGAATATACTGTTAATTTAGAAAATGATTGCACAGAAGTCAGAACTAATAATTGTTTTAAAGGGAGGTGTCTCTGAGCCCCAAATTCCAGTTCTGGCGCCGACACTGTGTGTAACCCTCACCTTTCTGAGCATAATTACACAAAACCTGTCAGAGTTTCTTTTGCTTGATTGAAACAAACATTAATTTGTTCAGTTGCTAAGACTAATTAATGACTGGCCATTTTATTTTTTGATAGCATTACTGTAATTTGCATCACAAAGATATGAGGCATTTTTTATCCACATAAATGACAATATAAAACAGTGATGTTCTGTCTGAGATTGACAAGGGCAGGGATTCCCAAATCTAGACCTCAGTTTCAAATCCAGCTGTGGTTTTCTCTCCTTCCAGGCAATTAAGTGTGCAACTATTGCCACTGATTGGCCAGACTGTCTTCACACCTGACTCCCAGGTAAAGGGAGGTTGGAAAACCAGCAGTTCTCAGCTCTTGAGGATTGTGATTTGGGGAGTCCTGGACTAGTGTGTAAGAGTTGGACAAATCCTTGCAGATTCGAGGAATTTTTAAGTTACTGGAAACAAGCCTCTAGGTTTCTGGTATATACTGCCAAAAAGCACTGAACATTAATCCGAGGATGATATGCTTATAAGCATTATTATATTGATTCCTACGTTGATCAGAGATCAGCAAATTGCGGTGCTACATATCTGAGAACTGCTGGTTTTTCACCCTGGGAATCAGATTTAAAGACAGCTGTAGCAATCAGAAGCACTGATTGGTCAGATAATCAGTGAATAACCAGGAAGAAAGAAAAGGAAACCAGGGCTGGGTTTGGATTCAGGTTCCAGATTTGAGGATCCCTGATACAGATTATTTGATGCAGGTTACAGACCACAGTGAATAGTGTGAAGAGATACAGGAAACCAAGCCAAGTGCTGCCCTCTCACTGACTCCAGCTGCAGCTAATTTTATTCTCCATCATGAGGCTGCTTTAGACACCCAGCACTGGCCAGATCTGACTGAAATACCAGCCTGCAGTTTCCTCACTCTTATTCTACTTAAGGGGCACTGTCCCAGTCGAACATGTGGAGTAAACTTGGGAAAAAAATGGAAAAATGTTTCCCCTTTTGCCACTGGTGAAAATCACTAGTTGCCCCTCAGCCTCGACTAAGGGGCAGAGGGGCATTTTCGTCCCCTTCACAGACGGGTGGACGGGCGTCCAGCCATTGTCCAGACCATTTCTCTGTAACCGCTTGGGTTAGGAATTTGATTTTGCGTATGTGGACTCGCCTTGGTGGGTACCCGTGCCTCGTCAACGTTTTGTACCCGAATGATCTTTGACCTTGCCTCACTGATCTTCACCTTTAAAACTTTGTCCGGGCCATTTCTCTCAAACCGCTTGGGTGAGGAACTTGATTTTGCGTATGTGGACTTTCCTTGGTGGGTAGGCGTGCCTCGTCCAGATTTTTTACCACAATGACCTTTCACTCTGGCTCAAAACCTTCACCTTTGATTCAGTGTTTTGGGGCTGAGGGGTATTGCCTTCACCCCCGCAAAGACCTTTTTTTTTTTTTTTTTTCTTTTTTTACAGTATATTGCAGTTAATCATCACTGTTCTTTCCAAAGCAATTTATTTACTTCATGGCAGGACATACATCCGTTTTGCTCGTGTGCATATTGAGATGTTTGTTTGTGTGCTGCTGTGTCTGGCCTTGGAAACTGGCCGGGCGCAGACATGCCCCTGACACAAGCCCATTTACTGCCTGAACTGTACTGAGCTCATTCTACTCTGGCTCCCGTCCCTTCTAGCCATTACTGCATTCCTACCAATAAATGCCTCCATTGGAGTCTGACTCTGCATCAGGTTCCTTGTCTGGAACATAATAGCCAAAATAAAAAGACTGAGGATGAGTGGCTTCTAGCTTATTTTTTGAATACACTATATTTTAGGAAGCAATTTATTTCTTTAAAATTATACTCAAACTCAGAGCCGAATAAAGTTTTGTCTGTCAATCACTCCGGCTGCATCAGCTGATGCTCAGGTGAGTCAGATTGCTGATCAGTCCTCTGGCATAACAGTAGGTCTGTTGCACTTGGTTTCGCTCCAAAGATCCCCAAATGTGTGCCTCAAATACAAATCCAGCCCTGGGTTTTCTTCACTTCCCAGCAATTAAGGTAAAAATCGTTGTTTCTGACTGGCCAGCCTGTTATCACACCTGACTCCCAGGTAAAGGGAGGATGGAAAACCAGCAGTTCAAGGTCTCTTGAGGACCATGATTTGGGAATCAGGGGTTTATCCCTTTGGGGGGTTGAGCTGCTGGCCTCCCTGCCTTCTTCAAACCTGCTTGTGGAGGGCGCTAGGGCTTGGAGAAGACTGCAGCTGTATCACAATTTTGGTCATAAAATCCTATTTTGATGAAAGTTCTCCTCAACAAATGATAGGTTGGCCTCATGATAATTACCTCCGGCAAGGAGGTTATGTTTTCGCCCCTTTTGTTTGTTTGTCTGTCTGTTAACAGGATACTCAAAAAAGTTATGAATGGATTGGCAGGAAATTTGGTAGGATAGTAGGTGGTAGTTGAAGGATGAATTGATTCAATTTTGGCAGTGATCCGGAAGATATTCTGGATTCTAGATCCGGAAGAAATGAAAATGTACAAGCCCAGTGTCATCCCAACGTGTCATATAGTGACACTACCTGAACAAGCATCAATATACGGAGCAAATGAGGCTTTTGGCGTCCTTATTTGATGCCAGTTTGGAAGGAACCCTGCCTCCTAACCCCAAACCCTTAACCTGAACATTAACCATAAGTGTCAAATAAACACGGCAAAAGCCTCTGTTTTCGTTGCATATTTTGTACTTATTATACTGAACAAAAATATAAACGCAACAGTTTAGTCCTTTCAATATTCCGCATAATTTTTTCTGAGGTTGGCTTAGTTGGGTTTATTTATGTGACCAAGGTTGTGTGCCACATGGTCTGAGTGCATTTCAGTCACCTTCTCCATATCACTGTCAAGTTCATGCCCTTTGTCAAAACTGGCCTGTCAGACAGGTGGGGCCTGATCCAGAGCTATTGAAATCAGGTACAGTCAGCCCAGGCACATCCTGTACTCTGGTCAATAAAAGGCCACCTCAAAAGTCCCAGTTCTGGCATTGTTCAAAATGCCATAAATGGCTCCAGCCATCAGGGAGTGTGCCATTGGCAAGCTCAATGCAGGAATGTTTCTCAGGGATGATGAAAGGGCTCTTAATGTCCATGTTTCAATGATAAGTCGCATAAAACACCTTTTTGAGGAATGAGGAAAGACAGCACACTGCCCACATGCATCACGACCATGTGTGACAACCCCCACCCAAGACCGCCATATCTGGATTCTCCATCTCTGTGATTGTTTGAGACCAGTAACTCCCACTGCAGATGAGACAGCTGGTCTCCACCATCACCCCATTTTTGCCAAAACCGTGAAAAATAATCTCCAGGAAGTCCATATCTTCACGTCTTTTGCCCTTTGTGGATTGGACCTCTCCTCAGCTCGATGAAAAAATTAGTTCGACTGAGTGAATAGACACGTTTGATGGCCAATGACACAATGGAGGACTGCTTTCTTTACAGACAAGTCACGTTTCCAACTTCACAGAGCGGATGGACGGGGGATCGTTATGCTGACATCGTGGTGGTGCGCACGGTGGCACATGGTGGTGGAGTGCTGGTTTGGGTGGGAATATTCCAAGGACATTGCACCCAACTGCAGTTCATGAACAGCAACTTGAATGCAGTGTGATTTCACGATGAGATGCTGCTGCCTATCGTCCTACCATTCATCCATCAAAACAATAACCATCCAGCATGACCATACCAGACCCAAGTCACCCGTGTATGCACAGAATTCCTTTAGCCTGAAACATTTGTGTGCTTGAATGGCTGGCTTATTCCTTGGATTTGTCCCCTTCCAGCATTTTTGGGATGTCCACAAGCAACGAAGTTCGGCTATTGGTTCCCATTTTTCGCCAATAGCCGCTAACTCCGCATTGCTCTTGAAGAGAAGTGGAACATGTCCCCCAAGTCACCATTGACCATTTGTTACAGTCCACACAGCAGAGATGTGTAGCAGTGCAGCAGGCCAAAGATGGACATACCCAATATTGATTTGTGAAATTTGGACAATAGACCCCACCCCCTTTATCATCACGCCATTGCGAGATTCTTGTTTGTCTTTTTAAATCATTGATCGAAATATATTGCAATATGGTCATGCAATCTGTCAACACTCAATGAAAGTACAATGAGCTTCTGAACATGGTCCTATTTCTCACAATAAGAAGTGTTGCATTTATATTTTTGTTCAGTGTAGCATTCATGCCAAACAATGCTTTGTGTATCTGCTTTCTGTGAACCTACTCCTGTCAGTGTTGTTATTCTGTTAGTTGTGTTTGGTTATGTTTTGGTTATATGATGTTTATTTGAGTATGTTTCATTGCTCTATTTATTTCATTTAGTTTCCTTTGTGTTTTTATATTCCCTCTTCTTTGCCCTCCCCGCTGTTATTTTGATGGTTCCCATTTGTTGTCTCACCCTCTTGTGTTCTGTTCCCCTGTGTCTCACCCTCTTGTGCTCTGTTCCCCTGTGTCTCACCCTCTTGTGCTTTGTTCCCCTGTGTCTCACCCACATTATGTTGCCTCACCCTCTTGTGCTCTGTTCCCTTGTGTCTCACCCTCTTGTGCTCTGTTCCCCTGTGTCTCACCCTCTTGTGCTCTGTTCCCCTGTGTCTCACCCTCTTGTGCTCTGTTCCCCTGTGTCTCACCCACGTTATCTTGCCTTGATCAGCTCCCTTCCTCCCTCCTCACCTGCCTGGTATTTCCTTGTTAATTCACCTCATTATAACACCCCGTGTTTAGTTTCCCTGTTTCCACACACATGTCCTGAGTTCTCCCTTGTGATTTGTTTGCTGCAGAAGTTCTCAGTTTTCTTTATCCAGAACTTGTCTGTCTCTGTTTTTCCTGAGTTACCCACAAGCTTCTTTGCTGGTTTTTTCTTTGTGTGTTTCATTTTCTTTTGCAGTCGGTTTATGAGTTAAGGATTGGCCTTGGTCACAGATTGCTTCTGGTCACAACTTCACACCAGCTTCCCTATTTAGGTTTCGGCTTCTCCCTTTGTACTGCTGTCTTACTGAACGGTTTTTGGATTTCTGCTTGGACAACAACATCAATTCTGCCAGTTGGAATTGTACTAAATTTTGCCTGCCTGTTGCCAAACTGGACCGACTCTCCCTTATTTTCTGATTAAATTAGTTTTTGCAATTTTTCTCCTGTCTGAGCTCAGTGTTAGGGTTGGTCCTTACAGCCCCTTCCCTTTCAGAGCCCTAATGGCTCTGCATTCACTCCCCAAAGCGGGTCTGCGACAATGTCAGCAGTCGCCGCTCCCTTGTGTTTGTATTATTTGGAACCTCGATTCCTTTTTGTTTTGTCTTTTACGTTTTAATATTAAACCCTTTTCTTCTCCTCCAGCCTGGCATATTTAGTCTGTTTTTATTAGGTCCTTGGTCCTAGAGCCCGCTGGATTGTCTTTGGCATCCGGCTGGGACGAAATCATGACATTCAGGGTCACCGCTCTGACTTCTTCCCTCTCCTGTTACAATTGGCTCCTTTTTTCCCTCCTTATTCCCATTTGTCTTCTTCTCTCTCCTTCCCCTGCTCTCCTCATTTCTCCTGGACTAACCTCAGGCAGATGGGTTTCCTTCTGTTGAGCTGGGTTCTGCCCAGGGTTTCTTTCCATTAGGGAGTTGTTTCAAACCACTGTCGTCATTGGCTGGTTCCTTGGGGTTTCATGCCCTGTCATATGTAAAGTGCTGTGAGTCATTCTCAGCTGTGAAAAGCACAAGAGAAGTTAAGAGGAATGGAGCTGAACAAGGTGTTTAGGAGAGAGCAGGGGGAGCCCTGGCAGAGAGTGGAAGAGCATTCCTCCCTCCCTCTGTCTTTATCAGTGCAGATCACATCTGCATTAAACTCCATTTAAGTGTCACAGGTTCAAAAATCCCAAATGTGCAAAACATCACAAATTCTAAATTTATCCTTTGTCATCCTTGAGTTAGCAGGGGTATTATATTTATGAAATTCTACTTTTTTGACACCAAGGTCAGTCAATTTTCATGATGACTTATGACTTATGTGTTCCTCTGTTAATTACTATTCATCTTTACTGTAAGAGCAGCAAAAGTGCTACTCCCATAATAAAATATGTAACATTGCAGTGAAAAAAAAAATTTTGACCAATTTATGTGTCTTCATTTTGTTCTTTAAATTATCAAGAAAAAAACCCACCTTATTTTCAGCAGATGATCTGTATACACTTGTATTACCATATCCAGAGTTTGTATTACAATTGAAAATCTGAGTTATTATTGTGCAAAGTGCTCAGTGTTTAGAGCAGAGCCTCTTCGTGTTTCAGATCAGTGGCTCCCCCCTCAGCATCTGCAGTAGGTCCCAGCTGCAGCAGTGCAGTCTCTGTGCAGTCTGACTGAGGGAGGTTTTTGTACGGCTCTCTAACACTGTGTGAACACCCAGCTACTACTGATGACATGGAAACTCTGACAGTAATAATCTCCTGCATCTTCAGCCTGGACTCCAGTGATTTTCAGTGTAAACTGAGTCCCAGATCCACTCCCACTGAAACGATCAGGAATCCCCGACTGTCGAGTTGTGGCATCATATATCAAGAGTTTAGGAGCTTGACCAGGTTTCTGTAGGTACCAGTGCAGATAGTTGTTGTTGTGAACACTCTGACTGGCTGTACAGCTGATAGTGACAGTGTCTCCCTGCTGAACAGCCTGAGCTGTTGGAGACTGAGTCAGAACTATATCTGCCACTGATCCTGGAAAGAAAAGAATGAAATGGGTGTCAATGAAATTAAATACAGGTGAAAAACAGGCCATATTTTACATTATTTTATAAGCTGTAATGACAATTTAGGAAAGGTCAAGTGAAGTATACCCAAAATCCATAGTTTAATTTTGTCCATCTCTCTCACCCTGTATAAGGAGTCCCAGCATCACCAGCAGTAGAAAGTCTGACATCATCATAATGCTGCCTGTGTCAGTGTCTGTGAAAGGACTGGACAGTCACTGATCAGTACTGGGGGTCTTAAAGTGTGTGGAGCAGTGAGGCAGGACAGGTATGCAAAGCCCCTTCCTCTATACAAATCCTGTCACACACAGTTAGAGGAGCTCTGATGTGTGAACAGCAGACTGATTACAGTCATACCCCGCCTACAAAAGTAATTGAATTAATGCAACCTCTCCTGAATTAATATTTTTCTTGTATCTATAAGGAACCCATAATGTTTAACTGCAAATGGGCTGAGATTCTATAAAATTTAACTTCAGACACACACACACACACACACACATGCACAGGAGCTGAATCATCCACAGTATATCCATGAGAAATAAATTAAGAGAAAATCTATTCTGAGTGATTTTTTTTTTTTTCACAATGAGAGAGTCCTATCCTTAAGTTTGTTATTTTATTATATCATAATCCTTCTGTTAACAGAGGTAATTCTGGCCTTGGTATGGATGTCAACATAAGACTTAAACCCAGTGGCGTAACGTGATCAGTATGAAAGACCTGTGTAACCAGGCGCAGTGCCAGAACTGGGGGGGCAAGGACACATCCCTTTTTAACTACAATTAGTCCTGGCTAGTAGTCAAGTGTTTTCCTTATTGACACGTTTCCAATGATAATAATAATCTATTGGTAGTTGAAGATGCGGCTTCTTTCCCCATGCGATCTAACAGTGACGAAATAATGGGCTGAATTCAGGACAGAAAAATAATTTATAAACAGGCCTGTGCTTTATGAGAGACAAACTGCTCTGTAACTTCTGCCCGACTTTACTGGCACATCAGGCGATCTAACCTGCGCTTCACGATTGTTTAAATTGTTGAAATAAAAGAGCATTTTAAACACCTTTATGCAATTTTCAATAACGCTGATAAAAACGCACCAAAGTGAGCATTCAAATGAATGACAGTCGCCTTACTTTAAACGGAGAGAACTAGAGTCACCTGATAGTGTGGAGTGTTTTCGGAGTGAATATACTGTTAATTTAGAAAATGATTGCACAGAAGTCAGGACTAATAATTGTTTTTAAGGGAGGTGTCTCTGAGCCCCAAATTCCAGTTCTGGCGCCGACACTGTGTGTAACCCTCACCTTTCTGAGCATAATTACACAAAACCTGTCGGAGTTTCTTTTGCTTGACTGAAGCAAACATTAATTTGTTCAGTTGCTAAGACTAATTAATGACTGACCATTTTATTTTTTGATAGCATGACTGTAATTTGCATCACAAAGATATGAGGCATTTTTTATCCACATAAATGACAATATAAAACAGTGATGTTCTGTCTGAGATTGACAAGGGCAGGGATCCCCAAATCTAGACCTCAGTTTCAAATCTAGGTGTGGTTTTCTCTCCTTCCAGGCAATTAAGTGTGCAACTATTGCCACTGATTGGCCAGACTGTCTTCACACCTGACTCCCAGGTAAAGGGAGGTTGGAAAACCAGCAGTTCTCAGCTCTTGAGGATTGTGATTTGGGGAGTCCTGGACTAGGGTGTAAGAGTTGGTCAAATCCTTGCAGATTCAAGGAATTGTGAAGTTATTGGAAACAAGCCTCTAGGATTCTGGTATATACTGCCAAAAAGCACTGAGCATTAATCCGAGGATGATATGCTTATAAGCATTATTATATTGATTTCTATGTTGATCAGAGATCAGCAAATTGCGGTGCTACATATCTGAGAACTGCTGGTTTTTCACCCTGGGAATCAGATTTAAAGACAGCTGTAGCAATCAGAAGCACTGATTGGTCAGATAATCAGTGAATAACCAGGAAGAAAGAAAAGGAAGCCAGGGCTGGGTTTGGATTCAGGTTCCAGATTTGAGGATCCCTGATACAGATTATTTGATGCAGGTTACAGACCACAGTGAATAGTGTGAAGAGATACAGGAAACCAAGCCAAGTGCTGCCCTCTCACTGACTCCAGCTGCAGCCAATTTTATTCTCCATCATGAGGCTGCTTTAGACACCCAGCACTGGCCAGATCTGACTGAAATACCAGCCTGCAGTTTCCTCACTCTTATTCTACTTAAGGGGCACTGTCCCAGTCGAACATGTGTAGTAATCTTGGGGACAAAAATGGAAAAATTTTTCCCCATTTGCCACTGGTGAAAATTACTAATTACCCCTCAGCCCCGACTAAGGGGCAGAGGGGTATTTTCGTCCCCTTCACAGACGGGCGGACAGGCGTCCAGCCATTGTCCAGGCCATTTCTCTGTAACTGCTTGGGTTAGGAACTTCATTTTGCGTATGTGGACTCGCCTATTTTGATGAAAGTTCTCCTCAACAAATGATAGGTTGGCCTCATGATAATTACCTCCAGCAAAGAGGTTATGTTTTTGCCCCTTTTGTTTGTTTGTCTGTCTGTTAACTGGATAACTCAAAAAAGTTATGAATGGATTGGCAGGAAATTTGGTTGGATGGTAGGTGGTAGTTGAAGGATGAGTTGATTCAATTTTGGCAGTGATCCGGAAGATATTCTGGATTCTAGATCCGGAAGAAATGAAAATGTATGAGCCCAGTGTCATCCCAACGTGTCATATAGTGACGCTACCTGACCAAGCATCGCTATACGAAGCAAAATGAGGCTTTTGGCATCCTTATTTGATGCCTGTTTAAAAGGAACCCTGCCTCCTAACCCCAAACCCTTAACCTGAACATTAACCATGAGTGTCAAATAAACACGGAAAAAGCCTCTGTTTTCGTTGCATATTTTGTACTTATTATACTGAACAAAAATATAAACGCAACAGTTTAGTCCTTTCAATATTCCGCATAATTATCTCTGAGGTTGGCTTAGTTGGGTTTATTTATGTGACCAAGGTTGTGCGCCTCTGGTCTGTGTGCATTTCAGTCACCTTCTCCATATCACTGTCAAGTTCATGCCCTTTGTCAAAACTGGCCTGTCAGACAGGTGGGGCCTGATCCAGAGCTGCTGAAATCAGGTGCAGTCAGCCCAGGCACATCCTGTACTCTGGTCAATAAAAGGCCACCTCAAAAGTCCCAGTTCTGCCATTGTTCAAAATGCCATAAATGACTCGAGCCATCAGGGAGCGTGCCATTGGCAAGCTCAATGCAGGAATGTTTCTCAGGGACGTTGAAAGGGCTCTTAATGTCCATGTTTTAACGATAAGTCGCATAAAACACCTTTTTGAGGAATGAGGAAAGACAGCACACTGCCTACATGCATCACGACCATGTGTGACAACCCCCACCCAAGTCCGCCATATCTGGATTCTCCATCTCTGTGATCGTTTGAGACCAGTAACTCCCACTGCAGATGAGACAGCTGGTCCCCACCATCACCCCATTTTTGCCGAAACCATGCAAAATAATCCCCAGGAAGTCCATATCTTTACGTCTTTTGCCCTTTGTGGATTGGACCTCTCCTCAGCTCGATGAAAAAATTGGTTCGACTGAGTGAATAGACACGCTTTGATGGCCAATGGCACAATGGAGGACTGTTTTTTTACAGACAAGTCACATTTCCAACTTCACAGAGCGGATGGACGGGGATCGTTATGCTGAAATCGTGGTGGTGCGCCGCGGTGGCACATGGTGGTGGAGTGCTGGTTTGGGTGGGAATATTCCAAGGACATTGCCACCAACTGCAGTTCATGAACAGGAACTTGAATGCCGTGAGATTTCACGATGAGATGCTGCTGCCTATCGTCCTACCATTCATCCATCAAAACAATAACCATCCAGCATGACCATGCCACACCCAAGTCACCCGTGTATGCACAGAATTCCTTTAGGCTGAAAACATTTGTGTGCTTGAATGGCTGGCTTATTCCTTGGATTTGTCCCCCTTCCAGCATCTTTGGGATGTCCACAAGCAACGAGTTCATCAGTGGTTCCCATTTTCGGCCAATAGCCGCCAACTCCGCACAGCTCTTGAAGAGAAGTGGGAACACATTTCTCAAGTCACCATTGACCATTTGTCACAGTCCACACAGCAGAGATGTGTAGCAGTGCAGCAGGCCAAAGATGGACATACCCAATATTGATTTGTGAAATTTGGACAATAGACCCCACCCCCTTTATCATCATGCCATTGCGAGATTCTTGTTTGTCTTTTTAAATCATTGATCGAAATATATTGCAATATGGTCATACAATCTGTCAACACTCAATGAAAGTACAGTGAGCTTCTGAACATGGTCCTATTTCTCACAATAAGAAGTGTTGCATTGATATTTCTGTTCAGTGTAGCATTCATGCCAAAAAATGCTATGTGTATCTGCTTTCTGTGAACCAACTCCTGTCAGTGTTGTTATTCTGTTAGTTGTGTTTTGTTATGTTTTGGTTATATGATGTTTATTTGAGTATGTTTCATTGCTCTATTTATTTCATTTAGTTTCCTTTGTGTTTTTATATTCCCTCTTCTTTGCCCTCCCTGCTGTTATTTTGATTGTTCCCATTTGTTGTCTCACCCTCTTGTGCTCTGTTCCCCTGTGTTTCACCCTCTTGTGCTCTGTTCCCCTGTGTCTCACCCTCTTGTGCTCTGTTCCCCTGTGTCTCACCCACATTACGTTGCCTCACCCTCTTGTGCTCTGTTCCCCTTGTGTCTCACCCTCTTGTGCTCTGTTCCCCTGTGTCTCACCCTCTTGTGCTCTGTTCCCCTGTGTCTCACCCTCTTGTGCTCTGTTCCCCTGTGTCTCACCCACGTTATCTTGCCTTGATCAGCTCCCTTCCTCCCTCCTCACCTGCCTGGTATTTCCTTGTTAATTCACCTCATTATAACACCCCGTGTTTAGTTTCCCTGTTTCCACACACATGTCCTGAGTTCTCCCTTGTGATTTGTTTGCTGCAGAAGTTCTCAGTTTTCTTTATCCAGAACTTGTCTGTCTCTGTTTTTCCTGAGTTACCCACAAGCTTCTTTGCTGGTTTTTTCTTTGTGTGTTTCATTTTCTTTTGCAGTCGGTTTATGAGTTAAGGATTGGCCTTGGTCACAGATTGCTTCTGGTCACAACTTCACACCAGCTTTTTTTGCTACATTTTGCCTGCCTGTTGCCAAACTGGACCGACTCTCCTTTATTTTCTGATTAAATTAGTTTTTGCCATTTTTCTCCTGTCTGAGCTCAGTGTAAGGGTTGGTCCTTACAGCCCCTTCCCTTTCAGAGCCCTAATGGCTCTGCATTCACTCTCCAAAGCGGGTATGTGACAGTGTCAGCAGTCGCCACTCCCTTGTGTTTGTATTATTTGGAACCTCGATTCCTTTTTGTTTTGTCTTTTACGTTTTAATATTAAACCCTTTCCTTCTCCCCCAGCCTGGCATATTGAGTCTGCTTTTATTAGGTCCTTGGTCCTAGAGCCCACTGGATTGCCTTTGGCATCCGGCTGGGACGAAATCATGACATTCAGGGTCACCGCTCTGACTTCTTCCCTCTCCTGTTACATTTGGCTCCTTTTTCCCCTCCTTATTCCCATTTGTCTTCTTCTCTCTCCTTCCCCTTCTCTCCTCATTTCTCCTGGACTAACCTCAGGCAAGATGGGTTTGCTTCTGTTGAGCTGGGTTCTGCCCAGGGTTTCTTTCCATTAGGGAGTTTTTTCTTACCTCTGTCATCATTGGCTAGTTCCTTGGGGTTTCAGACCCTGTCATATGTAAAGTGCTGTGAGTCATTCTCAGCTGTGAAAAGCACAAGAGAAGGTAAGTGGAATGGAGCTGAACAAGGAGTTTAGGAGAGAGCAGGGGGAGCCCTGGCAGAGAGCGGAAGAGCATTCCTCCCTCCCTCTGTCTTTATCAGTGCAGATCACATCTGCATTAAACTCCATTTAAGTGTCACGGGTACAAAACTCCCAAATGTACAAAACATCACAAATTTTAAAGTTATCCTTTGTCATCCTTGAGTTAGCAGGGGTATTATATTTATGAAATTCTACTTTTTTGACACCAAGGTCAGTCAATTTTCATGATGACTTATGACTTATGTGTTCCTCTGTTAACTACTATTCATCTTTACTGTAAGAGCAGCAAAAGTGCTACTCCCATAATAAAATCTGTAACATTGCAATGAAAAAAAAAAAATATTTGGACCAATTTATGTGTCTTCATTTTGTTCTTTAAATTATCAAGAAAAAAAAATACTTTATTTTCAGCAGATGATCTGGATACACTTGTATTACCATATCCAGAGTTTGTATTACAATTGAAAATCTGAGTTATTATTGTGCAAAGTGCTCAGTGTTTGGAGCAGAGCCTCTTCGTGTTTCATATCAGTGGCTCCCCCCTCAGCACCTGCAGTAGGTCCCAGCTGCAGCAGTGCAGTCTCTGTGCAGTCTGACTGAGGGAGGTTTTTGTACGGCTCTCTAACACTGTGTGAACACATTCTTGCTACTGATGTAGTGGTAACTCTGACAGTAATAATCTCCTGCATCTTCAGCCTGGACTCCAGTGATTTTCAGTGTAAACTGAGTCCCAGATCCACTCCCACTGAAATGATCAGGAATCCCCGACTGTCGAGTTGTGGCATCATATATCAGGAGTTTAGGAGCCTGACCAGGTTTCTGCTGGTACCAGTGCAGATAGTTGTTGTTGTAAACACTCTGACTGGCTGCACAGCTAATAGTGACAGTGTCTCCCTGCTGAACAGCCTGAGCTGCTGGAGACTGAGTCACTAATATTTCTGCCATTGAGGCTGGAAAAGTAAAATAATGGAAGTGACTGTCAACACATAAATATCATACATCAGAATTCAATAATTATGATGAATTCTGAAAAGACTATGGAGGCTCAGTAGTGAAAACATTTATGCCATAATATGTCAGCAAAGACAATTTAAAATATCACAAAATCCTCCATCAACATCGAGTCAATCTTTCTCACCCTGCACAAGGAGTCCCAGCATCACCAGCAGTAGAAAGTCTGACATCAAAACAAAACATGAATGGCGAGAACAGGCCGTTCAGCCCAACTAGGCTCGCCAGTTTCTTTATACTATTGTGAATATATCACTTCAGATACTCAATGACTCAATGGTATCTAGCTTTAAGTCAAGCCAGCTCTTGAAAACTCCCAAGGTCTCTGCCTCAACAATATGGTCAGGCAAGCTATTCCACATCGAAATTACTCTTTGGATGAAGAAATATTTCCAAATATCAGTGCTAAATTTACCTTTGGTCAACTTCCATTTGTGACCCCAAGTTCTACTAACAACACTTGGTTGAAGGAATCCTTCATAATTCACTTTGTTAATCCCTTTAACATACTTAAAGACCTCAATCAGATCACCCCTAAGTCTCCTTTTCCTAAGACTAAAGAGATGAAGGATCATCAGCCTCTTCTCATAGCTTTCATCTTTTATTCCCGGAATTAGCTTAGTGGCTCTTCTCTGAACTTTCTCTAGAGCCTCTATGTCTTTCTTAAAGTATGGTCCCCAGAACTGTACACAATACTCTAGATGTAGTCTGATGAATGTGTTGTACAAAAGAAGCATCACCTCCTTGGATTTGTACTCAATACTTTTGGCAATGTATCCCAGCATCCAATTGGCTTTTTTAACTGCTACGGCACAATGGCTAGAGCCTGTGAGGGTTTGGTCAACAATCACTCCCAGATCTTTTCGTGTGGAGCACCTTCCAGTTTAAAACCTCCCATGAAGCAATCCCGTCTAATGTTTTTATTACCTACATGTACAACTTTACATTTCGCTACATTAAATTTCATTTGCCACATTTCTGCCCAATTCTGGATTCTATCCCAATCATCCTGAAACACTTTAGTAGACTCTAAACTATTTGCCAAACCTCCCAATTTAGTATCATCTGCAAATTTAACTAATCTGCTCTCAATATTCCTATCAAGGTCATTAATGTAGATGAGGAACAGCAGAGGTCCCAACACCGATCCCTGGGGGACACCACTCCCCACCATACCTAGCTCAGATGAGATACCACTGACCACCACTCTTTGTGTTCTGTCCTGCAACCAGTTTTGAATCCACTTCAGAATACCTCCTGTAACTCCAATGGAGCTCATTTTAAAAATTAGTCTCTTATGCGGTACTGTGTCAAATGCTTTCTGAAAATCCAAGTATATGATGTCATAAGCCCCGCTCTGGTCATAAGTCTTGGTGGCCTCTTCAAAAAATTCCAGAGGGTTTGTCAGGCATGACCTTCCCTTACGGTAACCATGTTGGCTATCCCTCAAGATATTGTTACGTTCAAGAAATAAGTCCAGCTCATCTTATATGATAGATTTCAATATTTTGCACGCAATGCAAGTTAAACTGACTGGCCTGTAATTTCCTGGCTCAGTACGGTCCCCTTTCTTACATATTGGTATTATATTGCCCTGTTTCCAATCATTTGGTATTTCTCCAGTTTCTAAAGACCGTCTGAAGATGGCGGATAGCGGCTTAAAGATGATCTCACTAACTTCCCTGAGCACTTTAGGATATAGGCCATCGGGACCCGCCGCCTTATCTGCCTTTAGTTTATGCAACTTGTCTAATACTTAGTTATCCCTAACCTCAATTTCCGCTAAATAATCTTTAGCATTGGACATGCCCTCTGGCCGAATAAAGACCCGCTCTGAGGTAAAATTCTCAACAAAGTAACTGTTTAAGGTATTCGCAATATCCTTGTTATCATATAGCAGCGATCCATTTTTATTCTTTATGCACTTAACCTGCTTTTTGACTTTCCTTTTTCTGCTACAGTACTGAAAGAAGTGCTTAGGGTTAAGTTTTTCCCCCTCTGCAATTTGTCTTTCATACAGTCTTCTAGCATTCCTCAGCTCTTTTTTGACCACAGCCTGCATTTTACAGTATTCAGCCTTAGTGTTCTCATTGTTATCCTTTATGTACATCTTATAAAGATTCCTCTTTTCCCTCAAACTCCTACAAATAGCTGTGGTCATCCACTGAGGATTCTGCTTTTTTAGCTTACTTTTGGACACCTTTGGAATGAATTTGCATTGTGAATCAAGTAAAACCCGCTTAAATCTTTCCCA
The DNA here is from genome assembly GCA_029692085.1 of Gymnothorax javanicus. Lineage (NCBI taxonomy): Eukaryota > Metazoa > Chordata > Actinopteri > Anguilliformes > Muraenidae > Gymnothorax > Gymnothorax javanicus. The sequence continues at coordinate 128,506,007 of CM056197.1, read as the reverse complement.
CATCTCATTTACAGACTCACAGTCCAGGAGTGTCTCCCATTTTATTTCACTTAGATATGAGCGCATCCTGTCAAAGTTTGCTCACCTAAAATTGAAAATTTTTATTTTTGAAGATACCTTTTTAACTTCCCATGAAACCTCAAAATTAACAGTAGAGTGATCACTTGTCCCAAGAGGCTCCAGTACCTCAACAATGCTAATTCTATCTGGGTCATTACAGAGCACTAAGTCTAAAATTGCCTTCTCTCTTGTAGGTTTATTAACATACTGCACCAAAAAATTATCATTTATAATATCTAGAAATTCTTCCTCCCCCCTACCCTGTCCTTTCACCATTTCCCAATCGATACCAGGATAATTTAAGTCTCTCATAATAGTAGTCCCTCCTCCTCTACAAGCTTGCATAATCCTCTTAAAGAGCATTTCATTGACTGTACTGTCCAAAGCCGGTGGTCGATAGCCTACACCTATGTTTAAACCTGTCTCGTGTTTGCCAATGAGCCTGACCCAGTTATCTTCGCAGGGCAAGGAATGTTCAATTTCAGGAATTTCCTGCACATTTATGTTTTCGTTCACATAGAGTGCTACACCCCCTCCTCGCCTATTGCATCTATCCTTCCTAAAGAGCTTATAACCTTCTATATTATATTCATCTCCATCCTCTTCACTAAGCCATGTCTCTGTAATCCCAATTATGTCATAGTCTTCACTAATCATAACGGCCTCAAGTTCTGGAAATTTATTTTTATTGCTTCTTGCATTTAGATAAAAACATTTCAGGTTATCGCGAACGCTCTTCCCCTTCGATTTCCCATGTGCCCGCTGCTCAAAGCCCCTCACTACGCTTTGTTGCTTTAAAAGTATATCATCAATAGTGCATGTAACGCTGTCAGCTTCCAACAGGGCAGTCTGCATTTCCCTCTGTGTAACACTCTCTAACCTCCCTGCCCCCCAAGTCCCTAGTTTAAATAACTCTGTGCTACCCTCAACATACGCTGACCCAGTGCAAAGGTATCCCCACAGTTCAGGTGTAGCCCATCCGGCTTGAACAGGTCACCCCTGTCCCAGAAGTAGTTCCAGTGCCCCATAAACCTGTACCCCTCTTTCCTACACCAGGTTCATAGCCACGTGTTAAACCTCCAGATAAAATTCTGCTTCCCTTTGCCTGCACGTGGTACCGGTAGAATCCCGGAGAACACTACCGTGGAGGATCTGCTCCTAAGCTTTTCAGCTAATTCCACAAATTTGCCTTGCAGAACCTCAAACCTACCCTTACCTATGTCATTTGTCCCTACATGGACCATGACAACTGGATCCCTCCCCGCTCTGGCCAGGAGCTTGTCCGCACGCTCCAGGAGGTCTCCTACCTGGGCACCAGGCAGGCAACACTACGTCACGAGACTCCTTGTCGCCAACAACAGACTAAACTGTCTATTCCTCTAAGTATTGAGTCCTCCACTATCACTAACTCTCTTTTTTCGGAGGGGTAGAGGCCAACAGGGTGCCCTGCTGCTCATCAGTCCCCTCACTCTCAGGGTCAGGGGGCTAATTCAAGTTCCTGCAAGGGCCGGAATCGGTTGGACACCTCAACCCCTGGAGGAGCTGTCGCGGTACGGTGTGCATGCCCTTTCCTGCGCTGACGACCTGCCATCACCCAACTTTCTCTCCCTGCCTGCTCTGGGATCCCTGCACCACCCTGCTTTGGCGTACACACCATTTCTCTAAACGACATATTACTTGGTTCGCAATCAGTAGAGTTCCTAGAGGAACTATGTCGCGCCGCCAACTGGCCCAGAAGATCAAGGATCTTGCTCTCCAGATGCTCAATTAGCTGGCACCGGTGGCAGAAAAACCCACCCTGGAAGTCTCTTTCCAAAAGTGCGATCATCCTGCAACCGTCACACAGTTTTGATCTCAGATCCCCAGCCAACAATGCAAACAGTAACTATCTAGCTAGCTAGCCATAAATACAACCAAGGGTAACCGAGAAAAGAGTAAAGCCCCGGTTCCCTTTAATTAAAATGGACCGAATAAACAAGTCGTTTACTATGCGAGCGAACTAAACACGGTATCTCCCCCAACAAGCTGTGGCTAAGCACTCAAACAAGCAGCTAAACTTTAATCAGCTGATCAAGGCACCAACCGGAAGAAAAAACAAAGATATGTAATTTGCAATTTGTTTAATCAGAAGAGCACTTCGATAATAATAAAATGCGAAACAGACAAAAACCCCGGTTCGCGTTAATATTCAAGCTTGGCAATGCGTTTATGCGGTAATGCGGTAGAGAACGAAGGATAGAGAACGAAGGGGACTAAAAAAACCCCGGTGAACATCAATATTTATTGGCTAGAAGACTGTATGAAAGGCAAGCCACCAAGTATGAAACCAAGCCGGGTTATAGTTAGATATCCAGGTAATTTGATAATATTCTAGGCGTTGAGAGCTTGCTGAGGTTCGTTAGCTAAATCAGCTACAGAAAAACCAGGCGACAGTACCTCAGTCCTTGAAAACAACTGTTTTACTTTGTATATCACACAATTCACTTAGTTAGACAATTATTTAGCGTTTAAATTTATTCTTTAAATTTAGCTTTTAAATGTATTTTACTTTACCTGACTTTGCTCCCGGGAGACTGAAACCCCCCTCCCCAAAAAAAAAAAAAAAAAAACCCGTTGCCTTTGTTTGACCAGATTAATCCGAGGATATTATGCTTTTAAACACTTGTTTTACTAATAACTGTATATGTTATTTAATGCATTTTTCAGAGCAGAGATAATTATGAGGCAAGATGTGGGAAACCAATCCGATTGCAACCCTGCTACTGACTTCAGCTCTGCCCTGTTTTCGAAAAACTTGTGGGGCTGATTTAAACTGTCAACTCTGGCCAGATCTGAGTGCAATTCCAGTTTGTGATTTCCTTTCTCTTATTCTACAGAAGTGCTTTGAAATACAGAAAATATCAGCACTGTCTTCTCCTTGTGATTGGAGAATGTGTTGCTTGGGTGATATCTGGGACAATGCTCTTCAAACACAACCCCCAATGATGTCATGTAAAGGCACAGAAGACTGGCAAGCAGAGGATCAACCCTGCTTTACTTATGCAAATATGGCCAAAATAATACTGTAGTTACCACATAAGCGTAAAAAACAAACAAAAAAAACCTTTTTACTCAGGATGATAAATACAAAACAGTGATTTTTTTAAATCCTACATTGAGGAAAAAGAGAGAATTTTCATGTGATTCAGTGTCTCAGTCTTTTTTAGAATGATACTGAATCTTCTGCAGAAAATGGACCTGAATCAGGAGTTTGGGGGAGAGCAGGGGGAGCACTGGCAGAGAGTGGAAGAGCATTCCTCCCTCCCTCTGTCTTTATCAGTGCAGATCATACCTGGATTAAGCTCCAATTAAGTTGCTCCACTAATTTATCCCATAAATGATTAAAAATGGGTCTAATACAGGCATATCATGCAGGTTTGATATTACAAACATGCAATACAGCTGTCTTGCTTTGTATTTGGTCAGATTCCATTTATTGGCAAACTTCAGGAGTATCTTCTTAACGGCAATATTACCAAACCTGTTGGTAACTGTTAACCATCGCTAATGTTTGCTGCTAGTTGGTGGTCTATTCAAGTCAATGGTATGAATAATTCCCCAGCTAGCATGCTAACGCTTTTCGCCATTGAAGTAATAAGTTACTCATCTAACTGTTTTTGTTGAAACTGGAATTTATTAATTAACATCGGGCGATATGTGAGGACATCTTCAGTTATGCTCCTGAAATACTCCAGCATTTTAGGTCTCTCAGCATCACATACTTTCCTCCAGCTGCGGCTGATCAGACCTCAGTTTGTGTGCAGATAGCATGAGCTACTTCACCCTCCATTACTCTCCTCTCTAGAGCCACAGCCATCTAGAGACTCTCTCTGCTGCTTCAGTGCTGTTGTGTGTGACTCTCCTCTTCCTCTCTCCATCTGTACCTAATATACTGAGGGCTCTGGCCAAAGCCCAGACTGTGAAGCCCCTTCACCTACTTCCACTGAGAGGCACCTTGTGCTCCAGCCACCTCACCTGCATTCACTGACCAGCCCCTCAGATGAGGTGAGCTTCCTCTCAAAGGCCTCATCCAGGTGATCTTCCAAAGGGACTGATATCTCCAGCAGGACAGCCTGTTTGGTGGACTCTGAGGTGAGGACGATATTGGGCTTAAAGGTGTAGGCCACAGTGAGCTGGGAGAACTTCAGCTGTTTCCCCAGATCTACCATCAGCTGCCAGGTCCATGCAGAGGCCAGGATCCCTGCAGATCTTTTCTCAGGGAGGGGTGTCAGCTGCTCCCCAGCTTTAATGAGCTGATCACCTGCTTAGAAGGGTGGGCCCTCTTGCTCCTCTCAGCCCCGGTCCTGCGATGGTATTCAGGACTTGATCCTGGTCCCACCTGTACCTTCCTTCTCCTAGTGCCTTGGAGCAGCTGATTAAGATGAGCTCCAGGGTCCATTGCTTGGAGCTTGATTTACAAAACAGTGTTTCTGCCTCACCTCATGTGTGGAGGGTGGATGTATTGGGGAGCACATTGAACACTGCAGTAGCACAGTGAATGGGCTGTTAACCACAACAATCACTTAGCTAATGACACAGTACTTAGGAACTGGCTCTGCATGTCATAGACTAAGTTTAGGCCTTCCAATGGCCACAGCACCAGCTCAGGCCCATTATAGTCACCTTGTACATCTGAGCAATTGTTTTAGAGCTGCTCATGTACCACCTGGATACCCCTAACCCACCTATCAGCCACATGACTCAAGACGTGTTCTGGAACAAGACTTTGTGGTCAAAATCCAGTAACAAACCTGATAGACCAGCATTGGCAGCGACACTTTAACTGAGCCAAACCCCACCTCCACTGGATGCCACATCACTGGAAACCTGTCTCTTTTACTGATGAATCCAGATTCTCCCAGCATAACACAGATGGCCGATAACAGGTGTGGTGGAGATGTGGTGAAGGTTATGCTGTATGCTGCGTGCACCAGGTCAACCGTTAAGGTGGCGGAAGTGTGATGATCTTGGAGGGCATCTCTTATCTGCTAAAAGTAGATCTGTTGGTCATCACTGGTCACCTAACTGCATGGCAGTACATTGGCAAGGTCTTGATAAATGCAGCTAATTCCTTTCCTGCTGGACCATGATGACCTTGGGTTTCTGCAGCAGGATAATGTTTGTCCTCTTGCATGAGTTACTGTGGCCCAACAGAGAGACCACAATGTGAAGTCACTGCTATGACCTGCATGTGCTGCTGATTTTTCACCCACTCGACACCTGTGGGACCAGTTGGGCAGAGCTGTTGGAACAAGACGCCCCCAGTCAGTGACTTTCCATCAGCTGACCTCTGCGCTCCAGGAAGAATGGGTAGAAATTCAGAGAAAATGAATAACCACCATTTACCCTTATTCAGTTCTTGTGTCACCATTTTAAGAGCTCTATTAAGGCCAATGGTGGTCATACTTTCTTCTGAACTTTGTCTTTAAGGGTGCCTTTAATTTTTTTGCCACAGTGAATTTAGAAATTGGGGAACTATTTCATTTAAAATCTTTAATAGCATTCATGAAACTTAATAACTTTACAGAAGTTTGTTGGAGCAATATTTTTGTAATTAAAAAAAGAAGTCTTATGTGTTGAGTTTCTTTTGTTCGTGAGAATATGACGGTAAAGCATTCAACTGCTCTTCTCTCAGTTTTACACCTATTCTAATCTAAAAGTTTATCATTTCCTCTGAGTTGATCGGCATTGGTCACTCAGAACTCAAGTATAGCTGAAAGCGCCTTACCGATTTGGGCTGATCTGCTCTCGCAAAAAAAAAGCAACTTAATTGTCGTTCCCAGATTCCCCAGCAGGGGGCTGACACAACAGTCAAGCAGCCTCTGTCTGTGCAGCAGGCAGGTTTTTGTACAGCCAGTTAATGTGACTCTGTCTCTGTGGTGGACTTTCGGTGGCGGGACTAAACTGGAAATTGGAAATAAGTGGTTACTAAATAAGATTATCAACATTTACTTTCCGAACATTCGACGAAGTTCTGAAAGTTCTTTGAAACATAAAATTAGTACAATTTTTTGCACTTTGTTTGCATCTTAGGCTACCCGACAGATTCTATTTTGTTAGAGCTGAATCGCTGTTAACGGACGGCAGACATGAGAAATATGAAAGTAAAAAGCTTTGAATTAAAATATTTTGACAAGGATACAACCCCGTTAAAGGACTTTTTTTTTGCAATTTGATAACTGTGTTTATTGTGAAATCATGAAAGACGACAGAGGACGGCTGCATGTCTTTCGCATTGGTCTTTAGTCAGAGGTTTTTGTACGGCGAGTTAATGAGTCTGTATCACTGTGGCTCACTTTCGGTGGCGGAACGAAACTGTCAGTTGGCCGTAAGTATTTTATTTTTAAACGACATCCCTATCAAAGTTTTTGCTTTCTTTCTTAATTTCATGAAATTTCCCGAGTTTAGATATGCATAAAATGTTAATTTGTTTTTTTTTTTTTTATGAACAAGCATAACAGAATGGATATTTTTTTTTATTGAAAATTGATTTCAAATGTAGACCTTGTTGACGTCAAGCAATCTATTTTATCTTTCTGATTTTGGGATAAGTAAGCGACTGCATGGTATCATCTTACACTTGAGACATAGAAATGATAGATAAATAAATTGTATTGGCTGACTTCGTAACGACGGGATCACAGCATGTTTGAGGGCTTAAAACTGTTGACACATCTTAACAGTTTGCTGAAATTAATACATCCCTTTCTCATTCATGTGAAATAAAATTGGTTTTCTCAATAATTAAGGATTGGTACGTAAAATTGGTATGTAACCGAACGCTGTACATTTCATGATATATCTATCGCCATTCGCCATATGATTTAAGCGAATATTAAAACTAGGTCTTACTTATATTGCATGAAGTATGGGCCACAGATTATTGTTATTTTAACATAAGCATCAGATGAACAAAATGCCGAATGCATTACAAACGTCTCTTCTGTTGTACCGGCCCCACTTCTTAACAATTTGCTGTCGACAGCGTGTCTGAATCCTCTAGATGAAGTGGGGAATTTCCGAATAGGATTAAGTTGGTTGCTAAATCAATTCCTGTTTATACGGGTTTTCATTTTCTTTTCTTTTTTTTCTATTTTTTCGTAATGTGGCCGGTGCGTTCAGTTTATAAATGAGAAGGAACTCCGAATAAAGATCATACCATCTGATGTATTCAGATTTTTTTATGCAAAATATATATTTGTAAGCGGTTGTAAATGTTCAATTACAACACTGAAATATTTGACAGTTCAAGCGAGGTCGAGCAAAATGTGATCGCAACGATAAAGAAAAAAAAAAATGCTTTCTGAGCTAAGGAATTTTCTATCCTAGCATACTGTCGCATATTCAGGGAAATGCGGAAAATTGCGATTTCCAGACTTTATTTCTGGACTGAAAAAAGTCATTTTTGCGTTTTTGCCCGAAAAATAATTTCTTTCTCAAAAATATGAGCGCAAAATTGCCGGGATTTTAATACAAACCAGATACTGATAACTCAAGGCAGGCTCCGAGCAGTGATGTGTAAACTGACTGCGCGGAGGTGTAGCTCAGTTAACACGCCCTGCCATCTACAAAGTTAAGTTACAGTTGGAAGGATATCATCAATCATAGTCGCTTAACAGCTCAGTTCTTATATGTCCTTTATATGAAAAACAGAATTTCAAGTTGCGCGAGTAAACTGACTTTCTAAATATTTCTGTGAACATGATGAAAGTATCTATATTATGTCTTGGCCTTTTTCAAGATTGGAAACTGCAGTATGAGACACTGGCATTGAATTTTTTTCCCCCCGCTATACTTTGGTAAGCACCCCCGAGCAAGACTTGTTTTTTTTTTTTTTTGACATTTATGAGGTGGTTACCTCAGATTAGTAGATTAGTACATGAAATGCTATTCCATTTTTTTTTTTTTTTTTTTTAAAGGTTTCTGGGGTTGGATGCCAAGACCCCCCTAGTAATCCAGACCCTGTAGGGTTTACACTGCAGTACCTCGAGCTGCGCGTATATTTTCCTTTTTTTTTTCCAAACCCTGCTCACAACCCTGCATATTTGGAAAATATTTGGTCACAGAATAGTAACTTAAAAAATGTCACAGTGTCCATTGTATTGTTCAATATAAAGCCATTAATAATAATAAGTCCCTTTAGCCTCGGTAAATTACTTACACTGGACTTTCTAAATATGCCTGTATTACATTTATGTCTAACTCACTGACTGTATAAAAAGATGGACGAAGCAACCGTGACATCAACCATTGGTTTCAGCATGCCAATCAGGAAGCTTCAGTTTTGGTAATTTGAACAGCCCCGTTTTGTCATTTTGAAACCGGATGTGATTCCTATTGGACGAGAGCCTGAAGTGAAGTTCAAGGGAGGAGCGGGTACGGGTGGATCTGACCGTATCGAACGAGGACCAGAGAATAGTCACGCCCCCAAAGCATATCTGGCTTTGTCCTTTATTCTAGTCTATTTGGGACCATAATTTACAAAAATCAACATCATGATATATCGAAGGAGACTTGATCCTTGCGATAGATACCATATAATTATGTTTAAAAACATTATTGAAATAATAAATCAGGTGGGAAAGTAGTGTCATTTTCTCATAGAATTTTATGGCAGTGAACTTCATTCTGCAACCACCAACATCACCATCTGCTGGCCATTAAATAGAATGCAAGTTTAAGAGATTTCCGCATTGGCCTCAGTTTTCAAACCTGGGTGCTGCATCCATCTTTTAATACAGTCTATGGTCTAACTGTTAGAACAGAATGATTGACACACGGGGGCGTGTCCACTGTCTAACCTCACGTCTCTGCTGCGTCTCCCAGGTGACACAGTTCCCGCCCTCACAGTCCTGCCCCCCTCCAGTCAGGAGCTGAAGCAGGGAAAGGCCACACTGGTGTGTCTGGCCAACAAGGGCTTCCCCTCAGACTGGACTCTGCGCTGGAAAGTGGACGGTACCAGTAGGAGCTCGGGCGTGGCTGGGAGCGTGGGGGTCCTGGGGAAGGGCGGCCTGTACAGCTGGAGCAGCTCCCTGACTCTCAGTGCGGGCGACTGGATGAAGGCGGGGTCACTGACCTGTGAGGCCCAAAGGGCTCCCTGTCTGCCCCCCCTCAGACACTGAGGAGAGACCACTGTACTGAGTAGCTCACACACTCTGATCACACTGTTTTTTACCCTGTTCTGCTCCATTACTGCTGTCACACTGAGCTGAGCCTGTGTGTGAATCCTTCCTCCAGCCTGAGCTTTCAGTGCTAATATCTTACATGTGCTCTGCTTGTGCTCTTCAACACATATGCACACACACCTTCTTATCTGTGTGTGTGTGTGACTGTGGGAAATAGCTGTTAGACTAACATGATCAATATCATTGACTTAATAAAGATTCTCTGAAGAGTTGAAGGTTGTCTTGTCTCTCATTATTAAATTAATCTGTAATGGTTTAAGTCTGACAAAGCATTGGACTTTACTCAGATGATATCACTATTATGTCCTTTCCACAATAAAAAAAATCGAATAATTCCTGAGATTACAATAAAAAGAAGCATTAACAATAGATTAATTGACAATAAAGGATCTATTTTGAGCAGTTTAATAGTGAGTAGATTTGATTCCAGTTGCACACAGTAGTTGCACGTGTGAATAAACCACAAATAAATTTGATCTCTATTTTCTTTCAATTCACAGATTACACTTTAATTAATAATTACATTTTTTTGTTCTCAGATAAAAGGCAATAGAAAACATAATTATTCAAATGTAAATTTGTGCAGAATATGGGACCTGCAATTTTACTCTGTATTTTATTTGTAGAACTTGATTAAGATCTTATATTCTTAATACACGCGTGCCATTCTTCCCTAAGGTGTCTTTATTTGATCATGTGACCCTGCTGAGAGAGTAAAATCCTACCCTAGGCATCAGCTGATGAGCAGTGAATAGAGTGTGTGTGCAGTAACTGATCTGGGATCAGTAAAGGAGGGGTCTGAAGAGAGGAGCAGTGATGTGTGCAATAACTGATCTGGGATCAGTAAAGGAGGGGTCTGAAGAGAGGAGCAGTGATGTGTGTACTGTGCTCAGATCAGTTCAGTACAGCAGGATGTGAGCTCAGCTCACACTAACCCCCTGGGGTCGGCCCAGACACCTGGCCACAGTGCTGCTCTATTCTGAGATTGAGTCAGTCCCACTGAGGGACAGCAGAACCAGCCTGTCCCGCCCTGCAGATGCAAATCCGAGTTTCAGCCCCACAGCTCACAGTTTCTCAGCCCAAAATACCCCAGCACTGAGACAGCTGTTTGAACATGAGGAGGTGGAGGGTTTATTTCTGTAGTGGGGGGAGAGAGGGAGGGGTGAACCTTACATCTGCTTTAGCATCAATGTCTGATGACAGGTTACACTGCTAACTGAATTAGTGCAGTTTTTTATTTTGTTGTTTTACAAAATAATCAAGTGTGTAGAATCATACTCTCAATACAGTAAACTAATGGGATCAATGCATTTAAGCAAAATCATTTTTTGTAAATACTGAAATCAATAGAGTATAAATGGTTAAACTTCAGTGTAGGGATGAGCTTGTGTTTGAGCTAATGATTACATATGTGCATTTTATCATGAACAAAACTTTATGAAAAATTATTGCATTCCCCATTTTCGTATCTACGCCCTATCTAAGCTGTCCCAGAAGTGGATATCTTCTGTAGTCATGTTAATACTCTGAAAATCATTCAATAAACATTCATCCCATTCATTCCCCATAGATGCATGTTTACAGCTTTTTTTCCCCTTTAAGGTCAATTCGAAAGATTTACAACAAAGAATAAAATTTTTTGCTACTATTCAGTCCAGTGCAGCTGTAAAACCAACTGGATCCCCACATATTAACTGAGCTGATACACCCTTCTGAAAGTTCACTAATAATCCCACTCAGTCCTCTTCTGGGAGATACACACACCCTCTGCTTTTGGCTGAACTCAGAGCACCTGGGTGATTACTGCACCTTATAACCTGATACACTATGTGATGCTGTGATGTTGTGTTACAGAAGTGTGTGTGTTTGTGTGTGTGTGTGTGTGGGGTTCAGCAGCAGCTCTGCTTTGGGTTCTGTATCTGACACAGAGCAGCTCCTCTTCAACACAGAGAGGTGTGTATTCAGGACTGTGACTCATCATCGCCCCCTACAGTCCTGCTGGTAATATTGGTGTCAGAGATCAGTGGCTCCCCTCTCAGCACCTGCAGTAGGTCCCAGCTGCAGCAGTGCAGTCTCTGTGTGGTCTGACTGAGGGAGGTTTTTGTACGGCTCTCTAACACTGTGTGAACACATAACCACTGTGATAACTCTGACAGTAATAATCTCCTGCATCTTCAGCCTGGACTCCAGTGATTTTCAGTGTAAACTGAGTCCCAGATCCACTCCCACTGAAACGATCAGGAATCCCAGACTGGCGTGTTGTGGCATATTTAATCAGAAGTTTAGGAGCCTGACCAGGTTTCTGCTGATACCAGTAAAAGCTGCTGTCTCCATCATCATAGACGAAAACACTCTGACTGGCTGTACAGCTGATAGTGACAGTGTCTCCCTGCTGAACAGCCTGAGCTGCTGGAGACTGAGTCACAACAATATCTGCCACTGATCCTGAAAAATAAAAAAAGGAAATTGATCCTGATTAATTCTGCCAAACAAAACAAATTTCCACAGCATATTTGATAATAGAAATTGAGAACTCCACTGAAAAAGTTGCATAAAATTTCACTTATAAAATATTAAGATGGTATCATCTTCCTTACCCTGTACAAGGAGTCCCAGCATCACCAGCAGTAGAAGGTCTGACATCATCATAATGCTGCCTGTGTCAGTGTCTGTGAAAGGACTGGACAGTCACTGATCAGTACTGGGGGTCTTAAAGTGTGTGGAGCAGTGAGGCAGGACAGGTATGCAAAGCCCCTTCCTCTATACAAATCCTGTCACACACAGTTAGAGGAGCTCTGATGTGTGAACAGCAGTGGGTCTGTAGAGGGCTGTGAAACATGCCCTGATTCCTGTAATTACTGACCGAACAACACAATCATTGTGTTATTTTGACCATGTTTAAAATTACATGACACTTTTTAATTAATGTTAAATTGGTCACCAGTAAATGCATAAGGGCTGAGATTCCATAAAATGTGAGTTAGATTATTTCCTCTGTTGCATGTTTGAAAGTAAGATCCTGTATTATAATATAGAGATATTACATGAGCACAATGAATGATCCAGACTCAGTATTGCCACATGAAATAAATGAAGTGAAACTATTTTGTAGCCTTTTTCCTTTGCCACCATGAGCAGGAACTATGAGTGGACGGCTATTTTGAATTTTGTCCAAAATGCACTTAAATCTCCAGAAATAACAAGCTTTGTCAGATCATTACGAAACTTGGCTCACATGATATAAAGGCCAAGCCTGAGCAGTCTGTTGAGCTTGGTATCTCAAATCCAAACTGTTTGGCCTTAACAGCCAATCGAAATCAACGGAGACAGGAAGTAGGCCCATATCTCCGCAATGCTTTGGTGTATCAACATGAAACTTGGTATAAGGATGTACAACACAATCTGGAGAAGACCTTTTTAATTTGTTGACCTTTGACCCCTGGCAAATATTCAAGTCACAGGAAGTGAAGTCATATCTTTGCAACGCTTTCAAATAACCAAACCAAACTCATCAAATTCACTTAGGACCTCATCCTTATATTGCAGAATAAATTTTGTTATCACTGATCCTTGGACAGGGTTATGAAAACCAATCGAAATCGGCGGTGAAGCCACCAAAAAGGAAGTATGCCCATATCTCAACAATGCTTTGAGGTGTCGACATGAAACTTGGAATATTGACTCATGACACCTACTTGAGCAGCTAAAAATAAATTTGCCGACATCTGACCTTTGGTGGACATTGGCATTACAGGAAGTGAGGCAGTATCTTAGCAATGCCTCCAAACAACCAAACCATTCTTACATGTTCGACCAAGCTGCCAAACAGGAAGTAGGCCCATATCTCAACACTGCTTTGGTGTATCAACACAAAACTTGTTATATATTTTTAAACAAATTAATTGATTTAATATGGTGACCTTTCACCTGTGGCGGACATTCAGGTCACAGGAAGTGAGGTCATATCTTGGCAACGCTTTCAGATAACCAAACCAAACTTAACAGATATTCTCAGGACACCAACAGGATATCGCCAAATACAGTTAGTGGTGATTAATGCTTGGGCATAGTTGTCAAAGCCAATCGAAATCAGTGGCCAAGTCGCCAAACATTAAATAAGCCCATATCTCAGCATCTCTGCTTTCATGTATCAGCACAAAAGTTGGTTTGAGTATTCATGACACCATCTTGAGCAGGCACTTTAAAATTGGTGATTTTTGTCCGTTGGCAGACATTGGCGTTGCAGAAAGTGAGTTCATATTTTAGCAATGCTTTCAAACAACCAAACCCAACTGATCAGTTGAACTCAGGACCTCATCTTCATGTTGCCTGATAAAGTTGTTGGTCATTAATCCTCAAAACTAATCAAATCTGATGGTGAATCTGTAAAACAGGAAACAGGCACATAACTCTGTCGATTAGTGGTGATTTAATCTTAAATTTTTCAACTGTGCTAACAATGATGTATCTGACAGTCCAGCCATGTAATGGTAATTACCCGGGCTGGCCTGCTACGCTGCTAGGCCACCCTATTGCTGCTTGCAGCTATATTTTCTGAATGTTCTCGCTAATTAGCAGCTCCGACGTAGTTTGGCCGCTTTCAGTGCTTGTGTGAGTTTGCCCGCCGCCGCACTTTGTTTCGCCTATAACTGTCTTTAGCCTTAAACTTATTTCTAATACTTTAGTCTGAGTTATTATAGCCCTGGGAAATTGTTTTGGCATAATCACTGGTCACTTCAAAAGTCATGACAACTGGCCACGCCCCTCAAAATGCTTGTTAACACCATAGCTTCAGAAGTATTTATGTTAGAAACCTGTAACTTAATATCTAGCAACTACAGAACAGGGCTCAGCTTCTGTTAACTTTTGGGCAAATTGCATGCAAGGTCAAGGTCACAACAAGGTCATGACATCTGACCAAGCCCCTCAAAATGCTTGTTAACACTATAATTTCAAAATTTTTTATGATAGAAACCTGTAATTGGTATATTGCAAATGTATAGCAGGGTAAATCTTCCATCAGCTTGTCAGTCCAGTCGAGGTCAAGGTCACAGCAAAACTAAATTACTTTTGAGGCATCTATAACTTTCCTGCCATCTTGAACCCATTTAGTGTAATTTATTCACAGTTATTATACCACTGGGAAATTGTTTTGGCATAATCACTGGTCACTTCAAAGGTCAAAGTCATGAAATCTGGCCACACCACTCAAAATACTTCTTAACACAAAAGCTTCAACAGATATATGACACCAAGCTGTATCTTGCTATATAGCAACTATAGAAGGGGACATATCTTCAATCAATTTTTGGTTACAGTCCGTTCGTGGTCAAGGTCATAGTGAGGTCATGGTCATGGATGTACTGACATAAAACTTCTTCTTCACAAAATATTTTTACATGTATGATTATTCTTCATGAAATTTACTTATAAATGTGTCCTAAGGGCAGGTGGAATGAAGGGGCTGCCCTGTTTTTGCAGTGTCCCACAAACACTTTTCTAGCCTTTGAATGATCTTGCTAAGCTTTGAAAATTCTCGCTCATCTCTGAATACTCTGTTGGTTTCAACTCATTAAATCTTTCCATTCATTTTGAACATGACATGCAATCACCGGGAATGTATTGCCTTGAAATCATTTGAGCCTCTGAGTAAAAAGTGAGGCAATACTGACAAATGTGAAAAATCCTTTAAGTGAAAAACGAACCAAATTACAATGTACCTCTGGTCATAACATGAACAAGTGAATGTATGAGTAATTTAAAAAATTCCACTCTTTTGTTCCGACACCGAGCGCAAATATCTGTTCCAGTAAGCTTAATTTAACCTGTAATCATCAGAACAAGGAATGCATGTTTTGGTGCTACCATTTCCAGAATGTGTATTACTTTTGAAACATTGAAGGTATTATTTTTAAAAGTTTCAGTGCACAACCTTTCAGTGTTTCAGATCAGTGGCTCCCCCCTCAGCACCTGCTGTAGGTCCCAGCTGCAGCAGTGCAGTCTCTGTGCAGTCTGACTGAGGGAGGTTTTTGTTCGGCTCTCCAACATTGTGTGATTGGATAGCTGTGAAACTGCTGACAATAATAATCTCCTGCATCTTCAGCCTGGACTCCAGTGATTTTCAGTGTAAACTGAGTCCCAGATCCACTCCCACTGAAACGATCAGGAATCCCAGACTGACGAGTTGTGGCCAAATAAATCAGAAGTTGAGGAGCCTGACCAGGTTTCTGCTGGTACTAGTGGAGGTAGCTGCTGCTGATACTCTGACTGGCTGTACAGCTGATAGTGACAGTGTCTCCCTGCTGAACAGCCTGAGCTGCTGGAGTCTGAGTCACAACTACATCTGCCATTGATCCTGGAAAAAGAAAAAAAAAAAAAAATTTTAATGGATATCAATACATATAAAATTTTTACAATAATGTATCACTGCGTCAGACTTGATTACAAAAAAAGACAATTATAGTTAAAATATTCAATAAATTACACATCTGAAAAGCTTAATATGGATCCATCTTTCTCACCCTGTACAAGCAGTCCCAGTATCACCAGCAGTAGAAAGTCTGACATCATCATAATGCTGCCTGTGTCAGTGTCTGTGAAAGGACTGGACAGTCACTGATCAGTACTGGGGGTCTTAAAGTGTGTGGAGCAGTGAGGCAGGACAGGTATGCAAAGCCCCTTCCTCTATACAAATCCTGTCACACACAGTTGGGGCGGCATGGCTCAGGAGGTAGAGCGGGCGGCCCAGGAATCGGAAGGTTCCTGCTTCGATCCCCGGCTCCTCCAGAGAACGTGTCGAAGTGTCCTTGAGCAAGACACTGAACCCCGCACTGCTCCTGATGTGCAGGGTGGCGCCTTGCATGGCAGCCTCCGCCATTAGGGTGAATGTGAGGCATGGTTGTAAAGCGCTTTGGGGTCATATCATGTGACTAGAAAGTGCTATATAAATGCAGTCCATTTACCACGGTTAGAGGAGCTCTGATGTGTGAACAGCAGTGGGTCTATAGAAGGATACATGCCCTGATTACAGCTATTTCTGAATAACTACAAAATCATTGCAATAATTTGACTCAGTCAGAAATCACAGGGCACTTTTCTGTATTTGTGAAATTGGTAACAGGTACCTACATAAGTGCTGAAATTCAATCAAACTCGTGGTAAATTATTTCCTCTATTGTTTTTTCAAATTGAAGTTTCAGTATGACATCAAACTTTGTGATATATTACTGGTGTACAGGCAACCAACCTGTCTAGTTTATTCTTTGTCATGGTGATGCCTTGATGTTTTACACAGAATCCATATTCCAAACGTGGGTTTTTAAGGGTGATTAGAATGAGGCTCAAACAGGAAAGCTCAATCTGAGTTATTGTTCAAAATCATTGCACTTCTGTGGCGTGACAGGCTGTTGTCTGGCTGTTGCTGGCTGCCAAATTGCTGTTAGTATCACCCACCATAAAAATGCCGTTAAATAATAAATAAATGATAATTACCTCCATCCATTGAACCAGCTTAGAGCCGAATTATTAAACTTTCAGATAAACTCGAAGGTTATTTGTAGAGCAGTTGTTTACAGTATTTCTCAATTGCTAAAGCACTAAACCCTATTGTCTGAACCAAATGCTCAGTGGCCTGAACCCATTTCTTGAATTGGCCACTCTTTTGGAAAAAAACCAGAAGCACTTTGCACCACTCAGCTTCAACGCTCCTTATAACTGAAACTCACACCTATGCTAATTTAACTCCAATTATGTTCTAATGCTAATTTATAATCAGTCATGCCAATAAACGTAAGAGACAGATGACAAAAGCCCTTCAGTAAAACAGAACGTAACTTTTTCTTCATAATTAATAGCAAACAATAAAAGCTTCACATTTTAAAGCCCATCAGCACCTTGGACAAAGAGAAATCCCAAGCCAAGTATTAACATCTAAAATGCTGGTTTACCAATTAGTTGGGTTGGAATCAATGCTATCAGTGCTCTTGTTGTCACTGCTCACTGCCCAATATTTGCAAAACAGTACACTACAGCGATACACCCACACGGAAAGAACCTATATAAACATATAGGTTTTAATATAGGGCCAAATATAGGTTTTGCATATATGCGACATACATAAAATTGGCCGTTTTCATATATTATAGGTACATATATGTACCTATAAGTCACATATATGCGAAACCTATATGTGGCCCTATATTAAAACTAACATTTTTTTCCTGTTTGGCATTTCCAATCGCGCTTGAATCCGGGAGATCCAATTAGGGAATTATGTACAAGTATTTAGGCTTTTTCTACAACATGTTGCCTCCTCCTGTTGACTACCGAGGGAAGTATTATTAGTTCGCAACCTTCCTTAAAAGCCCGCACTCTTTTGAAAATTCACCATTTAAGCACTTATTATCCTCAACGTCGTAAACGCATAACGAGGACAGAAACAATCTTTTTATATCCTGTCAGAATCATTTTATCAGCGCCCGTCTGACCAACAGGACGCGCCTAGAGGAACTCTAATCTACATAACCCTTCCCAGCAGGCCCTTCGCAATTTGCATCCCTGTAGCGCATTGGCCAATTGCGCGCTACTTCTGAAAAGAGCTGCCGACCACTGGGCAGGGATTAAAACCTATATGTTTATATAGGTTCTTTCCGTGTGGGAATTTAAGAATCCTTGTTATTTCATCCCTGTTGGAAAAAGTCTGGGACCTTTAGTTGCTACACAAGCATCTCAGATAAAAGACAAGTGTCTGTTCATTAAAACTGCACAGAAATGTAGACTTTGTCTTCAAATTCATTAACCACAGTGAAATGCTCAAATAGATGTGGGGATGAAAATGACTTTTGAAAGGCATGTTTACTTGAATTTATGTTCATCTGTGTACTATTTGTGGCGCCCCTGCCCCAACCGTCTGCGCCACTTGGGTGGGGAACCCCGGAGGGGGCTGCCCCACGCAACCACGCAAGCGCTACCCCTTGGGGGAAGTGTGGGAAGGCGTATATTTCGCCAGAGAAGTGACGGGCCGTTCAGCACCCTGGAGAGCGGCAGCTTTCCCTGTCAAGCTAGACCACTCTACCTGACCTTCAGCACCTTGGACAGGGCATGTGAGTGGAATGTAACTGACGCAACTGTACCTTTTTCCCTCTGATGAGCCAGGAGAGAATATAAGGCGCGGTCACGGCCCCAGCAGGGAGATTGCGTGCCTGAGCTGGAGGAGAAGGAGCCACCTGAGCAAGGCGGTATAGTGGACAAACTCAGCTTGGGCAGGACTGAGAAGAAAGGGCGCTGACCTGGACAGGCAGCCACGGCAACCACGACAGCCGCCTGTGCCAAGCTGACTCTGGCCCCAGGAGTGCCTGGAGCCCCCAGAGACGTGAGCACTGCACCTCAGCAACCCTCACCTAACTACCTGTCCTTCTCTCTCCCCCCAACAGAGGCAACAGGAAGGAGAAGAGGAAAGGAGACCCCCGACCCAATACCCCGAACCGGGAGGAACCTTAAGTTTGATTTTGCCAGAACGGCTCTTTTCTTTATCCCGTTTCCCCCAACCCCCAACCAGAGGCAGACGAAGGCCGTAATAAAACCTGTGATTCTGGGTATTACTGACTCCAAGTGTCTGGTTTTCAGCGACGGCCTAGCCCCTACACCCTTGAGTGAACCCCGAGGGGCTACATATTATTTTGTTATTTTTGTTTTATTTTGCTACATTTAGACTAAGGACCTCGGAGCCATATTCATCTAGAAACTGCATTACAGACAGAAAACATTGCATTTGGTGGATGTAACAGTGTAGTGTATAACCTTTCAGTGGATGTGTATGAGCTGTAATGATGTGAATCCAATTTCATCTAATGTGGTGAATCTGGCAGTAACTTAAACTTGAAAAAATGCTTAATTGATGAAATAAACATAATCAAACCATTTTGTTTTTATACATTTCCTTCTCTTCCACAATACTCAACTCAATCTTCATAGAATGGAAATAAGTATGGTCAAGAAAGAATTGGTGACCTTGTTAATGTTTCAGGAATAAAGATGTAACAAATAGTATTAGATATTTGTGTTGCTATAATAGCTTTTTGTTTCCTCTCACTTGCCATATTTGATAATGACTGGTTTAAACATAACATGCCGTTGTCACATGTCAACATGTATTTAGGATCAAATGTGATGCCAATTTCACGTGTTCACATGCGATTCATAAGTTATTGCGTGAAATTCTTGTTATTTCTGTAAGGGACTTTGGACTAATATGCAGATATTACCTTGAGAATAAAAATATGAGCTAGGCATCATGTATGACAGTTGCAAAAGTGAGATATAAGCTATACAATAGGTATGACAAACAGAACCTGCCACTGGGTATATGAGCTATATAGGAGACCTATATGCCCTCTATAAGCACATATATGTACCTGAATTTGGCCTATATGCTGCATATACAGTGCCGGACAAAAGTCTTGTCACTTATCCAAGTTGTAGGAACAACAACTAATAACCTGACTTGTAGTTGATCAATTGGAATCAAAAATGGCTTATATGAAAGGCAAAGCCCTCTAGATTATCTAAAAATATAACAAAATAGAGTTTTTGTATCATTCATTGAGTTTTATTATTTAATTTGTACAGAAAGGTCAGATTTTGCTTGGACAAAAGTCTTGTCGCATTGAAAAAAAATGTGGAAATTATACATACACTTTATTTGGAATACACAAATATGCCACTATAATATCAGAATATAAAGCCATGGTGCTTTGGAAAGAAGAATTAATATTGCGTATGACTCCCATGAGCTTGGAGGACTGCATCCATATGTCTTGGCAATGACTGAAATAACTTGATGATGAAATCATCTGGAATGGCATAGAAAGCAGTCTTGCAGGACTCCCAGAGTTCATCAAGATTCTATGGTTTCATCTTCCAAGCCTCCTCCTTCATCTTACCCCTGAAATGCTCAATAATGTTCATGTCAGGTGACTGGGTTAGCCAATCCTGGAGTACGTTCATCTTCTTCGCTTTCAGGAACTGTGACATGGAGGTAGAAGTATGAGAAGGAGCAGCAGTATAAGTAGGGCAGCAAGAACTTCTTGATATTTCAGGCTGTTGATGTTGCCATCCACTCTGCAGATCTTTCTCACACGCCCATGCTGGATGTAACAACAAACCATGATTTTTCCTCCACCAAACATGATTGTTTTCTGGGAGAATCTTGGGTCCATGAGGGTTCCAACAGGTCTTGTACGGCGACTGGGATGCAGTTCAATGGATGATTCATCAGAAAAATAAACTTTCAGCCACTTCTCCAGTATCAATCCTATCTGCAAGCTGTTGTCCTTGGCAAATGCAATGCAGATTTTTTGTTTTCCTTTTAATGCAGGCTTCTGTGTACTCATTCGGCTATGAAAACCACTTTGAGAGAGAATTTGACAAACTCTTCTTGTAGATACCGGGAATTTTGGTGACATTTCCTCATGTAGCTTCGCTGTAGTTGAAGAAGGGCTAGCCTTGTACAGTTGAAGCAACAAACGGTCCTTTCAAACTGGGGTCTGTCTGACCTGCGCTTGCCATGAACTTCACCAGTTTCTTCAAATCTTTTTCTTATCCCCTCCACTTGACATTTGGATACATTAAAGATGTCTGCCACCTCAGCAGCAGACTCAGTCTTCAGGCTCTTGATGATCAGCACTTTGGTCTGTGGTTGAATCTTTGGTATGTTGTCAGAGGTCTAGTCGCACCTCATATGAAAGTCTGGTGTGCTGGGGTTATTTCTATACGCATCTGGGAATGTGTTAATTACAGTATTTGTCATAGGTTAAACTCTAATCTGCGATTTGTTGCATCATCTGAAGAGACGACAAGACTTTTGTCCTAGCAAAAACAGATGTTATGGGCTTAGCCAAGCTGTGAACATCAGAACACTTTTTGACGGTTTCATTTTGCACCAAATTATTAATGTGAAAGCCCTTGACATTAAAATGGACCATTTATTGTAACAATTGATTGGTTAGAAATAAAGTTATATGCTATTTTTAGTTACTATGTCCTTATGCGACAAGACTTTTGTCAGGCACTGTATGTGGCATATAGGTTGCATATATTCGCATATATGTTCATATAGATTCTTTCCATGTGGGCAACTATAAAATGAAGTGCCAAAAATCCCCTCGTAATTATGGGTTTAAGTCCATTCATCGCTTAAGAGTTGAGGTCATTCTCTATTATACACAGAATCACAATTTTTCAGATTCTGAAAATGTAAGCAATGTTCTGTTAGAATATTTGGTTTGGTTCGATACGCCTAGGGTTTTTTTCCCTTCATATGTACACGTTTGAATGCTGATAACCTTCTGAAGAAATCATGCGGCATCTTATGATCGATTACGCAGCCGAAAAATTGCTAGAATGAGAAATGGAAGTGAGAAAAAGTTGTGTATTTTTGCAGTTAACTGGATTATTGGCATCCTTATAATATAACATTCATTACCGTATATAAATGTCGTAAATAGGCAATCTTGTTGTCAAAATCATTTGAATCATTATAGGCCAAGCACTGGTTTTTATTATTCAGTAAATAAATTGTTTTATTGATAATCATGTGAACTTAAACAAGAGCAGCTTGAGTGCAATCATGCATTAAAAGGTGAGGTCACTGAAGGGCTTGTATACCTCTGATGGGACACCACTTCTGTAACCCTCTGATGGTAATGTGTTCTGTCTGAGACTGACAAGGGCAGGGATCCCCAAATCTAGACCTCAATTTCAAATCCAGCTATGGTTTTCTCTCCTTCCAGGCAATTAAGTGCACAATTATTCCCACTGATTGGCCAGACTGTCTTTACATCTGACTACCAAGTTAAAGGAGGGTGGAAAACCAGCAGTTCTCAGCTCTCGAGGATTGTGATTTGGAGAGTCCTGGACTGGGGTGTAAGAGTTGGTCAAATCCTTGCAGATTGGAGGAATTGTGAAGTTGCTGGAAACAGGCCGACTGGATTCTGGTAAATACTGCCAAAAAGCACTGAGCATGAATCATTAAAGGATGATATTCTTATATGCATTATTATATTGTTTCCTATAGAAATCACAGATCAGCAAATTGCAGTGCTACAGATCTGCGAACTGCTGGTTTATCATCCTGGGAGTCAGATTTAAATACAGCCAGAGCAATCAGAGGCACTGATTGGTCAGATAATCGGTGAATAACCAGGAAGAAAGAAAAGGAAACCAGGGCTGGGTTTAGATTCAGGTTCCAGATTTGAGGATCCCTGATACAGATTATTTGATGCAGGTTACAGACCACAGTGAACAGTGTGAAGAGATACAGGAAACCAAGCCAAGTGCTGCCCTCTCACTGACTCCAGCTGCAGCCAATTTTATTCTCCATCATGAGGCTGCTTTAGACGCCCAGCACTGGCCAGATCTGACTGAAATACCAGCCTGCAGTTTATACACTCTTATTCTACTTAAGGGGCACTGTCCCGGTCCAGCATGTGTGGTAAACTTGGGAAAAAAATGGAAAATTTTCCCCATTAGTCACTGGTGAAATTACTAGTTTTACAGTGTATTACAGTTAGTAATATCTGTTAATCATAGCTGTTCTTTCCAAAACAAATTATTGACTTCAGGGCAGGACACTCATCTACTTTGCTCGTGTGAATATTGAGACATTTGTTTATGTGCTGCTATGTTTGACCATGAAAACTGGCTGACCACGAACATGCCCCTTACACAAGCCCATCTGCCATCTGAACTGAACTGTGCTCTTACCACTCTGAGTCCTGTCTGTCCCTTCTAGTCATTACTGTATACTTATCAATAAATACCTTCATTCGACTGTAGTCTGACTGAATCAGGTTCCTTGTCTGGAACATAACAGCTAATAATAAAAAACCGAGGGTGATTGGTTCTTAACTTGTTTTTGAATACACAAATTTAAAATATCACTCAAACTCAGAGCTGAATAAAGTTTTCTCTGTCAATCATTCCGGCTGCATCAGCTGATGCTCAGGTGAATCAGATTAATGATCAGTCCTCTGGCATAACAGTAGGTCTGTTGCACTTGGTTTCCCTCCAAAGATCCGCAAATGTGTCCCTCGAATACAAATCCAGCCCTGGGTTTTCTTTCCTTCCAAGCAATTAAGGTAAAAATCATTGTTTCTGATTAGCCAGCCTGTTATCACACCTGACTCCCAGGTAAAGGGAGTATGGAAAAACAGAAATTCTTGTCTCTTGAGGAAAAGAGGGGTTTATTCCCTTTGGTGGGGGGGTTTGAGCTGCTGGCCTCCCTGCCTTCTTCAAATATGCGTGTGGAGGGCGGTAGGCCTTGGAGAGGAGTGCAGCTGTATCACATTTTTGGTCACAAAATCTGATTTTGATGAGAGTCGTCCCCAACAAATGATAGGTTGGCCTCATGATTACCTCTGCCAAGGAGGTTATGAATTCAACCCTGTTTTTTGTTTGTTTGTCTGTCTGTTAACAGGATACTCAAAAAGTTATGAATAGATTGGCGGAGGCGCAAAATTTGGTAAGATGGTAGGTGATAGTCCAAGGAGGAGTTGAGTCAATTTTGGAAGTATCTTGAACATATTCTGGATTCTTTATCCTGAAGAAGTTAAAATATACGAGCCCAGTCCCATCCCAATGCATCTTATAGTGACGCTACCTGACCAAGCATCGATATACAACACAAAAGGAGGCTTTTGGCGTCCTTATTGATGCCAGTTTAAAATAAACCCTACCCCCTAACAACTAACCCTTAACCTAAACCTTAACCCTAAGCGTCAAATAAGGACACAAACAGCCTCCTTTTTTGGCGTATAGGTCTGGTCTGGTAGCGTCACTATATGACGAGTCAGGATGAGAATGTATTGAATATACCTGAATAGAATGATTGTCCCTTATGTATTGAACAGATATTCATAAAATTTCACAATTAAATAGAATCTACTGATTATAGTTGTTGGTGATCTGGATAATATTCTTGTGGACCTAGAACCAATGACACTGACCTATGGCGTGGCGTAGGCATGCGTTCTACTGAGTGTCCTCTTTTGTTTCGTTTTTCAGTGTTTCTAGATCTTCCAGATCGATAGCCGGCCTAATTTTCATATCATTAATTCAGAGCCTACTGATTCCACTCAGCAGTTATGTTTATTATTCCAAATCATTTACCATTTTTATGCAATTGATGCCGATTACAATGCTTATACTGCTTTAAATAAAGACCAAAACCTCTAACAGTCATTTTACTCCTCACAGCTTCCAGTAATTTCTGACAGAAAATGATTTGGGGTTTGGCTGGATTGGCTCACTCAGTAAAGATGTGGATTCATGGTGCAAGAGTGACCACCATGGTGTCAGGTTGAATCCAGCTGTGCCAGTGCTGACTGTGACCAGCAGCCTTGAGAGAGCAGCACATGATTGGCTTTGTGCTGCTCAGGGATATGGGAGGGATACAGTTAGTTGGGGTTAGCACTGATCATTGCTCAAGCACTACCTGCTGGCTATCTGGGCACTTGTCAGTTACATTTCAAGTGAGGACATGCTTGGGTTTCCTCCGCCCTCATTCTGTGCATGTAAGGTCTGTGACCATGGGAGAAAAGCAGAGCTTACAGGCACTTGTTTCAGTGGAGCTCCACAAACTGTCTGTGTTCCCCTGAGATGGCAGCATGAGTTGTGTAGGAGCATGCCTGTTAGCAGGTCGCTGATAGGAAAGTCCATATTCTGATGGAATTGGTGATTTTGCTTTTTTTGTGAAAAACAAATAAGATTGTGGAGTTTTTACAAAAAAAATAATTTTGTAAGCATTTGCATATGACAGATGAGGTAAGAACAAAGTCTGTCTGTCGTGTTCCACATGTTCTTACTATTAAATATTTTAGAATGATAAAATAACACTTAATTCAAAGAGAGAGGTTTGACCAGAGGTGTGTATTATGTTTGAGGGTTATTATCATATTAGAAATTCAGCCAATTACAGCAGAACCTCTTAGTGTTTCAGGTCAGTTGCTCAGCACCTGCAGTAGGTCCCAGCTGCAGCAGTGCAGTCTCTGTGCAGTCTGACTGAGGGAGGTTTTTGTACGGCTCTCTAGCACTGTGTGAAAACCCAACTACTACTGATGAGATGTGCACTCTGACAGTAATAATCTCCTGAATCTTCAGCCTGGAATCCAGTGATTTTCAGTGTAAACTGAGTCCCAGATCCACTCCCACTGAAACGATCAGGAATCCCAGACTGGCGAGTTGTGGCATAATATATCAGAAGTTTCAGAGCCTGACCAGGTTTCTGTATGTACTAATGCAGATAGTTGATGTTGTAAACACTCTGACTGGCTGTACAGCTGATAGTGACAGTGTCTCCCTGCTGAACAGCCTGAGCTGCTGGAGTGTGAGTCACAACTATGTCTGCCATTGTCTGGAGGAAAAAAAAAAAAAAAACGAAAGAATTGGTGTGTCGCTATTTTCTCAAGAGGGTAAGTGGTCTTTGTTCCTCTCAGCTGTAACCTCTGTGTAATAACAGAGCCCTCTGCAGAATCTTTCCCTACCAAATAGGGACTGCTGTTTATTCTTAATTTCCTGTACCAAAATTATGTATTTATACTTTAGACACTCACTGTCTGACTGATTGACTTCCTGGATTAATTGGTCAATTTCCTGATTCCTGATTAGGGTTGCCATGGCAGCACAATGCCTGTGGTCTGGACAACATGACTATCGTGACATCACAGAAACATTTTTTTTTTTTTTTTTAAATTATACACAACATTTGGGAGTGTTTGTCCCATCCCACGCCCTGACACTTCCTGAAGAGCCAATCACGTGTTTGGGAGAGTACTGGTGCGAAGTTACGGTACGTGCGGGAAAACGCAATCCCCCAATCAGTTTTCAGTTTGAGTTTTCAGAATTTGTCAATGAAAGACTATCGTACAGCCATCATTGTAACGTCATTGTAGCTCTTACCATTTATGCCCATGCCCCGTTTGAGTTCACATTACGGCTGAAAGGCCAACCTGATGGGTTGAATCATGAACATACTTGTGTCTAATTGGACGAGCTGCAGAGAGGTCATGGTTTCATTGGCTGGTTGTGTTTCCCATGGGCTGGACACGGTGCACATTCCCATGTCTGTGGTAAAATAAAATTTGAGGATCCAAAGACAAGACGCCGCAAAGAAGCAGAGCAGAAGCAGTTGGAACTAGAGGAGGAGAGTCAAAGGCACAGATCGGAGGAACCAGCCAAGAACGACCCATAGAGCACCCCGGTGTCCACTGTAGAGCCGGTTATGTCAGGGAGGGATAAGCTGGAGGCCAAAATCTTTCGTGTGGGAACACTGTGAAATGGGTCGAGAAGAGAGTGAGGAGATATGCTTCTAATGTGCACGTTAGCCTTTCCCCCAACCAACTCTGTGATGCATGTTGCTGACTCTTATGACATCATCTCCTTGGGGGCGGGGCTGTGGTTCTGAAGCCATTTTGTGTCTGCTGCCAGATCTATATTTCATGTTAAGTTAAGTTGGTGGGGTCATATACAAGCCATGGGAACTGACTAAAATTAAGCCAACGAACGAAGATTCGACTTTCTGTTTGTGAATTTGAATTTTGGTTCATTTCTGGGATAAACTGAAATGGAATTGATATAAAAAAAACTGGTATGAATGGGAGTTTGATTTGAGTGCCGTGCTTGAATGACTCACCAATTTGCATTTGAGCACATTTTGCTTCAGAGAGCAAGTCCTCGGATTGGCCCGTCTAGGCTGTGATTGACAGGTGTGGGTTGATAACCTTCATCATAAGCGGTGATGCGTTCCGACAGCCACCATTTTGTTGGTCCTGAAACTGACATGCATTCTTTGCCTGCAGAGTGTGTCGTGTGAGCTCGGTCCCCTGAGGTGATTAAGTGCTTGTTAAGTTTTCAAAGTTTATCTATCAAACTCAAAGCCGAAAGAAACATCTTCTGAATCTCAATGAGGTGGTGACTCATGTTTTTTATGATTGTACCACTAAAAACATACATTAACACAAAATACAATGTCTGTGCGTCCTCTTTATGTTTTCAGTGAAATTGGTGGGGAGGGGGCCTGTAAATCCAGGCGAACAGAATAGGAAACACCCCCCCCCTTTCGATAATCTTAAGCAAAGACCTTTTTTTTAATGGCTAAGTGAGTGTGCTCTCCACACAACATGGCAAGAAACCTATGAAATGTGGCATTTCTCACATCTAAACATCGATTAAGATTTCAAAATTTATTAGTGTGGGCCAGATGTAAGCTGTACCCTTTATTGATATGAACATTATGCCTGGTCATAGCCCTGTTTCGTAAATCAGGATTTCGGAGTTAGCCAGATAACTATGCTGAGTAAATTCTGGTACAGCGTTGAATCTGAATGTTATCTTACCATCGTTGTCTGGTGATCACTGACCATTAACTCCTTAATCCTGCTTTATGGAACAGGCGCTATGTTAGTTTGATTGCTGTTGAGAGTAAAACCTGGAACATGGACTAAAAAAGAGCTGTTTTAAATTAAATTGTACCTTTATCCAGCTAATTCCATAATCCTGCTTTGTGAAACCTCACCGATGTATAATGTCAGTATATGACTGGGTAAATGGTAAATTTTTGTTCTCGGAATACAGCGGTCCAACTGACAGTTATTATGGCGAGCCTATTTAATCCCAAATTTTTCCTTGCAATGTAAGTGCATGCATTTTATTCCTGAGACCTCCTGAACACAAACTATTTTTTGATTTTATGATGGTTTAGTTCAAATTTGCATTTTTCTCCACAAAGCCAACAGCAACACTTTTAGAGCTTCTAGAAGTACAAACCCCAATTCCAATGAAGTTGGGACGTTATGTGAAACGTCAATAAAAACAGAATACAATGATTTGCAAATCCTTTTCTACATATATTCAATTGAGCATACTACAAAGACAGCACATTTAATGTTCAAACTGATAAACTTAGTATTTTTATTTTTTTTTTTAATTCACTCATTTTGAATTTGATGCCTGCAACACATTCCAGAAAAGCTGAGACAGGGGCAGCAAAAGACTGGGAAAGTTAAGGAATGCTCAAAAAACACCTATTTGGAACATTCCACTGGTGAACAGGTTAATTGGAAACAGGTGAGCATCATGATTAGGTACAGTACCAGCATGGATAAAGGTACCGCTATAGTTAACAAGAAGTTGGCTTCGCATTTTCGTCCACCTTTCTCTGATCAGCCAGGCAGGTGGCGGAGGATTGCAACATGTGTCGGTGTAGTCCCGGCAGGCAGAACTTGGGGGGACTGTCGATAGAGGGGGTGCGGTTTTTGGGTGTGACTGGTGTGTACCAGATGTTATTACAGGCCTTGCATTTTGGTGAGAATAAACTACCGCAACTGTTTTGGATACGACTTATTTACAAGTCAATCGATGTTTTTGTTATTAGAGTTTTAAAATATCTAATTCTATAAGAGGCAGTTAGAAGTAGGAGTAGTCATAAAGTAGAAACGCTTTCCTTATGGATGACAACTTACGCATTTATTGTCACAAAATATTTATTAATACATATATAATTTCTTGTTGGATGCCCAAAATTTTAAATCTTGCTTGTGTCACTGTAAATGTTGATAATTTGCCGTGGCGAAATAGCTGGTGGATTGCCCTAATGTGGGACATTTTTTGTATTTCGGACTTCTGTAGTGTATTACAATGTCAAGCCAACATGGTAAATCCACACCCAATATTATTTTGAAACTCTTAAGGTGTGCCCTAATCAAACCAGAGAAAAAATGCAGATAAAGAGTTCAGAAAATAAATGGCACACTTATTAGTGCTCTTAGTGCCAACTTGTCAGACTCAGGGTGCATCTTCCTAATGTGGGACAGTTTGTTTCGTAATGTGGGACACTGTGAAGTCCATGTTAAAAGGTCTACACCACATTATTCTATATATGATAATAGATATTATTTTATTTTATTTATTTATTTAATCCCATATGTTTCTGTTTCCAGTCGAGATTGCGTTCCGAGTCCCCGCCTCCTCTCGTGACTATATATGTGGCAGAGATGGGAGGAGACATCAGACGGAACTTTGCTAGACTTGCTCTGCATGGTGAAATCTCAGCTCCTTGTGCCTTCCGAGTATTTCCTGTGTATGATTCCCGCGTCTTGCTTTTTTGCTGCGCCCACGTCTTGTCTGCCCCTTGTTTAAGTCTCCCAGTGTGTCCGTCAGTCTAGTTAGGTTCAGTTTTTGTTTTTCTAGTTTAGCCACTCTTGGAGTGTGTACTTCTGTTTCCCCCTGCCTTGGGCAGTGTACTTTAGTTTTCCCATTTGTTCAGTGCATGTGCACGGTCTTTTATTTCTGGCCTGTGTGCCTATTTTTCTCCTAGTGTTTTGTGTTTAAATAAACACTTCAGTTCCCGCATCTGGTGTTCCCCTGCCTACTTCCTAACAAAAGCTGTGCGGAGGACAACGGTGTCATTGATCATAACGCTGCATTTACATGCAAAGACTGCCTGTTCTCTGATATTTAAGTTATTTTTTTTGTCTCCAGAGACTCAACATCAGTAAGAATATTTTAAGCCATGTCAGTATTTCAACGGCCTAAATCATTGCAGGCCTTCAAGTGTTTTACTTCAGGTTAACTCGCGCTCATGAATTCAGACTTCGAAAAAAAGAAACCAATCCTGGTTGTATGTTCATTTTTAATATTAGTAAAATGATTTCTCTGCTAACAATTATAAAATAAATATAATAAATGAATACATATTATAAATATTTGATTTGTCTGATGGTGCTCAATTTCCCATCTCGTCCAAGAGGAACAGCATTGCAAATAGTTAGTTAGTTAAGTATATTTTGAACATACTGGTGGTCTAATACAATTGTACTGCAAGTGTATTTCAAATCAGGTGGTGGGCGTACTTGTGCAGGTGTACTTTAGTACACTTAAACTTCGTAAAAAATTGTTCCAATTTAACATACTATTTACACTTTAAGTGTACTGAAGTAGTACTCAAGTAGTACTCAATGACTACTTGAGCACACTTAATTACACAAAGCGATGAAAAAAGCATACAGCATTAACTAAATGTGTACTTATTACAGTCTGTAAAAGTATAATTCAAGTACAGTATATTTTCACCTAATGTTAAAGCAAGTATTAATTCCTGTGCTTCATTTTTCCACAGACGTTGTGAGGGAGAAATTCCTAAATACGGATGTCAGTGAGATCCGAGCCATGCTCTGAAGGAAGTGCAATAGGGCGATCTGTGATCGTTTTTCCAGTAATTTACTGCATTTTTTGTTTTATTTTGTTACAAACCGTTATATTCGTGCAGCATTGTTTTACCCTCTGTTAACCAAGTACCTTTCCAACTGCGTAAAAATCATTTCCCTAGGCAAATATGTTGATTATGGGCCAATATTTGGAAAAATGGAAAAAAAAAAAAAATTCGACCCTTTGGCTCACCTTTCCAAAATGTAGCAGATCTGCTACATTGGGTAATAATGCGAATGGAAAAATTAAAGTGACGGACCATTCAAGTTATTCTCAAATGTTTATTTGGCAATAAGAAACAAAACCAGCAGGGTGTCCAGGCTGTTAACCCTTTCACTTTATGTAGCAGATATGCTACGGTGGTTAATAGAGGGTTAATTGCCTGGATACCTCAGTTGAGAGGTTTTGTGTTTTGGTATAAATTGGATTTTGTTTTTCAATAAATTGAAGTGGATTTCTTTCATAGAGCTGAGTAGCACACTTCTAGTGTACTAGTGGTACCAGAAATTTAGATTGAAGTGCATGTGGTGACATTAAATATACTTCTGTACCACTAACACAGTGTACTATACAGTACTAATACCTGCAACACTGCACTTCAAATACACTTCTAAACCATACATTATAGTATAATAATCTTATACTTGAAGTACATACCTTTTTGATGCTTAAATTGTGATATTCCTTCACTATAAATGCATTCTTATCAACATAATAATGTACTTGAAAAGTAATATAAATAGTCAGAGAGTGCACTTGATGTAAACTTGAAGTATTATAAAGACATGCTAGAATAATGATAAGTGCATTAAAAAAACAATCCTACACAACTATCAATTTAATTTTAAGACCTTTTAAGTGTATTTTTAACATACTGGTGGTCTAATACAATTGTTCTGCAAGTGAATTTCAAATCAGGTGACGGTGTACTTGTGCAGGTGTACTTTAGTACACTTAAAGTTTGTACAAAGTTGTTCCAATTTAACATACTATTTACACTGTAAGTGTACTGAAGTAGTACTCAAGTAGTGCTCAGTGACTACTTGAGCACACTTAATTACACATAAAGGCGACAAAAAAAAAAAAGCATACAGCATACTTAGTACAGTCTGTAAAAGTATAATTCTAGTATAGTATTTTTTCACTTGGGACGGTTATCTCAAAAGTTTTTTGTATTGTTACGACAATCTCTCCAATATGTTCACAATAGGCCTATCTCACATTTCCGGGTCTGTAAAACAGATGTGGGCGCCTTTCATTTCCGGTTAGCATCTGTTGCTGTTGTTAGAGTACAGGACTGGTCTGCATGGAGCTGGGACATTTGTCTAAATGCATTCTTTCACTTCACTAATGTGGTGATAATTGTTTCTTAGAAGTTCGGTACATGGACAAGTGATTTAAGTTATTTTTGCACAGTTCTTTTATGATTCCAATGGTTAATGACAGTAAAATAGTGGTGGCTAACAGGTTAACAGCTACATAGCGAAGTCACTAGCGAGTAACTTTGATCCCAATTAATTTAGACAGTGGCTATTCTTACGTGACTGTAATCCATTGCAGGCAGGCTATTCTTACGTGACTTTCGGTCAGACATGCGCAGATCGAAATTGTATGACTTCGCGCAATTTTTGTCAATCAGGTCAATTTGGCGGCAGAGCTTCTACAAGGGGCCGAAGGGTTAAGCCCGTAACCATGGCACCGGTAAATTGAAATCTCGTCCCCGGGGCTTCTATACTGAGCAACAAAAGAAACGCAAATTAGCTAGTTAGTTAATGTACTCTTATGATTACTCAGTAAAGTGACCGCAAAACAAGAAATGTTTGATGATACGAGTGTAAATGTGCACGCGCTAGTAATAAATTTGATTTTCTATAATAATTACGCGCAAACTTATTTTCCGGTCTGTCTTTAATTAACTTGCGTTTCTTTCGTTGCTCAGTATACTTGCTTCACCAAGGTTGGGCAATCTCATGGTAGCATCTGGAACTAGGCCGTTAATCAGATTGGAGAACTCCGGTAAAAATAGTTATACATATCCACATTACGTGAGCATCAGTCACGCAAACCATAAACATGTCTAGCTATTCTTACGGGAGAACAAGGTAAGAAAATGATCGAAGTCCGGCAATTTCAATCTGCGCATGTCTGACCGAAAGTCACGTAAGAATAGCCTGCCTGCAATGGATTACAGTCACGTAAGAATAGCCACTGTCATTAATTTATTTAGAACATTTTAACTTCAGACGACGTTAAGTTTTTTCGGATTTATTTTTATTTTTATTTTTAAACTTACCATGAGTTGTTGGTCTACTGTGTCCTTTGATCCTGTGAAAAGTCTATTGCTGGCTGTCCGTTTAACCTACGCTTGTTTACATTAACGTTTCCTGCCAGAATGTCCATTATGCAGCTATGGGAGACCTTGGTAGCTATGCCGGTCTGGTTTGTTGCCTGCGAAAGAAGAGTGCGCCAGCTTGGCTAAGCTTACCGATAACTAGCTTTAACTTCACAACAACGGGCATAGCGTGGAGAGCTGTGGTAAGCGTGGCCGGGTCACATAGCCGACATTCCGTCTTTCATCTTCAGTTGTGAAACCTTGTTTTATTTACTGCCAAAAAAACGTGTATTTTCTGACAAATGTGTTCGTGTGTTTCTGTTTGCCATCGTATAACTACCTAGTCTCAACAATTTAGCAGGTAAGGTGTTCGTAAGAGCCAGGTGCTAAAGATCTCTTGATAAGAGCGAGGAACCACGTCAACTCAAGGCAGTGTCGACTCCAGAACTGGAATTTTGGGGGACACAGCATCCCTTTAAAACAATTATTAGCCCTGACTTGTGCTCATTCATTTTCTAAATTAGAAATACATTCACTCTGAAAACAATCCACAGTATCAGGCGTTGCTAGTTCTTCCCGTTAAAGTCAGGCGATGCGGACGCGCAGTCGCGCACTTTGGTGCATTTAAATCAGCGTCATTGAAAATTGCACAAAGGCATTTCAATGCAGTTTTATCTCATTTCAGTAATTTAAACGATCATAGAACGAACGGTAGATCGCCTGATGTGCTGATGAAGTAGCTCAGAAGTGCCAGAGCAGTTTGTCTTTCATAAGCATAGGCCTGTTTATAAGTAGGGGAGACCGGGGTTACTTCGGTCACGGGGTTAGGTTTGTCACCCCAGTTTTTTTCATTGCATACGCACTGACGGGAAAACGAAAATGTACAAATTATGTGACATCCCAGCGACGTCATCTCTTGGAAAGAAGAAGGACTTGTAGTGTCATGTAAGTGTTTTCTGCCCAAATAACTGAATTTTGGCCCAAATTCCAAACTTTAAGTTTCTGAAAGAAATACGTCTAGCTTCCTTGAAGACAAAGATTCCCACAGTGTTTTTACTGTTTCATAAACGTATGTAACTAGAGTTATTAACAACATGTAAGATAAAGGCCTGCTGCGATCATGAGATGAGAGATGCGGCCTGATTTCCAAAATGGGAGCACGGGGCTACACTGGCCAAGCAGCATGGGGTTAGTTTGTCAGGGTGCTGAGGTTGTCCCGCTTGTAGGTCCTGTGTTAGGCCTATATTAAAATATTCCAAAGTCAAATATAGGAGCCGATTTATTGTTTTTCAGACACCTATAGTGTCTTAATAATTCTAATGTTTGCATTTATTTTATGTTTATGATAGAGGACCTATTAGGGCCTTTGTTTGGAAGACACAAGTATGGGTTTGTAAGGATTTGCTCCTTGCAGCCCCTCCCCTTTCTCATTCTTTCACCTCCACCTTAATGGGCCACAGGTGGGGCCCATCAAAGTGGGGGTGTTGGCAGAGGATTTAGGGTTGGCAGGTGCCAGCCTTGGGGCCTCTGCATTTCATTCCATTCCTTTTTTAGTGGGAATGTTTGCTGCTCCTCTTTGGTGCCGTGGTCCTTACTCATCATCCAAAGGTGGAGAGGAGTGGGTCCAATGCTTCTCATGCAAAGGGTGGGCACATGAGGACTGTGCAGATGTCGGTGGGCTCACCTACATATGTCATAAATGCAACTCTGATGGTGATTATGCATAAATCATAGCTTGTGTTGGTTCGTTGTAAAAATAAAATAGTTCTCACCATTTCTGTTATGAGAATATTGGACTGTTTTTTTCAGCTTCAGCTGATTGCCAACGATGACCATTTTACCCCACCCATCTGATAAAGTAACCCCGGGTATGGGGTTACTTCGGCATGTTTGTGACACAATGGCGACTGGTCATTAGGGGCAGGTGGGGCACAGCCCCACCTGGTGTCACCAGAAAGGACCGTAGGCAAATTACATTATTAATTCTCAAACATGATCGTATTATCTGATTAAATGTATTATCTATAAATTTAGCATTTTCCTAAATTGCAAGGAATTTGCGTTTGAATTTAAGTTCATGTTTATTGGTCTCTGTTTTGCTGCTTCAGACCGATCTCCTGATCCATGTCCGCATGAATGGGGCTCGCCCCCCTTACGCAATGCAATGTTAACGTTACGTGTGAAAATAGAAGTACGCATGCTCAGAGTGTTGGCTGTATTAGAGGAGGTAGCACGAGTTTGTTGGCATGTGGGGCTCACAGCCCCAAGCCCCACTACTGCGTCATTTCATCAGGCATCATAGACATATACGTAGACGTCGCATGAGTGGTGGAGAGGCGTGCCTACCGGGCGACCATGTTAGTACAGGGTTAGAAGTATCAAACAATTTCTACAAATCATTACTCGGTGAATTTTCGACTGATTTCCAAGCGGTTTGATTTGTTATAAACTAACGCATTTAGCTATGATCCAGGATGCCCTGATACTCTAAAATGCCGGTTTTACTACCAAAATACAATTTCGTATTCACAACAGTCGAGCGCTTAAACTTAAATCTACACCAAAGATGCCAGATTTTTTGCGGTGCATATGGATGCTGAACGAGATATCAATACCAGATCCCGTGGAATTACCTTTCGCATGTAAGATTTAGCGATAGATTTTGGATGTACTTGTGTATTATAACATTATGTTGAGAGCTACTGTAACTATTTGTCCACCAGCGAAATGCTAACGTAGCTAGGCTAGACTAGCCCTAGTCATGGAAGCTGAGGCTTTATAACAAATTAATCATAATTATAGTGTATAGTTATCCGGGTATTTCTCCACACCGCCCAACTTTATTACAATCCTATCTTTTCTTATGAACGACTAACAAAGAGGATGTGATTGCATTTCAAAGCTGGTTACTAAGGCTGCCAGGTCAGATCCAAACGCTAGTATTAAGCTTACAAGATTGTTGTTGGCCCAGGTATTTTATACTGGTTGGATACAAAGAAATGCTCTTTCTTTTCACAATTTCTCTATCATTTTTGTAATATTAAAAAGGCCTGAATCTACTATCATTTTTAAATGATATTAAAAAGACTTGAAAAAATATGTTGCAGTTCATAGATATTTCTCATATCTATTTCAATATGTTGCAACATTATGACTGTAAGACAACGATATACTAATGTATAATATCTTATGCTGGGTCGAGGCTAGATGGTGATGACAGTGTGTCACACATATGCAGGATAAGGTTGTTGTCATAATGCTGTCATAGAGTGGATCGATCCTAATAAGTTGTCTGTGCGTGCGGTTTGCTGTGGCACTTAGTGGTGTTGAGCACTCTACTTTGTTTATGGCCTTGTAGGCTCTGAGCGTTGTGGAGCAACGGTGGCAGATGGCTTTTAAACAAACGTCGATCTCCTCAGATTGGCTCTCACTCTCACGTCTTGCGCTCTCTCTCCCCTCGTCTCCTCCGTGTGTGTGCGTGTGTGCGATAATGTTGACTTTTAACTAAAAGCTTGTAAGGTAAAACGGCAGCAGACAAACTAATTTATCACAAATTGTTGTATAGAAATCACTCCATACCCCTCGTTCACTGTGCCAGAAGCCGCCCCCCCCCGACCTGAAATACATTCTTGCCCCACCAAGTTTTTACACTTAAAAACGCCACTGTTGTGACATATCAAAAATATTGTGACGAAAATATATGTTATATTGAGATTGTATCAATTCAACTTTTGTAGGCGACATTCTGCACTACACATAGACCATAAAGGTATTTCTCAAAGTTTTAGCAACAAAGAGTTATGAAGCCAAATACAAAATCATGACGAGGTAACCCCGGTCTCCCTTATATTATTTTTCAGTACTGAATTTAGCCCATTATTTCGCCGCTGTTAATTGCATAGGGAGAGAGGCCGTGTCTTCAATTGCCAATGGATCATTACTATGATTGAAAACTTGTCAATCTTTTCCCTTAAACTAGGCAGGACTCATTGTTGTAAAAAAAAAAAAAAGTATGTCGGTGCTCCCCCAAATCCATTTCTGGCGCCAACACTGACTCGAGGTCAATAAAGCCTGCGATGTGACACATATTGCCGACATATAAGTCTAACAAAAGGAATGTAATGCTTCACTTTATGTTTAGAGTAATATTGGACTATGTAAGCGAGGCAAATCAGTAATGTTGCGTGTCATTCGCGCATGATAATTACGCTTTTTGACTCCGCGATCAAGCAAATTTTGTGATGGCTGGTGTTTCGAGACTCCAAAAGCAGCGGCCGAAACGAAAGGAAGTCCAGCAAAATAAGAGAGACAAACCGACAAAAGGAGAGCGAGAGACTCGCGCTTCCAACGGACAAAGATCTAGTCCGGGTATAAAAGGAAGCAAAGTGAGCTCGACAGAGCGAAATAAAAGGGAAAAATCTCGGGAACCGAGATAAAACGATTTAGCACCAGACGGTGCGCAGAAAGAGGAAGAAAAGAGAGAAAGATTCCCTTGCTAACTAGCACTTTCCTCTTTGCAGCTAATTCCTCAAACAATTCTCTGGCTATAGACCTTACCGGCTATAGTGCATAGTAACACTGACACTCTAGCAAAGGCGGCGAGGTGGAACTTGGGTTTAAATAGAGTCCGGGCGCCGCCCACAATTAATGCCAGCTGGCCAAAGAATCCGATTGTGGGCAAAACGATATCGTCCCGGACGAGAGAAACAAAGAAAGCTCGCCAGCCTCCAAAAATCCTGACAAATTTACCTTGCTTTCTTATGACCATAAACTATAATTAGACAGCTTGACAATAAGAAAAACGTTGTATTCAGTCAACGCCCAAGCTTTATACCTCAATAGTGACGGCTCTTCTGAGTATTAATCTAAAATTTCAGATTTTTTTTTTTTTTTTTTTTTAAATGGGACACACATATTAATGAACATTTCCATGTAAATAGGCTAATTTCCGTCTCTAGTCCCATTTGGACTGAAAGCTGGACATTTGTCTTCACTGTGAAACACAATGCGGAGTTGTGCATATGACCAAGAATTGCATCTGTTCTGAGTATTATTTCGTTAGCCACTTAATTGCCTTAGTTATTTTTTTATTTATTTTTGCCGAATTGCGATATCGGGCGCCTGTTCTTCCGTGCAGTCTAAATAATGCGTTTTCCCCCTTTTTTTTTCTCGAAACCTTCAAAATGATATAGGCAATTATGGTAGGAGGCTATAACGACAGTTTAAATAGAAATTTGTCAATTCAGGAAACGACTCGAGTGACAAGCAGGAACCGGTACGTTATTAACAAATTAGGGCATCAGAGCATTGCCATGAAGCTTGGGCAATAAAATGTTTGTTGTAGAAGTAAGAATTTATGCAGGACAGCAGTCATATCTCAAACTGTGTAATCATTTTGCAAGCAGTCCCTGGCATGTTTCGAACAAACTTAAAACGAGAACAATTCCACCCAATGTGTCTAGCGACAATATGATACACGAGAGGCCTTTGATTCTTCTCGGATTCGACCCCCAATAATCCCACAAGCAAAAGGGGAAAAAATAGAGCACGGTAAATTGGCTTTCTCACAGAGTCAGAACGCATAATTTCATGTAGCCTAATGATGGATATAGCGCAACATTAATGGTTTGCCTTGCTTACATACTCCGATTTCATTGTAAACATAGCGAAGCGAAGCATTCCATAGTAATACTTACATGTCAGTAAAACGTGTCACATCGCAGACTTATTGACTTTGAGTTTCTGAAGTTCCTTGCCTTTCCTCAGAGATCTTTAGCACCTGGTTATCACAAACACCTTGCTAGCTACAGTATTTACACTAAGCACGAATACGATGGCAAACAGACACACACAGACGCATTTGACAGAAAATGTATGTTTTATTGGCAATAAGTAAAGCAAGGTTTCACGATTGAAGAGGACAGACACACGGAAAATGTTCGCTGTGTGACCTAGCCAACACAAAATGTGTGAACTTCTAACTTACAGCTTGCTACATTACGCTCGTTGTCTGAAGTTATGGTTAGTTAGCCAAGCCGGCATACTCTCTTGCGTGCATCAAGCCAGACAGATGTAGCTACCAGGTGATAGCTAATGCAGTTTAGCATGTACCTTCGCAATTTCGTAAATTGCCATAATTTCGCTAGTCAGTAAGATTTCAGGTCGTAGGTCCCGCTGGACCTGAAATCCTACCGACTAAGAAAATTAGGGCCATTTACGAAATTAGGCAGGTAGCCTACATGCTAACGGACAGCCAGCAACGAAAGTTTCACGGTATCGCACGACACAGCAAACAAACAACTTGCTGTAAATACAGCCAAATCAAAATCCGTAGAACTTTGCTTTAGCTAAGGTTATAATGTTCCTTTAAACTGATCAAAGCTACTAGCTAGTAACTTAAGCCATGTGCTGCTACCTCAGCGCCACATCTGTGTTTCACGATCATTAAACATCGCAAATGTAAATGAAATTTTCGAAGAACTTGTGTCTCTCAGCCGAACTTTTGATCTTTGACTTGTTTTCGAGAATTCCAACCACATCAGTGGTGCGAAATTTTAGGAGCAAAAGAAGGCTTTTTATGAAATGTGCCATTTCCATGCTGAGAAGCCACGTAGCTACAATCGCAGAAGCTAACCGGCAAAGCAAGGCGCCCACATCCAGTTATGAGCGCCATATAGAGATAGGCCTATAAGAAACCTGATCTACCATTTGTTATTATTTGGTTACCAATCTGTCGAGTGAAAAATGTTTTTTTAAATCTCTTTAAGAATTATTTCTAGTCAGTCATTTATCTTTTTTGTCAATATGCGAGGTCTAACATGCCTGATTTTGTACTATTTGTCCTCCAAACTCTTTTGCATAAGTCTTGACACCCCTAGAAAATCCTGGATTAAAATCAAAGTCAAGTATATGTGTAATGAGGTCTAAAATGATGATGTAGGCCCAATTCAATAGGTATTTAATCATATATTTGCAATATCTCAATATTTATACAGCTTGGAGTTGAAGAAAACCAGTTACATTACAAATTGCAAATAAATTTGATGGAATCAGGAAAAGATTATACTTATTATATTTCTATCTTTACAACCCAGTAGGGAATGAGTATTGTTTGTTTTTTCTTCTTGTACAACGTACTTGTGTTTTCTTGTATTCTTAATTTTTTATTCTTACATGTGTATTCATTCATTTTGTAGTTGTGGGACTGTTCTTGTTCCAAAAGCAACGTGTGGATCAACGTGTGGATATGCGCCTGAATAACCTCCGCATGGATAAGCGTGTGGACAAACATGTGGATAACCTACGCCTGGACGTACGTTCGTCACCACGGGTAAAGTAAATCTATAATGTTGCTATCAGCCAACGTAATGATAATCTAATTCTGCAAGGCCAATAAGTTTACTTTGAACTGTAATGCTAACTCACTGTCTTCCAATCTAACTTTCACAAAAGTGCAGAATGAGGGTGTTATCAAAAAACCAACATTAGCCTATGTTTTAGGGATCTAGATAATGCTACTCAAACTAGCTAGTTTATTCCATTCTCACTAGTTAGCTTTGGCTGTTTTGTTAAATGTCAGCTTTTTAGCCTCTGTTAGCTCAAAATGAGTAACAGCGTTTGGCTGGCGTATGTGCAATGGCTGCATAGATCACCATGTATCACAGTAGTGCACGCTAAGTTGCATGTATATTTTAGAAAATGGAACTGCGTGCACATTTTACTGAGCTATTTCATACTAGGAAGTACTTAGAATGGAGATCGGGTGACAGACCATGAAAAGGAAGAAAGTGTTGTGGTTTTCATTCAGACATATTTTCATATTACGAGGTTCCCCCATCCCCAAGCCATTGGAGTGAGACAGATTCTTCAGATGATTAGGCTTTATTGTGGCATGTTGATGAATATAAAGCCGAGTTCTTTTTGTGCAAGAAGAACCCACATCTTGCCTTTCACACCCAGTTTTTATACCTTCATCACAGGAAATATCTTCCAAATATGGTCTTTCCGCCTTCTCATTCTCACGCTACAACAGGACAGGCAAACCAAAACACTGCCAACTAACCTTGAGAACTTCAAGCAAAGATAAGGATGCACATCACTAAAAAGGACTGAAAAATTACAGTCAAGAGAGGAAAAATACAGCCAGATGAATAGGATGCAAGTAGATACATAAATGATTCAATTGATTATGTTTTCAGTAACAGCTTATGATGTTACTGAACAAATATTGATTAAAGGTACAGAAATCAAATGCATCACCTGATTATGTTTTCGAATCAACTAAACAGAAGCCTGCTTACTAATCAAAGCTACAGAAGCTGCTTATGTGTGTGTGAGCTGCTTATGCATGTGTGAATTGAATTGCTTGCATGTGTGTGTGACCTGCTTGTATGTGTGTGTGTGTGTGTGTGTGTTACTGCTGCTTACATAATATGGTTATTGATTATGATTATTCAACATGGCAATTGATCCACTGATGAATATGATGAGAAATATTGAAATATAGTCCTCAACAAAAGCAGTTTATCCTGAAGTTAAAATGGGAAAGACTGAGAGTCACAGTGTGCTCTTGACAATACCCATTAAGCCACACTGAGCTGTCTTCTTCATTTTGAGTTTCATGTGTGGCAGTCCATATGCAAAAATGGATCGCTCCATATTATGTTGAATTACATGATTAAACTATTCTAAAATTAAACCATATCAGAGGCTTACACAGACCCTTTTCCCCGCAGAAAATGGTTTTGTTTATTCCTCCTTTTGATGGTGATCTAATTTTCTTTTATTACCACATCTAAAATTGCCTTTCAAAAGGCTGAAACAGTTGGTCCAAATTTAATAATCCCCAGCGTCCAGCTTTTTTTCCCCACTGATTTGCTTTGGGTTCAGTGAGTCTTGGATCCTTTTTTCTTAATATATTATTTTAAGTGAAATAATGCTCTCTTCACCAGTATAATACATTTGTGAACAGGACATGTAGCCTATCACATTTATTGATTAAGTCACTTCGTAATGTTGGTAGCAGTCTGCCAATTGACCAGTAAGGTCGAGGTTGCACAAGAATTATTTTGTTTAGAAAATTTGATTTCTCATTTCCTGGCCACTGCCTACCAGCCAAACGGTGCCTGATTTATAGAAGTGCTCCTGTTTTAGAAAGGTAAGGTTATTTACTGCAGATATCATGCGGAAACATGAGTTTGAAGACATCTTTATGGTTGTGATAGCATGTGTCCTTCCACTAGTCCCCCCCCCATTTTTTTTATATGCGTGTGAGACCTCATTCTAACAATAATTGATCATTGATTGGGCCAGGTCTTCTTGCATAGAGATTATATTGAAATGTATATTATTTTCTTTTGGAGGTGTGTCACTTGCAGCACTCTATTGTTTGATTTAAGAAGTTTCACTTTTTCTTTATTGGACCTTTGTATTGACACCAGATACCAGTATAGAGTCAAAACTTACAAACGGGTGACAATTATATGATACCTGTAATGGGGAAAAAAAAAAAAAAGCCACTAGATGGCAGTATTGACAATATTTTTTTGTTAAGCCCAGTCTGGAGCTAGGTTGGGCATGTCCTGGGCATGCCTCAGAGGGGGCTGGACAAGAGTATATAAGGAGAAAAATTGAGAGAGTGGGGGAGTAGTTGGAGAAATTGCAAGGAGAAATTG
The DNA here is from genome assembly GCA_029692085.1 of Gymnothorax javanicus. NCBI lineage: Eukaryota > Metazoa > Chordata > Actinopteri > Anguilliformes > Muraenidae > Gymnothorax > Gymnothorax javanicus. The sequence continues at coordinate 128,463,459 of CM056197.1, read as the reverse complement.
TGGAAGGATACATTTGACCAGACCTGTCACTCTTTTCAAGACCTGTGAAGCTTTTTGTGGATTTTTGCCTGTGTTGGAGCATTTTCCTGTCCCAGGACATCGCAACATAGCAGCCCATCTCAATTACCAAGGGACTGTAACTATTTTTTTATTATTATTTCAATCTTGGTCAGTAGGGTAGAGTGTAGATTAGTTCAAAGTTTTGTTTAATTAAATCTGTTGAAGTTGAAGAATTTTGTCTGTCATCCCTTGCTGTCCGTGACGCCATAACAAATTGGGGCCATAACATACCAAACAATATAAAGACATACACATCTTTTTGTCCAGTAGGCTGGGTGCTTGGTCAAAAAAGGTATACAGCCACGCGAAAGATGAAGTTCAGATTCACACACCAGGTAGCTCCTGTTTGAAAGAATTTCTTTACCAGTAGGTGATGTTTTGTGCTCTACATAATTGGACACAGTATTTTACATTGCTCTGAATGTGTTCTCTACAGCTGTGGCCAGGGTGGACAGACAGTGGCTGCTTGCCCAAAATGGCAAGATCCTGCAGTAATAGCCAGGACCCAGACTGCAAGGGCTTCAGTCATCTCTTGTTGGGCCTCTCTCTCGTGAGCCGCAGAGGACTGTCCCCCATGGCTGCTCCCACCACCAACTCCATTTCATAAACTGTCTCTCAGCTCCCTCCTCACAGATGCCTGCTGCGTGCACGCATTACCCTGTCAGATTATTTTCATGATGATTCACTATTGTTCAAGCAGTGCCCTAATACCTTATCTCTTCTCTGTGGTGGTCACAAGACCCCGGAGACTTGAAACTTATGGAGGAAGATGTAGCTGGTGTAAGCAAGCCAGCCTTCAGGACTCCAAGGGCTTGGTATCTTGGGATCACTGCGACAAGTGTCACAAGTGATTTCAGCCATTTGTTGAGTAGAAGGAGGCAGAAGGGGACAACCCATTGGCAAATTTGAAAGTATTTAAATTTAATAATTTTAATTTAATTTATTTTTACAAATTATTAAATGTCATTGCTTAGATACACATTGTACTTATGTAATAACTTAATTGTGGACATGTACTGGAGTTTTATGATGTTATGAGTAAAGTCATAGAACTGAACATTTTTACACTCCACCCTTGTGTTAAAAGGAATTGTAATACTGATGACTTGCATTTATTTCACTCTTGTTTAATTAAAAAATGAGATTTTACTTTAAAATCTTTTGAAATTACGCAGAGCATGGATTCTACCTGGAATTGACTGATGTATGATGGCTTATACTGTGTCTCCAGGGCGTGATCTTTGGGGGGGGGTGGATTATGCATTCTCCTCCCCCCCAGTAATATCCTTTGTTGAACATAATATCAATGAAAACAAAATGTACTGCCTCAGAAACAAGTGTTTCATTAGTTCTGTTCCTGTAATCGTACACCAACTATAATTATTGTGCTCATTGGAATAATTGGCACCCTTCAGTAAAAATGCGCAATACAAGATGGAGGGGAAAAAAGTCTATTTTCTTTATCATCATGATCTTTCATTACAACTATTCACAGAAATCTAGCTTTTAATTGCAGTAACATAATTGAAAGAAACCTTGAAATTTTAACAAGAAACAATTATGTTTCTCAAAAATATGTGTCCCACCATTACTGTCAACTCGGCACTTAATTTGTGTGACCTCCCTTTGCCAGGATAACAGCTTTTAGTTTTCTTCTTTAATGTATGAGGAGGTTGGTGAACACATGGAATGGGATCTCAGACTGTTCCTCGGAGCAGAATTTCTCCAAGTCCTTCAGATTCAGAGGTTAATGCTTGTGGACTCTCTTTGTCAGTTCATCCCACAGATTTTTTTATGGGGTTTATGTCAGAAGACTGTGATGGTCATGGCAAAATGTAAATGTTCTGCAGTTAATGAACCATTTTTGACTGGATTTTCAGGAGTGCTGTCGTGGTTTTCAATCAGAAATATTTTCATATTATGAGGTTCCCCCATCCTCAAGCAATTGGAGAGAGACAGATTCTTCAGACAATTAGGGTTTATTGAGGCACATTGATGAATACAGTGCCTGACAAAAGTCTTGTCGCATAAGGACATAGTAACTAAAAATAGCGTACAACTTTATTTCTAACCAATCAATTGTTACAATAAATGGTCCATTTTAATGTCAAGGGCTTTCACATTAATAATTTGGTGCAAAATGAAACCGTCAAAAAGTGTTCTGATGTTCACAGCTTGGCTAAGCCCATAACATCTGTTTTTGCTAGGACAAAAGTCTTGTCGTCTCTTCAGATGATGCAACAAATCGCAGATTAGAGTTTAACCTATGACAAATACTGTAATTAACACATTCCCAGATGCGTATAGAAATAACCCCAGCACACCAGACTTTCGTATGAGGTGCGACTAGACCTCTGACAACATACCAAAGATTCAACCACAGACCAAAGTGCTGATCATCAAGAGCCTGAAGACTAAGTCTGCTGCTGAGGTGGCAGACATCTTTAATGTATCCAAATGTCAAGTGGAGGGATGAGAAAAAGATTTGAAGAAACTGGTGACGTTCATGGCAAGCGAGGTCAGACAGACCCCGTATGACAACTGTTTGAAAGGACCGTTTGTTGCTTCAACTGTACAAAACTAGCCCTTCTTCAACTACAGCCAAGCTACATGAGGAAATGTCACCAAAAATCCCGGTATCTACAAGAAGAGTTTGTCAAATTCTCTCTCAAAGTGGTTTTCATAGCCAAATTAGTACACAGAAGTCTGCATTAAACAGAAAACAAAAAACCTGCATTGCATTTGCCAAGGCCCACAGCTCGCAGATAGGATTGATACTGGAAAAGTGGCTGAAAGTTTATTTTTCTGGTGAATCATCCATTGAACTGCATACCAGTCGCCGTACAAGACCTGTTGGAACCCTCATGGACCCAAGCTTCTCCCAGAAAACAATCATGTTTGGTGGAGGAAAAATCATGGTTTGTTGTTACATCCAGCATGGGGGTGTGAGAAAGATCTGCAGAGTGGATGGCAACATCAACAGCCTGAAATATCAAGAAGTTCTTGCTGCCCTACTTATACTGCTGCTCTTTCTCATTCTTCTGCCTCCATGTCACAGTTCCTGAAAGCGAAGAAGGTGAAGGTACTCCAGGATTGGCTAACCCAGTCACCTGACATGAACATTATTGAGCATTTCAGGGGTAAGATGAAGGAGGAGGCTTGGAAGATGAAACCATAGAATCTTGATGAACTCTGGGAGTCCTGCAAGACTGCTTTCTACGCCATTCCAGATGATTTCATCATCAAGTTATCTCAGTCATTGCCAAGACGTATGGATGCAGTCCTCCAAGCTCATGGGAGTCATATGCAATATTAATTCTTTTTTCCAAGGCACCATGGCTTTATGTTCTGATATTATAGTGGCATATTTGTGTATTCAAAATAAAGTGTATATATAATTTCCACATTTTTTTTCAATGCAACAAGACTTTTGTCCAAGCAACATCTGACCTTTCTGTACAAATTAAATGATAAAACTCAATCAATGACACAAAACTCTATTTTGGTATATTTCGCATAATGTAGAGGGCTTTGCCTTTCATATAAGCCATTTTTGATTCCAATTGATCAACTACAAGTCAGGTTATTATTTGTTCCTACAACTTGGATAAGTGACAAGACTTTTGTCAGGCACTGTATAAAGCAGAGTTCTTTTTGTGCAAGAAGAACTGACATTCTGCTTTTCACACCCAGTTTTTATACCTTCATCACAGGGAATATCTTCCAAATATGGTTTTTCCGCCCTCTCACGCTACAATGGTTCAATCACATAATGTCTGTTTCTTACTTGTTTCTCAATGATACAATCATGTGGTATCTGCATGTTACTTGTTTTTCTCTTTTTATCATTAGTTGGCATCCTTTGCAAAATAATAACTTAAAGGCTACTTGTTTCAGAGGACTTTGAGTTGGGTCAAAGGTCGTCCCAGAGACAGGCAAACCAAAACACTGCCAACTTGCCTTGAAAACTGCAACAAAAGATAACAACCCTCTTCCAGTGTAATACTGGAGCATGCATAACCATATGATTTCTGATGAATGATGGTGAATAATGCTGATGACAGACCAGATATTGCCTGAATCAACTGAACAGATGTCAATCAAAGCTACAGAAGCCAACAGCTTATGTATGTATGTGTGTGTGTGTGTGTGTGTGTGTACTGCTCATGCGTGTGTGATCTGCTTGTATGTGTGTGTGTGTGTGTGTCTGTGCATGTGTCTGTGTGCGTGTGTGTGTGTTACTGTTGCTTACATAATATGGTTACTGATTATGATTATTGATTATGGTTATTAATTATGGTTATTGATTTACTGATGAATATGATGAGAAACAACAGTGCATTGGATCCAAGTCCTGCAGCAAGGTCTAACTACAGCCTCTTTAAAGCTTCCTGACTGAGGCTGTTCAGTTTTTATTGAATATAAGCTAGTATTAGATGAGGTCCATGATATAATGTATCCTAATAAGATGTCCAGGGCTTTTGGAACAAGAAAAGTCCCACAACTACAAAATGGATGAATACACATGTAAGAATAAAACATTAAGAATACAAGAAAACACAAGTACAAGAAGAAAATACAAACAATACTCATTCCCTACTGGGTTGTAAAGATAGAATTATACTGTATTATCTTTTCCTGATTCCATTGAATTTATTTGCAATTTGTAATATAGCTGGTTTTCTTCAACCCCAAGCTGTATAAATATTGAGATATTGCAAATATATGATCAAATACTTATTGAATTGGGCCTACATCATCATTTTAGACCTCGTTACACAAATACTTGACTTTGATTTTAATCCAGGATTTTTTATGGGTGTCAAGACATATGCAACAGACTTTGGAAGACAAATAGTGCCAAATCAGGCATGTTAGACCTCGCATATTGACAAAGATAAATGACTGACTAGAAAAAATTCTTAAAGAGATTTAAAAAACATTTTTCACTCGACAGATCGGTAACCAAATAACAAATGGTAGATAAGGTTTCTTATTGTGAACATATTGGAGAGATTGTCGTAACAATACAAAAAACTTTTGAGATAACCGTAGCCAATGCTACAACAATTAACTGCAATATTAAGCTAACAAACGTCTCAATGAATATTGCGTGCCTGAAAGGATTAAATTTCATACCGCATTTTTACTTTAACCATGAATATTCGATGAGAAACCTAAAGGTTAAAATTTTTATTACTTCGTCTCATTTTCCCATCTCTGCACTCAGTTGGCTAGTTCACATTTTTCAAAGTAGGCCTAATATAAGAAACTTCAAGTAAAACTTTCTTCAGACGTAGCGACGGCGTCAGGTCACTTAGTCACGGCGGTGGTCACGGCGCTAGTTCGTTTACCAAGTTTCTTCAGACGTAGCGGCGGCGTCAGGTCAGCTAGTCACGGGATACGTTCGTCGGGTTGGTGAGCGCTTTAACTAGGCCGTGGCAATAATCACACCCCTTAGGTCCCCATAGATATATAAACCTGGATGCCGCATTCCATTGGAACGATGGGTCTACGCGGACGCCATCTTGTGTCGGTGGAAGCCGTGCGTACTTACGGCATGAGTCAGTGGGGGCAGAGGTTAATCAATGATTTTTATCATCACAACTCAACAAATTTTCAAACAAATGTAAGCTGTATTATTTGTTACATATGGCAGCCACGTATTTATGATACAGGATATTTGCTTAATTTAAAAATGCAGGTTTTCATGCAAAAAATGTTTCGTTACGGTAAAAGTTCTATAACGACCTAAGATAATTGACTGAGTAAAATTTTGTTCTGTACAAGATTTAAATATTAACTTATTAAGCACAGACCCCTCCCTTTAAAACAATTATTATTCCTGACGTGGGCTCAATCATTTTCTAAATTAACAATATATTCACTCCGAAAACACTCCACACTATCAGGCATCGCTAGCTCCCCCCGTTAAAGTAAGGCGACTATCATTCATTTGGACGCGCACTCCGGTGCATTTAAAACTGCGTCATTACAAATTGCACAAAGGCGTTTCAAATGCTATTATTTCAACGATTTTAACAATCATGAAGCGCAGGTTAGATCGCCTGATGTGCCGATGAAGTTGCGCAGAAGTTCCAGAACAGTTTGTCTCTCATAAAGCATAGACCTGTTTATAAATTATTTTCCTCTCCTGTATTCAGCCCATTATTTCGTCGTTGCTAGATCGCACGGAGAACGACGCCGAGTATTCAATTACCAATGGATCATTACTATGATTGGAAAACGTGTCAATAAGGAGAACGCTTGACTAGCTACTAGTCAGGACTAGCTAATTATTGCTTAAAAAAGGGATGTGTCTGTGCCCCTCCCCCCAATTTCCAGTTCTGGGGCCGACCCTGGTGACATTGCCGGGACATGGTAAAAGGAAAAACGACAACGTAGGTATTAGTATTTCGCTAAACCCCGAAAAAATGAATATGATGTAGTAATACTGTATTTTAATTTAAAAAATTGCCTCAATTAAAAAAAAAAAAAAAAAAAAAAAACACATTTCTGCCCAATTTCATGCCTTTAGCAGTCACTGCTATAAAAAAGGCGATATTACTAATTCATAAAATAGTATTAATCTGTAACACAATATTATACATTTAAAAAATAAACCTTGAAAGTTAGGCAACTTTATTTATATAGCTCATTTCATGTATATAGACAATTCAAAGTGCTTTTTACATAGTAAAAGAATTTGCAAGAATTCACACCAGAAATAAATTATAAGATCAGACATAAATGAAATGATATGAATAAAATAACAAGAAGGTAAAATGGTAATGGAATAGAAAACAATGAACGGGAATAAAAATGTATATAGGCAAATAAAACCCTGGATTAAAAAGAACAAGCTCAGAGAGAAATAAAATGCAGCATTGGGTGAGATGAGACAATGCATCTGTAAAAGTTTGGTCTTGAGACTACAGTGCCTGACAAAAGTCTTGTCGCATAAGGACATAGTAACTAAAAATAGCATATAACTTTATTTCTAACCAATCAATTGTTACAATAAATGGTCCATTTTAATGTCAAGGGCTTTCACATTAATAATTTGGTGCAAAATGAAACCGTCAAAAAGTGTTCTGATGTTCACAGCTTGGCTAAGCCCATAACATCTGTTTTTGCTAGGACAAAAGTCTTGTCGTCTCTTCAGATGATGCAACAAATCGCAGATTAGAGTTTAACCTATGACAAATACTGTAATTAACACATTCCCAGATGTGTATGGAAATAACCCCAGCACACCAGACTTTCATATGAGGTGCGACTAGACCTCTGACAACATACCAAAGATTCGACCACAGACCAAAGTGCTGATCATCAAGAGCCTGAAGACTGAGTCTGCTGTTTGAAAGGACCGTTTGTTGCTTCAACTGTGCAAGGCTAGCCCTTCTTCAACTACGGCGAAGCTACATGAGGAAATGTCACCAAAAATCCCAGTATCTACAAGAAGAGTTTGTCAAATTCTCTCTCAAAGTGGTTTTCATAGCCAAATTAGTACACAGAAGTCTGCATTAAACGGAAAACAAAACACCTGCATTGCATTTGCCAAGGCCCACAGCTCGCAGAAAGGATTGATACTGGAAAAGTGGCTGAAAGTTTATTTTTCTGGTGAATCATCCATTGAACTGCATGCCAGTCGCCGTACAAGACCTGTTGGAACCCTCATGGACCCAAGATTCTCCCAGAAAACAATCATGTTTGGTGGAGGAAAAATCATGGTTTGTTGTTACATCCAGCATGGGAGTGTGAGAAAGATCTGCAGAGTGGATGGCAACATCAACAGCCTGAAATATCAAGAAGTTCTTGCTGCCCTACTTATACTGCTGCTCCTTCTCATACCTCTGCCTCCATGTCACAGTTCCTGAAAGCGAAGAAGGTGAAGGTACTCCAGGATTGGCCAACCCAGTCACCTGACATGAACATTATTGAGCATTTCAGGGGTAAGATGAAGGAGGAGGCTTGGAAGATGAAACCATAGAATCTTGATGAACTCTGGGAGTCCTGTAAGACTGCTTTCTATGCCATTCCAGATGATTTCATCATCAAGTTATCTCAGTCATTGCCAAGACGTATGGATGCAGTCCTCCAAGCTCATGGGAGTCATACGCAATATTAATTCTTTTTTCCAAGGCACCATGGCTTTATGTTCTGATATTATGGTGGCATATTTGTGTATTCAAAATAAAGTGTATGTATAATTTCCACATTTTTTTTCAATGCGACAAGACTTTTGTCCAAGCAAAATCTGACCTTTCTATACAAATTAAATAATAAAACTCAATCAATGACACAAAATTCTATTTTGGTATATTTTGCATAATCTAGGGGGCTTTGCCTTTCATATATGCCATTTTTGATTCCAATCGATCAACTACAAGTCAGGTTATTATTTGTTGTTCCTACAACTTGGATAAGTGACAAGACTTTTGTCAGGCACTGTAGTTTTAAAACAGTCTGAGCATTATTTATTTCATTCATTCGAAGTCGTCCGGCTTGAAGTGGTAACTGCAGAGCAAGGACCTCTCAGTGGTCACAAAACCATCCCGTCTCACAGCAAGTTCCCACCGTCTCCTCAATTCACCGTCTTTGGGAAACCTTGAAAATATGACAAAAAAGAGGCAAGAGATGAAAAGAATCCTCTGCACTATAACAAAAAAGAGACAAGATTTGTTCCCCTTCAGATAAAGGTTAAATTCAATAACACGCTCAATTACCAATTTTAAGTATTTATTCTTGACCAAAATAATTTAAAATTCATGCAACTTTTTTGACAAGCTTTATAACAGCAAGACAACAATGTATTATACATTATTATACTGTTGTTTTACTGTCATAATGTTGCAACATATTGAAATGTGTATAAAATACATATGAGAAATATCTATGAACTGCAACATATTTCTTCAAGTCTTTTCAATATCATTTAAAAATGATAGTAGATTCAGGCCTTTTCAATATGACAAAAATGATAGAGAAATTGTGAATAGAAAGAACATTTCTTTGTATCCAACCGGTATAAAATACCTGGGTCAACAACAATCTTGTAACTTAATACTAACGTTAGGATCTGACCTGGCAGCCTTAGTAACCAGCTTTGAAATGCAATCACATCCTCTTTGTTAGACGTTCAGAAGAAAAGATAGAATTGTAATAAAATTGGGCGGTGTGGATAAATACCCGGATAACAATACATTATAATTATGATTAATTTGTTATAAAGTCTCAGCTTCCATGACTAGGGCTAGTCTAGCCTAGCTACATTAGCATTTCGCTGGTGGACAAATAGTTACAGTAGCTCTCAACATAATGTTATAACACGCAAATACATCCAAAATCTATCGCTAAATCTTACCTGCGAAAGGTAATTCCACGGGATCTGGTATTGATATCTCGTTCAGCATCCATATGCTGCACAAAAATCTGGCAGCTTCGGTGCAGATTTAAGTTTAAGCGCTCGACTGCTATGAATACAAAGTTTGGTAGTAAAACCGGCATTTTAGAGTATCAAGGCATCCTGGATCATAGCTAAATGTGTTACGTTTATAACAAATCAAACCGCTTGGAAATCGGTGGAAAATTCAGCGAATAATGCTTTGTAGAAATTGTTTGATTCTTCTTACCCCAATAGACGTACATACACGGAGGCTTCCGCTAACCCTGTACTAACATGGACGCCTCTCCCCCAGTCATGCGGCATCTAGGTGTATATATCTATGATAGGTCCCTACCAATTGTCACATGAAACCTACGCCTCTCTGAGTTGATCGGTATTGGTCACTCAGAGCTCAAGCACAGCTGACAGCTCCTTACCGACTTCGACTGATCTGCTCTCGCAGAACTGCAACTTAATTGTCGTTCCCAAATTCCCCAGCAGGGGGCTGACACACCACAGTCAAGCAGCCACTGTCTGTGCAGCAGGCAGGTTTTTGACTCAATAAAAAAGCCAGGTCAGGTGACTCAATAACTGTGATGTACTTTCGGTAGCGGGACTAAACTGGAAATTGGAAGTAAGTGAAGTAAACAAGATTATCAACATTTACTTTGAAAACATTCAAAGAAGTTCTGAAAGTTTCTTGAAACATAAAATTTGTACAAATTTTTAGCACATTGTTTCCATCATAGGCAACCCGACAGATTCGATTTTTTTTTATAGTTGAATCGCTGTTAACTGACGGCAGACAAGAAAAATATGACTGTAAAAAGCTTTGAATTAAAATGTTTTGACAAGGATACAACCCCGTTAAAGGACATTTTTTCGCAATTTGATAACTCTGTGTTAATTGTGAAATAATGAAAGACAATAGAGGACGGCTGCGTGTCTTTCGCATTGGTCTTTCGTCAGAGGTTTTTGTACGGCGGGTTAATGAGTCTGTATCACTGTGGTACACTTTCGGTGGTGGAACGAAACTGTCAGTTGGCCGTAAGTATTTTATCTTTGAGCGACATCCCTATCAACGTTTTTGCTTTCTTTCTTACTTTCATGAAATTTCCCGAACTTAGATAGGTTATGCATAAACGAACAAAACAGAATGGATATTTTTAATATTGGAATTTGATTTCAAATCATGTTAATGTAGACCTTGTTGACTTCATGCAATCCATTTTATCTTACTGATTTTAGGATATAGTCTAAACGACTGCATGATTTCATCTTACTCGAGACATAGGAATGTTAAATAAATTATATTGGCTGACTTTGTAACGACGGGATCACAGCATGTTTGAGGGCTTAAAACTGTTGACACGTCTTAATAGTTTGCTGAAATTCATTCAATCCTTTCTCGTCCATGTGAAATAAAATTGCTTTTCTCAATATTAAGAGTTGGAACGTAGAATTGGTATGCATATCGAACGCTGTACATTTTATGATATCCATTGCCGTTCGCTATATAATTTGAGCGAATATTTAAACCAGGTCTTACTTATATTGCATGAAGTATGGGCTACAGATTATTGTATTTTTAACATAAGCATCATATGAACAAAATGCTGAATGCATTGCAAACGTCTCTTCTGTTGTACCGACCCCACTTCTTAACATTTTGCTGTCGACATCGTGTCTGAATCCTCTAGAAGTGGGGAATTTCCGAATAGGATTAAGTTGGTTGCTACATCAATTAACCTTCTGTTTACAAACGTTTTCATTTTTCTATTGTTTTTTAATGTTAAATGAGAGGAACCCCGAAGAAACATCATAACATGTAATTTATTCAAATTTTTTTAAACGTAAATAAATATTTGTAAACTATTGTAAATGTTATAACACTGAAATATTTGACAGTTCAATCGAGGTAGAGCAAAATGTGTTGCAACCATTAAAAAAAAAATCGTGCTGTGTGAGCTGTCCTCGCGAACTGTCAAATATTTAGGGATGTGAAATGCCTGCGGAAATGCGGGACATTGCGATTTTCAAACTTTATTTCCGAGCTGAAAAAGTCATTTTTGCTTGTTCGTCTGAAAAAATTATTTCTCTCGCAAAAAATGTGCGGGCGAAATTGCCGGGATTTTAATACAAACCAGATACTGGCAACTCGCGGCAGGCTCCGAACAGTGATAACTGCTGTATAAATTGACAGCGCGGAGGTGTAGCTTAGTTAACACGCCGTGCCTTCAACAAAGTTAAATTAAAGTTGGAGCGATGTCATCAATCATGGTCACTTGACTACCGCTTAGTGTGTCCTTTATGGAAAACTGAACTACAAGTTATGTGAACAAAATGCCTTTCTAAATATTTCTTTGAACATGATGGATATGATATGTGACCCCTGGCTTTATTCAAGATTAGAAAATGCTGTATGAGACACTGGGATTGAAATATTTCTTCCCCTGCTAGTGATTGTACATACTTAAATAGTAAGTTCCCGAGCGAGACTTGTTAATTCTTCTTCTTTTTTTTTTTTTGGACAATTATAATATGGTGTGAAAATGCACCAGATTGCATGAAATGCTTTTCCAATTTAAAAAAAAAAAGGTTTCTGGGGTTGGATGCAAAGACCCCCTAGTAATCCAGACCCTGAAGGGGTTACACTGCAGTACCTCGAGCCGCAGGTATATTTTCCTCTTTTTTCCAAACCCTGTTCACAACCCTGCATATTTGGAAAACATTTGGTCACAGAATAGAAACCTAAAAATGTCAGTGTCCATCGTATTGTTCGATATAAAGCCACAAATGATAATGAGTTCCTTTAGCCTCTGTAAATTACTAACATTGGACTTTCTAAATATGACTGTATCACTTTGATGTCTACCTGTAAGGACAGAATGATTGACTCATGAGGGCGTGTCCACTGTCTGACCTCACGTCTCTGCTGCGTCTCCCAGGTGACACAGTTCCGCCCTCACAGTCCTGCCCCCTCCAGTGAGGAGCTGAAGCAGGAAAGGCCACACTGGTGTGTCTGGCCAACAAGGGCTTCCCCTCAGACTGGACTCTGCGCTGGAAAGTGGACCGGTACCAGTAGGAGCTCGGGCGTGGCCGGGAGCGTGGGGGGTCCTGGGGAAGGACGGCCTGTACAGCTGGAGCAGCTCCTGACTCTCAGTGCAGGGGCGACTGGATGAAGGCGGGGTCACTGACCTGTGAGGCCACAAAGGGCTCCCTGTCTGCCTCCCCTCAGACACTGAGGAGAGACCACTGTCCTGGAGTAGCTCACACACTCTGATCACACTGTTTTTACCCTGTTCTGCTCCTTACTGCTGTCACACTGAGCTGAGCCTGTGTGTGAATCCTTCCTCCAGCCTGAGCTTTCAGTGCTAATATCTTACATGTGCTCTGCTTGTGTTCTTCAACACATATGCACACACACCTTCTTATCTGTGTTTGTGTGACTGTGGGAAATAGCTGTTAGATCTATATCATTGACGAAATAAAGATTCTCTGAAGAGGTAAAAGATGTCCTGTCTCTCCTTATAAAAACAGTCTCTGTTGCCCCTCGAAAAATGTGTTCTGAGTACTTCAAGGCAGTGGCCCTTGCTTGGATAAAATCACAATATTATGAATGCCAGAAAAAATGAACCCAAAAATTCAACAGTTGAAAAAGATACGGGGCGTTGAAAACTATGTTAATAGTCAAAGAAGTTTTCAGTGGTTTCATTGTAAACAGACATTCCTCTCCAGATCTGCACAGTGTAGTTGAGATAAGAGTGAGGAGAAACAGAAATAAATCTGATATTTGTGTTCTAGTCATTGACACATACTAATGAAATGATAAAAATTATTCAGTTAAAAAGTAACTCTTCTAAGCAAAGAACAGTGATCCATAGCACATCTTAAATACATATTATATTTGCATAACTTGATTCAGATATTGATATCCAGTAAAGGAGGGGTCTGAAGAGAGGGGCAGTGATGTGTGCAGTAACTGATCTGGGATCAGTAAAGGAGGGGTCTGAAGAGAGGGGCAGTGATGTGTGCAGTAACTGATCTGGGATCAGTAAAGCAGGGGTCTGAAGAGAGGAGCAGTGATGTGTACAGTAACTGATCTGAGATCAGTAAAGGAGGGGTCTGAAGAGAGGAGCAGTGATGTGTGCACTGTGCTCAGATCAGTTCAGTACAGCAGGATGTGAGCTCAGCTCACACTAACCCCCTGGGGTCGGCCCAGACACCTGGCCACAGTGCTGCTCTATTCTGAGATTGAGTCAGTCCCACTGAGGGACAGCAGAACCAGCCTGTCCCGCCCTGCAGATGCAAATCTGAGTTTCAGCCCCACAGCTCACAGTTTCTCAGCCCAAAATACCCCAGCACTGAGACAGCTGTGTGAACATGAGGAGGTGGAGGGTTTATTTCTGTAGTGGGGTGAGAGAGGGAGGGGTGAACCTTACACCTGCTTTAGCAACAATGTCTGATTACAGATTACACTGCTTACTGAACTTCAACAATTACCTCTGTTGCATCAAGGCAACTCATAGTACAAAGAAATAATTGTGTACAGAATCAGAATCTTGATTTAATCTGCAAATGTGAACAGTGCATTTCTGTGAAGCTTTTCTTTTTTTCTAATAACAAGCAGTCAAGGAAGATGGTTTAACTTAAGTTCAAACATTACTTTTTGTTCAAGCTGATTATTGCATCTCATATCTGCATTTTTGATTCTACAATACTTGCTCGGGAATAATGGAATTCTCCATTTCAATATGCTGCCTTATAAGTGAATATATCTTTCTGTCATGTGACTTTGATAATAATTCAATGAAGCAAAAATTTTCACACAATTAACTGCACTTTTCAAAGATGCATGTATATCTGAAAAAGCCAATCAGACTGTTCATATGCCAATGCTATTCAATGCTGTGATTCAGTTTATCACTGCTGAGATGCTGACTGGATCCCTGTTTATCATCTGAACTAAAACACCTTTCTGAAAGTTCATTTGTAATACCACTCATTCCTCTTCTGGGAGATTGCATGCATCCTCTGCACTATGTGATGCTGTGATGTTGTGGTTCAGAAGTGTGCGCGTGTGTGTGTGTGTGTTTGGGTTCTGTATCAGACACCGAGCAGCTCCTCTTCAGTACAGAGAGGTGTGTATTCAGGACTGTGGCTCATCGTCGCCCCCTACAGTCCTGCTGGTAATATTGGTGTCAGAGATCAGTGGCTCCCCCCTCAGCACCTGCAGTAGGTCCCAGCTGCAGCAGTGCAGTCTCTGTGCCGTCTGACTGAGGGAGGTTTTTGTACGGCTCTCTAACACTGTGTGAACACCCAGCTACTACTGATGTAATGTTCACTCTGACAGTAATAATCTCCTGCATCTTCAGCCTGGACTCCAGTGATTTTCAGTGTAAACTGAGTCCCAGATCCACTCCCACTGAAACGATCAGGAATCCCAGATTGGCGTCTTGTGGCCCAATAAATCAGAAGTTTAGGGGCCTGACCAGGTTTCTGCAGGTACCAGCTGAGGCGCCAGCCAGAACTATCAGTATAAACACTCTGACTGACTGTACAGCTGATAGTGACAGTGTCTCCCTGCTGAACAGCTTGAACTGCTGGAGACTGAGTCAGAACTATATCTGCCATTGATCCTGGAAAAGACAATGCAGAAATGGATGTTATGCTGATAAATACTGATAAACAACTGTCATAAAAACAACTGTTGTGAAACGTAAGCAAAAGAAAGGTTAAATA
Organism: Gymnothorax javanicus; assembly: GCA_029692085.1. Classification (NCBI taxonomy): domain Eukaryota; kingdom Metazoa; phylum Chordata; class Actinopteri; order Anguilliformes; family Muraenidae; genus Gymnothorax; species Gymnothorax javanicus. The sequence goes on along the minus strand of CM056197.1, from coordinate 128,448,269 downwards.
TGACAGAAACCGCAGTTTAAAATGGATGAATCTTTCTCACCCTGTATAAATATGTAAAAATTAAAATGATATAAATTCTCCATAAAATAGAACAAAATTGATCCATCCTTCTCACCCTGTACAAGTAGCAACACCAGCAGTAGAAAGTCTGACATCATCATAATGCTGCCTGTGTCAGTGTCTGTGAAAGGACTGGGCAGTCACTGATCAGTACTGGGGGTCTTAAAGTGTGTGGAGCAGTGAGGCAGGACAGGTATGCAAAGCCCCTTCCTCTATACAAATCCTGTCACACACAGTTAGAGGAGCTCTGATGTGTGAACAGCAGTGGGTCTATAGGGGGCTGAGACATGAGCTGTATGCTGCAATTTTACCCTCACAATAAAGTAACTGAATTAATAACAGCTTTACTGAAATTTCATTTGACTTTTTACTTGGTGATTGCATATACGTAAATTCAGATTCTGTAAAGTATGTTGAATGAATTCCACTGAGTTCAAGTCAAAGTTTCACTGACAGAAATGAATGAGCCAGTGACATCACAAATGCACAGCCAATTACCTCCATCCCTTTCACTAGCTTGGAGCCACGCTATCAAACTGTCACTGAAACACAAATAAGATTTTTTTATGTTTAGTTATATGTAATCAATAGAAATGAACGCGCGCGTGTGTGTGGGTGAGAGAGAGAGAGAGATGGTGGGACAGATGACAGATGTACTGATGTAACAGGGCACAGGGAGCAGTAAGGTCTCATGAGGAAGAGCAGAAGGGGAGAGTTTGAGGTGTGATTCTGCTCCTAAACCTCTGCTGTGTGCCTCTGTTATGTACATATGAACATGGGAGTGAAGTTAAACCCCTTTCTGCTCAGTTTTTCCCACACTGTCACAACCAGGTCCTGCTTTCACATTTGACACTGTAGTCTTCAGATGTTATGAGAGAGATGCTCCTGTTCAAACAGCAGATACAGGACTGACACCCTCTCACAGTGTTATTTGTGCTCTGGCCAGTTTTTCTCTGGACAGGTCAGAGTGTAATACCAGCCTGTAGTTTCCTCTCTAACACGGAGTGGCCAATTTATTGGGTACATCTGTACACCAGCTTGTTAATGCAAACATTTATTTAGTCGATCGTGTGTCACCATCGCGAATCATGAAAGAATGCAAACATCATCGAGAGGTTCAGCTGTTACTCAGACTTAACAACCGAATGGGGGATAAATGGGATCTGAGTGACTTTGACAGATGAGTGATTTGTTGATGCCAGATCAGGTGGTTTGAGTATCTCAGAGACTGCTGATTGGAGTTTTCTGGCAAAACAGTCCCTGAAGTTTATAGACAATTGTGCAAAAAAAAAAAAAAACTCACATTGAGAGAGTAGCAGTTATGTGGACAAAAATGCATATTTTATGAGAAAGCTCAAAGGAGAATGGCCTGGCTGGTTCATGCTGACAGAGAGGCAACAGTAGCTTAAATAGCCACACGTTACAGCAGTGTTACACAGAAAAGCATCTCTGATGTATAATGTACTGCCTTGAAGTGGACGGGTTACAGCAGCAGAACACACCGGGTTTCACTCCTGTCAGCTCAGAAGAGGAAACTGAGGCCACAGGGGGCAAAACCTCATCCTAACTGGGCAGTAGAAGGTTGGAAAACATTATTTGGTCTGATGAATCTTAATTTCTGCTGTGACATGATGTAATTGCCGAAGGAATCGGGAGGCCAAATGCAGCGGCTAGGAGAAAACAGGACCAGTAAGGACTTAAAATACCCACAGGGAGAAAAATAGACAAAAAAGAAACAGAACAGCTCTCGGACAAAAAAACGTAACAATACGAACCAGGAAGCAGAGCGAGAGAGAAACAAACAAATAGGGAAAGAAAAAGGAAACTTCCCTGAAGAAAAGAACCATAAATATTCTGGAAAGACATTCGCTAAGAATCCCTGACTAGAGATTATACTGGGTCAAGAAGAATCGCCGAAAAAAACGGGTCATTCCAACTTGTGCTGGGACGAAGTGGTGTTGAAAGAATGTCGGCCGGTGCAGCGGCACGGCGTGCTGCGGGAGAGTTGCCTCGACAGTTTTCTCGAATTAAACCGGAGATTTACAGAACTCAAGACGGTAAAGTCATAGTTGAGGATGAAATGCTGAACTTCATTGTGGTTAAAATGCGAACTTTGAGCCACGACGACATTGTGTCGCTAGTTACAAGCAGTTTTAGCTCTGAACGGATTGAGTGTTCGAAGGCGGTCTTGTCAGAGCTATTTCCACATAACAAACGATAGGTAACCCACAGGGGACAAAAGAAGGACATTAACAATGTTAAAATGTGCCTGCAAGTGCTCAATGAGTGCGGAGAAGATATACCAAGATTTGTTTCGCATTTCCTGGATGAATTACCTCCCGTCTCATTTAACCACATAGATGTGTCAGCGCTCCTCGGGAGAATGCAGCAAATTAATGCGGACATTGACTACCTGAAAACAACTATGAATACTCAGGTAGCCGCCTGTGAAACTTTGCGGTGGTTTCTGCTACCCTCGACAACCGGTTGACTGCTATGGAGAAGCCCCTAGGCCCGATCGCTACCTCCTCGGCAGCCTGCCTCTCTGCTGTGGAGATATTGGGCCCTGTGCCGAGTGTGCCGGGTCCTTCCTCGACCGTGGTGGAGAAGCCGCTGAGGCCCGATCCTACCGCCCTCTCCGGAGCCAATGGACGGATGACAGCAACGCCGGGTGAGACCGATGGCGTTCAACCAGTTCAGCCTGCGGATGAAGCCCTGGGACGCATGCAGACCGAAGCATGGAGCATGGTGGTGAAGGAAGGATGCCGAATGAAGCATGTACCAGAGAACTCTACCCATCGACGCTCTACACCTTGCACTGTAAAAGCCCCAGCGAGGCATGAGAGAAGGAAGACCGGCATCATAGGGACTGGTATGGTTAGCAATATACTGGCTGTCAAAACAAAGATGGTAAGTGAATTTGCTACCAAGTTTGATGTCAACGTGGACGCTAATATTCTCAGTGACTACTTAAGTGAGAAGTTGTGCAGGGGCGCGAAATTCCAAAAAATCGAGACGACACAGAGCAGATTTAACTCGTTTTGTGTCACCGCTGAATGCAATGATGTGGCGGAGATGTACGATCCGCAGCTCTGGCCCGCTGGGACATTTGTCCGATGTTACTATGAGCTTCGTCGCTCTAGAGGGGCAGGAGGCACGTCTGAGTCTAGACCAGAGGAGGTCTCCCGCCCACTGCAAGCTGGGCTGCTGCCCGGCGGCGATGCTGGGGTGCCCGTTGCATCTGAGGAGGAGACCGGGGTGACGGCCAGTTGCCCTGCAGGGAGCGTCTAAGGTTAATAATGCGGATCGTCTTATACAACACTCGCGGTTTGCGAGTAGGACACAGTGCTACTGATAGATCAAGACGATTGATGGTGGACACACTGCTGGATGAGTGTGACATTTTGTGCCTGCAAGAAACCTGGATGGCTAAACAAGATCTGGACAAACTGAACATTCTACACAAGAACTTCCATGGTGCTGGAGAATCCACTACTGATCTCTGCACGAGAATGGTTCGAGGTAGGATAGCTGGTGGCATAGCCATATTGTGGAACAACAGATATGACCAACTGGTGAAGGTGATGCGTCTAAATGTTGACTGGGCCATTGGGCTAGAGTTTAATTATAATGAAAAGAAATTTACTATTTTAAATGTTTACACACCTTTTGAATCTTATGAGCATGAGGATGAATTTCTGAACAGGTTAGCTTTTATTCAGTCCTTTATTGAGGACAACAGCTCATCTTGTGTCTATGTCATGGGTGATTTTAATGCTGGCATGTCAGATAGAAAATCTTTATTTGCACAACACCTGCAGCAGTTTTGTAATGATTCTAAACTTAATATATCTAGCAAAGTTCTGTTGCCTGATACAAGCTTTACTTATGTTAGTGAAGTATGGCACACAACGTCCTGGCTAGACCATATTGCGACCACAGCTGATGCTCATGATTCACTGGAAAGTGTAGAGATATGTTATGGACTTGCCACCTCTGATCACATACCGATTGCTGTACTGTTAAATATTGAGTATGTCCCCCTGCTGGCCAATAGTAGTAATGCTGCTCCCTCACACAAACTTGATTGGGCTAAACTTAGCAGAGAGGATATGGTTGGGTACTCTGCTAACTGACAGCTTCTTGAATAATATTGTATTGCCTAAAGAGGCCTTAATGTGCTCAGATATGAACTGCAAGGATGTGCATCATGCTGACAAACTCTGTGCCATGTATGATGATGTTGTGAAATGTCTTAACCCTATAATGCCCAGACACAGACATCATTATAGGAAAAATATGACCCAGTAATATTTTTGAAGTATTGAAGGGTAGTATTCAGATCCACTGTTCATCATTAGGTTTTGTGACAGCTAAATATATATTGCTGAACAGAACTTCTTCTAATTCCAGGAGTATCATATCTGATACAGCCAAAAATCAGCACCCCTCCAGAACTCAACACTCGAAATTTCAAATTATTTATATGCTCTCTACTATCTATAGCTATCCCTTAACATGTATAAGAATAAGTTTTTGTGTAATATTTACCTTGGAATGCCGAACTTCACTGCCAAAGTCCAAGGAAATTCATGAATTCCCATTCACATGGGAGCTACTACCTTGAAGTGAGTGACTAGGGGAGAGACTACTCCTGTAATCTCACTTCTTCCTTCCAGGTGGCAGCACTGTGTATCAGATATGATAGTGAGAGGTCGTGGTTTTGTTGCATCTTATCAGGTGGGCATGGTCCTTCAAATTTGGTATATCATATATGATACAGGGGGCATTATAGGTTAATGCTGCCAGTGAACCTTTTTATAAAAGTAAATGTAAGGCACCCAACATTAGAGCTGGGTGGAATGAGTTTGTGGCTGAGAAACATGCTGCCGCTAGAGAGGCCTTCAGGCTATGGGCAGAGGCAGGCAGACCTAGACAGGGGGTGTTACTTGAAAATAAAAAGCTCACCAATGCCAGATTTAAACATGCACTCTGTTACATTAAGAAAAATGAAATCACAATGAGAGCAGACTCGCTTGCCAGAAAATTACAGAATAACAATTTTACTGACTTCTGGAAGGAGATCAAGGTCATGAATAACAATAAAACTCCTCTACCTTCAGATATTGAGGGGTGTTAGTAGCCCAGAAAAAATAGCTGAGGTATGGCGGAGCACTACTGCAACCTTTTTTAATTGTGTTAAAAAGTAACAAAATTATTATTGATCATGATCATACTGGCCTGTCTGTAGACATGATAATTAGAGCTGCAGATACTTATGATGCCATTAACATGCTGCAGAATAATAAAGCCTGTGGTATGGACTGCAGTACTGCAGAACATCTAAAGTATGCCAGCTATAGGCTCAGCCCCTTGCTATCTATGTGATTTACTGGTTTCTTGGTTCATGGTGTACTACCTAACTCTATTATGGCTGTACTGTTAGTGCCTGTGCTTAAAGACATGGCTGGTAAACTGAATAGTATAGACAATTATCGACCTATTGCATTAGCTAGTATCTTGTCTAAAGTACTGGAGAGATCCCTGCTAACAAAGTTAGAAATGCATGTTCTTTCTTCTGATGATCAGTTTGGCTTCAAAAGAAAACATGGTACTGACCTTTGTATTTATGCTCTTAAAGAGATTGTATCTAAGTACACAAGTCTTAATTCATCTGTATTTTTATGCTTTATTGATGCATCCAAGGCATTTGATAGAACTAACCATGAAAAATTGTTTTTTAAAATTGCTAAGTAGAGGTGTCCCTAAATTTTTAGTGAGAATTTTAGTGTTTTGGTATGCCCATCAAACATTTCAGGTTAAATGGGATAATGTTGTACTGCCCCATTTTATGTTAGTAATGGAGTTCGACAGGGAGGAATCTTATCTCCTATTTTATTTAATGCCTATATGGATGACCTATCAGTTCAGTTAAATGGGTCAAAAACAGGCTGTCTTGTGGGCAGCTCTATTGTCAATCATTTTATGTATGCAGATGACCTGGTCCTACTCAGCCCATATAGTGCTGGGTTACAACAGATGCTGAAGGTGTGCTCTCAGTATGGCATAGAACATGACATAAAATATAATGCTAAGAAAAGCCACATAATGATCGTGAGAAGCACTGGGGACAGGAAATCAAGTTTTCCGACTTTTTATTTGTCTAACAGTCCTCTTAATGTGTGTAAGGAAATTAAATACCTAGGTCATGTCATATCTGATGACTGGATGGATGACAAAGACATCTACCGACAGCGTTGTAAAATATACTCACAGGCTAATGTGCTGATTAGGAAGTTTTCGATGTGCTCTGATTCTGTTAAGTATTCACTGTCCAGGACCTACATCACACCATTATACACTGCTCAGTTGTGGTCTAACTATAAAAAAATGAGTATGCAGAGGCTCAAAGTAGCATACAATGATGCAATGAGGCTGCTGCTCTATGTCCCAAGGTGGCATAGTGCTAGTCAATTGTTTGTGTCCACTAGTGTGCCAACTTGTGAGACACTTTTAAGACAGCTGATGTATAGCTTTATGTGTCATTTGGACAAGTCAGAGAACCACATAATAGAAGCCCTAGTCAGCCCACTGAAAAGCTGCTATCGATTTACGTCTAAGCTGAGGCGGCATTGGTGCAATAGTTTGTATATTTATTAATGTGCACAGTTTTGCATGTTGTGTCTTTTTGTCTTCGAGTTTTTTTTTTTTTAAATATGGACCTGTGTCTGCAATAAAGATTGTATATATATGTATCTTCTGGCTGTAGTGATAACTAAATCAGACACTCCAGCAAAGGAGGCATGGAGGACATCCGGCTTATATAGCCTTAGGAGAAGGCGCCGCCCACGCCTGATGAAACAGCTGGGAAGAATCTGATAGTTAAAGAAACAGACGTGGTCCAAATACGATCCACAAAGAAAGTCTAAAACCTCACACACAGCCAGAACCATGACAGGACCCCCCCCCCTTAAGGGACGGCCCCAGATGTTCCCAAAGAACCTCGTGCGCGGAACTCAGAAATAAGGGAGGGATCCAGGATATCCCGAGAAGGGACCCAGCACCGCTCCTCAGGACCATATCCCTCCCAATCTACTAAAAACTGGACCCCGCGACCTACACGCCTCTCGGCCAATATGCGACACACGGTTTAAACTGGCCCCCCCTCAATCATCTGCGGTGGCGGTGGTAGTTTGTCGACTGGTACCAGGACTCTTGTGCTAACCGGTTTGAGCCGGGAGACATGAAAAGAGGGATGAATGCGCAAAGATCTAGGGAGCTGCAATCGGACGGTGACAGGGTTGATTTTTCGCATGATCTTAAATGGACCAATGAAACAGGGGGCCAACTTCCATGACTCCACTCTCAACGGAAGGTCCCAAGTAGAAAGCCAAACCCTCTGGCTAACCCGATAAGCAGGTGCCAAACGGTGCCTCCTATCAGCGGCAGCCTTCTGTTTATGCACCGAGCGCAACAAAGACGACCGGACCTCGGCCCAGACCGACCGATACCGCTGAATAAAACGATTAACCGAGGGAACTTCTGAATCCCTCTCAGCATCCAGAAAAAGCGGTGGTTGATAACCCAGCTGAGCCTCGAACAGGCAAAGGCCTGTGGAGGAGTTACATAATGAATTATGAGCGTATTCAGCGCACGCCAAAAAACGGCTCCACAGTGAAGGGTTTCAGCCGTTAAACACCGAAGTGTATTCTCAAGCGACTGGTTAATCCTCTCTGTCTGTCCATTGGTTTCAGGATGAAACCCGGAGGAAAGGCTCACGAGGCCCCTAGCTGGTTACAAAAAGCATGCCAGAATTTAGCCGTAAACTGCGGGCCACGGTCAGAAACCATATCCTGAGGCAGGCCATGCAGCCGGAACACATGGTCCACAACACAAAAAATGGGCAGCCTGGATGTCAACCAGGACCATGACCATGCTGGGCCACCAAAAATCTAGTGCGATATGGCTCCAGGGACAAAAATCGCTTGTCTGGAACCCCGGATGACCTGCCAAATGCTGGGAAGCTCCTGGATGTCCTTATCCATGCTGGGCCTGGAGCACTTGGTGAACCCCGATGACGAACCCCTAAAGGAACAAACAAACAGTCAGGCGGCTCCCCGCCAGGACCAGGATCGGAACGCAAGGCCTCCCGCACTACAGACTCAACCTCCCAGTGCACGGGACCCACAATCTGAGTTGCCGGAATTATAGGCTCTGGAATAGAATTGTGGCCCGAGTGATCGTAAATCCGCGACAGAGCATCAGGCTTGATATTTTTAGAGCCGGGGCGATAAGTTAACGTAAAGTTAAAATGATTGAAAAATAATGCCCACCGTGCCTGCTGGGAATTACGTCGCTTAGTCTGCTGGATGTATTGGAGGTTCTTGTGATCAGTCCAAACCACAAATGGGTGTTCAGCCCCCTCCAACCAGTGGTGCCACTCATCCAACGCCAACTTCATAGCCAGCAACACCCAGTCACCAATACTGTAATTTCGTTCCGCCGCAGACAATGACTGGGAGAAGTAGGCGCAGGGGTGCAACTTATTGTCCTGATGAGAACGCTGGGACAAAATGGCACCCACCCCGACCTCCGACACATCCACCTCCACCACAAACGGGAGGGAGGGGTCGGGCATAACAAGGATGGCCTCCGAACTAAAACGTTTCTTCAACTTCTGAAAAGCAGCCTCAGCTGCTGGGGTCCAAGCGAATGACAAGGAGGCATTCTTCTTAGTAAGCACAATAATCGGGGCAGCCACAGCGCTAAAATTGCGGATGAACCTCCTATAAAAATTAGCAAAGCCCAAAAACCGTTGAACCTTCTGAACATTCTGAGGAGTAGGCCAGTTCCTGACCGCTGCCACTTTGTCCGAGTCCATACGGACCGACCCTGCTGACACAATAAAGCCAAGGAACGAGACTGTCCTGGCATGAAAAATGCATTTCTCCACCTTCACAAAAAGTTTGGCTTTCAGGAAGGCATCAAGCACTTGTCTAACGTGTTGTTTATGCTCAGAGAGAGTTGAAGAAAAAATCTGAATATTGTCAAGGTGGACAAAGACAAATCCAACATCTCTCGGAGGACGTCATTAACGAGTGCCTAGAAAACAGAGGGGGCGTTAACCAAACCGAACGGCATGACCAAATATACATAGTACCCGTCATGGGTATTAAATGCCGTTTTCCATTCGTCCCCCTCCCGGATCCGGACCAGATTGTATGCATTGCGGAGGTCTAGTTTAGTGAAAAACAACGCCTCCTGCAGGCGTTCAAATGCAGAGTTCATTAAAAGAAGAGGGTATCGGTTCTTAATAGTTATGTTATTCAAGCCCCTGTAATCAATACAGGCCTCAAACTGCCATCCTTTTTCCCAACAAAAAAGAACCCGCTCCAGCAGGAAACGTGGAGGGTCGAATAAATCCATTAGCTAGAGCCTCCTGAATATACTCTCGCATAGCCTTGCGCTCTGGCCCTGACAGCAAGTATAAGGAACCCCTGGGGGGAGTAGTACCAGGAAAAAGCCTGATCTTGCAATCGTAAGCATGATGCGGAGGTAAGGATGAAGCCCGTTGTATGCTAAAAACCTCTGTGAGATCAACATGGTCATTAGGAACGTTGGGAGGTAAACAAAAGTTAAGAGCAACCCCCAAACTCCGATCTCGTCCAACATATCAACAACCGACTCAAAATCAGAAAAATTCTCTTCGACTCGAAATCCTCTTGTGGCTGCTGCCAGTCAAATTGAGGATCCCACTCCACGCCCCATTATCTAAATCAGATGAGTTAAGTGAGACAACCTCCTCGTCATCACTCTGGGCGTCAGCCTCCCCCACAGGTTGAAGTCCGGGACGACACGCCAGAATCTCACTACAGTGAGACCTGCAATCAGAACCCCACTGGACAACATGATTATTTTGACTGCCCTAAAAGATGTGTGGCCTTTGTTCAAGCAGCCAAGAATGTCCTAAAACCACAGGGAAAACCGGGGAATTGATCAGGAAAAACCAAACTTCCTCTGAATGACCGCCAAATGGGACAAACATAGTCAATAATTCAGAGGTCTCTGTTGTAAGCCCAGTTCCCAATGGGTGACCATTCAAAGATCTGCCCATGCGTGAATGTAAGAGAGGGCGGATGGGAATGGAATGTTTCTTAGCCCACTCCGCATCCATAAAACAATCTATGCCCCCGAGTCCAAAAAGGCCTCAGCAAATATTCTGTTTCCCCACAGTCAATTCTACGACAATAAATGTTCGAAAGGGAGATTGGGTCTGTCCCTCTAGCGCCCCCCATGCCGCTAGAGGGACTTCCCATTTTCCCTTAAGCTAAGGGCAACGTGGACGGATATGTCCCGGTTTGTCACAATGATAACAAATTATTCCGCTGCGAATGGGCTCACGAGCCAGGCTCTCATATGAGCCATCAACCTGCATGGGCTCACTAGGAGTGGGGATTTCAGTGGGCGGAGTTTGGGCTGTGTGCGTGTTGTAAGGAGAATTAACCCCTTTGCTAGCAAGAGCCAGTGCCGTTCATTTCTCCTTGTTTCGTTTGCGAATAAGATTATCAATTAGCACAGCATTTTGAGAAAATGAGCAAAACACTTTTTTTTCACCTATGAACTAACGAATCTAAAAGAAACACAAGGCTCTAATGTCACCAGAATGCGTCCTTTACCTCATCCGATTAAAGCCTGAATAAAACTGTCATAAGAGGTGCTTCTGGCCTCTGTGGCCTGGGGAAACTGTCAAGGAAAGATATAGAAAACTCTGCAACGCTCTCAGAGCCCTGCTTCAATTGCATTAGATGCATAGCCGCGTCCTGACCACACACGTCCTGATCAAAAACAGAAATCATCTCCCTCACGAATGTATCTACCAAATTAACAACCGGCGATCTAGAGTGAATGCGTGGCCCCACCCAAGAGAGAGCTGTACCAGCTAACAAGGATAAAATAAACGAAACCCATGATTCTTCATTGGAAAACCGTGAGGGTTGCGTTTTAAAAAAATATTTCGCATTGACCGATGAAGTCCTTGCATCTCCCTGCCTCGCCTCCATATCTTGAGGGTAACTGAAGTTTAGGCTCTCGGGGAAAGTGTGTGGATTGTGCTTGTGAAACATTTTGGGTGATCTGAGTGGTCAATGCTCTAATACTCTCGCTGAGGCTTAATAAGATATTTTCCTGCTTCTGCATAGCATTCTCCTGCAGGCGACTCCTACCCACCAGCTCTGCTTGCTGATTGCTTAAGCTAGCGAGGCCCTCGCCATAACCAGCAAGAACCGATTGTTGATTGGCAACCACTTTCTCCAGCGTAGCTGTTGCTGGCGACTCCATGTTTGGCTGGAGTGTGCTGTAATGGCCGAAGGAATTGGGAGGCCAAATGCAGCAGCTAGAAGAAAACAGGACCAGTAAGGACTTAAAATACCCACAGGGAGAAAAATAGACGAAGAAACAGAACAGCTCTCGCGCTTCCAAAATGAACGCCCAACAATTCGAACTGCGAAGACATTCAATTAGAATCCCTGACTAGAGATATCTTCTGGCTGTAGTGATAACTAAATCAGACACTCCAGCAAAGGAGGCGTGGCGGACATCTGCCTAATATAGCCTTAGGAGAAGGCGCCTGCCCACACCTGATGAAACAGCTGGTAAGAATCCGATAGTTCAAAAGAAAAAAACGTGGTCCAAATATGAGCCATAAAAAAAGTCTAAAACCACACACACAGCCAGAACCATGACACATAAGGCTGGTAGGGACAGAATTTGGCCTAATCTAAATGAATTCATGGATCCATCCTGCTTTATGTTGATGATTAAGGCTGGTGGACGTGCAGTGATGTGGGAAATGTTTTAAATATTCAGCACATATTAGGCCCCTGAATACCATTAGATGATTTACATGCCATAAAAAAGATGAGGATGAATTCATGGGTCCTCATTATGTTCTTTCAATTAAATTCCCAAATATCAAAAAAAAAAGGACAGTTTTCAAAAGAGGGTGCAGATTTTCTTGGATTACCATTTGCAGAAAATGCATTCATATATTTGCAGAAAGTGCATTCATATTGGAATATGAGTTTTTATTGCACATAGTAGCATAGTGTTATAAAGCAGAACCTCTCAGTGTTTCATATCAATGGCTCCCCCCTCAGCACCTGCAGTAGGTCCCAGCTGCAGCAGTGCAGTCTCTGTGCAGTCTGACTGAGGGAGGTTTTTGTACGGCTCTCTAACATGGTGTGATTTGATAGCTTTGAAACTGCTGACAGTAAAAATCTCCTGCATCTTCAGCCTGGACTCCAGTGATTATCAGTGTAAACTGAGTCCCAGATCCACTCCCACTGAAACGATCAAGAATCCCAGACTGGCGAGTTGTGACATAATAAATCAGAAGTTTAGGAGCCTGACCAGGTTTCTGTATGTACCAGTGCAGATTGTTGTTGTTGTAAACACTCTGACTGGCTGTACAGCTGATAGGGGCAGTGTCTCCCTGCTGAACAGCCTGAGCTGCTGGAGACTGAGTCACAACTATGTCTGCCATTGAGGCTGGAGGAAAAAAAAAAAAAAAAAAAAATTGAAATGTATAACAATGCAGTTAAATAAAGGTAGACAACTTGGTATGTCCCATGTACTTTCAGGCGGCTGTAACTGCAACTATTGTGAAAGCCTTGATGTTGTGAAAAGTAAGCAAAGAATATCTAAAATATAAACAAGATCTGATTCAAAATGGATCCATTTTTCTCACCTTGTAAAGGAGTCCCAGCATCACCACATTCACCAGCAGTAGAAAGTCTGACATCATCATAATGCTGCCTGTGTCAGTGTCTGTGAAAGGACTGGACAGTCACTGATCAGTACTGGGGGTCTTAAAGTGCGTGGAGCAGTGAGGCAGGACAGGTATGCAAAGCCCCTTCCTCTATACAAATCCTGTCACACACAGTTAGAGGAGCTCTGATGTGTGAACAGCAGTGGGTCTATAGAGGGCTGGGATATGAGTACTGTATGCTGCTTTTGACAATAAATTTATTCACTTATTTGAACCTTTTTCTGAACTTGTCCAGGAGTAACTGCATATGGGCTGTGATTCTCTGAAATATGTGTTGAAAACTTTGCTTGAGTTTGTATTCTCATGCACTTATCATGCTCAGTTTATGAATATAAAATGAATCAAATTAATGTCTCTTATGGTGAGGTTTTCCTTTTATCATCACAGGCAGCATCTGTATTCATGTCTGACACAGTGGTTTTCTGACACAGTGTTTAGAATAAGAATCCTTGTGCTAACAAGTAATACAGGACTGACTGTGAAAGGAAGCTCTCTCCTTCATCTCCTGCACTGATCACTGTGATGTTTTCACCAGGGCAGTAGTGGAGCCTTTTCACCAGACCTATATCCTGTCTCTGATTGTTACGGTTCTCCTAACTTAGTTTGATAGATCATGTATGCAGACCTGGCAGCACAGTGTGTAGCACTGCTGCCTCACAGCAAGAAGGTTGTGGGTCCTGTGTGGAGTTTGTATGTTCTCTCCGTGTTCGCGTGGGTTTCCTCTGGGTACTCTGGTTTCCTCCCACAGCCCAAAAACATGCATGTCAGGCTAACTGGAGACTCCAAATTGCACATCGGTGTGAGTGTGTACATGAATGGTGTGTGCGCCATTGGCGAGAGTGTGTTCCTGCGTTTCGCCCATAGTCAGGTGGGATATACTCCAGCTCCCCCGCCCTCGACCCTTGTGAGGAAGAAGCCGGTGTATAGAATGGACGGATGGATGTCTGGAGAGCTTTTGGACTTCCATGCTTATGTAAATTGTCAAAATGAAAATTTAAATTTGAGTATTGAATATGATCATCATGTCATTAACTTTTTGGATTTACGAATTAGAAAAAAGATTACCAAGGGTATTTGCACACTTTTGTTTTGAGAAAAGCTATCGACCGAAACACTATATTGCATGCTAATAGTTTTCACCCTCCGTGGCTAATTATAAATATTCCTTGCGGCCAAATCCAGAGGCTAAGACAAATATGTGACTCTGATCAGGATTTCCATAGTCAATCTCTGGATATGCAGCAGCGTTTTTTACAGTGAGGATATTCATTACAGTGCCTCACTCAGGCTCACAACAGCTCTGTCACTGGAGAGGAGCACACTGCTCAGTCCTAAACCTAAACTAGAGCAAACTCAGAAACATTACTCTGTCACAACATATAGCAAAGAAGCTCTTCAGATAAAACACATCATAAAGAAAAACTGGGGCATCACTGAGAGCGATGGTTCCCTGCGTGAGGTATTCACTGAACCTCCAGGCATCAGTTACAGAAAGGCCCCAACAATAAGGATAAACTAGTCAGAATTTACCTTTCTGCTCCTAAACCAGACAATTTGGATTCAAAGGCCTAAGGGCAATTTTTGCTGTGGTAAATGTAGTTATTGTGAGAGTATGGTGAAAACTGACACTTTTAAAGATGTGTTTAGTAACAAAAGCTTTCCCATTACCAGCTTCATAAATTGCAATACCACCCATGTCGTGTATCGACTTGAATGTGTTTGCGGCTGTTTCTACATTGGCCTCACTAAAAGGAGGCAGAGGGACAGATTGGCTGAACACAGGTATGCTGTTCGGACTAGAAATTTGACTTACCTGATGGCTTAACACTATATGGAATCCCAACATGGTAGTGTTGCAACTCTAAAAGTGTCAGGCATTGAAGTCATCAGCTTTAATGAACAGGGTGGGGAAAAAATTATAAGCCTCCAACAAAGAGAGGCACACTGGATCTATACCCTTAAAGGAACCAGATACCCTGGTCTTGATGAGGATTTGGACCTTTCGTCCTTTATATAGGAAATCTTTTCATTAATGTTTTTTTCACTCTGTTGTTGATTATCTTTTGGTATGAATCTTTTGGTATGTGAATTTTTATCAATATACGAGGCAAAAGGTGGCTTTTAGTGTCCTTTATTCTGGCCAGTTTAAAACAAACCCTACCCCCTAACCCCTAACCCCTAACCCTTAACCCTTAACCCTTAACCCGAACCCTAACCCTCAAATAATGACACCAAAAGCTTCTGCCTCGTATATCGACGCTTGGTAAGGTAGCGTCAATATATGACGAGTCCGGATGAGAATGTGTTGCATTACTCATATTGGGCCTCATTCACCAACCATTCTCAAGAGGAAATTTCTTCTTAAAACCCACTTGCATACTTTTACAAGGATTCTGACATTATCAATGTTTTCTTCTTAGGACTTTGTTCTTAAGAACAGAATCTACTGCACACTGAGGAGCAGTCTTAGGCACATTCAGGTGCTGACATATTTGAGCAAAATAAGTGGTTATCGCATTGTCTTCTGTTCTACAGTTTTGTAATATTATAATATTTTTCAATAGCTGTTGTTTTTTCAAAGAATTATGGTCTTTCAAAATAAATATGAACGTTACACTACACTTGAACTTATATCAATCATGTTAATTGGGAACCATATTCCACCCATTAGTCAGTGATTTTCAGCCCATTTATTGGCCAAAAAGAAGGGCTTCTGCTCCTTGCTCATGCACTGGCATGTTTGAGCCCCTAAGAACCAGAGTGGCCCATCCCATATTTTTTTAATTTCGAGAAATTTAAGTTTAAAGTTTAAGTTTTGTTGCATCTCTGGAAAACAGAATTTAACAAAAACTATAACAGAAACACATCACAAGTAAAGGTAAAAATTTAATGAATTACACTAATATGCCCTAATATGCGTATAACCAGAATCTATGGATACCAGGCCCTCCTCTGATTCATTTGAACAGAAATCACTGTCCTGACTGTCATCTGCTGCACCATCTTCATCAGTTAGAGCCTGCAGCTGCTCATCTGTCAAGTACTTGGCTGCCATGTTTCACTGAGATTTCTGGGAAATTGGGGATGGACCATTCTGGCTCTCAAAGTCATTTTACTATTACCTAAAGCCAGAGGTGGACCCTCTCCATATCTTCAGCATATAGTGGGTTAGGTTTGGCCCATTGTGTCACTAGAAACTTTACAAGTGTACCAAACTCATAGAACCTCTAACCAATTTTTTCCAAAAATGTGGGATGGGCCACTCTGGTTCTTCAGTGCTCATTTACTGCTTCTGCAATATATTGCAGATGGTGCCCTATGGAGGGAACAAATTTTCCATGACCATATTATTTATTTATTTATTTAAACAGGAACAATACATATTAATGAACATATACATATAGATGTATTTGCAGAGAGTGAGAGTTATTGGGAATCTTTAGGCAATCCAGAGGTGTCCTCTTGGATGTTTGAGATCATTTGGAGCCAGCACTTTGGAGCCATACAGGCTAGCCGAACCCTGTGCGCCAACAATGTGACGGTTTTCTCCACCTTGGGTTTTTTAGCCATCGGGACCTTACAGCGGGAGCTGGGAGACAGGAGGTGCTGCTGTGGGGAGGTACTGACTGCGCTGGGTTGGACTGCGAGGTTCCAGGTTGCGCCTCAGAGGGTGGTTGGCTCAGGACTTTATCTGTTGATAATCGATAATTAAAACACAGTAGTGAGCTTTATCTGCGATTGTTAAACAGGCCCAAATGTCTTCATTTTGATTACAAGCAGGTATTCTTTTTAAACACGATGTTGCAAGTTAGACCTGCCTTTGGGACACACAGGTTATAAATTATATTATCAGAGAAAAATGGCTTTCTCTCTGATTTCTCTTGAATAGGAGATGGACAAGGAGGAGATGAAGGCGTTCGCTCGGGGCCCAGGTCTGTGTCCAGACACTCAGCTGATGGAACACCTGATAGTGCCATCTCTCCGACGATGGCCCTGTTGCGCTGGTCCAGCTCAGACAATTCTTTGCCTGTTGTCCCCCTCCAGTGCTGTGCATCTCTCATCTGAATTTTGAATTTATTTATTATTTAATAATTGAATTTTTTTTTTTTTTTTTTTGGCATCAGATTTCAAGCCAAAGTATTTCTTTTTAACCTCATCCATTTGTAAGGGTTTTCACCCTGCAGTCCCTCCACTGCTGCATTCTTCACCTCCACTTTGACAGGCAACAGGTGTGGCTCGTTAAAGTGGGGGTGAAGGCAGTGTATAAAGGGCTGGCAACTGCCATGCAGTGTTGCTGCCACATTTTAGCTTGTTTTGTGTTCCGTTCTGGTCTGCAGTTTTTGGATCCAGACTGTTTTCATTATTTTATTAAAAGTTTCAAGTATTACCAGCCTGTGCGTGTGGGTCCTTCCCTTCTTTTAGGCCCATGGTCCTTGCTCCCGCCGGATTGCAATATTCATCCGGCGGGAGCAAATCCATGACACCGTTGTGCATCCCTCTGCAGATAAAGCACTCACAGAAAGGTTAACTGCATCCCATGCATCTTTTTTGCATGTGATTTTATATGCAGAATTAACGCCACTAAATATCACATTTTGTTTGGGGTTCACTTCCTGTAGCAGTACCTCCACCTCAAACCTGCTATTTGTGTTTTGATTCTGGAGCTCCGCTTTTAGATCCGTTTGTAGCATTTCCTCTTCTTTCCCTCAAGGAATCTCTTTGTGTCTTCTGTCTGTGTCTACACACGGCCCTTCTGTTTCATGTTCTTTTCAGGGCATTTGTGGGTGTTTACTTATGCTAATTAAGGACAACTGGCATGCGCTTTCAATTTACAAGGAGAATGCTATTCATCAATCTAAGAACACAAGTGCAAATGATTCTGCAGGTTAAGAACATATTCGTGAATATGATGTAGAGTTTTCTTAAGAACTTTCTTAAGAACAATTTAAAGGCAATCGCGCTATTTGTTTATGTGCATCCTGGCCGTACAGCATTACAACTGGTTTGGTTCGATTGTAGCCGCTGCAGAAGGCCTGTTTTGTTGATGATTGCAGCTTGTTTAAATTTATAATTGAGCAGGTTGTGCAATTAGCTTCCTTGCTTGAGAGAATCGTTATCACTGTGTAAAATATGAGGTAATTTTATGTAATTTGAATATAAATGCAGTGAACGAGTAGAAAAAATTCCATGGTAAGCCATCTTTTTTTGTGTTCACATCAAAGATAAAAGTTTGCTGAATACACTGAGAGTTTTTAAAGTCTTTTTTTCTCAAAAACGGCTTAAATAAGCAATTTCGGGTTGACCAAAAACACACTGTAAGGGCTATTTATCCTATTTTTCTGCCCATTAAACTTAATTTTCAGAAAAATGTTTTTTTACATCACTTTGGTGTCTGTAAATGGTTCTCCACAGGGAATCAATCCAAAATAAGACAAATTCTTTGTGGCTAATTTATTATATTCCAATTTCAGGACGGCCACAAGATGACAGCACTGTTACTCATGGGTTTCCACGGAAACCATGTGTTTTTTTTTTCCATCAGATGTCAGGAAGGCCTGAACATCACTCTTTCCCACATAATTGCTCTTAAACTGTTTGCGGTCAAGTTTGCCTGATGAACAATCAAAGAATTTATTAACTGAACAACCACCACAAATGCATGACACGTAATGATTAAGAAATGCTAATGACAAAGTGATTGCCTATTGGCTATGTTAATATAATTGATGTGACTCCGCAAGGATGACAATCTGCTTAAAATCCGAAACTTTCGCTGACTTCGCAGCAATTATTTTTGCTGTCACTCAGCTGTGCATCGTACCTAACAACGTCCTTTAGTAAGTAAGTAAGTAATGTCATGGTTTCGCTAGGACCATGGGCCTAAAAAAAGAGATAAAAGACCCAAATGCCAGGCTGGATATCAAAAGAACTTTTAAGAAATAAAATAAAACAACAAAGTTAAAAATGGGGATCAGCAAAACATAATCCCTTGGAACACAAGCAGTAACAAGAGGCCCATGGCCTTAACAGTCACCTGAGTTGTATAAAAACTGATGTTATTTATGTCAATGAACCAAATATACCCAAAAGTATCATTTTCCTATATAAAGTATAGTAAACTTCACCCCCTCCCCAGGGGCAAACATGGAGCCTGGGGCCATGAAATTAGCAATTTTGATAAAGCACCTCAAGACCCTTCCATCTATGAAGAGTATTGGTTTCCAGCCCATCTCGGTCTGAAGAAGAAGACTGTTGAAATTTTTGGCAATATGACCCCATTTGGGCCCCACCCCTCAGCCCTTGGGGAAGAGACAGGGTCAAAAATGTCATAGTATCAAACTGTCATCTCATGGTTATAATGCCAATCAAGTTTGAATGATTTCCAGTAGAAAATGAACAAAATATACCCAAAAGTGTCATTTTCCTATATAAACTATAGTAAATTTCACCTCCTCCCCAGGGGCAAACATGGAGCTCGAGGGTCATGAGGTTCACAATTTTGATAAAGCACCTCAAGAGCCTTCCATCTATGAAGAGTATTGTTTTCCAGCATATCTGGGTCTGGAGAGGAAAATTTTTTAAATTTCAGCCAATGTGACCACTTTTTGCCCCGCCCCTCAGAGCACCTGGGGGTGGGCACCATATGATTCACAATTTTGGTGCATATTTGATCAAGGTTCCTGCAAAATTGTATTGAAATCGGATCAGCGGTTTCTGAGAAGAAGTTGAAAATGTATTGACCAGTTTTAGCCCCGCCCCTCAGAGCCCCTGGGGGTGGGCACCATATAATTAATAATTTTGGTGCATATTTGACCAAGGAAGGATCCAGCAAAATTTTATTGAAATCGGATCAGCGGTTTCTGAGAAGACGTGGAAAATGTATTGACCACTTTTAGCCCCGCCCCTCAGAGCCCCTGGGGGTGGGCACCATATAATACACAAGTTTGGTGCATATTTGATCAAGGAAGGTTTCTGCGAAATTTAATTGAAATCGGATCAGCGGTTTCTGAGAAGAAGTGGAAAATGTAAATTGTTTACGGACGCATGACGCACGACGGATGACGCTCGACACACGACAGACGACAACGGACAGAAGGCGATTAGAATTGGTCACTTTGAGACTTCGTCTCAGGTGACCTAAAAATGCAGTCATAAGCAGCACTAGCAATTATCATCCTTTTATACAAAACTAATCACCTCCACCCTGACGAGCAACAGTTGCAGCTCATTAGGGTGGAAGTGAGAGTAAGCCACAGGGGAGGGACTGCAGTGAAACCCTTACAAGTAAAACTTTATTTGTAGAGCACTCTTCCCAGCACGAATGCACAGATTGCTTCACAGAAGTAAAATAAATAAAAAATAAGAACATGCAAAAAAGTACGCAGGCAGACACAATTAAAAACACAATAAACAAGGAAATACCATGAAGTGGGCTAAACATGGCCAAAAGTTTGTCTGAATAGAAGTGTTCTTAACCATTTTTTTTGAAAATGAGTTCGAAGGACGAGGCTCTCAGGTCCAGGGGGAGGGCATTCCAGAGCCTTGGGGCCACCGCCCCAAAGGCTCTGTGACCCTTGGTCTCTAACCTGGTCCGAGGCAACGCCAGGAGCAACTGGTCGGTTGACCTCAAACACGGGCTGGGCGAATATTTCTGGAGAAGCACAGAAATGTAAACTGGGGATTCTCCGTGGAGGGCTTTGTAAGTGAGCTTCAGGACCTTGAATTGGATCCGGATGTGCACTGGGAGCCAGTGTAGAGAGGCTAAGATGGGGGTGATGTGACGTGATTTTTTTCGATCTAGTGAGCAGTCTTGCTGTAGCATTTTGGACAAGTTGAAGCTGGTCTACAGAAGATTTGTTGAGGCAGGTAAACAGAGAATTGCAGTAATCAAGTCGTGGTGAAATAAACGCATGAACAGACACTTCCACTTCAGAGTGTGATATAATGGACCGTAATTTGGCAATATGTCTAAGGTGAAAGAAGCAAGAGTGGGTTAAGGATTTGACTTGCTTATCCAAATGCATACACTGATTGAAATAAACCCCCAAGTTTCTTAGAAACGGGCGAACATTTCCCTTCAGAGACCCCATGTGGTTAGCCACTCTGGAGGCAATGTTATCACTTGCAATGATCAACACCTCAGTTTTCGCTGCATTAAGTTGTAAAAAATTCTCGCCATCCATTGTTCAATGGCAGACAGACACTCATGTAAAGTGGAGAGACCCTCAAGCTTATCTGGTTTAAATGAGAGATGGAGTTGGATGTCATCTGCGTAGCAGTGGTACGAGATGCCCTTAAAGGTGGTAATTAGAGGAAAGGAAGGAAGGTTCAGATTTGAAGGCACCAACCGCTACCGAAAAAGCTTCTCTCTTTTAGATAAGAGGCGAACCAACTAAGGGCATTCCCTGAGATGCCCACCCATTGTCTGAGCCTATGCAGCATGATGTAATGGTCTACTGTATCGAAAGCTGCACTGAGATCTAGCAGGACCAGGACAGAACATTCACCAGCATCTGAAGACATCAAGATGTCATTAGAGACTCTGACAAGGGCTGTTTCAGTGGAATGTTTTGTATGGAAACCTGATTGAAATTTGGCTCAGATATTGTGGTTTGTCAGATAGGTGGTGAGCCACCACTTTCTCTAACACTTTAGCGATAAATGGCAGTTTGGAGATGGGTCTGTAATTATTAGGCAGGGAGGGGTCCAGATTGAGCTTTTTAAGAAGGGGCTGAACTACCGCCTTCTTAAAGAGGGATGGCACAGTACCCAAAACTACAGACCTATTAATAATAGTGAGAAGGCTGTTTCTAAATTATTGTAACGCCACGCCTCCAGCCGTCCAGCTCTCCGGTCTACTAAGACCTGGACTGCATTAATTCACACCACTTCATCATTGTTTGCATCTGTGTTTAATTGCCACTGGGTGGTAGCAGTGTGTATTTAAGACTGAGCTTTACTCAGTTCATTTTTAAGTCTCGTAAATCCACACCTGTGCGGCATTGTAGTCTTGTATAGGCATATCCTCCGTATTCGCCAGTGTACTGAACACTTGAAACATTGTGCTGTTTTGTTATGAGTCTGCTTTGATTGCCATGTTTGTTTATGTATTTTTCCTTGTCTGACCATGCTCTGTTTTTGTGTTTGTGATTTGGATGCCATGCCATGTTTTGTTTTTGCCTTGTCTCTGTCTGTTTTCCATTTTCCACCATTGCAGTTATATTCCAGTCCATGTTTTGTGTCATACCATGCATTGCACTTTGTCTCCCCTGTCTGGTCTCATGTCATGTGACTGCTCATTGCCCCAGTATTACGTGCCACACTTTCGGGTGATTTCATGGTTTCTGGGATTTCAATTATTCCTTCTAATCTTGTTTGCTTCCTTCGCCTTGCTGTTCTATCATTACTAACAGTACTAACAGTTTTATTTTAGTTAAAGATACTAACCAAGACTAACATTGTTTATAGTACTAACTTACTAATGAGCACTAGGGATTGTATAGCTGCACTTTACTAATTGACTAACGAGCTCTCAGCATTCGCCCTATTCTAGTCTCCGCCCCTTGTCTTTACTCAATCTACTTTGCTGCGCTTCAGCGGATCCTCCGCAACTGTGAGACTCTGTTCTGCCTCTCATTATCTGTGCACGTTAGAACTCCCTAAACCGGAGCCGTATGTTTGTCTATAGGCTGTCTTGTGATCCCTGTCCGCGTTTTGGTTTTTGCAAATTTCATGTAGTCAGGAACTTCCTCATGTTCATTCCTTTGTTAATTAGCCTGATCCAGCTCACCTGTTCCCTATCATAGCATGTGACTTCCCCTACGTGTATTTAAGCAGTCATTTCACTCACAGCTCTTGTCAGAACGTTTTCCCTTGGTTTGCCTGTGCTACGCTTGTTTTCGCCTCGTATTCTTTGTGATTCACTTCTGATTGGACCGTCCCTGTTTATCGATTTTGGCTCTGTTTTGGATTTCTTGCTGCATCTGTGTATTGAACCCTTTTTTGTCTGACTACGAGTACTGTGATTGCTGCCCTGGTAATGACTTGGATTTTGCCCTCTGGATTTAGATTTTTGGATTGTGGACTCTGTACTGTTGCCTCCTGCTCTGCGGGGGTTCTCCCCCTTCCTTAATAAAATCCAGTTTTACTGCATTGGTTGGTTCTCGCGACTGGTTCCTGAACGTTACCTCACATGTTTACGTTTAAGCCAGCACATTATTATTAAAAGGAACCTCGTTTCCTTTTTGTTTTCCTATTTGTGACACATTGTAACTGTAGCCATAGCCCAGACTCTGTATTACTCATTGTGCTCATTTTAGGAACCTCTGTTCGTTATTATTTAGCATTGCAGCGGTTGTGCCTTCTGTAGTGCAGTTGGCATAATAAATAAAACCAAGTCCATCCTCGCACCTGAGTCCAGTCCTCAACATTCTGTCCTCAGTGGATCTGAACTGTGCACGCAGCACAAATGTTATAATTATCATAAAAAAACACTTAATTTTCACAAGACTTATGGAAAGACTTGTCTTACCACATACAAATACAGCATTACATTTGTAAATATGTGCGCAATTATTGTACAAACAGTTCGAGAGCTGAACCGCTTAGTGTTTCAGATCAGTGGCTCCCACCTCAGCACCTGCAGTAGGTCCCAGCTGCAGCAGTGCAGTCTCTGTGCAGTCTGACTGAGGGAGGTTTTTGTACGGCTCTAACACTGTGTGAACGGTGTGCTATCATCCTGCTGACAAAATAATCCCCTGCATCATCAGCCTGGACTCCAGTGATTTTCAGTGTAAACTGAGTTCCATATCCACTCCCAGAGAAGCGATCAGGAATCCCAGACTGTCGGTTTGTGGCATAATAAATCAGGAGTTTAGGAGCCTGACCAGGTTTCAGCAGGTACCAGCTGATGTCATCGTCTATATCCTTGCTGGCCGTACAGCTGATAGTGACAGTGTCTCCCTGCTGAACAGCCTGAGCTGTTGGAGACTGAGTCAAAACTGTATCTGCCAATGATTCTAGGGAAAAAAAAAAACAGATTTATCTCAGTCAATGCAGTTCAATACGGGAAACAACTTTCTTATGAAATATGCTGTAACTCAGCTAAAATGTTGTGTTGTGAGAGCCTTTATATTGTGAAATGTAAGCAAAGAAAATGTAAATCATAAACAAACTCTGATTGAAAATGGATTTCATTTTTCTCACCCCGGACAAGGAGTCCCAGCATCACCAGCAGTAGAAAGTCTGACATCATCATAATGCTGCCTGTGTCAGTGTCTGTGAAAGGACTGGACAGTCACTGATCAGTACTGGGGGTCTTAAAGTATGTGGAGCAGTGAGGCAGGACAGGTATGCAAAGCCCCTTCTTCTATACAAATCCTGTCACACACAGTTAGAGGAGCTCTGATGTGTGAATAGCAGTGGGTCTATAGAGGGCTGGGACATGTGCTCTGTTCACTGCTGTTTTTAATGATTATATTACAGGAACTGGATGCCCCATCCGGCTGTGGTTGATCTTTCTCTCCTGCGTTTTTGTTTCTCCACTTCACCCTGTGTTGAAATTTGCTCAGGATCTCTGGCGATGCGAGGGATGAGTCAGACGTGTGGGAGGAGGCCAGTTAGAGGGAGCACTTTAAGTTTCTTTGACTAAAGTTTTTGACAAATCAGCCCTTTGTTAATTTTTGCTTCCAATGCTTCCAAACTGGCAATTTCCTTCACAACTTTCCACAGTTGATGGTGAAACTGATGCAGTCTTGATGGACCACAGAGTTTCAAGTGAATGCAGACAGGTCTACATAATGATTATATATATACAGTGCTGTGAAAAAGTATTTGCCCCCCTCCTGATTTCCTTTTTTTTTTTTTTGCATATTTGTCACACTTAAATGTTTCAGATGATCAAACAAATTTTAATTTTAGAGAAAGACAACCTGAGTAAATACAAAATGTAGTATTTAAATGATGATTTCATTTATTGGGGGAAAAGCTATCCAAACCTACCTGGTTCTTTGTGAAAAAGCGATTGCCTCCTAAACCTAAAAACTGGTTGTGCCACCTTCAGGGACAACAACTGCAATTAAACGTTTGCTATAACTGGCAATGAGTCTTTCACATTGTTTTGGAAGAATTTTGGCCCACTCCTCTTTGAACAATTGTTTAAATTTAGCCACAATGGAGGGTTTTTGAGCATGAATGGCCTATTTAAGGTCATGCCACTGCATCTCAAGTGGATTTAAGTCCGGACTTTGACTAGGCCACTCCAAAATCTTCATTTTCTTTTATCTAAGCCATTCTGAGATGGACTTGCTAGTGTGTTACAGATCATTGTCCTGCTGCATAACCCAAGTGCACTTGAGCTCGAAATCACAATCTGATGGTTGGACATTCTCCTTCAGGATTTTCCGGTAGAGAGGAGAATTCAAAATCCCATCAATTACGACAAGTTGTCCAGGTCCTGAAGCAGCAATGCAGCCCTAAACCATCACACTACCACCACCATGTTTGGCTTTTGGTATGATGTTCTTCTTTTGAAATGCTGTATTAGTTTTACTCCTGATGTAACGGGACACACACCTTCCAAAAAGTTCAACTTTTGTCTCATCAGTCCACAGAATATTTTCTCAAGAGTCTTGGGGATCATCAAGATGTATTTTGGCAAATGTGAGACAAGTCTTTGTGTTCTTTTTGGTCAGCAGTGGTTTTCGCCTTGGAACTCTCCCATGGATGCCATTTTTGCCCAGTCTCCTTCTTATTGTTGAATCATGAACACTGACTTTCAATGCAGTTCTTTAGATGTTGTTCTGGGTTCTTTTGTGACCTCCTGGATTAGTCGTCGATGTGCTCTTGGAGTAATTTTGGTAGGCCGACCACTCCTGGGAAGGTTCACCACTGTTCCAAGTTTACTCCATTTGTGGATAATGGCTCTCACCAGCCTTAGAAATGGACTTTGCAACCCTTTCCAGACTGATAGATGTCAATTTCTTTATTTCTCGTATGTTCTTGAATTTCTTTAGCTCGCGGCATGACGAGTTGCTTTTTGAAATCTTTTAGCCTACTTCATTTTGTCAAACAGGTTCTATTGAAGTGATTTCTTCATTCAACAGGTCTGGCAGTAATCAGGCCTGGGTGTGGCTAGTGAAATTGGACTCAAAAAATGTGGTTAATCACAGTTAATTCATGATTTTAGAAGGGAGGGCAATTACTGTTTCACATAGAGCCAGGTAGGTTTGGATAGCTTTTTCCCCTTAATAAATGAAATCATCAATTAACAACTGCAATTTGTATTTACTAATTTATTTTATTTATCTTTGTCTTATATTAAAATTTGCTTGATGATCTTTCACATGTAAGTGTAAAAAATATGCAAAAAAGTAAAAAATAAAGAAGGGGCAAAATACTTTTTCATGGCACAGTTCATATATATGGTATGAACAAAAGTATATATAAAAATTTATTGTATTCTTAAATCCTAAATAGATTTTTCATGCGGTCATACAAATGTTATTTACAAAGCTGTTAAGTTTCTGCTTGATCACCTGTTAATATAGGTGTGTGCTGCCCTTTGTGTGCTGTGAGTGAGAAAGAAAAAGGTTTTTTTTTTTTTTAAAGCAACAAAATAGCTGTTTGGGAGGCATAAATCCAACAAATATGGATTGGACCAGAATCTTTTATAACATAAAAACATGGCATACATATTGGAAATGATTACATCCAACTTTTTATAAAATATTTGACTTCTAGTCAATGTTACATTGCTCTGTAGTCACTGGAAATGTTTGCATTGCACCAGTTTTAAACAGTTCAATGCAGCCAAATTACAAATTGTAAACTTTAACTGCAACTGTGCTGAAATACGGAGTTGAAACAGAATGAATAGATGTTCAAGAAAAAAAAGTGCACAGTTTGACCAGGAGCAGAGACAGAACTCATGCACAGACGTGAATTTCGTTCAGTGACTTTACTATAGGACGTGGGCAGACGGGCTAGATCTTTAAGCACAGAAGGGTATTCCAGAGTTATTGTCATCAGACAGCCCAAAATACAAAACAAAACGATAATCAAAAGGACCGAGGAGAAATCACACATGGGTATGCAATTGTGCACAATGGGCAAAGCACGAATCAAATACAAAAAGGACAAAATAGGATTTTATCCAAAGACTCGGAAGAACTATTAAATGCTGTCAGGTAACATAGAGAAATTCTGCTAAGTAAAGTCAGAATGTAGTGCACACAGAAGGGTGTATAAAGGCCTCATCCAGGAGATCATCCCAAGGCACCGATATCTCCAGCAGTACATCCTGTTTGGTGGACTCTGAGGTGAGGAGAATATCCGGCCTCAAGGTGGAGGCCAAAGTGAGCTGGGAGAACTTCAGCTGTTTCTCCAGATCCACCATCAGCTGCCAGTTCCATGCAGAGGCCAGGATCCCTGCAGATCTTTTCTCAGGGAGGGGTGTCAGCTGCTCCCCAGCCTTAACTCATTGGCTGCCACCCATTTCCAGAGCAAAGGGCGCAATACTGCCAGCCGTTTTAGAGCATTTTGACCAATATTTCAAGACCCACAGAATATTGTGTTCTAGGACTATGTAAACACCGAAACTACCAAAATAAAGAGTACACTCTCTTCTTTCATCAGGAAAAAAAGTTTGTTTCTTCCTTTTTCCGTTCTTTAGTAATCGGCAGTAGTACATAGGCTGATTTCACAAAAAAAACACCTATTTTTGACCAAAAAACGGAGAAAACAAGCTTTTTGTGAAAAGAAATGTCTAGCAAAACAGTAATTTTGACGCTAATAGTTTTTGCTTTAGGCCAGGGCTATTCAACAAGGGCCGATGTGGGCACAGGCTTTCATTCCTACCAAGCACTAATCAGCCTCTTTAGCTAAGACTCTTGGGGTTGATTAGTGGTGTCAGGTGTGTAAGTGCTGGGTTGGAATGAAAGCCTGCACCCACACCGGCCCTTTCAGGTCAACGTTGAATAGCCCTGCTTTAGGCTCTCTCATCCAAAGAGCATTGCTGCCACCTACAGGGGTCAGTTCATCATTACACTAGTTTACAAGCCTGATATTGATGGACAAGCTGTCAAGAAGTGGTCAGATGGACACCAGATGCAGGAAAAAACGAGTTTATTAATGAACACCAAACACTAAAGGAGAAAAGTAGGCAATCAGACCAGAAACAAAACACCGTGCCAATGCACTGAACGAATGGGAAAAACTAAGGTACACTGCCCAAGGCAGGGGGAAACAGAAGTACACACTCAAAGAGTGGCTAAACTAGAAAACAAAAACTTCATCTAACTAACTGATGGAAACACTGGGAGACTTAGACAAAGGGAAGACAAGACGTGGGCGCAGCAAAACACAGGACTCAGGGATGGCTCAAGGAAAAAATACTCGGCAGGGTTGGAGCTGAGATTTCACATTGTAGCGAGTGCTAGACATAGTTCCGTCTGAAGATCTCTCCACTCTTGCCCACTGAAATACACACGGAAGGAGACAAGGACTAGGAAGGCAATCTCAAGGTAAAAAGAAACACATGGGATTAATAGACAAGTGAGAGAAGCAAAGGAAAGCATAGCGTCAACGTAGTTAACAGACTCATTAAAGAGCTAAATCCTAGGTCCTCGACTGTCGTCTGCTTCTCTGAATGAGCGAATGCCACAGTTGCCGATGGTTATTTGTGCACGTGCTGAACTCGGCCAATACAGGTCGGCCAAAACAAGATATATTGGCAGGCCATTTTTACTGTATGCGGGCAATAACACATAACGAATTAATAAAGATCTATATGCATATTTCGCATATAGATTCTTTGCAACCTGTATAGGAGAACTTTATTATCGATGAATTAGCTGACATTTTTACTGATTCACTGGACTAATTCGTTGCCCATATGTTGTGAGATGAGACAGAGAGACGGGACAGGAGACCGTGCCGACAGGGAAAAATATACATTGTAATATACATTGTTTCCTTGGGAAAGCTTAGGAAGGAATTACAAAAGCTAGAAACACTTGCACATGCTAATGAGTTAATTAAGGTTAATACTACATGATTAAATATATTCAATCAGCCCCCAATAAGTGCTGGTTAGTACTGGTTAGTAATGAACCTATCAGAGAACACATTCACTCAGAGTTTAGCAAGACCCCGAATTAAGCACAGGTGGAAATAACGAGTGAAATACCACAAGTCGAATCCGAATGAGGAAGCGTGATTAAACAACAAGACGCAGGCACACACAGGGCTGTCAAACGACATCACGGGAGTTGGGCAAGAGTGAATCAATCCTCAGAAGGTGGAAAGAAAGCTGAAACAGAAACATACGGAGTGCGGCTCGGAAAAAATGGCACAAGCACAAAGAAAAAAGTAAAAGCATAATAAGAAAACAACACACGAGGCAGAAACATAACAGTACCCCCCCCCCAAAAAAGCGCCACCTGGTGCTGACAAGGACCATCACAGAAACTAAAAACACAAGAAAAACTATGAACTACATGAAACTAAGAAATACAAAAAAAATTTAACAAAACACTAAATACAAAAAATCAACAAGACTAAAAAATACATAAAACAAGGAACATCTACCAAATATGAAATACAAAAACCTGAAGACTAAAACATAAACAAGAATACTTGGGGTCTCCAGCATAAGCTGGGGCTAAGGCTTAGGATGGGTTTTATAAAATTCAGAAATGAGTGATTTATCGAAAATAAATCTGGCAGGAACCCAGGAACATTCCTCAGGACCGTATCCCTCCCAATCCACCAGATACTGGTCCCCTTACCCCTCCGCTGACAGTTCAGGAGTTTCCGGACGGTGAAGTCTTCGCCACTGTCAATGATGCGCGGTGGAAGCATGGAGGATCGGGATCCGGGTGGAGGGGGTGGGTGACGGAGGGCCGGACTCTGGACACATGGAAGGCAGGATGGATGCGGCGCATGGCGTGAGGGAGCTTGAGTCGGACAGACAAAATTAATGGGTATATGTCTTGTCAACATAATATAAAGATAAGGAAAATCTAGTATTCCTAATGATGGGGATTATGTAATTAAATCAACTATTATGGTGGATTCAGTATTGGAGTTGTATTTTATATTTTTGCTGTTTTTGTTGTATTTTCTTGAGAAACCTGTAGGGCCAAGGCCGGCCAAAATGGCTGCAAACCACAAAGAACAGCCATTTTAACTACATTTCCCTGAACTCCAAAAGCATTATCTCTAATGCAATTAAGCCTAATGACATCAAAACCCCAATAAGAGCATCAAGCAACCCATTGTTCTTTCTCTCTGGACTTCTGCCAGGGTGGGGTTAATGGAGAGATCAGGAGTGCACATCCATCTGACTGAAAAGTTTCCTGGGAACAGAACAAAGAACAAAGTTTTTTGGAGCTCTCCAGTTGGCCACGGTAGAGTTAAAGATTAACTATGTAAAACCCATAAAGCAATAACCAACGGCGGAAATTGTAGGGCAAAGGTTCAACGTGTTCTTTTGACTGGTATATGCGCAGTGGATTCCTAGCATTAGCACGCCACGTCCCTGGCTGGTGCGAATCACAATAAAATTGATATATTTTCTCCGTTCGAACAACGGGGCACAAAAACACAACGGTTACAATTAATCTGACTCCATAATAAATTTAGAATACCAAATTTAGTTCTACCCTCGTTAAATATCTGACTCCAAATTAGAATTAGAATTTATAGTTTAGGGACACATGCGTTAATCTCGAGTGACTACACCTTCAACTCTTAGGAGACTACCGCTGTCGCTAACATGTACTCCCGGGTTTTTAGTACTGTTACCGGATCCTAGGTTCGTTGATTAGATTAGAGGTTGGAAGTCAGCCATCACTGCAACAGCATCTTTTGGCTTGAATACAGCGAACCCAGATCTATGCACGCCCATGGGTTCCTTCAGGAATTTTAACAGATAACCGACTTTTTCGTCCATGGGTTTCCTTTTAGGCTAAAATCCCAGAACCGCAATACATAAACCCTTTATGTAAGTAGATCATGGTTGTCTCTCCAACTTAATAAAACCAATTCCATACCGGGCCGCTGGCCAGTCGTACCTCGGTCAGGATTATACCCTAGGTATCCGTCGCAACGCGGCTAGAAAGAATAAAAGGATTAAGAGTCCCGGAGACCACGCAAGCTTAAAGGAATGACAATAATTTATTCACCAGGTAGGCAAAAGCTTAAATCAAACAAATCCACGTTAAGCCAATTACAAGTTACGATAATTTAGAAGAGGAGAATAAAGTCATACCTGGAGGAAAAGGATACAGGCACTAACGTGCGCGGAAGTTCGAAATACGATGTTACATCATTGAAAAGGCTACTCACGCACTAACGTCAGGGAGAGATCGGATACGATCTTCCCGAATAGATTGTTTCTCTTTGCTTTAAGCCAAATCACGCCTTTTGATCAGGCGGCATGGCCATAAACTCCTGGAAGGGGGGGCCGAATCTGGTTTTTTAAGGGTTCCCCCATGGGGAGGAGGTAATAAAACACTTCAGCAGAGAGAGGAGAATAGGGTGATTACCAGGAGAGTATTCGGACCAAATTCTCAGGAGTTTCCAAAGGAGAACGAACCATAATTTCAATGGGAATGAAACATACTCCATTCAACTCCTTAGATTCCCCCGAGAATAACAAGACCAAACATGATATGAGTATGTACTAATATGATGCAATTGTCATGAAAAAGTCTTAAGATGAATTAATATATAGTTTAATTGGGTTATAAGTATATAAGTGATTTCTTAACAGGATATTGAACATATAAACATATTATGAAATTCCTAGAGATTTGGATTATCTTAAACAGATTAATATAACTGGACTTCAACTTAAGAATAAGGATAGTAATATGACTCCCACAGGGGCATTGTGTCAGCCAGAGCCCTGCAACAACCCCCGTACAAAGTAACAGTAAGACCATTAACACCTTAGTAAGCATCTTGGGGAGGAAGTCCACAAAAGCTTTATTGCTATCTGGCATGGCTCTGGACTGAGCTTATCAGCCATTTGTCGCATACAGTCGCTGGGCTCCCCCACGCATCAGCGTTTGCAGATCTTACAGAGGTGCCGCTCAGAACCTAACCCAAAGGCACAGATGAATTTTACTGGTTTCGGAATGGAACAATCTTTTATAAAATGAAATATGCAATGTCTACAGTGCGCAGTCTGAAGAGATAACAGAAAAACAAAGAAGGCTCATGCAAACATTCCTACAACTTGCACTCCATTCTCTGATCCCGAAAAAGATAAAATTGAAACTTGTGCCTGGTTTCTACGGTCCCAGGCCTATTTGGGGATATATCGATCCCTTAACAACGGTCTCCATGCAGTGAATTCTAACTTTCCTACAAAGTAGAAAAAACATTGCATTACCTACCACATGTGGATGGCGACTGATGGAGCCGGCCAGATCACGTAAGAAACCAGGATCACATCGAATGTGGAGATTCACACTTCAGCCAGCACAATGCGGAAACATCTCGGAAGGCGTCGGAAAACAGAATCACGCGCTCCCGATTATACCGTATGGTACGCAAGCCGTCACGCCGCAAATGCAAAGATTCCCAAACCGACATATTACGGTATAATACACGAAAGCCATCACGTCGGGGTCACCAGCTGTAAAACCCATAAAGCAATAACCAACGGCGGAAATTGTAGGGCAAAGGTTCAACGTGTTCTTTTGACTGGTATATGCGTGTGGATTCCTAGCATTAGCACGCGCGACGTCCTGGCTGGTGCGAATCACAATAAAATGGATATATTTTCTCCGTCGAACAACGGGCACAAAAACACAACGGTTACAATTAATCTGACTCCATAATCAATTTAGAATACCAAATTTAGTTCTACCCTCGTTAAATATCTGACTCCAAATTAGAATTAGAATTTATAGTTTAGGGACACATGCGTTAATCTCGAGTGACTACACCTTCAACTCTTAGGAGACTACCGCTGTCGCTAACATGTACTCCCGGTTTTTAGTACTGTTACCGGATCCTAGGTTCGTTGATTAGATTAGAGGTTGGAAGTCAGCCATCACTGCAACAGCATCTTTTGGCTTGAATACAGCGAACCCAGATCTATGCACGCCCATGGGTTCCTTCAGGGAATTTTAACAGATAACCGACTTTTTCGTCCATGGGTTTCCTTTCGCTAAAAATCCCAGAACCGCAATACATAAACCCTTTTATGTAAGTAGATCATGGTTGTCTCTCCAACTTAATAAAACCAATTCCTATACCGGGCCGCTGGCCAGTCGACTCGGTCAGATTATACCCTAGGTATCCGTCGCAACGCGCTAGAAAGAATAAAAGGATTAAGAGTCCCGAGACCACGCAAGCTTAAAGGAATGACAATAATTTATTCACCAGGTAGGCAAAAGCTTAAATCAAACAAATCCACGTTAAGCCAATTACAAGTTACGCATAATTTAGAAGAGGAGAATAAAGTCATACCTGGAGGAAAAGGATACAGGCACTAACGCAGCGCTGAAGTTCGAAATACGATGTTACATCATTGAAAAGGCTACTCACGCACTATCGCGGCGCGGGAGAGATCGGATACGATCTTCCCGAATAGATTGTTTTCTTGCTTTAAGCCAAATCACGTCTTTGATCCAGGCGGCATGGCCATAAACTCCTGGAAGGGGGGTCGAATCTGGTTTTTGGGTTCCCCCCATGGGGAGGAGGTAATAAAACACTTCAGCAGAGAGAGGAGAATAGGGTGATTACCAGAGAGTATTCGGACCAAATTCTCAGGAGTTTCCAAAGGAGAACGAACCATAATTTCAATGGGAATGAAACATACCCATTCAACTCCTTAGATTCCCCCGAGAATAACAAGACCAAACATGATATGAGTATGTACTAATATGATGCAATTGTCATGAAAAAGTCTTAAGATGAATTAATATATAGTTTAATTGGGTTATAAGTATATAAGTGATTTCTTAACAGGATATTGAACATATAAACATATTATGAAATTCCTAGAGATTTAGATTATCTTAAACAGATTAATATAACTGGACTTCAACTTAAGAATAAGGATAGTAATATGACTCCCACAGGGGCATTGTGTCAGCCAGAGCCCTGCAACAACCCCCATACAAAGTAACAGTAAGACCATTAACACCTTAGTAAGCATCTTGGGGAGGAAGTCCACAAAAAGCTTTATTGCTATCTGGCATGGCTCTGACTGAGCTTATCAGCCATTTGTCGCATACAGTCGCTGGGCTCCCCACGCATCAGCGTTTGCAGATCTTACAGAGGTGCCGCTCAGAACCTAACCCAAAGGCACAGATGAATTTTACTGGTTTCGGAATGGAACAATCTTTTATAAAATGAAATATGCAATGTCTACAACTACGTTCTCTTCCGTAATTACTTAAGTTGCCTATAGGCGTATCTATTCAAGAACCGGTTAAAAGAATTCACACTGCGAGACGACAGTGGAATTTCTTTTGTTTCAACGTCTTTAACCTTTGGAAGAAACGAAAAGGCGACCAGCTTCCCTTTTTGCTATTTTCCCGATCAACAAGTCGACGAACTTTCTGCATTCTCTCGTGCATCATTGTGCCTTGAAAAGCAGACACCGTTTCCTGTCCGCTGACGAGCCTGGAAACAAAGGGACCGCCGCCCAAAGCCTTCACTCGGACACAGTCACTGACACTGGAGAACTGGGTCACTCACTCAGTAGTGATCCCAAGTAAGGCAATTTGCATCTGGGCAGATTTAGCTAGAATATGAAACGCGCGATTCTATGCTAATTGTTGACGTTTGATAGAGATGGCAATTTCGAACCTTTGAAACAGTTTTGAAACCTCTGAAACGACCACTGTTTCGAAATGTTCCGAATTGTTTCGAAACCAGATTTATTTCAGCAGTGCACAGCCTAGTGGCAAAAACTTTTACTGCAGCTTTTAAAATGTTTTGAAGTGAAACAAAACACATGATCATTGCCGGGCGGAGCAGGAAAAACGTCAATAGTCACGTGACAAAAGTTTTGAATCAGAGTCGTAAACCCGTGTCAAAACAGGAAGTTTCGAACGTGTTCGAATCAGTTCGAATCTGCGTGTCGAAATTGCCATCTCTAACGTTTGACTGTAAGTATTACTGTATACTTTGAGCTGTGTTTTTCTTTGCTTGCTGTTTTTAATGTACTGGATCTTTTAATGTACTGGATCTTACTGTTGTACTGGTTGAAAACTTCGGTATGTAAGATAATTTGTCCGTAAATCGCGGCTATTTATTCTATATTGCTGCGTTGCTTAGCTGTTAAATATCTGATCTTTGAGGGAGTTCATTTAAAACTGCGGATTGTTTGTTTTACATTGTTGCTTTGCTCATTGTAATTAGAATTGTTGAGAGTTTGAACTGAATTGGGACGTTTTTGTTATGGTTCTGCCTCATGTATGCTGTTTTGTCATTGTGCTTGTGCTTTTTCTCCCGTGCCTTACTTTCGTTTTATTTTTCAGCTTTCATTCTGCCGCCTGATGATCGATTCCTCTCTGCCAATCTCCAGTGATGTCGCTGGACAGCCTTCAGCATGCCTGCGCCTCGTTGTCCAATCACGCTTCCTCTTTCGGGTTTCGCTGTGGTATTTCATTCATTGTTTCCACCTGTGCTTAATTCTGGGTCTCGCTAAACTTAGTGAATGCATTCTCGATAGGATAATTACTAACCGCATTAAACCAGCACTTGAGGGTGATTGTAAATATTTCGTCACGTAGTATTAACCTTTATTAACTCATTAGCGAAAAGCGAGCGTTTCTAGCTTTTGTAATTCCTGCCTAAGCTTTCCCTGATTAACTGCGTTTAAAGCTGTGCTTTCCTTTGCTTCTCTCGTGGTGCTTTTTTTACTCGTCACGCTTAGACTACCTTAATCTAAACTGTCTAGTTTGATTGATGGTCTCAGCGCCTTGTCTCGAGTCATTATGGTTTACCCGGTCCTCGTTAATTTGTTTATTAATCCCACGTGTTTCTGTTATAGTCGAGATTGCGTTCCGAGTCCCCACCTCCTCTCGTGACTATATATGTGGCAGAGATGGGAGGAGACATCAGACGGAACTTTGTTAGACTCTGCTCTGCATGGTGAAATCTCAGCTCCTTGTGCCTTCCGAGTATTTCCTTTGTATGATTCCCGAGTCTTGTTTGTTGCTGCGCCCACGTCTTGTCTGCCCCTTGTTTAAGTCTCCCAGTGCGTCCGTCAGTCTAGTTAGGTTCAGTTTTTGTTTTTCTAGTTTAGCCACTCTTGGAGTGTGTACTTCTGTTTCCCCCTGCCTTGGGCAGAGTACCTTAGTTTTCCCGTTTGTTCAGTGCATGTGCACGGTGTTTTATTTCTGGCCTGTGTGCCAATTTTCTCCTAGTGTTTTGTGTTTCAATAAACACTTCAGTTCCTGCATCTGGTGTTCCCCTGCCTACTTCTTAACAGTTTTGGCTTGTCTGACTGATTGTTCCGCCCGCTGCGGCTTGCTACTCAATCCTATTAGACTTTGCCTGCGCCTTCTTTTCTGCTCTTCCCCTCTCTCATCCTCTCTCACTCTCTCCATTCTCATATTCTCTTTCCAGCTAGTTTCTGTACACTACACTCTGTTTACTGAGTGGGAAACACAGCCTCTGGCCTAACTCGTGCAGGAGTCTTTTTCTAATTCTCCCGCCTGTGCCATCCAGTGCTTTGTTCTCCCTCTCACTTCCTCCACTCTCAAGCGCACGTGGTTCTCAGACTGCCACATCATCAGCCCGCCATTTTAGATCTGAGTCCGCCCTCTTAGTTCTGAGTCCGCCTTCTTAGTTCTGAGTCCGCCTTCTTAGATCTGAGTCTGCCTTCTTAGATCTGAGTCCACCATTTTAGGTCTGAGTCCACCCTCTTGGATCCAAGTCCTCCATTTTAAATCTGAGTCCAAGCCTGCCATTTTAACCCCTCCCTTTTGGTACTCAGACACACACACACACACACACACACACACACACCCCCTACCTTTAGTCTATTTGTATATGTTGTGTGGCAGCCCCGCCTTTCAGCTGGTGTCCCACATGAGCGGGAACACGCAGGAAAAGGCGTGGCACCAGCAGGATAAGGTCCAGGATTCAGCACCCTGGACAGAAACTGCAGCCCAGGCGCAGCACCACAGACAGCGCCACATTCCAGAGGGGGGGTGAAGAGTGCACACACCTGGAGGACATCCAGGTGCAATCAGTGTGGGGCATAAAATGGGGTTGCTGTAGTGGAGAGGCGGCAGTCTGGACCAGACAGAGGAAGTGTTTGGGTGCTTGCCTGCCCTCTGACGGAGTTGCAACCATTAATCCTGTGCTTTTTTTACCCAGCCGCCAGCACCTTGGGGATACAGAGCAGGTGCTGAGGGGGACCCCTGTCCTAGCGCCAGTGGACCAGCCGCAGGGACCCTGACTTCCCGGAACCCCAAGTCTCAGTGCGGGTTCCTTGCAGAGCCCAACGGGCCCCTGTAATTGAAAGGAGTGCCTAATAAAAGGCTGTTTTTGTTCTAAATTCTGTGTCTGGTAACGTTTCCCTACTTCTGTCCACGCTGCCCACGTGAGATCGGGCTGGGAGGCCACAAGTGGTGGAGAATGCAGGCGTCAGTCTTGTAGCTGCCAAAGTGGACAAGTAGGAGCAGCGCCTCAGAGAAAGGGGAAAGAAAGGGGGGTACACTGACTGCGGTCCTGTCTTCCTCGCACCGACCTGTTCTCCGGGGGCCATGGACGAGGCCCTGACCGCAATCCTCCGGGTCTCAGGAGGCACTCCAGTCAGCGGTGGCTGAGCTGTGCGCCAGCACGAGACGAACCAGCCAGACGCGCAACCGGCTGACGTGCTCACGGCTGACCGGGAGGATGACATCGAAGCCTACCTGGAGGTTTTCGAGCGAGCAGCCCAAGGTGAGGGGTGGCCCCAGGAGGAATGGGGAAGAATACTGGCTCCGTTCCTGACAGGAGAGGCCCAGCGGGCCTATAGGGATCTTCCCAGCATAGACGCGCTCCAGTACCCCCCGACTGAAGGCAGCCATCTTGGGCGGTACGGGTTTAGTCTGCCGCACGGGCCCAACAGTACCACGAGTGGCAGTATGACCCCACAGCCCCAGTGCGAGCACAGGTGAGCGACCTGGTCCGCCGGACACGCCGATGGCTGGCCGAGGGGGAGGGCCCGCCCTGATGGAGTGGATTGTGCTGGACCGATGTGTGCGCGCCCTACCCCGGGGGCGGCGAAGCACGCAGCGGAGCAAGGCCCCCAAAGTGTGGAGGCCCTCATCGCCTCCTGGAGAATCACCAGGTGACCCAGGAGATGCTGCGTACGGGCCGGCCGTCACCCGGCGGGGCTCCTGGCCCCCTGCGGCCCACCCCAAGTAACCAAGACCCCCAACCACCCGACCGCTCCCTAGACGGAGCCCGCCCACCCAGAACCCACTGGAAGGAGCCCGCCCCAGCGGACTCCCTGACCCGAACAAGAGAGGCGGAGGTGCTTCCCTGCCCAGGCTGGCCACCTGGCCCGAGAGTGCCCCAGCCAAGACGCCAGCATGCCTAGCGCTGACACCTCCGGGGTGTGGCCCGCCCTGCCACTACCTGACCACCTGCTGGGCCCACTGGGCATGGCGGCCCTCGGCTGCCTGTCAAGGTGAACGGCCAAGACACAGAGGCCCTGCTGGACTCGGGGAGCGCCATTTCCCTTGTCCGGCCTGAATTTGCCAGCACGGAGGGGGGAGAGGAGGTGACTGTATCCTGTGTGCATGGGGAGGCCCGCCGATACCCCACGACAGAAGTACAGCTCCAGACCCCCCGGGGCCGCTGCCAGGTGAGAGTGGGGGTGGTTCAGGGGCTCCTGTACCCGTGTTGTTGGGTAGGGACTGTGCACTGTTCCAGCGCTACTGGCAGGAGGGACCCAGAGGGGAGGAGCTACATAGCCGCACCCAGAGACGAGGGCGGCGGGCCCCCCGAACGGCGTGTGCAGTGACCACGGCCAGTGAGGGAGAAGCTGCCTCACCCCAGGGAGGGTCGGCCCCGAACAGGGAAACAACCACGGCCATGGAAGATGCAGAACCGGGGGAAGCCTTTTCGGACTTCCGTCCAGACCAGAGGGATTCTGCCCATCCGCCAACTACCTTTGGGACGGGCGCAGCTGGAGGAACCAAACTTCGCCCAGGCGTGGAAAGCGGTACAACAGCCAGGGGCCCGGCCACCCAGAGGGGTGAGTAAGTCGATCCTACCGCATTTTTACTGTTCGTAATGGGCTGTTATACAGGATCTGCCAAGCACGGGGGAAGAGATCGCCCAACTGCTGGTTCCCCGCCCTACATCTCAAAGGTCCTCTAC
The DNA here is from genome assembly GCA_029692085.1 of Gymnothorax javanicus. Classification (NCBI taxonomy): domain Eukaryota; kingdom Metazoa; phylum Chordata; class Actinopteri; order Anguilliformes; family Muraenidae; genus Gymnothorax; species Gymnothorax javanicus. Next base: position 128,409,034 of record CM056197.1, on the reverse strand, counting down.
CTGGCCCACACGCACCTGTTTGGCGCCCACCTAGGGGCCGAGAAGACCTACGAACGGATTCTAACCCGCTTTCTATTGGCCTGGAGTGAAGCGGGCGGTGGAGGACTACTGTCGGCGATGTGCAGAGTGCCAGCTGCATAGCCCCAAGGTAGCGTGCGAACCCCTAATCCCTCTCCCCATTATAGATGTGCCATTCAGGAGGATTGGCATGGACATCCTGGGGCCCCTGCCGGTCTGCACGGGCCATCGCTATGTCCTTGTTATTGTCGACTACGCCACCCGATACCCGAGGCGGTGCCCCTCACGGACAGCCACCGGCAAGACCATCGCCAAGGAGCTGTTCGCCCTCTTCAGTCGGGTTGGCGTGGTTGATGAGATTCTGACTGACCAGGGAACATGCTTCATGTCCCAGGTACTGCGGGAAATGTGCCGCTTGCTCCACATCACCCAGCTACGCACTTCTGTGTACCACCCGCAGACTGATGGGCTTGTGCAGCGCTTCAACAAGACGCTCAAAAGTATGCTACGCAAGCTCATTGACACGGATGGGAAGGACTGGGACCAGCTGCTGCCCTACCTCCTATTTGCCATACGGGAGGTCCCCCAGGGCTCTACAGGCTTCTCCCCTTCGAGCTCCTGTATGGAAGGCGGCCCCGGGCCTCCTGGACCTCGCCAAGGAGGCCTGGGAGCAGCAACCATCACGCCACCGGTCCCTGATTGAGCATGTAGAGGTGATGGACCAGCGAATGGGCCGAATCTGGCCCATGGTGAGGGAGCACATGGGCCGTGCGCAGGCAGAGCAAGCCCGGCTCTATAATCGAAGTGCCCAGGTTCGGGAGTTCAGTCCAGGGGACCAGGTAATGGTGATGGTGCCCACCAGTGAATGCAAGTTCCTGGCACGGTGGCAAGGGCCCTACGAGGTGGTGGAGCGAAAGGGCCGGTAAATTATCGGGTAAGACAGCCAGGACGGCGCCGGCCGACCCAAATTTATCACATAAACCTGCTTAAGCGCTGGCATGATCCCGGCCAAAGGCCGGACCCTGTGTTTGTTGCCACCTTTACACCACAGGAACGCCCGGAGGTACCCCTGGGGGAGCAGCTGACCCCCGCCAGCGCCAGGAGCTGCGGAGCTGGTGGGACGAAACCAAGATCTGTTCAACCCCACCCCAGGGCGGACCGACCTGGTGACGACGACATTGTGACGGAGCCTGGGAAACGGGTAAAGCTCCGTCCGTATAGGATTCCAGAAGCACGGGCGCCAGGTGATCCGGGAAGAGGTCCAGAGGATGCTCGGGCTAGGTGTCATAGAGGAGTCCCACAGTCGCGGTCCAGCCCCATCGTGCTGGTGAAGAAGCCCGATGGGAGCTGGAGATTCTGCAATGACTTCCGCCAACTAAATGACATCTCCCTCTGTGACGCCTACCCGATGCCCAGGGTGGACGAGCTGATAGAGCGGTTGGGGCCTGCCCGCTTCATCAGCACTCTGGACCTCACCAAGTTACTGGCAGGTGCCCCTCTCCCCCAGGCCAAAGAGAAGACCACCTTCGCCACCCCCGACGGCCTGTACCATTACACAGTTCTCCTTTTTGGAGTACATGGGGCCCCCGCCACGCCCAGCGGCTAATGGACCAAGTCCTGAGACCCCACCGAGAGTATGCGGCTGCATACATTGATGACATCGTGGTCCATAGCACCACCTGGGAAGAACACCTGACCCGGCTGGAGGCGGTACTGGGGCCCTCCGGGATGCCGGGCTCACTGCCAACCCTGCCAAGTGCCAACTGGGGCTCAAGAGGCTCAGTACTTGGGACACGTCGGGGCCGTGGGTGCATCCGCCCCTAGCAGAGAAGGTGAACAGCCTAACCACCTGGCCCCCGCCCAGCCACCAAGAAACAGGTGAGGACGTTCTTGGGGTTGGTGGGGTACTATAGGCAATTCATACCTTCTTTTTTGCTACCCGAGCAGCAGCCCTGCACGACCTGACCAAGAAGGCCCAGCCCGACAAAGTGAGGTGGACCCCCGAAGCAGAAGCCGCCTTCCAGGATCTCCGAGGAGCCCTGTGCCAGGAACCTGTTCTCGCCACTCCCAACTTCAGGCTGCCATTCACTGTGCATACCGATGCTTCGGGGACGGGCATAGGGGCAGTGCTCTCCCAAGTACAGGATGGAGCGGAACACCCGATCGCCTACATCAGCCGTCGGCTCCTCAAGCACGAACGAAACTATTCGACGGTAGAGAAGGAGTGTCTGGCCATTAAGTGGGCAGTGGGTAAGTTCCGCTATTACCTGCTGGGGAGGGAGTTTGTCCTATACACAGATCATGCCCCCCTGAAGTGGATGTGCCAGGCGAAGGACAGTAATGCCAGGGTGACACGATGGTTCCTGGAGCTCCAAAACTACCGCTTCCGGGTGGAGCACCGAGCTGGGCCGCCTCCATGCCACGCGGACGCCCTCTCCCGGAGAGGAGACGCCTCCTGGGTTACGCTCCTACCAGGGGCAAGGAGCTAAGGAGGAGGGTATGTGGCAGCCCCGCCTTTCAGCTGGTGTCCCACATGAGCGGGAACACGCAGGAAAAGGCGTGGCACCAGCAGGATAAGGTCCAGGGATTCAGCACCCTGGACAGAAACTGCAGCCCAGGCGCAGCACCACAGACAGCGCCACATTCCAGAGGGGGGTGGAAGAGGCACACACCTGGAGGACATCCAGGTGCAATCAGTGTGGGGCATAAAATGGGGTTGCTGTAGTGGAGAGGCGGCAGTCTGGACCAGACAGAGGAAGTGTTTGGGTGCTTGCCTGCCCTCTGACGGAGTTGCAACCATTAATCCTGTGCTTTTTTTTACCCAGCCGCCAGCACCTTGGGGATACAGAGCAGGTGCTGAGGGGGACCCCTGTCCTAGCGCCAGTGGACCAGCCGCAAGGGACCCCTGACTTCCCGAACCCCAAGTCTCAGTGCGGGTTCCTTGCAGAGCCCAACGGGCCCCTGTAATTGAAAGGAGTGCCTAATAAAAGGCTGTTTTTGTTCTAAATTCTGTCTGGTAACGTTTCCTTTCTGTCCACGCTGCCCACGTGAGATCGGGCTGGGAGGCCACAGTTGTTTCACAATATAACCACTATTTAATCCTTCCTGTGTGTTCATTGTTTTATTCAAGTGGTATTGATTGCATGTTCATTGCTACTGAGACATAATAGACCCTTTTTTATATATTTTCAACAAGTGTTTCTGGTTGTCTTTGCCTGAATATTAGCTTGAATCTTACCTCTGCCAGGTCAAGAGCTCCCCTTTCCTTCAGCGTGTGGTGATATTATTGATGCTGGATGTTAATGGTAATTATATTGCTATTGAATTTTAGCATTGATAATTAAGCCTAGTTTCCCCCATTTTTGTTGAATATTGTAATCATTCATTATAACATAAATTGTGATTGTAGTAATTTGACATTTATGGTGAAACATTAATGAGACTTAGTCATTCAATTGCTATTAATTTTCCCTTTACTAGAAGGGTGGTGCCCCGAGGAACTTTAATTATTAAATTAAAGTCTTAATAAATAATTAACTAATTTATTAGTTAATAATTACATTTAATAGCCATTGTAATGCCCTTTTAAGCTGTTGCACCTACAAACCGTAGATAAGTATGCAAGATCATACATATACATGCTCATATAAGTGAGAGTGCGAGGAAAATAGTGTTACATACTAATTGAGGTGTATGCACTGTTGCATGTTTTTGTTATTGTATAGCATATTGTGATGCAAATTTGCTAAGTTATTTTATTGTTGTTCTGTGAATTGTATGTATTGTTTTGTGTTATGTTGTATATTGTGTATATATGTATATAATTTTCACAACTGAAATTGTAAGACCCCAGGAAAAATAGCTGCTGCTATGCAAAAGCTAATGGGGATCTTAATAAACAAACAAACTAACTAAAGGAGAAAAGTAGGCAATCAGGCCAGAAACAAAACACCGTGCCAATGCACTGAACAAATGGGAGAAACTAAGGTACACTGCCCAAGGCAGGGGGAAACAAAAGTACACACTCAAAGAGTGGCTAAACTAGAAAACAAAAACTTCATCTAACTAACTGATGGAAACACTGGGAGACTTAGACAAAGAGAAGACAAGACGTGGGCGCAGAAAAACACAGGACTCAGGGATGGCTCAAGGAAAAAATACACGGAAGGGTTGGAGCTGATATTTCACATTGTAGCGAGTGCTAGACATAGTTCCGTCTGAAGATCTCTCCACTCTTGCCCACTGAAACACACACGGAAGGAGGCAAGGACTAGGAAGGCAATCTCAAGATAAAAAGAAACACATGGGATTAATAGACATGCACACGAAAACCAGGATGACAATAATTACTTGAGACAAGACGCTGAGACAATCAATCAAACTAGACGGTTTAGATTAAGGTGATCTAAACGTGACAAGTATAAAAACACCACGAGAGAAGCGAAGGAAAGCATAGCGTAAACTTAGTTAACAGGGAAAGCTTAGGAAGAAATGACAAAAGCTAGAAACACTTGCACACGCTAATGAGTTAATTAAGGTTAATACTACGTGATAAAATATATTCAATCAGCCCCCAATAAATGCTGGTTAGTACAGGTTAGTAATGAACCTATCAGAGAACACATTCACTCAGAGTTTAGAGGGACCGCGAATTAAGCTCAGGTGGAAATAACGAATTAAATACCACAAGTCGAATCCGAATGAGGAAGTGTGATTAGACAAAAAGAGGCTCGGAAAAAATGGCACAAGCACAAAGAAAGAAGTAAAAGCATAATGACAAAACAACACACATGAGGCAGAAACATAACACAAACGCCGCCAAACCGTCCCTCAGCCCGCCCCGTTGAAAGACATAATTGACGTTTATAGACGTTATTGGCAGTCAACGGTTGTAAGCGAATTGAAGTCCATAGACGTCAATGGCAGCCAGTCAGTTAATGAGACTGACGGCCTGCTTAGATGGGTGGGTCCTTTTGCCTTACTCAGCCCCAGTCTTGCAATGGCTTTCAGGACTTGATCATGGTACTATCTGTACCTTCCTTCTCCTAGTGCCTTGGTGCAGCTGATTAAGATGAGCTCCAGGGTCCATTGCTTGGAGCTTGATTTACAAAATAGTGTTTTACCTTGCCCCATGTGTGGAGAGTAGATGAATTGGGGAGCACATTGAACACTGTAGTAGCACAGTGAATGAGCTGTGCACCTCAACAATCAATTGGCTAAAAACACGGTATGTATAAACTGTTTCCATGTGATAGACCAAGTTTAGGCCAGCCAAGGGCCACAGCACCAGCTCAGGCCCACTATATTCACCTTGTAAATCTGAGCAATTGTTTTAGAACTGCTCATATCCCACCTGGATACCCATAACCCACCTATCAGCCACATGACTCAAGACTTGTTCAGGAAAGAGGGCTTCATGCCCAAAGACCATATTACGTAACAAACCCGATAGACCAGCATTGGCAACACTTTAACTGGGCCAAACCCCACCTCCACTGGATGCCACATCACAGGAAACCTTTCTCATTAGTGATGAATACAGATTCTCCCAACATAATATAGACGACCGATAACGGGCGTGGTGGAGATGTGGTGAAGATTATGTTGTAGGCTGTATGTATTAAGTCAACCATTAGGATGGCGGAGGTGAGACAATCTTGGAGGGCATCCCTCATCTGCTAAAAGTATATCTGTTGGTTATCATTCGTAACCTAACTGCATGGCATTACATTAGCATGGTCTTGATAAATGCAGCAAATCCCTGTCCTGCTCGTGTTCGTCCTCTTGCAGCAACAGAGAGACCGCAATACAAAGTCACTGCTTTGACCTGCATCAGTTCCTGATTTTTCACCCACTTAACACCTGTGGGACCAGTTGGTCAGAGCTGTTGGAACAAGACGTCCGCAGTTAGTGTCTCTCCATCAGCTGACCACTGTGCTCCAGGAAGAATGGCTAGAAATTCCTTAAATAGGAATTTCCACCATTAACCCTCTTTCAATCCTCGTGTCGCCATTTTAACAGCTGTATCAAGGCCAATGGTTGTCATATATTCTTCTGAACTTTGACTTAAAGGGTGTATTTATTTATTTATTTATTTATTTATTTATTTTTTGCCACAGTGAATTCGTAAATTGGTGAAGTAGTTCATTTAAAATCTTTAATTGCATTCATGAAATTTAACAACTTATTACAGAAGCTTGTTGGAGCAATATTTTTGTAATTAAAAGAAGTCCTTCACGTTGAGTTTCTTTTGTACAAACCCCAATTCCAATGAAGTTGGGACGTTGTGTAAAACGTGAGTAAAAACAATACAATGATTTGCTAATCCTTTTCAACCTATATTCAACTGAGTACACTACAATGACAAGATATTTAATGTTCAAACTGATTAACATTTTTTTTTTTTTTTAACATAACATAACATAACATAACATAACATAACATAACATGAATGGCGAGAACAGGCTGTTCAGCCCAACTAGGCTCGCCAGTTTCTTTATGCTATTGTGAATATATCATTTCAGATACTCAATGACTCAGTGGTATCTAGCTTTAAGTCAAGCCTGCTCTTGAAAAACAGGTCTGTTATGGTCAGGCAAGCTATTCCATATTGAAATTACTCTTTGGGTGAAGAAATATTTCCGAATATCAGTGCTAAATTTACCTTTGGTCAACTTCCATTTGTGACCCTTGAGTTCTACTAACAACACTTGGTCGAAGGAATCCTACATAATTCACTTTGTTAATCCCTTTAACATATTTAAAGACCTCAATCAGATCACCCCTAAGTCTCCTTTCCCTAAGACTAAAGAGATTAAGGATCTTCAGCTTCTTCTCATAGCTTTCATCTTTTATACCCAGAATTAGCTTAGTGGCTCTTCTCCGAACTTTTTCTACAGCCTCTATTTCTTTCTTAAAGTATGGTCCCCAGAGCTGTACACAATACTCCTGATGTGGTCTGACGAATGTGTTGTACAAAAGAAGCATCACCTCCTTGGATTTGTACTAATTACTTTTGGCAATGTATCCCAGGATCTGATTGGCTTTTTTTAACTGCTACAGCACAATGGCTAGAGCCTGTGAGGGTTTGGTCAACAATCACTCCCAGATCTTTTTCTTGTGGAGCACATTCTAGTTTTAAACCTCCCATGAAGTAATCCCGTCTAACGTTTTTATTACCTACATGTACAAAAACCCAAAACCAGTGAAGTTGGCACGCCAGTAAATCAGAATAAAAACAGAATACAATGATTTGGAAATCCTTTTTCAGCCTATATTCAATTGAATACACTGCAAAGACAAGTTACTTCATCTTCTAACAGGTAAACTTTGTAATTTTTTGCAAATATTAGCTCATTTGAATTTGATGCCTGCAACATGTTTCAAAAAAAGCTTGGCAAAAAAAGACTGAGAGAGTTGAGGAATGCTCATCAAACACTTATTTGGAACATCCCACAGGTGAACAGGCTAATTGGGGAACAGGTGGGTGCCATGATTGGGTATAAAAGCAGCTTCCCTGAAATGCTCAGTCATTCACAAACAAGGATGGGGCAAGGGTCACCACGTAGTGAACAAATGCGTAAGCTGATTGTCGAACAGTTTAAAAACAACATTCCTCAACGAGCTATTGCAAGAAATTTAGGATTTCATCATCTACGGTCCGTTATCTTCAGAGAATCTGGAGAAATCACTGCACGTAAGTTTACAAGGCCGAAACCAACATTGAATGCCCGTGACCTTCGATCCTCAGGCGGTACTGCATCAAAACTGACATCAGTGTGTAAAGGACATCACCACATGGGCTCAGGAACACTTCAGAAAACCACTGTCAGTAACTACAGTTCGTCGCTACATCTGCAAGTGCAAGTTAAAACTCTACAATGCAAAGCAGAAGCCATTTATCAACAGCACCCAGAAACGCCGGCTTCGCTGGGCCCAAGCTCATCTAAGATGGACTGATGCAAAGTGGAAAAGTGGGTCTGACGAGTCCACATTTCAAATTGTTTTTGGAAACTGTGGACGCCGTGTCCTCCGACCAAAGAGGAAAAGAACCATCCGGACTGTTATAGGCGCAAAGTTCAAAAGCCAGCATCTGTGATGGTATGGGGGTGTATTAGTGCCCAAGGCATGGGCAACTCACCATTAATACTGAAAGGTACATACAGGTTTTGGAGCAACATATGTTGCCATCCAAGCAACGCCTTTTTCATGGATGCCCCTGCTTATTTCAGCAAGACAATGCCAAGCCACATTCTGCACGTGTTACAACAGCATGGCCCGTAGTAAAAGAGTGCGGTACTAGACTGGCCTGCCTGTAGTCCAGACCTGTCTCCCATTGAAAATGTGTGTTTGAAGTCGCAAGACCCCGGACTGTTGAACAACTTAAGCTGTACATCAAGCAAGAATGGGAAAGAGTTCCACCTGAAAAGCTTGTTGGTCTCCTCAGTTCCCAAACGCTTACTGAGTGTCTAAAAGGAAAGGTGATGTAACACAGTGGTAAAAAGGCCCCTCTTTTTTGCAATGTGTTGCTGCCTTTTAAATTCTAAGTTAATGATTATTTGCAAAAAAAAAATAAAGTTTCTCAGTTTGAACATTAAACATCTTGTCTTTGCAGTGTATTCAATTGAATATAAGTTGAAAAGGATTTGCAAATCATTGTATTCTGTTTTTATCTACGATTTACATAATGTGCCAACTTCACTGGTTTTGGGTTGTACAACTTTACATTTCGCTACATTAAATTTCATTTGCCACATTTCTGCCCAATTCTGGATTCTATCCAAATCATCCTGAATCACTTCAGTGGACTCTAAACTATTTGCCAAACCTCCCAATTAGTATCATCTGCAAATTTAACTAATTTGCTCTCAATATTCCTGTCAAGGTCATTAATGTAGATAAGAAACAGCAGGGGTCCCAACACCAATCCCTGGGGGACGCCACTCCCCACCATACCTAGCTCAGATGAGATACCACTGACCACCACTCTTTGTGTTCTGTCCTGTAACCAGTTTTGAATCCACTTCAGAATACCTCCTGTAACTCCAATGGATCTCATTTAAAAATTAGTCTCTTATGCGGTACTGTATCAAATGCTTTCTGAAAATCCAAGTATATTATGTCATAAGCCCTGCTCTGGTCATAAGTCTTGGTGGCCTCTTCAAAAAATTCCAGAAGGTTTGACAGGCATGACATATTTTTGGAAATATTCACTCATTTTGAATTTGATGCCTGCAACAAATTCCAAAAAAGCTGCGCCAGTTGAGACTGCATATTAATAACAAACTGCCGAGACATGAACTGAAGGTAACTTAAACTGGCTTTTACTCCGAAGTGTAGCATGCCACACATGCTTGGCTAATGCAATGCCCTATGTCCAACAACCTTCGTAATAACAAAACGTGAACACGTACTGCTGGTCGGTACTGGTGCAACCCCTCTTTTTTCACCTCTTATTTCTTTTCACTATTTTTTTTTTTTCCTTTTTTTAACAGGAACACATTGGCATTAAGGACAATACAGACATACTGCAATGACATGGATCTAAAGACTAACAACATAGTCCTTGAAACACACTGGGGGGCATCGGGAGTGTGATGACCGACGAGAGTCTTCGCAGATCAGTGGGGCAGGAACAGCCAGAGTAGGTGAGGCAGGCCGATCGGCACCCAAACAACCAGAGGCTGGCTCTGCCTTGGACGTAGGAGGAGGTAAACGGGGCTGGTGCAGACCTGGGAGTGGATCTTCATCCTCCGAGTCTTCAGAAGGATGTTGCCCAGAGAATACAGGCTGTCAGGCATGTCGGGTGGAACCTTGAAGCAGTCAGCCATTCTCACATGATACTATGCACTGTGTAGCTGGGATCCCATAAATTTTCTGATATTGCACAACAGGGAGTCCATCAGGTATCGGTCACGCGTTCGGGACTTGTTCCTGTCTGAGTGGATGGCTTCAGTCACACATCACAACGATGCAGGACCAAAATGTAAAAAATAAATAAATAAATAAATACACTGGTTACTGTGTTAGTTCTGTCATGACAGCATATTCAGCATTACTGTCAGCATCAGGCAATAACCCCCATCAATGTCAAGGGTTACTTTGTCGGTGTTGAAAACCAACTTATGTCTGGTAGCTGCTACGAATGCTATGCTACTATGCTGCAAAGCCATGTCAAGCCATGTTATGATACTAGATACTGTATACAGTTTACTTGACAGTGTCGCCCATAGGTCACTGCCATTTATGACCACTTCACTCCTGGCCACAGCAAAAAGACACGGAGCACCACCCTATTTGCAAACCTCTCTACAATCCCTGAAACCCCTCCAAATCCAAATCCCAGAATTAGCACAAAAAGAAGGCAGGGACTAGCCCCGCCATCTGTCAAAATTGTTTTTTGCTAACAACGGAAATTCAAGCTGTGCAGTGCAATAATAAGCATCACAATGCGCAAGCTAATTTCACGTATCCATGTGCCGATAAATCGCCCCTAGTGACACTGGTGCACAACTGTTCAACAGCAACTCAAGTCCATTGATGCCTGGATTATAATTACCCATTTTCCTACTCACTGGTATGATATGCATTTGCATTGGTGTGGGGGAATGGAGAATTGCATGCAGAGTATAGCTAGCAATCTTAGTTCCCATCAGAAAATAAATCTTTTGGGAATTTTGACTATATATGCCCACCAATGCTCCTGTTCTCATGATTTGCTTGTCTTATCGGAGGAAAAAGACATTTAGTAAATGTTGTATCCTACTGACCTTTGGAAAAGAAGGACCTGGATATGCGAAGGGTATTTGGTTCATGATTGAGGTGGGTAGTGAAGGAGACAGGAACAGAGAGGAGAAAATAACACACCGCTTCTGCTGGAGTTTCCTCCCTGTATCTTCTCTGAAAGGACAGATAGTTCTTTTCAAGCCATATGACCTGACCACCCACATCAAGTGCAGGCTCAGGACGTCTCTGTCTGGGGGGTGCTTTGGAGCATTCGCTATACGGATGGTTAGCAAGACACTGCTGGTGTTGTGCAGCTACCAAATCACTGTTGCCTAGGGAAACCTGAACATTTGAAAACTGGTCCCGCTTGGTCCACATTTCCTGAGAAGAAAAACCACGTGAGCAGATGCGCAAGTTCAATGCTGCCGTAGCAATTGCCAGCGTCAGCGGAAGTGACAGCACCCCCTAATGGTTCAAGGCGCAAGAGTTCACCTGTCAGCTCCTGCATAGCCTTTTTTGCAACAGGATTCTTGTCGGAGTTCTTAGCATGCCCCAGCTCCAACGTGATCCTATGCTTGTGCAGGAACTTATCGCTGACCAGGGCCTTGAATCCAGGGGCAGGGTTGGTGCATACGACTGCCAGGGGACCATTCATCGGGCGTATCTGGATACAGAGTTATATCAAAGCATCCCGCAACATCTCGTGACGCTCATCTGAAAGCAGCAGGGTGGATGTGAATGATGTCACCATCTCCTGGAGGACTATTATGACCTGCTGGGAGCGCTTGAGGACATCAGCTGTGAGGAACAGGCCCACAGCCTCAGGTGGTGAGGAAGTGGACTGCTCCAACTCTGGCACTTAGCGAGTGGCGTAGCACAGCACAGGAATGACAAGCATTGGAGGCAAACACTACTGCTTTGTCCATATCAAGGGCTTACAGGTACCGCTTGATGACAGCCTTGAGCTGGTGGCATGTGATGTGCGCCAGCTGGATATGGAGTGCAGTCAACAGGCTATCTAGAACCCGCCGAGGGTAAGTATGCACTCACGAGATGGCATGAAGGGCTCATCATGCCTGACAACGAGTATGCCATCCGCTGCAACAGTGGCTACATTCAGGAAACTTTTGACATCTTTAACATTAGTGAGCTTCCAGGATGGCCTTGTGCCTTGAATGAGATGAACATGGGCACTGCGAAGTTCCGGGCACTCTGACTGTATTGCAAGCCAGGCAGGTCGACTAGCGAATGGCAGGCGCACAGATCCATCTATGACATCCTGGACAGATGTCATGCGGACAACAGAGTCAGAGGTGTGCCCGATGAAGGAACAGACCTAACAACCTTCGTCTTCACATGGTGGGGCATTGCGGCTGGCAAAGTCAGAAGGGAGAATGGCAGAGCCCGCAACATTTCTGACGGAGGCTTAGTAACGGCTGACAACAGATAGGAAGGTCGACACCTGGGGACTTTGTCTTGGTGGGGCCTTCTAGGGAGTGCCTTGTGCGCAGCTGTGGAGCTCTGTGCAGGACGGCGTAGTTCAGTAGAGATAGCTGAGCTGAAGATTTTTGCATCATCTGACGTGCGAATTTCATCTAGGAGGGAATTCAGGACCTGTGATATTTCTGGTTTTATAGATGCCAGAGTGCGTGACCACAGCTCACTGCCATACCTTTGCTTTACGAGTCTGGGCAGGCTAGGGTGGATGAGCTTTAGCCATTTGAGGACCACCATGTTTTTCAGCGTGGTAGAGAGCTCCTCATCCTCAGTTATCAGCTCACCATGGTGGCTGAGGTCATTAAGGCACAACAATAAGTCCACAAATACCATTAGCCTTTGGTAAAGGTCCTCTGGACGCCTATCACCCTCAAGGTGAATGACAGAAAAGTCAATAAACTGAATTCCAGTAACTTGAAAGCCAAAATGTTACCTTATAGTCTGCCATATGAACTCCAGTGATGTGGAATTTTTAACTAGGGTACTCCTTGAAAAGATTGGGCAGTAATTGGCGATCTGCCCAAGCATTGGCTCAAGTGAGCTAACTCTCTGCAGTGCAGAGCGACGTCTAGCGACAGGAACGTCATCACCATCATTTGGTGTGCTTTATTTTTCTTTAGCCATGCAAATCCCGTGATTAAGAATCTTGCAAAGTTTTAGTCTAAAGACAGCAAGTACAGAAGATTCTGCTTCCAATTCTCAAAACTGTTAATATTTTCAATCTTAGAGACACCACTGCTTCAGTGCTCGGTAGAAGCCATTTCCTACCAGCTTGAGTGCAAGGACGTGCTATCACAGTGACCGCTGCACTGATTTGGCTCCAGTAAGCAACTTCCTGCAGTTGGACGATGTCGCTTTGAAAGCAAAGTAAACGGTAGGTTTGAGTATTCACCGCTGCTGCCACCATGCCAGTTGAGGCTGTATATTAATAACTATAAGCCGCGCTGGGAAGGAAGGGAGGACTATGTGCACCTTGTCACAGACGCAAGACGTTGGTGAATCTATCTTACTGGCCCATGCATCCTGACAGAGACACTTCTGGGCTGTGAAATGCAGAGAGAACTAAACTCATTTGCTTTCTCACAAACTCTGTAGGACTCTGGTAAATTTACCACCTATTGTCTTAAGGGCATCTGCATCCTGCAGAGATATTTCAGGGCCGTGGGAGCATATTGATCAGGGTGTCCCCCAATTCACCCTAAAACAACCTTCCCGAACTTACCCCTGTGCCAGACAATGGGTTATCAACCAGACATTTACAGAACTGTGCCCTGGGAATGGGAGATTCAAAGGATCAAAGTGTGAAAATACTCATTTCTCCCACAATGTTACAAATATAATGTGTATTTTTGTTATATTGTAGGATGAGAGCTGATTAATAACATTAATAACATAATAACAAAAAAATTACTTCTACTTCTCCTAGAGGTAATGCCCCTCCCAAATTCCCTCTGAGGAGGGGTTGCCTTCCTGATTACCCAAATGATTTATGATCCTGCTGTAGGAAGCGCTTCTTGAGTTTGGGCATAAAAGGTAGGAAAACAAACTATTCGGGGACGACCGCAACCAACTCCCCACACGCGCATCTCCATGCCGTGTGTCACCAATAGTTGTTATAGAAGATTGTAGATGACTTCCCGCACATGCATCGGCACGTGTGTAGCCGTTCTCACAATGGAAGATTGCATTCAACTTCCCCCACGCGCATCTCTATGCCATGGTTAGCTTTAATCTAGCCATGGAAGATCTTAAGCAATTTCCCACATGACTTTTGCAGCCGTGTGCAGACGTGACATGGCTATGGAAGCTTGTATGCATTCTTCCCATCGTACACTTTGTGTATGTGTGTAGTTTTGAGCTGTGCCAGGTATGATTTGACTTCTTCTTTACCTTTTCTGTAACAATGTGATTGGTTCTTGTGATTTAAGCTTGTGCCTGCCTGGCGAAATAAATTGGTAATTGCATTCTGTTGTGTGTTTCTGACTCTAACTTATATTCTTCCAGCCCGGAGTCCTGTCTCCTAATTGGGTAATGTAGGACTGTAATCGCGATGCCTGATCAACACGCGTGGTCTGCGTTATAAGGTGGATTTTCCATGCTGTGATTGGTGTTATTTTGATTGGCTTCGAGGAGATTCTGGTAAACTGAGCGGATCTCAATCCATGCCCGGACATCTTATACAACACGAAGTCCCTGAACTGATAATGTCACACTTCGGAGTTACTCGCTTTGGGCCCCGATAATCCCTAGTCGTAGCCTTTTTCTATGTCAAATTATCGTGCTTAATAAAACCGCCAGCCTCTGAGTTAATCCACCGAATTGGGCTGTACAGATGTTTCTGGTCCGGCGGCGTAAGGTATAGACCAGTTACGAGTCCGATGCACAACGGAACTTTAAATTAATCAATAAATTAATTAATAGGAGTCAAATCAATTTTATGCGAATGCATAATTTAATCGTAATCACAAAGGATTAAAACTAAAATTTATATCTTAAATTTAATATGGAGTCAGATGAATTGCAACCGCTACGATATTAGGACTGCAGCATCCGCTAGACACGTTTCAGGCCAGTTAAAAGCAGAACGTGAAGGACGTCATCACGTTTGACCTGAGGCAGTGGCCTAGTGCTGACGCTGTAGCCAGACCCCATTATTATAATGGAGACCATTAAGACTTTTGGAAGCCATATTGGAATCCAGGGAGAACTAAAACTCAACTTCTTTCTCACAGACATTTGACTCTATGAAACTTATCTTAAAGGCACCTGTATCCTGACAGAAACAATTCTGGGCCATGAAATGCAGAGATAACCAAACTCAAGCGTTTCTCACAGACGCAAAACGTTGGTAAATTTACGCCCCATTGTCTAAGGGCACTGTGTGTGCAGCAATGTGTTAGACTAAGGGCAACAGACTTACTAGAGCTACTCTAAGACATTTTAACCAAAACACATAGGCTTATACCTT
Organism: Gymnothorax javanicus; assembly: GCA_029692085.1. Lineage (NCBI taxonomy): Eukaryota > Metazoa > Chordata > Actinopteri > Anguilliformes > Muraenidae > Gymnothorax > Gymnothorax javanicus. The sequence goes on along the minus strand of CM056197.1, from coordinate 128,393,826 downwards.
GAGTTGTTGGGTAAATTTAAGTGCGCTGCGGGAATGATTCACAAAAGAACGTATTTTCATTTTAAAATTAATGTAACACCTTAACAGAAGAATGAAAGCACATTGGCTATTGAAAGTATCGTAATAAAAAAAAAAAACATCAGCTTGAGCTTGCAAGAAAAATGTAACTACTTGCCTTGGGTTATTCACTCAAGTTTAAGCCTGTTAGAGCACCATTTTCATTGTAAAATGTAACTGAAAATTCAAGCCTTCTCAATCGAGGCGAATCGAGGAAACTGGTTGTGGTTGTGGGCCCACCACTGAAGGGGATTCTCCATTGTGGGAATGTGAGGTGTTGCGCAATAATCATGTCCAATGTCGCCACTTAGCTAAGGGCATGGATGTATGACAAGAACTGGATACTGAACCGAAAATGGCCGCCCATTCATTTCAATGGAAATTGCTCAAAGGTGCAGCACGCCGACATGGGGCCTTATTTCCGGAGTCACACGGACATGCGCTTTGTGACTTTTCCCTCACACATATGCGCAGTGTGGGGCTCATGAACGCGCTGACGCCTGAGGTATCTATGACAACGGTCCGCGCCCGAAGGCACTCCCACACAGGATGCGAGTTCATGACCATGTGAATATGTATTTATGTTCTCCAAGAATGTACCTAATTATGTCCACTGCGAAACCACAGTGAAACTCATGCAATAGCTCTGTACCTAACCGACAAACATAGCACTCGGCAAAGGCTTAAATATAGTTTGGAAAAACAGTTTATATACCCAATCTATATTGTAATAGCCAAGTGGCCTCTGTGTGTGTGCGTGCGTGCGTGTGTGTGTGCGTGTGTGTGTGTGTCCAGCCACTCAGTGCTAGATTCCATCGGGCGCGTATCAGTGCTAGATTCCACCGGGCACGTATCTGCAGCATAGCGGGAGCGACGCTGTTTGGCTCCGTCTTGCAGGTGACTGTGTCCGGCCAATCGGTGCTAGACTCTGCCGGGCGCGTATCTGCAGCATAACGTGAGCAACGCTATTATAATATAGACATACAGGGGGGATTCCCCCTGTATGTCCTCTCCTGGGGATTCCCCCTTTTGAACCCAAGCCAATTCATCCACAGGAGTCCCGAATCCCAAAAAACAGATGCCAGGCCGCAAGAGAAAGTAGCTCGTAATCTGCAGCATAACGTGAGCAACGCTATTATGCTCCATCTTGCAGGCGACTTTGTGTTCCACTGAGCGCCTATCGTCAGCGCAGCGTATTCCCCTTGATGGTTACTTAGTTTAAGTTACTATAAAAACATTGGTCGCGTGACAGCCACCTTGGTGTTTATGGAAACACCATAGCAACACCATAGCAACATGATGACATCATAGAGGTGCATGTGATGACATCATAAGGCTGCACGAAGTTACATAAAATAGAACCCGTGGATCCCCATGGGCAGAGAGCTAGTAGGGATATAACATGTTGATAAACTATTTTTATTGAACTGGGAAATTAAATTATTCACTACTTCGCAAAAAAAGTGTCAGCTAAACAGTTGACTTGCTGCTCCATAAGATGACCAATCAATCTCGTTTTCCACGTAGTGCAAAGCTAAATGTATTCGTAGAAAGTGAAAAGTTTCGTGCTTAGCTTGAAACCTCCTCTATTCTTTCTGGATTCAAGACGATAACCCAACCGCACACAGCACTGCCCGTGCTTTATGAACTAATACGTTTTAAAGTAGATGGCATTAATTAAAGTATGTAGCCAATTCTGACAAGCAAAATTACTTCAAACGTACGTATGCTCAAAGCTCATTAAATCCATCCATTCTCTATTCCGCCTCTTCCCTACTAGGGTTGCGGGGGAACTAGAGCCCATCCCAGCTGACTCTGGACAAAAGGCAGAGACCCACCCTGGAAGATAAAAGGTTTTTATATATTTTTTTTCAAATATATTATTCATTTATTTTTAATCACATGTCCCTTGTAGGGGACATCGGGTCTCCTTTGATGCAAAAAATACATTCAAAGCCATCAATACATTCAATTGAGTACACTACAAAGACAAGATATTTAATGTTCAAACTGATAAACTTTATTGTTTTTTTTTTTTGAAATATTCACTCATTTTGAATTTGACACCTGCAACTTGTTCCAAAAAAAAGCTGGGACAGGGGCAACAAAAGACTGGGAAAGTTGAAGAATGCTCAAAAAACACAAGTTTGGAACATTCCACAGGTCAACAGGTTGATTGGAAACACGTGACTGTCATGAATAGGAATAAAATAAGCATCCCCAAAAGGCTCAGTTAATTGTTTTTGGAAATCATGGACATCGTGTCCTCCAGGCTAAGGAGGAAAAGGACCATCCAGATTATCAGCGCAAAGTTCAAAAGCCAGCATCTTTGACGGCATGGGGATGTGTTAGTGCCCATGGCATGGGTAACTTGCACATCTGTGAAGGCACCATTAATGTTGAAAGGTACATACAGGTTTTGGAGCAATATATGCTGCCATCCAACTGACGTCTTTTTCAGGGACGTCCCTGCTTATTTCAGCAAGACAATGCCAAGCCAAATTCTGCGCGCGCTACAACAGCGTGGCTTCGTAATAAAAAAGTGCGGGTAATAGACTGGCCTGCCTGCAGTCCAGACCTGTCTCCCATTGAAAATGTGTGGCCCATTATGAGGTGCAAAATACAACGAGAGACTTCGGACTGTTGAGTAACTGAAGTTGCACATCAAGCAAGAATGGGAAAGAATTCCACCTACAAAGCTTCTGCAATTAGTGTCCTCAGATCTCAAACGTTTATTGGGTGTTGTTAAAAGGAAAGGTGATGTAACACAGTGGTAAACATGCCCCTGTCCCAGCTTTTCTGGTACGTGTTGCACGCATCATATTCAAAATGAGTCAAAAGAACAAAAAAGTTTATCAGTCTGAACATTAAATATCTTGTCTTTGTAGTGTATTCAATTGAATATAGGTCGAAAAGGATTTGCAAATCGTATTTTGTTTTTATTCATGTTTTACACAATGTCCCAACTGCATTGGAATTGGGGTTTGTACATCATCTCCTGACAGCTCAATGTCTGACTCTCCCTCAGTGACTGTCATCAGAATCCTTTCTGCCTCACTCAGTGCTGTTTCCTTAAATACGCAAAATCGTTGAAAATGAGTGGAAGCAAGTCCCACTGTCCCCTACAAAGGACATGGACAAAAAAGTGTATTTTAAAAGGCTTAAAATTAACATACACCTCTGAAATCTTAGTATTAATACTGTTAAGGCTTTCATGCATAAAAAACGAAAGCATTATTAACAATACAAACGTTATATTTGTATAAATTTGATCAATTACCTCCCTTACCGGCATAGAAGGTGCTTGCTAAGATTCCCGCCATTTTGCAAAGACAGAACATGTGATCTGTTGGACACACCCTTTTGTGAGACATCACTGGAAAGCTCAGGAGGTACTCTTCACAGTACATTAGGACTCAAACAGGCTACATGCATGGTATTTAAAATAGAGGCCTCAGTGCAATGTCCCCCACAGAGGACAAAAGTGAATTGCCGGGTCTTAGGAGGTTAAGCATACGTATGCTCAAAGCTCATTAAATCCATCCATTCTCTATACCGCCTCTTCCCTACTAGGGTCACGGGGGAACTAGAGCCCATCCCAGCTGACTCTGGGCGAAAGGCAGGGACCCACCCTGGACAGCTCTCCAATCCATCGCTGGGTGCACACACCATTCATTAAATCCATTCACGAAAACTTTTTTCATCAAACATTTGTCCACAGAATGGATACAATGTCAGTGTTTTATGCCAAATAGCAGTTTTTACTGTCTATAAAAGTGAGTAAGTAAGTAAGTAGTAAGTCAAGTTTATTTGTATAACACCTTTCACAGACAGGGTCACAAAGTGCTTCACAGTCATTTACACAGAGAAAAGAATAAATACAATAAAATACAATAAAATGGGGATAGAATAAGAACACAGAAAGATTCAAATGCCAGTAAGTCAAGTCAAGTTCATGAGTAGAATGAAAGGGCAGCACCCAGCCTAATCCTTTTCCCCACTACAGCAAATGAGGCAAAAAACTCCCAGTAGGGAGAAAAATCCTCAAACAGTGGTGAGAAAAAACTCCCCAGTGGGAAGAAATCTCAGGAGGAACCCAGCTATAGTGGGGAAGCCCATCCTCCACTGGCTAGCTAATTAATAACAAAATAATGTAAAGCGGAATAGAAATGGAAAAAGAGATCCATTTAAGTCCATCTAAACAGTGGCATCGGTGGCTCCAGGAAGTGGCATATAGAGGATGGTGCAGAACTGGATCAGGACCGGATCAGGACAGCAGGACAGCAGCAGCCAGCGCTCATGGTGAGGGACAGGGCTTGGATGGTCCATGGGCTCAGGGTGGGGGACGGAAAGAACCTCGGAAAGAGACAGAAAAAAAGTGGGGTGAAGCACTGGATAAAACTACGGCATGTTAATAAAAATACCGTCCTGTGTCATGTGCCAAGTGAGAAATTATTAGCAGACTGGTCAAGAAACAGTCAACACCCCACCATCCACTTCCTGCAGCACAGATGCCCTACACTTACACCAGGCTGTAAGATCACTTTTGATTTTCTAAACACTAGTACCATATGGACCTCCCCGGTGACTAAGGCTGTAAGATCACCGTTTTGTGCCATTTTTTGCTAAACACTACCACCAGTACCATATGGACCTCCCCGGTGACTAAGGCTGTAGCAAGCCACACTGGCACCGTTGATGCATGCTCAGTGCCACCGGTTCCACATGGATTCGCTTAACGCTACGACCAGTACCATATGGACCTCCCCGGTGACTAAGGCTGTAGCAAGCCCCCCTGGCACCGTTGATGCATGCTCAGTGCCACCGGTTCCACATGGATTTGCTAAAACACTACTACCAGTAACACACACGTAGAAGGACAGACAACTAGACAAATGCCTGACTAAACAAATGAGTCTTTAATTGTGCCTTAAAGTTTTCTACGGAGGGTGCAGTTCGCAGCTCCAGTGGGAGAGCCTTCCAAAAATTAGGTGCCATTGTTTGGAAGGCACGATCACCTTTTGTTTTAAGCCTTGTCCGAGGAACAACCAGTATCTCCTGATTTGAGGACCTAAGTGACCTGCTAGTGACATTTGGATGAAGTTGGTCGCGAATATAATCAGGGGCCTGACCATGAAAGGCTCTTTACGTAATGACCAGGACTTTAAATTGTATCCTGACAGTGATAGGAAGCCAGTGTAGGGAATTTAGGATGGGGGTAATGTGGCATGACTCCCTGGACCTAGTTAATAGCCTAGCAGCAGCATTCTGAATGATTTGCAGACGATCCAGAGACGCCTTGCTGAGGCAAGTGAACAGTGAATTGCAATAATCAAGGCGAGATGACACAAAGGCATGAATGATCATCTCTAATTCTGCATGTGATACCATAGCTCTGAGTTTTGCTATGTTTCTAAGATGGAAAAAACAAGAGCGTGACAAAGACCTAATGAGCTTGTCTAAAAGTATCGATTGGTCAAAAATTACACCAAGATTTTTCAAGTTTGAACGGACATTGGCACTCAGGGACCCAAGGCTATTAGTGACCTTTGCAGCAGTATCAGCAGCAGCAACAATGAGAACTTCTGTTTTATTTTCATTCAATTGTAGAAAATTTCTGAATATTTATAAAATTCCCAGAGTTCTCCTACGAAAAAAAATTTAGCTTACCGGCTTGGTAATAACGTAAGCCGACAGCACGGAATCTCCTGCCCAGTGCGACACGCAGAGAACTGCAGCAGCACGAGAACACGCTTAGAGACAAGGTCCCCTTGGTGTTCACGTAGCCTAAATTAAAATAAAAAATGTTGTCGCTGCCGTGGAAAAAGGCACCAATGATTTAAAAGATTATATATTGATTATATATTGATATATTGATCATTTGTGGTAGTCAAAAAATGTCAGTGTCTTTTTCAATTGTTCCCTATGGAAAAAATATTGCGTGCGTCTCAGCCCTGGTTCAGTATCCAGTTCTTATAATACATCCATGTGGCTAAGAGCCCTGTTTATTTTCGCGGAAGAAGTAGACCTCACTAAGTTGGGCGACCATAAAAATACGCTGTTCAGTCTGTGAATACTATCATTCAAAACTGCAGCGCGTTTCTCCAATTGAAGATGTTTAGGGCCGTTGCAGTATTATTTGCTCTCGTTGGCCACCGTAGCCAGAGGTCTTGAATTTTAAACTTCCTCCGTGAAAATTAACAAGGCTACAAGCTAAGTGGCTACATTGGAGATTAAAGGTGCACTATGCAAGTTTGTTTACTTTCTGCGCAATTATGTTTTTGTCTCAATTCGCCGACATCTCTCCACGACCCGCTAGCTGCCTGCCCCTAAATTCACTGTAAAAAAATCCCGGGCTCTGGAGACCGCACAGGCGTCACAAACTGCAAATAAACACAAGGGGCACAGGCTGTGCCCCATAACATAACGTACCGGCCAATTGCCGACAAGAGTTGACAGTTATGGAAGCATACGAGGGAGGGAACTATGGGAGAGAGGGGTGGGCTATCTCTGTTTTGTTTGAGTTCGAATGTCAACTGAAGTGAAAGTAAACAAACTTGCATAGCGCACCTTTAAGGCTAAAAATATTGTGAAAAGACGTCTGTATGAGTCAAATTTGAATGTCGGGGCTTACGGATAGTGATGGTCAAATGAAGGCTCATGAATCACTGAGGCTTTCCAGCCCATTGCTTCGCCAAAAGATTCAGTACTCGATGCCTGAATGAAACACTGAATGCTGCCATCTGCTGGCAATAAGAACATATGACAGTCAATGAACAGTACCATGACCTGAGCTGAAATGTATGAAAAACTTTTGTGTGCAGTAACAATAAACAATGAATATTTCTATAGTATGTGCATGTGTAAGTATATGGACATAATTGTGTCAGTATATTTGTTCATAATTAAAATAGCAATGAAACCATCACGAGACTTTGCTTTTTTAATCATTTTTCTTCAAAAACACAAGTTTTTCAAGTGTGCTTGGGCTGAGACAGTTTCTCCTTCTAGACAATATTTCTCCAGCTTTGAAAACGCCCTTTCACACGGAACTGAAGATGCCGGGGAACATAACCACGTTATGGCTAACTTGTACAGGTGTGGATACTGGGTTTTGCGTCTGTTCCAATACAGCAGTGGATCCTCTGCTCTTCCAATGTTAACCTCTGCCAGGTATCGATCCACTTCCCCTGCTGCATCCGCCACCGCACCTGAGCTGCTCCTGCTGCTACTGATGGACTCGTCCAGCAGCTGCCAAAGTCCACCTAATGACAGTATTTGGGGGGAGGGGAAGAAGTAATTCAGAATACCAACATCATAATCAAAAGAATACATTGGTAGGGTTACTTACTGTTGCTTGCAGATGGATCCAGAGGGGCGTCTTGCGGCTGGTCTGGGGTGGCAGATGGAGGTACATTCCTTATTAGGCTGACACATTCATTTTTAAGGTGGTTTACTGCTTCCTGAGTTTTTGTAGGACTTTGAAATCCCAGTTTTTTGTATCTTGGATCTAGTAGCGTTGGCATAGTCAGAGCACCCGCTGATTCCAAACATGTTATGTGCTCTCTCAGGTGTTGAACCTGGTTGTCACCCAGCTGCTTCGCAATGGTGGGCATCGATGAGGTCTGCACTTTAGCTGTTATTGTGTGATGCAACATCTTCATGAGAGGAATCACTTTTGAGGCCGATACCCTCCTGTCAGCTGAAGCCTCAACAGCTGCTTGATGGAACGGGGCAAGAACTAAAGGAGCATCCTTCACAGATTCATATTCAGATGCAGTAAGAGGAGTGATGTCAGTTTTGGGTGAGGCCAGGGCTGCTCCCACTGGCTCTCTGAGGTCATACAACCGTTCCAACATATGGAGTGTGCTGTTCCACCGTGTGTCCACCTCAATAATCATTCTGTATGCCTGCCTCCCCATCTGCTCCTGTACTCGCACCAGTCGCTCCTTAGCTGTGGTGCTCGTCCTGAAGAGGGTCACCAACCTCCTGCATTTCTGCCTTAATTCATTAAGTCCTTCCACATCATCAAAGGACTTACGAACCATCAAGTTCATTGCATGAGCAATGCAAGCTGCATGCCTGACATTTAGCTGTCTGATACATGCGTTCATGTTTGCTGCTCCGTCAGTGATAAGGCACTTCACTTTGCCTCTGATGCCCCACTCCTGCATTAACTGGACAGGCCCTGCAGCCAGGTTTTCTGCTGTGTGGGCCTGCGGGAAATGTTGCTGCCCAAGCAGATTAGTGCAGAGCTGGTCTTTGTCATCAATGAAGTGGCACGTCACCGCCAGGTAGGCGTCCATATTGATGGGCGTCCTCATGTCAGACGTGAGACTGACAGCCGCCGCCTTCGGGACCTGCTCTTTGGCCTTCTCCTTTTTAGTGTCCACCATTGCCTTCAGAGACTGAGGGTGAAAAGAAGAGTCGTTATGATTATATTTAGTGTCCACCATTGCCTTCAGAGACTGAGGGTGAAAAGAGGAGTCGTTATGATTATATTTAGTGTCCACCATTGCCTATAGAGACTGAGGGTGAAAAGAAGAGTCGTTATGATTATATTTAGTGTCCACCATTGCCTTCAGAGACTGAGGGTGAAAAGAAGAGTCGTTATGATTATATTTAGTGTCCACCATTGCCTTCAGAGACTGAAAAGAGGGTGAAATTTAGTGTCCACCATTGCCTTCAGAGACTGAGGGTGAAAAGAAGAGTCGTTATGATTATATTTAGTGTCCACCATTGCCTTAGAGACTGAGGGTGAAAAAGAAGAGCCAAGTATGATTATATTTAGGGTCCACCATTGCCTATAGAGACTGAGGGTGAAAAGAAGAGTCGTTATGATTATATTTAGTGTCCACCATTGCCTTCAGAGACTGAGGGTGAAAAAAGAAGATTGTATTTAGTGTCCACCATTGCCTTCATGAAAAGAAGAGCCGTTATGATTATATTTAGTGTCCACCCTTCAGAGACTGAGGGTGAAAAGAAGAGTTGATTATATTTAGAGATTGCCTGAGGGTGAAAAGGGTGAAAAGAGGAAGATTATATTTAGTGATTAGAGACTGAGGGTGAAAAGAAGAGTCCACCATTTAGTTGCCTTGCCTTCAGAGACTGAGGGTGAAAAGAAGAGTCGTTATGATTATATTTAGTGTCCACCATTGCCTTCAGAGACTGAGGGTGAAAAGAAGAGTCGTTATGATTATATTTAGTGTCCACCATTGCCTTCAGAGACTGAGGGTGAAAAGAAGAGTCGTTATGATTATATTTAGGGTCCACCATTGCCTATAGAGACTGAGGGTGAAAAGAAGAGTCGTTATGATTATATTTAGTGTCCACCATTGCCTTCAGAGACTGAGGGTGAAAAGAAGAGTCGTTATGATTGTATTTAGTGTCCACCATTGCCTTCAGAGACTGAGGGTGAAAAGAAGAGCCGTTATGATTATATTTAGTGTCCACCATTGCCTTCAGAGACTGAGGGTGAAAAGAAGAGTCGTTATGATTATATTTAGTGTCCACCATTGCCTTCAGAGACTGAGGGTGAAAAGAAGAGTCGTTATGATTATATTTAGTGTCCACCATTGCCTTCAGAGACTGAGGGTGAAAAGAGGAGTCGTTATGATTATATTTAGTGTCCACCATTGCCTTCAGAGACTGAGGGTGAAAAGAAGAGTCGTTATGATTATATTTAGTGTCCACCATTGCCTTCAGAGACTGAGGGTGAAAAGAAGAGTCGTTATGATTATATTTAGTGTCCACCATTGCCTATAGAGACTGAGGGTGAAAAGAAGAGTCGTTATGATTATATTTAGTGTCCACCATTGCCTTCAGAGACTGAGGGTGAAAAGAAGAGTCGTTATGATTGTATTTAGTGTCCACCATTGCCTTCAGAGACTGAGGGTGAAAAGAAGAGCCGTTATGATTATATTTAGTGTCCACCATTGCCTTCAGAGACTGAGGGTGAAAAGAAGAGTCGTTATGATTTTATTTAGTGTCCACCATTGCCTTCAGAGACTGAGGGTGAAAAGAGGAGTCGTTATGATTATATTTAGTGTCCACCATTGCCTTCAGAGACTGAGGGTGAAAAGAGGAGTCGTTATGATTATATTTAGTGTCCACCATTGCCTTCAGAGACTGAGGGTGAAAAGAGGAGTCGTTATGATTATATTTAGTGTCCACCATTGCCTTCAGAGACTGAGGGTGAAAAGAAGAGTCATTATGATTATATTTAGTGTCCACCATTGCCTTCAGAGACTGAGGGTGAAAAGAAGAGTCGTTATGATTGTATTTAGTGTCCACCATTGCCTATAGAGACTGAGGGTGAAAAGAAGAGTCATTATGATTATATTTAGTGTCCACCATTGCCTTCAGAGACTGAGGGTGAAAAGAAGAGCCGTTATGATTATATTTAGTGTCCACCATTGCCTTCAGAGACAGAGGGTGAAAAGAAGAGTCGTTATGATTATATTTAGTGTCCACCATTGCCTTCAGAGACTGAGGGTGAAAAGAAGAGTCGTTATGATTATATTTAGTGTCCACCATTGCCTTCAGAGACTGAGGGTGAAAAGAAGAGCTGTTATGATTATATTTAGTGTCCACCATTGCCTTCAGAGACTGAGGGTGAAAAGAAGAGCCGTTATGATCATCCTACATAAAAATGAGCAACTTGGCTCTGTTCACACACCTTTCTACTGGGGAGAAGATAGTTGGGATCCAGCACATGCATGAGCTCCCTGAACCCCACATCTTCCACAATGGAGAATGGCTGGGAGTCCTTTATAATCATGTTCATCAGGGCCTCATCCACCACTGCTTTTCTGGAATCTATAACATTTTATGCTGCTGTAATGTAGGAACTGAACACATGATTTTGTCGACATGCAAAAAAATATTTAATCTTACTTAGGCTGGTATCTGGCCTGTTGGCAGGCTGGGCAGGCTCATGCAGTGCTCTGTAGTGGAGAAGCACGGAGGACGTATTGTTGCTATACGTCAGCTCTTTATCACACAGCAAGCACCTCACCTTTAATGAAATCATGCATATTATGACAGATAGTTCACTGTGTGGCAAGTATACAATATTCACTGTATTATGGGAACTTTTTACACATACAAACCTTATCCTGAGCCGTCATCTCAAATTCCTCCCATACAGGTGAGGACTTCCTTTTCCTTGCTGCTCCATCTGTGAGAAAGGGGATTTGTGGCACAGCAAACAAACATGGAACCGATGGGAATGTAAATGCACTTGGTGCATTGTTGCAAAAAAACTCTCTCCATAATATATATGCACCATTACATGCTTCTTTTTTACAACACATTCGTCAGACCAAATCTGGAGTATTGTGTACAGTTCTGGGGACCATACTTTAAGAAAGATATAGAGGCTCTAGAAAAAGTTCAGAGAAGAGCCACTAAGCTAATTCCGGGTATAAAAGATGAAAGCTATGAGAAGAGGCTGAAGATCCTTAATCTCTTTAGTCTTAGGAAAAGGAGACTTAGGGGTGATCTGATTGAGGTCTTTAAATATGTTAAAGGTATTAACAAAGTGAATTATGTGGGATTCCTTCGACCAAGTGTTGTTAGTAGAACTCGGGGTCACAAATGGAAGTTGACCAAAGGTAAATTTAGCACTGATATTCGGCAAATATTTCTTCACCCAAAGAGTAATTTCGATGTGGAATAGCTTGCCTGACCATATTGTTGAGGCAGAGACCTTGGGAGTTTTCAATAGCAGGCTTGACTTAAAGCTAGATACCATTGAGTCATTGAGTATCTGAAGTGATATATTAACAATAGTATAAAGAAACTGGCGAGCCTAGTCGGGCTGAACGGCCTGTTCTCGCCATTCATGTTATGTTATGTTATGTTAATTCATCATTACCTATCACCAGCCTTTTGAAACAAATACAACACATCTGAGTCATGATGCTTCAAATTCCTGGACATACTTCACTTAAATAAAACATGTCATCTTTGCAGGCCCCATTGTAAACCTGTGGCTCCCCAGTGACCTCTTTACAAACATGTCAAAGTGGTGTCTCAGCTTATTATGTGACTGCAGAAGAAAGTGCACACACCAAATACAGGAGTGAAATTATTTAAAAAATGGAATAACTGACACACTCACGTCAATGCCCTACAATGGGGAAAATTATAATATGTAACTCATTACAACACTCTCCAACTTTCTACAATTCTCTCCGACTTTCTACACCTTGCTCCAACTCACTACACCTCTCTCCAACTTACTACAAATGCCGACAACACCCACAGTTTGGTGCGAGATTCGAAGCACATTAATGAGGAAGCGAAACGTTGAACGAACCAATGACGTACTCTTCACAAACCGAGGCCTCGTTTGTCATCAGTCACGTGATTCTTTAGGAAGCGACACAAGCCTTGAAGTGATGTTTCACCTGACATGCCCACTTTTGGTCAAGACACGCCTCAAAGCCTCAGTTCATTTGTCACATCACTACTTACGGACACTTGGATTACGCTGCACGAGCAGTATGGAGGCATTTTGTGATTTTAAAATGTTGTTTATTAAGCTTGAAAAAGTGGTCTCCAATGACTTCAATTGATTTGGATTTGTCTTCAATGCTGTTTTTTTTTTTTGTAACTCCAAAAGTGTTTTGAGGAATAAAGAAATTCATGGACCCTTCGATTAGCCTTGGGGTGAGTAGATGATGAGTGAATTTTCATTTTTGGGTGAACTTTTCCTTTAAGGATTGATTTGCAGATTGTGCAGGTCACCGTGCTGTTTTCTTCATCTAGAGTGAAGGATTTCCAGGCAAGTGATGTGTGTCTGTCTCTCTCAGGTGTATCACCCCTTGCATCCTTCACAACCTCCACCATCTCTCTTCCTTTGTTGTAGCAAAGTCCTTTTACCCGACGTTCAACTCTCTGTTCCCTCAATGCAACGCTCTAAACGCCCTTAGCGCTACCACTGAGTGGAACATGCAGCTCGAGATGGATCGCTTCTCCTCAGCCTGTGACAACTTTGGACTCACGATCAATGTCAAGAAGACTGAAGTCATGTTAAAGCCTACCCCTGGAAAGCCACAAACAAATCCTCACATCACAGTGAATGGACAGAACCTCAAGTCAGTTGACAGTTTCATCTACCTTGGAAGCACTCTCACAAATGCTGTCAATATTGATAAAGAGGTCAATAGCCGGATTGCCATGGCCAGTGCTGCTTTTGGAAATCTCAGTGAGAAAGTGTGGGATCGAAGAGGTGTTAGCATCTCCACAAAGCTGATGGTATATCGAGCTATTGTCCTCACCACTCTTCTCTATGCTTGTGAGTCCTGGACCATCTACAGAAGGCATGCTAAGTAACCTCATCACTTCCATATGAGCTGCCTTCGAAGACTCTTCCGCATCAGACGGCAGGACAAAATGCCAGACACAGACGTTCTGAAGCGGGCCGGCATCCCATCAATACACACCCTTCTTGAGAAAGCGCAAGTTCGATGGGCCGGCCACGTAGCTCGCATGGATGATAACCGCCTACCAAAGCAGCTACTGTTTGGCGAGCTTGAACTTGGAAAGAGGTCCGTTGGTGGCCAAAAGAAGCGCTTCAAGGATTCCCTCAAGCGATCCCTGAAGGATTTTAGCATCAATGTCCTCTCATGGGAGAGCTCTGCACAAGACCGTACCTTGTGGAGGACCTTGACCGCTAACGGTGCCAAGCATGCCGAAGACAGGAGGGTTGCTGAAGCCGAGCAGAAGAGAAGAGAGCGTAAAGCTCGTGCAGCCAACATTCCACCCACTGCATCTCGCCATGTACGCCCCGTATGTGGTCGGGACTGCAAGTCATCTGCATGTTCATCAAAACAAATGAACATTTCTAGTAAATGTCAACAATGACAAAACATGCTGAAGTACTTGGTCATCTTCGATTTCGAAGGACGAACCTGGTGTGTGAGAGAGAGACAGAAACAGATGCTGGGACAGACGTACAGTAATATACTGTACTGATGTAACAGAGCAGTGGGGGCAGTAAGGTTTCATGAGGAAGTGCAGAAGTGGAGAGTTTTGGGTGTGATTCTGCTGCAAACCTCTGCTGTGTACCTCTGTTATGCATGAGCGTAGGAACCGGCCCGGCAGTCACAGTGATCGCCGGACCAATATTTTCCTGAATACGCCCCTCCCCCTCCTCTCTTCCTCATGTCATATCAGTCTTAGACCGTCTCGCCGATCCCGGCTGCTTATCACCTATCAGATTAATGCACTGCTGCGAGACCAGTGTCATTAGATAGATAGTGTAGTGCTGCAGCGGGGCGTGGCACAGACCAGGCAGGAAACAGGCGTTAAGGGCGGATGGGTGTTTTATTATTTTAGATGGCAACCAGTTCTCCTGGCTGGGTGCAGGGCAGGTCCAAGCCTCCCTCTAGGTAGGAGGGCAGGAGACAGCCAAGGTAGGTACAACAGGCTTGGTGCTGGAGGCTTTGGTGGTGTCGCGGTCGTGGGCTCGGTCTTCCTCTGGTTCTGGCTCTGATGCTGATTCTGAAACAGAAAGGCCACATTAGCTTGGGCACTCACAGGCTTAGGTCTGCCACCTCTCTGCCCTTGGCTGGGCATTTTGTAGGCAGGCAGCCAATCAGGATGACGAGCTGCAGCTGGTCTCCTGTGCTGGGGCAATTGGCTGCCTGATTGAGGCTCCTGCCTCTGTCCAGGCTTGAGTGGGGAGCCGTGGTGCTGAACTGTGCGGCGGCGCTGTCCCTGGTCCTGAAGTCTCCTCCTGTGAGACAAGGGGACAGACAGAGGCGTGGCCCGTGTGCGGGCAGGGGCAGGGATTCCTATCCCTGCACCACAATAGATAGATACTTTATTGATCCCAAAGGAAATTCAGTCTCTCAGCTGCTCGATTACACAGCAACACTCAATTGACATTCACACGCTATACAAAAAAAACACAAAAACAGGATCAGGAATAAAAAGTCAACAAGATGACAGACAATAGATAAATAATATTAAAATAGCAGCGTTAAAAGCAGACAGTGCTTTTTACACCCAGCTACCCCCCCCCCCCATTGTCCTCCACACACTACTCATCTCTCTCCCTTCCCCATAGTTGAGTTAAAGAGTCTAATGGCTCTGGGCAGGAAGGACCGCCGGAGTCTGTCTGTGGAGCAGTTCATAGAGAGCAGCCTCTCACTGAAGGAGCTCCTCTGCCCCAGCACTACTCCATGCAGCGGGTGGCTGCTGTTGTCAACAATGGAGACCAATTTTTTGAGAGTTTTCCTCTCCACCACCGACGCCACAGAGTCCTGTTCTGCACCGATAACAGAGGTGGCTTTCCTGATAAGTTTGTCCAGCCTCTGTGTGCCCTTCTGTTTGATGCTGCCCCCCAACACACCACCCTGTAGAAGAGGACGCTGGACACCACCGCCTGATCAAACAAAACAACATTTTCTTACAGATATTAAATGATGCCATTCTCCTTAAGAAATACAGCCTGCTCTGCACTCTCTTGTAGATGTAGTCAGTGTTCGCCGAACAGTCCAGCTTCTCATCCACCTGGAACCCCAAATACTTATAGGAAGCAACCAGCTCAATCTCCTCGCCGCTGATGTTAACAGGCAGGGGAGATGAGTGGCACCTCCTAAAGTCCAGAACCAACTCCTTTGTCTTGGAGGTGTTCAGCTGCAGGTGGTTCAGGTGACTCCAGGTGGTAAAATCCTCCACAAGGGACGTTGTGGAGCGTTGGTCAATGATAGTAATGCTACTGCACGCTCTCATAAATTATGATCCAGTGCAAAAAACGTTCTTATTTATTATACGTTCTTAATTTACGCGCGATTTTAGCATTACAGGGCTTTTGTTGGTGACCTCACACGCTTGTTTAATGCATACAATTTGCATCGAGAGCAATGGTTTACTCTCATTTATTTAGACAGTTTTGTCCCTGAGATAAGGACTATGCTTAAAGGGCTGTCAGTCTCTCAGGGATCGCCTAAAATTGCTAAACTGCCATCCCCACATAACATTGCAACAGACAATCACAGAGTGCAATGTTATTTTAATTTGAATGTAATGGATTATTTACCAGACCTAAGTAGCGCAAACTATCGTTATCCCCATGTTTGCATTTAACTGCTTGATCGGGATGCTCTTTTATGTATGAAAAGCTCCCTTTCAATTTTTTTAATTTTAATTTTTAATACATTTTTTTAGTGACAAATCCTCCACCAAACGCCGACTAGCATCTGCGATTGGCGTATGCCACTCAAATCTTTTCAAATTGCTGGCCATCACGGGTGCGCTCAGAAAACCGAATGCTTTGGAGGCGCGCTGTGCTTTTAGAAGGGTCTCGTGTGGGAAAGAAATGATTTTTTTACGCGACCCCAAGCTTGATGGAGGGCGCGAGTGAGATGGGGTTTGAATGCGGAAGCAGTGTATTCTAAGTGCGTCTAAGAAAGCTCACGAAATCCTGTCTCTCTTCATTAATTAGGTTAAAAACAAATTTTTTGCTAACACGTTTTAAACAGTTCATCCTGAACTGTGTTTGTGGGTATCCACCTTTCGAGTTCATACAGTTATCAGGTGCACGCCCTGGTTGTGCCCCTACATTCCCGGTAAGATTTCAATCCGCACAATATTAATGAAGCTTGTGTCCTGCTTGTGTATTTCTCTAATTCTTTCACACAGAACATAATTCTACTTTTTTGTTGCAGGTTTACATGACTATATTATGAGTAATTTTTTGGCATTGAAAATGAAAGTAAATCTCACCTGTTCTTGGTAATCTCGTCTCAGTGTCATTTTTTTCTTGGAAAGGTGGCCTAATTGCATTACATGGGATGAAATAAATAAGGTAAATCAGATAAATCAGTAAATGTAAAAAAAGCAAGGGACAAAAAGAACATAAGGAAACTGAGTGTCAGTTTCTATGTGTGGATAATCCTGACACCATTACTCTGGACGTCACCTTCTTTTATATATCTCAATTTATAAGGTATTCTATAAGCCTCCAATTTATTGCTTGAACACTGTCTCAAAGGTCTATATCAAGTTCATGGATGAAATGCTTCAAACTGCTAAAGCTGGAAAGTGCATACTATAGACCACAGACTGAACTAATCTGCTGTTGTGTTGTGACTAGAAACACCACCCAAAAGTTGAAACTGTTGAGGCTAAAGATGAGTCTAGACACTACCAAAGCTAACCAAATCAATCCCCAGTTTCAAAAAATTTTATTATGATACCATCCTGGGGACTGAATGAGATTAGGTTAGAGTTAGCTTCCGGGATCTTCCGGGTTGAGTGAACGCTGGCGCGTCCTGCTGCCTCTACTCACCTGCAACTTTTAATGTGTTTGTACGGTTCTCCAGTCACATACTGACCGTATATCTACTCTAAATTGAGAATTTAACCCTCCCTTTTCGCCTGACGATCTTCATTTGTGCTGCTATCGCTTCGTGTTTCTGTGATAGCAGGCTAACTTTAGCCTACCTGCCCGGCTCAGCACCCGGCTCCACGTCATCGCCTCTCCACCGTGCTTCACGATGTGGGTCAGCAGGGTCTGTGTGTGGTCTATCCTGGTCTTAACTGTCCTGTCGCTCTGCCATCTACCCGTGGAAGGACTCCTTCAGTATTCGGCCGCGGAGCTTCTTAGGCTCCGCACTCAGCAGTCCGGATCTCCACCGGCAGCTCTTCACCTCCATCCGGACATCGCCCTCCTGCCTCGCCTAAGGTACATCCACAGTGGGTCTCGGTGGGGTTTCCACTTCTGCAGCTCCAAGGGGATTACCTCCTTTTGGTCCTCCACTCGATGCCCACCCAGAAACACCGGCCGGTCTGTGAATCACAGTGTGTTAGCCAGCCTGCCTAGGTCGGCTAATGCTCCTCTCAGCTACGACAACACCGGCGTCAACTTTGGTCTACTGAACATCCGCTCCCTCACGGGCAAAGGATATTTTATTCAGGATATCCTTACTGACCGTATGCTTGATTTTCTTTGTTTAAATGAGACTTAGCAACTACTTGGTGACTTTTCCCAGCCCAATGACACTACTCCTCTGCGGTTTGTTTACATTTGCAAACCTCGTGGCTCGGGTCACGGGGGTGGTCTCGCGATACTTTACCGCGAGAAGTGGAAGGTCCTTCCAGCTTCTGTGCCTCCCCTTTCCTCACTAGAATGCCTT
The DNA here is from genome assembly GCA_029692085.1 of Gymnothorax javanicus. Classification (NCBI taxonomy): domain Eukaryota; kingdom Metazoa; phylum Chordata; class Actinopteri; order Anguilliformes; family Muraenidae; genus Gymnothorax; species Gymnothorax javanicus. The sequence continues at coordinate 128,375,617 of CM056197.1, read as the reverse complement.
GCCTGTCAATTATCCGGACCCACTCCCACAATCATTGCCACAGTCTACCATCCCCCCAAGCCTCACAGCGACTTTTTAAATGAATTCTCTGCCCTCCTCGCCCACCTTTCCACTCTCTCACCTAATGTAATTCTGCTGGGGGATTTCAATATACACATGGACAATAATGCTCCTCCTCTCACCATAGACTTCTCTTCATTACTTGACAGCTTTGGCTTCCACCAGTTCTCAGACTTCCCCACACACATAAAAGGTCACACCCTGGACTTAATTTGTTGCTCTGGTCTCACCCCCTCCAACTGTACTGCTGATGAACTTCATATTACGGACCATTTCCTCCTCTCATTCAATGTCACCCTCTGGCTCTCCATCTTCCAGCCACCCCGTGTCATCTCTTCCCGTAATATAAAGGACATTAACATGGACCCCTCTCCTCCTGCATCGCCACCCTGACTCCGGACTCTTCTTCCACCCCCGATGATTTTGTCACCCAGTACAATAATGGCCACACTAACATTTTCAATTCACTCGCTCCTGTCAAATCTCGTTCTGTTTTCTTTACTCGGTCTACCCCCTGGTTCACCCTTGATCTCCGCTCCATGAAATCCAAAAATCGACAGCTTGAAAGACTCTGCAGGAAATCTGGTCTCACCATCCACAAAGACATTTCCCTAGCACACTTATCTCTTTATAAGGACTCCATCTCTCATGCTAAATCGCAATATTACTCTAGACTTATCTGCTCTAATGCAGGCAACATCAAGACTCTCTTTTCCGTATTTAACAGCATTATTCAATGCCCTGACTCCCCCCCACCTGTACTCCTCAGACACCGGTAATTCTCTCCTCTTGTTTTTCAATGAAAAGGTTAACAAAATCCACCAGCACCTGGGCTCCTCTACCTCACCCCTCCCCTCCTCTGAACATCTCCCTCCCTGTCAACCATTTTCCACCTTTGAACTCCCTCATCCTCAGTAATCTCTGAACTCGTCGGCAAGTCCAAGCCTTCTTCATGTCAGCTAGATCCCCTCCCCACAGTCCTTGTCAAATCCTGCCTCCCCTCTCTTCTCCCCCTCACATCAGCCATTATCCACTCCTCACTGTCCACTGGAATTGTTCCTCTTTTCAAATCTGCAGCTGTTACTCCCATCCTGAAAAAGTCTGGTTCAGACCCTAATGATTTCAATGACCTCTGCCCCATTTCTCACCTTCCCTTCATTTCCAAAATTCTAGAAAAAACTGTTGCTTCCCAACTCCACTCCTATCTCACCCAAAACAGCCTTTATGAACAATTCCAGTCCGGTTTCCATCCCCGCCACAGCACAGAATCAGCCCTCATAAAGATCACTAACAACCTCCTCATGGCAGCTGACTCCTGTTTAGTCCTTATTCTCATTCTTCTCGATCTGAGTGCAGCCTTCGACACCATCTCTCACCCCATCCTCCTCAACAGACTCTCCTCCATTGGCTTCACTCACACTCCCCTTCACTGGTTTCACTCCTAACTTACAAGCCGCGCTGAGTTCATCCAACTCAAATCCTTCACTTCACAACCCTCCCCCGTCACTTCAGATGTGCCCCAGGGCTCTGTCCTGGGGCCCCTCCTCTTCATTATCTACCCCCTCCCACTTAGCAATATCTTCCGCAAATTTGGTATCCACTTTCACTGCTTCGCGGATGACACCCAGATCTACCTGTCCAGTAACCAAACTCCACCTCCTCCCTCACCCACTGCCTTTTAGAAATTAAATCCTGGTTCACCTCCAACTTCCTTAAACTTAACAGTAATAAAACAGAACTCACGCTTGTCGGCACCAAATCCACTTTATCCAAAGCTGACAGTTTCTCCCTCACCATAGACAGCTCCACAGTGTCCCCCTATCCTCAGGTTAAGAGTCTGGGTGTTATCCTCAACAGCTCACTTTCTTTCAACGTAACGTGGTCTGCATATTTCCATTTACGTAATAGTAATCATCTCCGCCCCTCTCTCACCCCTCACACCACTGCTATCCTGGTCCACAGCCTTGTCACCTCCTGTATCGACTATTGTAACTCACTCCTCTTCGGTGCCCCTCACAAATCCTTCCCTAAGCTTCACCTAGTCCAGAACTCTGCAGCCCGCATCATCACCAGAACCCCCTCCTTTCACCACATCACCCCCGTCCTCCAGCGGCTTCACTGGCTCCCGGTCAAATTCAGAATCACATTCAAAATCCTACTGTATACTTTTAAGGCCATCCACAACCTGGCCCCCCCCGTATCTGTCTGATCTCCTTTGCATTGTCACCCCCTCTCGCTCCCTCAGGTCCTCCTCCTCCCTCCACCTCTCTGTGCCCTCCGCCCGTCTCAGCACCATGGGGAGCAGAGCTTTCATTCGCTCTGCTCCCCAACTCTGGAACTCACTCCCACCAGACATCAGACACATTGATTCTTTACCCCTCTTCAAATCAAGACTAAAAACCCATCTGTTCCAAGTTGCGTACTCTCTGTAATTTCACTGATTCATTTTAATTTTGTGCTACTTTTGTTTGTTGTTTTATTTATCTTATTGTGTTGTGTTTCTAATCACTCTGTAAAGTGTCCTTGAGTGCTGAAAAAGGCACTTTTAAATAAAATTTAATATATTATTATTATTATTATTATTATTATTACTATCCCCCTAGCGCCGTCTGCCAGAAGAATATGATTTTTCTTCCTACGCCCCTGTTATGTACATGAGAACATGGGAGTGAAGTTAAACCCCTTTATGCTCAGTTTTTCCTGCACCATCATGAACAGATCCTGCTTTCTCTTTTTACACTGTAGTCTTCAGATGTTAAGAGAGAGATACTCCTGTGCAAACAGCAGATACAGGGCTGACACCCTCTCACAGTGTTATCTGTGCTCTGGCCAATTTTGCACTGGACAGGGCAGAGTGTAATACCAGCCTGTAGTTTCCTCTTTTTTTTTTTTTTTTTTTTTAAAGATTTTTTTTTTTAGGAATTTTTCCTTTATTTGACAGTTATACAGTGTAGAGAGACAGGAAGGTTGGGGAGAAGAATGGGGGAAGACATGCAGTAAATGACCTGAGCTGGAATCGAACCCAGGTCGCTGCGGGAAGGACACAGCCTTTATGGTACGCTTAGACCGATGAGCCACCGGGGCACCCCCGTAGTTTCCTCTTTAACATGCAGAGGCCACTTTATTGGGTACATCTGTACTCCTGCTGAATAATGCAAATATCTAATTAGCCAATTATGTGGTAGCACCATGAATCATGAAAGAATGCAAACATCGTCTCGAGGTTCAGCTATTGCTCAGACTAAACAACAGAATGGAGGATAAAAGGGATCTAAGTGACTTTCAGAGTGGAATGATTTGTTGATGCCAGATCAGGTGGTTTGATTGTCTCAGAGACTGCTGATTGGAGTTTTCTGGCAAAGCAGTCCCTGAAGTTTATAGAGAATTGTGCAATAATAATAATAAAAATAAAAAAAAAAAAACATTGAGGGAGTGGCAGTTAATGTGGACAAAAATGCATATTTCATGAGAAAGGTTGAAGGAGAATGGCCTGACTGGTTCAAGCTGACAGAGAGGCAATAATGATTTAAATAAGCACACATTATGACAGTGTTGCACAGAAAAAGCATCTCTGATGTATAAAGTCCTGCCTTGAAGTGGACGGGTTACGGCAGCAGAAGACCACACCGGGTTTCACTCCTGTCAGCTTAGAACAGAAGACTGACGCCACAGGGGGCAAAAGCTCACCCAAACTGGGCAGTGGCAGATTGGAAAACTGTCATTTGGTCTGATAAGTCTTAATTTCTGCTGTGACATGCAGATGGCTGGGAGAAAATTTGGCCTAATCTAGTACAAGATGAATTCATGGATCCATCCTGCTTTATTTTAATGGTTCAGGCTGATAGACTAGCAATGATGTGGGGAGTGTTTTCCCAGCACATGTTAGGCCTCTGAATACATAAAGATCATGTACGTGCCATAAAAAAGATGAAGAATAATTCATGCATCTCCATTGTGTTCTTTCAATTAAAGGGGACCTATTATGCTGATCCTTCTTTTAATACATATTAGTAATGTTATAATGTTAGTTGTCCATACTCAACCTCTGAAAAGTTTCTAAGCATAAGATACAGGGGTTTTGCCGTAATCCAAGAACGTGATTTCATGAACGTGATTTCCTCTCTGAACAGCTCCTACCGAGATCTTCGCGAGATCTGGGCAAAACCTGACGTCAGGTTGTGCCGTCCAATTAGTACAGACCTAGCCAGAGCCAATCATGGCGCTGGACCTGCCCACACTGGAAACTATTCTAGCAAGCACTAACAACGGCAGATCATACTATGCCTTAGTAGCGTCAACACTTTTGGAAATACAAAAGAAGAACCGCAGATCATTTGAGGTGCAGTTTTGTCAGTATCTCTCTCAAAGCTGCTTGTCCGTTTACTTTTGGACGCGAAGAAAAACACTTATTTCTCTTCCAAAAGAGGATGCCACCAGAAATCAGTGGGTAGCTTTTTTTGTTTGCTGGCAGCAAACAGCCACGGCCAAAGGGAATGTTAGCTGCTTGTGCTCAGCATTTCAGCAAAGACAGCTTTATAAATAAAGGATAATTCGACACAGGATAAGCGTTTCAGCTGCTTCTCAAACCTGAAGCAGCTGCATCGATCAAGCGCTCGAGAGCCACAAGTTGTAAAAACGATATAACAGCAAATAATGTAAGTGAAGCTAACGTGTTACGGGTGGCTAGCAGGACCGCTAGCGATAGTTAGCACTAACAACTGGCCTCAAACGCAGGCTTTGTAAAATATCTGAAGATAAAGCCTGTATCGGTCGCGACTGTCCGTGACTCACAGACACAGAAGCTGTAAGTTGCTTTTACTGCATAAGCCAACCTGACGTGATAGCCAGTTGATTGTGGCGGTAGCACAGCGGCTAACGTAGCCAAGTTACTGTTGCTCATGTTTGTGTCCTAAATATGCAAGAGTGATATCAGGGGAAATTCTACAGAAGGTGTGTGAACATAAACCTCATTTGAAGCTAACTTTTAATACTTGTTTGTAATTTGGATGCTTGGTACAACTGTTCACAGTAACAGAACTTGCTGTCTGTAAAACCTGTATTGCAAGGGTATGTCTCTGTGGTTATGACCGCTCGGTTACCAGCTACTGCATGTTAGTTTGCGTGCTGTGCTAATTAAAAATGCTCCTGGTTAACTTATATGCAGTAATTCTGATCGGTATGCTTGTGTTACTTCGGTAAGCATCAATGTGGCAGTTTCATCATAACGTTGCCCGATTATAGCCACTACAGTTAGTGATCGCTTCACTTATCCATGACCGGGATCAGCCGAATACTTCAAAAATGTCTGAGCAAGCTCTCTGGTGCTACCGTGAAAGCAATGCAAAACACAGAAGCTCTACCGGTTTACAAATGATTTCTCTGCACTACCTTGACATAATTTCATCCCCCTTTAGAAATTGTTGTGGCTAATAAAAAGCCGAAAAAGGCGGAGATTAAATAGGTAATTCTTTCCTGTAGAAGTGATCGATTTGCTAGCTCCACATAAGCAACTTATCCGCGCTAACGGAACTTACGGTCTGCAAAACCTGTATTATGTTCATAACATAACCGAGCTCTCTCTAGCTGTCGCGTACAATCCATAAAGCTGCTTTCACATCGGACACGAAACGAATTTTTTGCGGGACAGATTAGCTACATTCAAAGTCAGTCAATGCAAAGATCGCGTTCAGCAGCTACAGGCGTTATGGACGTTACGTTCAGCAAAGACTTTCACACCGGACGCACTGAAACTAATTTTTTCACGCGACAGGTTACATTCAAAGTCATGTCAATGCAAAGACGCGAATACAAATGCACCTGTTATGGGCGCGTTAAGATTGGCTTTCACACTGGGGTCCTGTCACGAGAAACAAATTTTTTGGCGTGACAGATTACATTCAAAGTCATGACCGCTTATCAGCTATGCATGTTAGTTTCGTGCTCTGCTAATTAAAAAATGCTCCTGGTTAACTTATATGCAGCAATTATGATCGGTATGCTTGTGTTGCAGTTAAGCATCAATGTGACAGTTTCATCATAACGTTGCCTGATTGGACAGCCACTACAGTTGAAGCTAACCGGAGAGGTGCTGTAGCTTATGTGTCTGCCGAATTGGGCTGCAGTTAGACCAGTCGTAGGTTTTGGGTCAGAGCCTTGCCAACGCCCTGGCTTTTTGGGGTCAGCTTTGAAACCCGATCTGGAGGTTGAAGTCCCCACCGGGCCCTATCCCTGACCGGGGTCAAGCCTGATTTCATCATAACTCCAATTGTCTGTTGAAGCAACCTGCTCTGATGTGTCTGCCGAGTGCAAGACCAATAGGTTTTGCAGAGATGCACAAACGGCTATAATCCATGTCCGGGTCAGCCTGATAACTCCAATGATTTGCTACTGCAAAGCAATTGCCATATAACGATAACAAATGATTTCTCTGCATTAAATATTAAATTTTTCCTGTGAAAGTGATCGATTCGCTAGCTCCACATAAGCAACGGTTCACGCGGACGGAACTTACGGTCTGTAAAACCTGTATTATGTTCATGACATAACCGGAGCTCTATCTAGCTCTCGCACACCATCCATAACGCGCCCATTTTCCGCGAAGAAAAGCTGGTCATTCCGAAGCAACAAGTAAACCATTACCATGAGCAATTTCCGAAAAGGCCGTTTAGCCTGGAGCTTTCACCCCTCCGTCATATACCAGCGCGGAAGCTGTTCGTTTCTCCACGCTAACAACACACCACAGCTATGCACACGAACCAGCAGGTCCTAATACACACCGAAGCAGTCCATAAGCTGTTGGTCCACTTTTAGCTGATCCTCACTGTCCCTGTTTCCCTCTAAACTCAGACCCACTGAATTTCTACGGTCTCCGGTCTACACTTGGGCATGTCGACCCTTTCCACAAATGTGTCTATATGGGGTGGATTCTAGCTTTCCCTGCATCCTAGCTACAGAGTAGGAAAACCGCTGTAACTCACCACTGTTGCCGATAGCAAATTCGTCCTTGAGCTGCCAGACTTTCGCACTGCGACCTTCACTTTCGCCGTTGCGTTTATTAGAACAAGTTAATTTCATTAGATCTATACACATGTACTGCGTTAGATTGCAGAATATGCCCGTCGATTCCTTCGGGAGACGCAACAGTTTCACTCTGAAGAGCCGGACCAGGAAAACTGCATTCTGCTGCCTCGTCCCGCCTAGATCCGCCCTCCACAGAGCTGGCCAGTCAGAAGAAAGTGGGCACATGGAGAGTGGGGGCCATAGCGGAAGAGCCACCCCAACGTGGTGTTTCAGGCAGAGACTACTATGGACTACAAATAGGGTTTTTTGAGGATGGCAGTATGTGCGAAATAAGTACCCTTTTTTTACTTTGCGCAATCAGGAGTACTCAAGGGGAGTCAAAGACCAAAATATAAACTTGGAAAAATAGCATAATAGGTCACCTTTAAGTTCCCAAGAATCAAAAAAAAAGAAGGTGCGGCTTTTCTTGGATCATCATTTGCAGAAAGTGTATTACGATTGAAAATATGAATTATTATTTCAGATAATAGCTCAAAGCAGAGCCTCTCAGTGTTTCAGATCAGTGGCTCCCCCCTCAGCACCTGCAGTAGGTCCCAGCTGCAGCAGTGCAGTCTCTGTGCAGTCTGACTGAGGGAGGTTTTTGTACGGCTCTCTAACACTGTGTGAACGGTGTGCTCCAAGTTTGCAAACAGTAATAATCTCCTGCATCTTCAGCCTGGACTCCAGTGATTTTCAGTGTAAACTGAGTCCCAGATCGACTCCCACTGAAACGATCAGGAATCCCAGACTGGCGAGTTGTGGCATAATATATCAGAAGTTTAGGGGCCTGACCAGGTTTCTGCTGGTACCAGTGAAGGTTGCTGCCCACACTCTGGCTGGCTGTACAGCTGATAGTGACAGTGTCTCCCTGCTGAACAGCCTGAGCTGCTGGAGACTGAGTCACAACTATATCTGCCATTGATCCTGGAACAGATAAAAATGGAAATAGATATCAGTGCAGATAAACCTTTTCAAACAAAATTAATTTCTACCGTGTGCTTGTTTATAAAATAATGACAACTCGACTGAAAAAGTTGAATAAATTGTACATTAAAAAATAATAAAATGGACCCATCTTTCTCACCCTGTACAAGCAGTCCCAGCATCACCAGCAGTAGAAAGTCTGACATCATCATAATGCTGCCTGTGTCAGTGTCTGTGAAAGGACTGGACAGTCACTGATCAGTACTGGGGGCTTAAAGTGTGTGGAGCAGTGAGGCAGGACAGGTATGCAAAGCCCCTTCCTCTATACAAATCCTGTCACACACAGTTAGAGGAGCTCTGATGTGTGAACAGCAGTGGGTCTATAGGGGGCTGGGACATGTGCCCTTGTTATAATTCTCTCTGACCGAAAACAAAGTTAATGGAAACATTTAACTTTTTTCTGAAATTGCTATTTTGTATATTTGAAACTAATAATGGATATTTGCCTATGGGCTGAGTTTCTCCAAAATGTATATTCCTCTGAGTTCTAATGGAAGTTTCAATGTAAAATGTTAGTGATTGTAAAGTTAGTGATAGGAAACAACATAGGAACTGATTCAGACCCAGTTTAACCATGGAAATAAAACAATTGAACGTTTTGTAGAAGGCTTACTTATGTCACTATGAGCAGGTCCCTCATTCACATTTGAAACTATATAGTTTGCATATGTTTAGAATGATAATCCTTCTGTCAGTAGGTGATACAGGGTTGACTATGGAACCACACATTATTCTTTAACCCTCTGATGGCAGATGTTCAGATGGAGAAAGACTTGGGTGTTATCATTGATCAAAGCCTTTCCGTTTCAGAGCACTGTCTAGAGGCTGGAAAAAAGGCCAAACAAATTCTGAGATATGAGCCAAAAATAGCTGAATATTAATCTGAGGATAGTGCTCTATTTAATATTTATTTTACACTTGACAATATATGTTGTTTTATTCAGTTTTCAGACCACAGATTATTATGTGACAAGATGTGAGAAACCAGTCCAATTGCAACCCTGCCACTGATTCCTGCTCTGGCTAGTTTTGCTCAAACTTGTGTGGCTGCTTTAAGCAGTCAGCACTGGCCAGATCTGAATATAATCCCAGCTTGTAATTTCCTTTATCTTATTCTACTCTCGTGCTTTTAAATACAGGCAATATCATCACTATGTCTTCTTCCCGTGATTGAAGAATGTAATTATAGCCTGGGTGACATCAGAGAGAGTGCTCTTCAAACACAACCCATGCCGATGTCAAGTAAAGACACAGAAGTCTGATGAGTACAGGGTCAATCCTGCTTTAGCTTTAAATAAGTATTAAAAAAAACCATTTTATTCAAAATGATAAATATAAAACTGTGATTTTCTTCATCTTACATTGAAAAGAAAGAAACAGTGAATTTTCCCGTGATTCAGTGTCTCAGTGTCATGCAGAATGAACATGTAGTTTCTGGTGAACATGGTCCTGAATCAGGAGTTTGGGGGAGAGTAGGGGGAGCACTGGCAGAGAGTGGAAGAGCATTCCTCCCTCCCTCTGCCTTTATCAGTGCAGATCATATAAGTATTCAGCTCCACTTAAGTTGGGAAACTAATTTCTCTCTCAGTGCTGAATTACAACACCTCTCTGAATCCACAGTCCTATCAAACTCCAAAACAAATTATATCACATATACAAAACTATGTGACCTCTCTGGATGCTCTCTTACACCTGAATACACCTTGTTATCACTGAATGCTGTGTAGACTTCAAACAACAAATTCTCTCAATTCATTTCTTAAGATGCTACGCAATTACAGGGAGCGTATAATCCAGGCAATCTTCAGTATCACTTCATCTAAACTTTGGTGATATTGACAAATTTGAAAAATCTTTAACAGGATAAACATCCTATATTATGATGTAACTCATGTAAGAATTTTAATATGTACAAGGGGTGAACTCAATAAATGCCCCTGTTCTGTCACTAATAGACCACTACTGTTCCATAAACTCAATTTAAATTTCAGTTTATGACTTGCTTGTTTTCTTTAATCTGCTCGCCCTCTCCATTTGCTCATTGACGAATTGGGGAAAGTCTCGCAACAAATAAAAAAGGAATCTATTTTTCTGTGATGAAAAAATATTTAATCCAATTCATGCGTCCTCATTGAGTTCTTTCAATTACATTTTATACAAGCATATCAGAGATGGCAGACTTCACCCCATTTACGCAAATAGTGGCAAGTGCGGAAACACAAACAGACAGACAAACAAACAAACAAACACAGCGAACCGCTAAAAACTGTACTTCACGCCTACTCTGTGGGGTGAAGTAATTATAGAAAAAAAAAAGACTCAATTTTCACCAGACTTGTGCATAATCCTGTCTTTTGATATCCAGTGCTTTACATTTCAGAATCTGAGCTTTATTATTGTGCAAACTGTTTTAGAGCAAAACCTCACAGTGTCTCAGATCAGCGGCTCCCCCTTCAGCACCTGCAGTAGGTCCCAGCTGCAGCAGTGCAGTCTCTGTGCAGTCTGACTGAGGGAGGTTTTTGTACGGCTCTCTAACACTGTGTGAAAACCCAGCTACCACTGATGAGATGTCCACTCTGACAGTAATAATCTCCTGCATCTTCAGCCTGGACTCCAGTGATTTTCAGTGTAAACTGAGTCCCAGATCGACTCCCACTGAAACGATCAGGAATCCCAGACTGGCGAGTTGTGGCATAATATATCAGGAGTTTAGGAGACTGACCAGGTTTCTGCTGGTACCAGTGAAGGTTGCTGCCCGCACTCTGACTGACTGTACAGCTGATAGTGACAGTGTCTCCCTGCTGAACAGCCTGAGCTGCTGGAGACTGAGTCACAACTATATCTGCCATTGATCCTGGAACAGATAAAAATGGAAATAGATATCAGTGCAGATAAACCTTTTCACACAAAATTAATTTCTACCGTGTGCTTGTTTATAAAATAATGACAACTCGACTGAAAAAAGTTGAATAAATTGTACATTAAAAATAATAAAATGGACCCATCTTTCTCACCCTGTACAAGCAGTCCCAGCATCACCAGCAGTAGAAAGTCTGACATCATCATAATGCTGCCTGTGTCAGTGTCTGTGAAAGGACTGGACAGTCACTGATCAGTACTGGGGTCTTAAAGTGTGTGGAGCAGTGAGGCAGGACAGGTATGCAAAGCCCCTTCCTCTATACAAATCCTGTCACACACAGTTAGAGGAGCTCTGATGTGTGAACAGCAGTGGGTCTATAGGGGGCTGGGACATGTGCCCTTGTTATAATTCTCTCTGACCGAAAACAAAGTTAATGGAAACATTTAACTTTTTTCTGAAATTGCTATTTTGTATATTTGAAACTAATAATGGATATTTGCCTATGGGCTGAGTTTCTCCAAAATGTATATTCCTCTGAGTTCTAATGGAAGTTTCAATGTAAAATGTTAGTGATAGTAAAGTTAGTGATAGGAAACAACATAGGAACTGATTCAGACCCAGTTTAACCATGGAAGTAAAACAATTGAACGTTTTGTAGAAGGCTTACTTATGTCACTATGAGCAGGTCCCTCATTCACATTTGAAACTATATAGTTTTCATATGTTTAGAATGATAATCCTTCTGTCAGTAGGTGATACAGGGTTGACTATGGAACCACACATTATACTTGAACCCTCTGATGGCAGATGTTCAGATGGAGAAAGACTTGGGTGTTATCATTGATCAAAGCCTTTCCGTTTCAGAGCACTGTCTAGAGACTGGAAAAAAGGCCAAACAAATTCTGAGATATGAGCCAAAAATAGCTGAATATTAATCTGAGGATAGTGCTCTATTTAATATTTATTTTACACTTGACAATATATGTTGTTTTATTCAGTTTTCAGACCACAGATTATTATGTGACAAGATGTGAGAAACCAGTCCAATTGCAACCCTGCCACTGATTCCTGCTCTGGCTAGTTTTGCTCAAACTTGTGTGGCTGCTTTAAGCAGTCAGCACTGGCCAGATCTGAATATAATCCCAGCTTGTAATTTCCTTTATCTTATTCTACTCTCGTGCTTTTTAAATACAGGCAATATCATCACTATGTCTTCTTCCCCGTGATTGAAGAATGTAATTATAGCCTGGGTGACATCAGAGAGAGTGCTCTTCAAACACAACCCATGCCGATGTCAAGTAAAGACACAGAAGTCTGATGAGTACAGGGTCAATCCTGCTTTAGCTTTAAATAAGTATTAAAAAAACCCATTTTATTCAAAATGATAAATATAAAACTGTGATTTTCTTCATCTTACATTGAAAAGAAAGAAACAGTGAATTTTCCCGTGATTCAGTGTCTCAGTGTCATGCAGAATGAACATGTAGTTTCTGGTGAACATGGTCCTGAATCAGGAGTTTGGGGGAGAGTAGGGGGAGCACTGGCAGAGAGTGGAAGAGCATTCCTCCCTCCCTCTGCCTTTATCAGTGCAGATCATATAAGTATTCAGCTCCACTTACGTTGGGAAACTAATTTCTCTCTCAGTGCTGAATTACAACACCTCTCTGAATCCACAGTCCTATCAAACTCCAAAACAAATTATATCACATATACAAAACTATGTGACCTCTCTGGATGCTCTCTTACACCTGAATACACCTTGTTATCACTGAATGCTGTGTAGACTTCAGACAACGAATTTTCTCAATTAATTTCTTAAGATGCTATGCAATTACAGGGAGCGTATAATCCAGGCAATCTTCAGTATCACTTCATCTAAACTTTGGTGATATTGACAAATTTGAAAAATCTTTAACAGGATAAACATCCTATATTATAATGTAACTCATGTAAGAATTTTAATATGTACAAGGGGTGAACTCAAGAAATGCCCCTGTTCTGTCACTAATAGACCACTACTGTTCCATAAACTCAATTTAAATTTCAGTTTATGACTTGTTTGTTTTCTTTAATCTGCTCGCCTTCTCCTTTCATTCTTTGACAAATTGGGTGAAGTGTCTCAACAAATAAAAAAGGAACCTATTTTTCTGTGATGAAAAAATATTTAATCCAATTCATGCATCCCCGCTGAGTTCTTTCAACTACATTTTAAACAAGGATATCAGAGATAGCAGACTTCACCCCATTTACGCAAATATTGGCAAGTGCGGAAACACAGACAGACAAACAAACAAACAAACAAACACACAGAGCCGCTAAAAACAGTACTTCACGCCCACTCTGTGGGGTGAAGTAATTATAGAAAAAAAAACCACTCAATTTTCACCAGACATGTGCATAATCCTGTCTTTTGATATCCAGTGCTTTACATTTCAGAATCTGAGCTTTATTATTGTGCAAACTGTTTTAGAGCAAAACCTCACAGTGTCTCAGATCAGTGGCTCCCCCCTCAGCACCTGCAGTAGGTCCCAGCTGCAGCAGTGCAGTCTCTGTGCAGTCTGACTGAGGGAGGTTTTTGTACGGCTCTCTAACACTGTGTGAACACATAGCTGCCACTGATGAGATGTCCACTCTGACAGTAATAATCTCCTGCATCTTCAGCCTGGACTCCAGTGATTTTCAGTGTAAACTGAGTCCCAGATCGACTCCCACTGAAACGATCAGGAATCCCAGACTGGCGAGTTGTGGCATAATATATCAGGAGTTTAGGAGACTGACCAGGTTTCCGCTGGTACCAGTGAAGGTTGCTGCCCGCACTCTGACTGACTGTACAGCTGATAGTGACAGTGTCTCCCTGCTGAACAGCCTGAGCTGCTGGAGACTGAGTCACAACTATATCTGCCATTGATCCTGGAACAGATAAAAATGGAAATAGATATCAGTGCAGATAAACCTTTTCACACAAAAATTAATTTCTACCGTGTGCTTGTTTATAAAATAATGACAACTCGACTGAAAAAGTTGAATAAATTGTACATTAAAAAAATAAAAAATGGACCCATCTTTCTCACCCTGTACAAGCAGTCCCAGCATCACCAGCAGTAGAAATGCTGACATCATCATAATGCTGCCTGTGTCAGTGTCTGTGAAAGGACTGGACAGTCACTGATCAGTACTGGGGTCTTAAAATGTGTGGAGCAAAAGGCAGGACAGGTATGCAAAGCCCCTTCCTCTATACAAATCCTGTCACACACAGTTAGAGGAGCTCTGATGTGTGAACAGCAGTGGGTCTATAAACAAGGCTGGGACATGTGCCCTTGTTATAATTTTCTGACCGAAAACAAATGTTAATGGAAACATTTAACTTTTTTTCTGAAATTGCTATTTTGTATATTTGAAACTAATAATGGATATTTGCCTATGGGCTGAGTTTCTCCAAAATGTATATTCCTCTGAGTTCTAATGGAAGTTTCAATGTAAAATGTTAGTGATAGTAAAGTTAGTGATAGGAAACAACATAGGAACTGATTCAGACCCAGTTTAACCATGGAAATAAAACAATTGAGGTTTTGTAGAAGGCTTACTTATGTCACTATGAGCAGGTCCCTCATTCACATTTGAAACTATATAGTTTTCATATGTTTAGAATGATAATCCTTCTGTCAGTAGGTGATACAGGGTTGACGATGGAATTACACATTATACTTGAACCCTCTGATGGCAGATGTTCAGATGGAGAAAGACTTGGGTGTTATCATTGATCAAAGCCTTTCCGTTTCAGAGCACTGTCTAGAGGCTGGAAAAAAGGCCAAACAAATTCTGAGATATGAGCCAAAAATAGCTGAATATTAATCTGAGGATAGTGCTCTATTTAATATTTATTTTACACTTGACAATATATGTTGTTTTATTCAGTTTTCAGACCACAGATTATTATGTGACAAGATGTGAGAAACCAGTCCAATTGCAACCTGCCAGTGATTCCTGCTCTGGCTAGTTTTTGCTCAAACTTGTGTGGCTGGTTTAAGCAGTCAGCACTGGCCAGATCTGAATATAATCCCAGACTTGTAATTTCCTTTATCTTATTCTACTCTCTGCACTGTGTGAACAATATCATCACTATGTCTTCTTCCCGTGATTGAAGAATGTAATTATAGCCTGGGTGACATCAGAGAGAGTGCTCTTCAAACACAACCCATGCCGATGTCAAGTAAAGACACAGAAGTCCCAGATGATGAGTACAGGGTCCCATCCTGCTTTAGCTTTAAATAAGTATTAAAAAACCCATTTTATTCAAAATGATAAATATAAAACTGTGATTTTCTTCATCTTACATTGAAAAGAAAGAAACAGTGAATTTTCCCGTGATTCAGTGTCTCAGTGTCATGCAGAATGAACATGTAGTTTCTGGTGAACATGGTCCTGAATCAGGAGTTTGGGGGGAACAGGGGATAAACTGGCAGAGATATGGAAGAGATAAACCTCCCTTGCCTTTATCAAAAGATCATATAAGTTTCAGCTCCACTTGTTTATAAAATAATTTCTCTCTCAGTGCTGAATTACAACACCTCTCTGAATCCACAGTCCTATCAAAAAAAAACAAATTATATCACATATACAAAACTATGTGACCTCTCTGGATGCTCTCTTACACCTGAATACACCTTGTTATCACTGAATGCTGTGTAGACTTCAGACAACGAATTTTCTCAATTAATTTCTTAAGATGCTATGCAATTACAGGGGCGTATAATCCAGGCAATCTTCAGTATCACTTCATCTAAACTTTGGTGATATTGACAAATTTGAAAAATCTTTAACAGGATAAACATCCTATATTATAATGTAACTCATGTAGAATTTTAATATGTACACAGGGTGGGAACTCAAGAAATGCCCTGTTCTGTCACTAATAGACCACTACTGTTCCATAAACTCAATTTAAATTTCAGTTTATTACTTGTTTGTTTTCTTTAATCTGCTCGCCTTCTCCTTTCATTCTTTGACAAATTGGGTGAAGTGTCTCAACAAATAAAAAAGGAACCTATTTTTCTGTGATGAAAAATATTTAATCAAAATGCATCCCGATGAGTTCTTTCAACTGATTTTAAACAAGGATATCAGAGATAGCAGACTTCACCCCATTTACATAAATATTGGCAATTGAAAACACAGACAGACAAACAAACAAACAAACAAACAAACACACAGAGCCGCTAAAAAATTAGTACTTCACATTTGACTCTGTAGTTTGATATGTTTAGAAAAAAAAAACCACTCAATTTTCACCAGACATGTGCATAATCCTGTCTTTTGATATCAGTGCTTTACATTTCAGAATCTGAACTTTATTATGGCAAACTGTTTTTAGATGGAAAACCTCACAGTGTCTATCAGATCAAAGGCTTTCCCCCCAGCACCTGCACTGGTCCCAGCTGCAGCAAAAGTCTCTGTGCATTCTGACTGAGGGAGGTTTTTGTAGCTGAATAACACTGTGTGAACACATAGCTGCCACTGATGTTTATGTTTACTCTGACAATAATAATCTCCTGCATCTTCAGCCTGGACTCCAGTGATTTTCAGTGTAAACTGAGTCCCAGATCGACTCCCCACTGAAACGATCAGGAATCCCAGACTGGCTAGTTTTGGCATAATATATCAGGAGTTTAGGAGACTGACCAGGTTTCGCTGGTACCAGTGAAGGTTGCTGCCCGCACTCTGACTGACTGTACAGCTGATAGTGACAGTGTCTCCTGCTGAACAGCCTGAGCTGCTGGAGACTGAGTCACAACTATATCTGCCATTGATCCTGGAACAGATAAAAATGAAAATAGATATCAGTGCAGATAAACCTTTTCACACAAAATTAATTTCTACCGTGTGCTTGTTTATAAAATAATGACAACTCTCGACTGAAAAAGTTGAATAAATTGTACATTAAAAAAAATAATAAAATGGACCCATCTTTCTCACCCTGTACAAGCAGTCCCAGCATCACCAGCAGTAGAAAGTCTGACATCATCATAATGCTGCCTGTGTCAGTGTCTGTGAAAGGACTGGACAGTCACTGATCAGTACTGGGGTCTTAAAGTGTGTGGAGCAGTGAGGCAGGACAGGTATGCAAAGCCCCTTCCTCTATACAAATCCTGTCACACACAGTTAGAGGAGCTCTGATGTGTGAACAGCAGTGGGGTCTATAGGGGGCTGGGACATGTGCCCTTGTTATAATTCTCTCTGACCCCAAAACAAAGTTAATGGAAACATTTAACTTTTTTTCTGAAATTGCTATTTTGTATATTTGAAACTAATAATGGATATTTGCCTATGGGCTGAGTTTCTCCAAAATGTATATTCCTCTGAGTTCTAATGGAAGTTTCAATGTAAAATGTTAGTGATAGTAAAGTTATGATAAAACAACATAGGAACTGATTCAGACCCAGTTTAACCATGGAAATAAAATGAACGTTTTGTAGAAGGCTTACTTATGTCACTATGAGCAGGTCCCTCATTCACATTTGAAACTATATAGTTTTTCATATGTTTAGAATGATAATCCTTCTGTCAGTAGGTGATACAGGGTTGACGATGGAATTACACATTATACTTGAACCCTCTGATGGCAGATGTTCAGATGGAGAAAGACTTGGGTGTTATCATTGATCAAAGCCTTTCTCATTTCAGAGCACTGTCTAGAGGCTGGAAAAAAGGCCAAACAAATTCTGAGATATGAGCCAAAAACCAGCTGAATATTAATCTGAGGATAGTGCTCTATTTAATATTTATTTTACACTTGACAATATATGTTGTTTTATTCAGTTTTCAGACCACAGATTTATTATGTGACAAGATGTGAGAAACCAGTCCAATTAAAACCCTGCCACTGATTCCTGCTCTGGCTAGTTTTAATCAAACTTGTGTGGCTGCTTTTAAGCAGTCAGCACTGGCCAGATCTGAATATAATCCCAGCTTGTAATTTCCTTTATCTTATTCTACTCTCGTGCTTTTAAATACAGGCAATATCATCACTATGTCTTCTTCCAAATTGAAGAATGTAATTATAGCCTGGGTGACATCAGAGAGTGCTCTTCAAACTGTGGGGTGATGCCGATGTCAAAAAAAGACACAGAAGTCTGATGAGTACAGGGTCAATCCTGCTTTAGCTTTAAATAAGTATTAAAAAAAACCATTTTATTCAAAATGATAAATATAAAACTGTGATTAGAGCAAAACCTCACAGTGTCTCAGATCAGTGGCTCCCCCCTCAGCACCTGCAGTAGGTCCCAGCTGCAGCAGTGCAGTCTCTGTGCAGTCTGACTGAGGGAGGTTTTTGTACGGCTCTCTAACACTGTGTGAACACATAGCTGCCACTGATGTAATGTGCACTCTGACAGTAATAATCTCCTGCATCTTCAGCCTGGACTCCAGTGATTTTCAGTGTAAACTGAGTCCCAGATCCACTCCCACTGAAACGATCAGGAATCCCAGACTGGCGTGTTGTGGTTTCATATATCAAAAGTTTAGGAGCCCGACCAGGTTTCTGCAGCTACCAGTGGAGTTCGTCGATGTCCCAAACACTCCCCACATGGAAAGAATCTATATGCACATATATGCAACCTATATGCCGCATATATGCAGCATATATGCGCATATATGCCGCATATAGGCCAAATTCAGGTACACATATGTGCTTATAGGCAAGGCAAGGCAAGGCAACTTTATTTGTATAGCGCTTTCATAACAAAACAGCAGGTCAATGTGCTTTACAGAAAATTAAGGCAAAGGCCTCACCAGAGCATTCTAATGCATCATTCATCATAATACAGTTAAGTAATATTGACAGAAGAGGAAGCAAAATTTAGATTAAAAAACAAACAGACAAAAACAAAATAATAATAATAAAAGTAATGATAATTATAAGACAGATAAATAGAAGAGAGATATTAAAAAACAAGGCAGGATAAAAACAAGGCAGACAGTGTGAGATATATGTATACATATATATAAAACAAATGTAAAATGTAGAAAGGAGAAATTAAAATAAAACAGGGCACGCTGAATAGAATAAATTAAGCAAATGTAAAACAGAGAAAGGATAAATTAAATAAAAACAGGGCACGCTACATAAAACGAGAATTAACAAGCAGGTAGATAAAACAAATTAGGGAAAGGCATCAGCGAACAGTTTAGTCTTTAATTTAGATTTAAAAATGCAACTGAGGAGGCATTTTTAATGCTTTCTGGGAGCTGGTTCCAGAGACTGGCTGCATAGTAGCTAAAAGCGGCTTCACCAGTCTTTGTCCGAGTGGGGGGCTTAGTTAAAGTAAAATTTTGTCGAGACCTAAGGGTCCTTGCAGGGATGTAGCGTTGGAACATGTCTCTTAAGTACTTTTGTCCCATACCATTTAAGGATTTAAAAGCAAGTAGCAAGGTTTTAAAATCAATTGTGTAATTAACAGGGAGCCAGTGTAATGACCTCAGGATAGGGGAAATGTGTTCTGTTCTTTTCGTTTTAGTGAGAACCCTGGCCGCTGCATTCTGAATCAACTGGAGCTGTTTCATGGTGATCTTGGGAAGCCCTGTGAAGAGGCCATTGCAGTAATCATGTCTGCTAGAGATAAAAGCATGAATGAGCTTTTCAAGGTCGTTCTGTAACATGAGATCACGTAATTTAGTGATGTTCTTGAGGTGATAAAATGCTGATTTTGTTACTGCTTTAATGTGGCTGTTAAAATTCAGATCACTGTCAATGATCACACCAAGGTTTCTGACTGAAACTTTAGCTTTTAACCCCTTGGTGTCTAGAAGGTTAGCGACCTTAAGCCTTTGTTCTTTCCGACCAAATAGAATAACTTCTGTCTTGTCTGTATTCAATTGAAGGAAGTTATGAGCCATCCACTTATTAATTTGGTCAAGGCACTGAGAAAGAGATTCAACAGGAGTGAGATCATCTGGTGGCAAAGCTAAATAAATCTGGGTGTCGTCTGCATAACTGTGATAACTGATTGAGTAGTTCTTCTTAATTTGTCCCAGAGGGAGCATGTAAAGGTTGAATAATAGGGGTCCTAGTATTGATCCCTGGGGGACTCCACAAGTCAGGGTTACTGGTGCTGAGGTACAGTTGCCGATAGTGACAAAAAAGCTTCTCTACTGCAGATGGGACCTTAACCATTTGATAACCATACCGGAGAGGCCAACTCAGTGTTCAAGTCGGTGTAGTAAACTATTGTGGTCAATTGTGTCGAACGCAGCACTGAGGTCCAGCAGCACCAAGACTGATGTTTTGCCTGCATCTGTATTAAGGCGGATATCATTAATAACTTTAATTAAGGCAGTTTCAGTGCTGTAACTTTCTCGGAGGCCAGACTGATAGTCATCAAAACAATCGTTTTCAGTCAGGAAAGTAGTTAGTTGGTTAAAAACTATTTTTTCGATGATTTTCCCAATAAAAGGCAGTTTAGATATGGGTTTGTAATTGTTTAGAACTGAAGCATCTAGGTTATTCTTTTTGAGCAGGGGCTTCACCGCTGCAGTTTTTAATGACTGAGGGAAAAGACCAGTCTGTAATGAAGTGTTGATAATCTGAAGTACATCACCTTTTATAAGGTGAAAGACAGATTTAAAAAAGTTGGTGGGCAAGGTGTCCAGCTCTGATGTAGAGGAACTGAGCTTTTGTACAGTTTTATCTAGGATATCAAAGTCAATCAAACTAAATTCTGACAACATGTTTGAGACTCTTCTCATTATGCTGGGTAACTCAGGCTGTACAGTTAGCTGGGACTGAGATATATGCTGTCTTATGTTATCAATTTTTTCTTTGAAAAAGGATGCAAATTCATTGCAACTACTGACAGAGAGAAGCTCAGGTGGTAGTTGTGGCATGGGGTTTGTTAATTTCTCAACGGTGGAAAATAGCACTTGGGTATTATTCAAGTTTCTATTGATGGTGTTGGAGAAGTAAAGCTGCCTTGCTTTGCAGATTTCTAAATTGTACAGGGAAAGTGTCTGTTTATGGATTTGATGGTGAATATGAAACTTGGATTTTCGCCATTTCCTTTCAGTTTTTCTGCACTCTCTCTTTAACTGTTTAACTGTGGGATAGTTTTTCCAAGGAGCTTTCTGTTTATGAGTGACTTTTTATGTTTCAATGGAGCAATGTTATCCATAATTTGCATCATTTTTGAATTAAAATTGCTTACTAGCTCATTCACAGAGTCTGAAAATTGACTTGAAGTTTGTGCATGCTCAAAAAGAACTGCAGTGTTATCATTTATGACTCTCTTACTAGAAGTCAATGGCCTGTTATGGATATGAGGAGACATACAGACATCAATAAAAACACAAAAATGATCAGACAGGGCCAAGTCCATTACATTAGTGGAGATGTTAAGTCCTTTTGCAATAACAAGGTCAAGGGTATGACCATGGGAGTGTGTTGGCCCATGTTCATACTGTGTTAAATTGAATGCATCAATTAGTGAGAGAAATTCCTTGCCGTAGGTATTGTTGGGGTCATCCACATGTAGATTAAAATCCCCAGATATAATAATGTGGTCAAAGTTTAAGCAAATGACTGACAATAGTTCAGCAAACTCCTCCAAAAAGACCTTAGCTGAGTGTTTAGGGGGTCTGTAGACAGTTAGTAGTAAGATGTTTGGAGAACCCCTGATAAGGGCACATAAATATTCAAAGGATGCATGGTTATCAAATGACACCTGTTTACAATGAAAGAAGGCTTTAAATATGTTAGCAATTCCACCACCCTTTCTGTTTGTGTGGGAGGCAGACATAAAAATTAGGGGGGGCAGATTCAATTAGGGTGGCTACACTTTTTCCTTCATCTAGCCATGTTTCAGTAAGAAGCAGAAAATCAAGTTTATGTGTGCAGATGAGCTCATTGATTAAAAAGGACTTGTTTGATAGTGATCTGACATTCAGGACAGCTAGTTTTATATTAGCAGAAGAGGGGGTATCCACTGAGACAGTCTGAGGTTGTTTAGGGATAGGCCGAAGATTACACTGATTAGCTCCCAAGTGTACTCGACCTCTATTTATTTTAGTGAATCTTGGATGGGAGAGTGTGGGGATAATGTGATTTAACGTGCGATGTGTACCGAGGAGCCTCTGTCTAGCAACAGTCTGAATAGGAAAATAGAGCGGTGATAGAGGATGCCAATTTTGGACACAAGGGGGAGTTGGCGCTGGGAACAGGTGTGTACTCGGGAGGAGAGGAAGAACTTGGAGAATGTGAGTCAGGTGTAAATAGTCACTCACGTGGAGTTGATTGTACCGCATGTTGAATGTTAGCAGCGAGCATATGTGAGCCTAATTTGTTTGGGTGGACGCCGTCTCTGTTAAAAAAAGTATAACGATTCCAGAAGAGGTTAAAATTGTCGATAAAAACCACATGGTGAGCTCTACATGTGTGCTGCAGCCAGGTGCGGAGACTTAGGAGTCTACTGAAGCGACCAGTACTGCGGCCAGCTGTGGGGATTGGACCGGACATAAAAATGGATTTTCCGCAGTGTTGTAAAAGGTTGAAAAGATTGTTAAAATCTGATTTGGTCAACTCGGACTGTTGGAAAGCTGTGTCGTTCGTGCAAACGTGGATTATTATTCTAGTGATGGAGGACGGGAGAGATGGCAATAAACTCTGGAGCTTATTCTGGATTTCAGAAACGGTGGCACCGGGAAAACAGTGTGTGACTGCATTAAAGAAGCGTAGATTGTAGCAGTGGTAGACTTGGCGAACGTTGATTCCAATGAAAATGATTCAGTGTGCGAGTTGAAATTAAAAATGCAGCTATGCCTTGTTGATCATAAGTTGTATGAGACAACAGCAAGGCTATATCAGGGCTGGGCTGACAGAAAGAGCCAAATATAGAGGGCATATAGGTCTCCTATATAGCTCATATACCCAGTGGCAGGTGTCATACCTATTGTATAGCTCATATCTCACTTTTGCAACTGTCATACAAGATGCCTAGCTCATATTTTTATTCTCAAGGTAATATCTGCATATTAGTCCAAAGTCCCTTACAGAAATAACAAGAATTTCACGCAATAACTTATTAATTGCATGTGAACATGTGAAATTGCCATCACATTTGATCCTAAATACATGTTGACATGACAACGGCATGTTATGTGTAAACCAGTCATTATTAACCATGGCAAGTGAGAGTAGACAAAAAGCTATGATATCAACACAAATATCTAATACTATTTGTTACATTTTTTTCCTGAAACATTAACAATAACAAGGTCATCAATTCTTTCTTGACCATACTTATTTCCATTCTATTGAAATTGAGTTGTGTATTGTGGAAGATAAGGAAATGTTTAAAAACAAAATGGTTTGATAATGTTTATTTCATCAATTAAGCATTTTTTCAAGTTTAAGTCATTGCCAGATTCACCACATTAGATAAAATTGGATTCACATCATTACAGCTCATACACATCCACTGAAAGGTTATACACTACACTGTTACATCCACCAAATGCAATGTTTTCTATCTTGTCTGTAATGCAGTTTCTACATGAATATGGCTCAGAGGTCCTTAGTCTAAATGTAGCAAAATAAAACAAAAATAACAAAATAATAGTACACAGAAGAACATACATTCAAGTAAACATGCCTTTCAAAAGTCATTTTTATCCCCACGTATATTTGAGCATTTCACTGTGTTGAATTTGAAGACAAAGTCTACATTTCTGTTCACAGTTTTAATGAACAGACACTTGTCTTTTATTTGAGATGCTTTTTTATCAACAAAAGGTCCCAGACTTTTTCCAACAGGGATGAAATAACAAGGATTCTTAAATTCCCACACTGAAAGAACCTATACTCAACAAAAAAAGTTAAGGAACACTCGATTTTCACCCAAGTATGCAAAAATGTAAAAACTGAACCGAAATCCCAAGCGTTTTCAAGGTCATCTGTGTTAATCCAAGACAAAATGCATCAAAGCATTTGATCAGATGATGTTATTACCCACAAAACAGGGCATTCCCAGGGAAGACCAGAATCACACTAAGCCCAAATCATTAAATCAAAATGTCAAACAATGTCCAAAGTCATTTCAATATCTTGTGTGGCCACCACCTGCTCTCACCACAGCTTGACAGTGTCCTGGGAAGCTCACAACAAGAGAAAATAATCAAGAAAAAGCTCAGTGGCCCTTAAATTTTTTTGCTGATGTTACGAACTCAGGCCGGTCCTCCCAAAATGCTGTGCACGCCACACGTCAAAGTGAAAAAAAAAAAAAAAAAAAAGGATGCCAATGCCAACCTATCAGATTTTACTACAAATAATTACAAGCCTAGGGGATCCTAATGCGTAAATCAGCTGGGGCCTGAATGTAACTATACCGTGCGTGTGGTGATAATAACTTGAACTGGATCTATATGGGGGTGTTGGAAATGTTGTATGTAACTAAATGGAGGCAGCAAGAGAACCAGCCGACCAGGGATTTCCCAATTAACTCCACGTCTCTCCCGGCCAGCTCCGTCTATGGCTCTTCGTGAGCGACCAGCTCCCGCACCGTCTTCCCATCGTTCAAGTTTTTTTTAATGTTAGAATAAAACTAAATTGTCCGCAAAAAGAAATAAATCAACACAGTCCAGAAAGGGGGAATCTTTTACCAGCCGCGTGCTTTCGGTCAGATCTAAGGCAAAGAAAAAACTGAGAACCACACTCTCTCTCAGGAAAGTCACCTGAATTCACTTAAAACAATAATGCGTGAGACACGCCCCCCCCATCAGCCGTAATCCCACTGCCTCCAAAATCAGTGTGTGTTCTCCCTATCAATCTGACTTCCTAACACTGAGTATATATAAACATACAGGGTGCGTTCGAGCGCGTCTGCAAGTAAGCCGGCTGCGCGAGATTCCCGAAATTAACAGGAGAATCTCACGGTTCTTGAAAGCCCTCCAAACCCGGCGATGGCTGCAGGATCTTGTAGCTATCGCAGGGTTTGGAGGGCTTCTCGCGCAACTTCGGCGAGATTCTCGCGTAATTTTTCGGGAATCTCGCGCAGCCGGCTTACTTGCAGACGCGCTCGACGCACCCATAGGTTTTAATCCCCGCCTTGTATCAACCAGCTGTAGTCGGCAGCTCTTCTCAGAAGTAGCGCGCAATTGGCCAATGCGCTACAGGGATGCAAATTGCGAAGGGCCTGCTGGGAAGGGTTTATGTACATTCCCCTAGGCGCGTCCTGTTGGCTAGACGGCCGCTGATAAATAAGATTCTGATCTGTTTTTTAATCTTACTGAGGTTCTGCCTTTGTTCTGAGCTTGCAAGCTGTCATGAAATTGCGATGTGCCAGACAATTGCGAATGCTTATGGAATAAGTGCACTTTCCTTAAATGTCCTAAAGAAATCGCATGCGTGAAGGAGCGTATGAACTCGTCCATAGAACCCTACTTGGATATACTAGATTCGGGTGGGATTGCGAATGTCTAAATAATGAACTATATATGAGTTTTAATTGGCCATTTTTGTACATAATGGGCACATATATGTACATATATTTACATATAATCTATGAAAACGGCCAATTTTATGTATGTGGCATATATGCGAAACCTATATCTGGCCCTATATTAAAACCTATATGTTTATATAGGTTCTTTCCGTGTGGGTCTGACTGGCTGTACAGCTGATAATGACAGTGTCTCCCTGCTGAACAGCCTGAGCTGCTGGAGACTGAGTCACAACTATATCTGCCACTGATCTTAGAAAAGATAAACATGGAAATAGATATCAATGCACATAAACCTTGTCAAACAGAATGAATTTCCACAGCATGTTTAATTTGAAATAATTACATCTCCAGTGAAAAGGTTCAATAAAATGAATTTCATTTTTCTCACCCTGTATAAGGAGTCCCAGCATCACCAGCAGTAGAAAGTCTGACATCATCATAATGCTGCCTGTGTCAGTTCATGATAATTTTTAAGCCAAGATGCTACTATCATGGTGATTTCTTCCATCCTCTAAAACTATCACAATTACAATTGAAAATCTGAGTTATTATTGTGCAAAGTGCTCAGTGTTTAGAGCAGAACCTCTCAATGTTTCAGGTCAGTGGCTCCCCCCTCAGCACCTGCAGTAGGTCCCAGCTGCAGCAGTGCAGTCTCTGTGCAGTCTGACTGAGGGAGGTTTTTGCACGGCTCTCTAACACTGTGTGAACACCCAGCTACTACTGATGTAGTGATAACTCTGACAGTAATAATCTCCTGCATCTTCAGCCTGGACTCCAGTGATTTTCAGTGTAAACTGAGTCCCAGATCCACTCCCACTGAAACGATCAGGAATCCCAGACTGGCGACTTGTGGCATAATATATCAGGAGTTTAGGAGCCTGACCAGGTCTCTGTTGGTACCAGTGGAGGTAGTGAGTGGAGCCACTGCTGTAAACACTCTGACTGACTGTACAGCTGATAGTGACAGTGTCTCCCTGCTGAACAGCCTGAGCTGCTGGAGACTGAGTCACAACTATATCTGCCATTGATCCTGAAAAAGATTAACATTGAAATATATGTAATTGCAGATAAATTATTTCAACCTATGTGCATTATTGCAACATATGTGATTATAAAATAATGTCAACAATTTGGGGGAAAAATGTAAATTTAAAAATCATAAAATGAATCCTTGTTTCTCACCCTGTACAAGGAGTCCCAGCATCACCAGCAGTTAAAAGTCTGACATCATCATAATGCTGCCTGTGTCAGTGTCTGTGAAAGGACTGGACAGTCACTGATCAGTACTGGGGGTCTTAAAGTGTGTGGAGCAGTGAGGCAGGACAGGTATGCAAAGCCCCTTCTTCTATACAAATCCTGTCACACACAGTTAGAGCTCTGATGTGTGAACAGCAGTGGGTCTATAGAGGGCTGGCTCATGCGCATTGTAAGCTGCTGAACCACAAATTTATTCACATATCTGTGTATTTTTCTGAACTTGTGTAGGAATAACTGCATATGGGCTCAGACTCTATGAATCGTGTTTAAGATATTCCATGATAGTCTTTTCCCATGCACTTCTCATACTCAGTATATCTCATCCATATGAAATAAATCAAGTTAGAGGCTGCTATGGGAAATATTTCTGTTTATAATTACAAGCATTTCCTGTTTTCATGTGCGGCTCTGTAGTTCTCAGATATGTATTATTAGTGTCCCTGTTTGCTGACTGAAATACAGGGATGACTGTAGAAGGAATATTTCTCCCTCATCTTTTTCACTGATCACCTTCATGTTTTGTCCTCGGCAACAGAGGAGCCCCAAAGTATTTTCATCTTTGAAATTGACTGTTGTGTGATGAGATTGGGGATGCTGATCCGACTGACCCCCTCCCACTGAGCTATTACCATTGTGGACCATTTGGCTCTGGCCAAATCTGATGCCAGGCTGTAGTTCCCTCACTCCTCTTAGAATTCAGCCCTTTTATGCGAGGAGCCAAAATGGCATTCTGTCTGTCCCTGTGGTTGAGAGTGTAATTTCAGCTTGTGAGAGGTAGGGAAAAGGGTGTTTTTCTTGGGAGGTTCAAACCAGGATAAGTTAATCAAACTCATCTAAAATGATCCTAAAAATTGTGGTTTTGTTTAGTGAAATGGTCTGTTAACCCTTTTTTGCACGACTCGTTTCCACACTACCTATTTAGAGTGGTGGGTGGGTTTGGTAGCCATGGTAACCACTATGCAACAATGTTTTACTGCAATATGATAAAAAAACGCTTTTCTGTTTGCATACATCAAAGAGAGGAAACAAGAGAATGATGTTTGATGAATCAAGAATGAAAGTGGTGGTTCTAGAGAACATATTCCTGAATCAGGAGTTTAGGAGAGAGCAGGGGGAGCCCTGGCAGAGAGTGGAAGAGCATTCCTCCCTCCCTCTGTCTTTATCAGAGAGGATCAGATCTGGATTAAACTCCATTTAAGTAGGTAAACAAATGTATCACTCATTGCTGAATTACAACAGTTCTGAACATCCATAAACTTCTCCAACTCCATCTCACCAACCCCCACACAAATTACTGTATATCACAATTACAGAACTCTGCCCCCCTCTCTAAATGGTCTTTAATCTCTTCACAGTCCACTTGAGTATAGTGTCCTCTTACCTGATTGCAATCTGTCTAAAGACAACGAAAAAACTGATTTGTAAAAATTAGATCAAATTTGTTCTTTCCGCTAACGGTCTACATTCAAGAAATGAATAAATAAGATAAGATACACTTTATTGAACCCCATGGGGTAATTTGTCCTCTGCATTTAACCCATCCTATAGTTGGGAGCAGTGAGCAGCCACAGAGCAGCGCCCGGGGACCAACTCCAGTTCTAAAGCCAACTTCTTGGTCAGGGGTACCGGAAGGAGTGTTCCTAGGATGCATGTTTCTGTGGGTGGGGGAAACCAGAGTACCCGGAGAAAACCCACGCGAACATGGGGAGAACATGCAAACTCCACACAGAAAGGCTGCAGGTCGGATTCGAGCCCACGACCTTCTTGTTGTGAGGCAACAGTGCTAACCACCGCGCCACCGGGCGTATTATGTTTGAGAACATGAGAGATGTTATTGCGCAAAGTCACTTAGTTTATTTAAGGTGTTTCAGATCAGTGGCTCCCCCCTCAGCACCTGCAGTAGGTCCCAGCTGCAGCAGTGCAGTCTCTGTGCAGTCTGACTGAGGGAGGTTTTTGTACGGCTCTCTAACACTGTGTGAACACCCAGCTACTACTGCCACTGATCTCATGGTAACTCTGACAGTAATAATCTCCTGCATCTTCAGCCTGGACTCCAGTGATTTTCAGTGTAAACTGAGTCCCAGATCCACTCCCACTGAAACAATCAGGAATCCCAGACTGGCGAGTTGTGGCATATTTAATCAGAAGTTTAGGAGCCTGACCAGGTTTCTGCAGATACCAGCTGAGATAGTAGTAATAGCCATCATTGTAAACACTCTGACTGGCTGGACAGCTGATGGTTACAGTGTCTCCCTGCTGAACAGCCTGAGCTGCTGGAGACTGAGTCACAACTATATCTGCCGTTGATCCTGGAGAAGAAAAATAATGAAAGTGAATGTCAACACACATAAATATCATCCATCAGAATTTAATAATTATGGTAAATTCTGACAAGACTATAGAGGCTGAGTAGTGAAATATTTATGCCATAATAAGTCAGCAAAGATGATTTATAATGTTACAAAACCCCATATCAACATGAGTCAATCTTTCTCACCCTGTATAAGGAGTCCCAGCATCACCAGCAGTAGAAAGTCTGACATCATCATAATGCTGCCTGTGTCAGTGTCTGTTAAAGGACTGGACAGTCACTGATCAGTACTGGGGGTCTTAAAGTGTGTGGAGCAGTGAGGCAGGACAGGTATGCAAAGCCCCTTCCTCTATACAAATCCTGTCACACACAGTTAGAGGAGCTGTGATGTGTGAACAGCAGTGGGTCTATAGAGAGCTGGGACATGTGCTGTCTACTGTTATTTTTTTCCCCGAAATAATTTATGGCATTAATTGAATATTTTTGCTAATTCTATTGCGCTTTTAAATAGGTGGATTTGATTTAGTTTGCATTGGTTGAGATTCAATAAATAGGGTGTTTTTTTTTTAAATTAAATTCATCAATGACGCACATTCAGATCAAAGTTTCAATATCAGTGATGACTGAGTCCGTAAAATCAAACATTAATGGTTACAGAGTTGTTTATATCCAGTTCACTAGCAGCGAACCACACAAGCAAACCACTAACTGAATGCAGCAGTGATATTTACTGAGCAGTTGTTTGCAATTGAAGAAATTAAATAGTAGACAGACATTCACTATGGACGATGGCATAATGAGTCTCTGGTTTGGGCGATGGATTCACTGAAGCTCCTGGGCTACTTAATCCTTCCAGGAACTTCTATAGGAGAGAGATGGGGGAGAGAGAGACAGAGGTGGGAGGGTGATGTAGGCGTAAACTTGTACTCATTTTAAAAATACTTAAATGGAACTGGCTCTGTCAGCAGGAAGGCCTCACAGGGAAGAGCAGAGGGGGAGAGTTTGAGGTGTGATTCTGCTCCTGAACCTCTGCTGTGGGCCTCTGTTATGTACATGAGAACATGGGAGTGAAGTTAAACCCCTTTATGCTTAGTTTTTCCTGCACCATCACAAACAGGTCCTGCTTTCACATTTTACACTGTAGTCTTCAGATGTTATGAGAGAGATACTCCTGTTCAAACAGCAGATACAGGGCTGACAGTAAAAGAAAGTTCTATCACGAGACACAGGCTGCCCAAGCAATTACATTCACCCAATCGTTACCATCGGTCCTCTGTAAAAATGCCCATAACGTGTTTCTGTTTGCGGTTTGCAGAGATTTCGCATCACCCACCATCACCAGCTCCTGACTCCAGCCTCTTCAGCATCAAACCCATCATCTCCCAGCTGACCAGAGGACCCCTCCTTCCACATGGGGGACGGCTTCACCACTGCCTGCTACGCTGGCAGATCTGCACCCCACCTTACTGAAGGGTCCTCGAGGACGGAGTCATCGCCAAAGATATTATTGAATTTATTTCATTGTTAATAAATCTTTTACAACTTTTGAGTATCCATGATTGTACTATCAGTGCTTTGGCCGATAGAGCACCAGCCAGTTCAAGTGTAATAACAGCCTGTAATTTCCTCTCTATTATTACACCCAGTGGCCACTTTAAGAAAGTGAATCATGAAAGCACACAGACATGGTCAGGAGGTTCAGCTGTTATTCAGACCAAACATCAGAATGGATAAGAAACTGGATCTAAGCGAGTTTGACAGCGCAATGACCGTTTCCAACCCCTTCCTCTATACAAATCCTGTCACACACAGTTAGAGGAGCTCTGATGTGTGAACAGCAGTGGGTCTATAGAGGGCTGGGACATGTGCTCTGTTCACTGCAGTTTTTATTGATTATAGTAAAGAGATCTGATGCCCTGTCCAGCTGAGATCAATCTTTCTCTTCTTCGATTTTATCTTTCCAGTTCACCCTGTGTTGAAATTTGCTCAGGTTCTCTGGTGATTCGAGGGATGTATCACTCGTATGGGAAGGGGCAGGTAACTCCACTATTTCAGATTGCAAACACTTCAGACATTTTTGCTAAATTCTTACGAAAGCAATTCCTCATTAATTAAAAAAAAAACTTTTACCCCACTTGTGATGGCCACTGCTATTAATGATTTACAAGATTAGCCAGTATACTTGATTTTTTTTTTTTTTTTGTGCAAAATTCAGCAATAATGTAATGATGTGAAACTGCATCCTACAATGCATCTGGACACAGTGAAGTTCCTGAAATCCTCCAGTGTTTGGGGTCTTTCACCATCACACTCTCTCCTCCAGGTGACCCAGCTGAGGCTGATCAGACCTCAGTTTGTGTGCAGACAGCAGTGAGAGACTCCACCCTCCATTACTCTCCTCTCTAGAGCCACAGCCATCTAGAGACTCTCTCTGCTGCTTCAGTGCTGTTGAGTGTGACTCTCCTCTTCCTCTCTCCATCTGTACCTAATATACTGAGGGCTCTGGCCAAAGCCCAGGCTGTGAAGCCCCTTCACCTACTTCCACTGAGAGGCACCTTGTGCTCCAGCCACCTCACCTGCATTCACTGACCAGCCCCTCAGATGAGGTGAGCTTCCTCTCAAAGGCCTCATCCAGGTGATCTTCTCAAGGGACCGATATCTCCAGCAGGACAGCCTGTTTGATGGACTCTGAGGTGAGGATAATATTGGGCCTGAAGGTGGAGGCCACAGTGAGCTGGGAGAACTTCAGCTGTTTCCTCAGATCCACCATCAGCCGCCAGTTCCATGCAGAGGCCAGGATCCCTGCAGATCTTTTCTCAGGGAGGGGTGTCAGCTGCTCCCCAGCTTTAATGAGATGATCACCTGCTTAGAAGGGTGGATCCTGCTGCTCCACTCAACCCTGGTCCTGCGATGGCTTTCAGGACTTGATCATGGTCCCACATGTTGAAACTGAGAAATTTTACAATTTTATCCACAAAATGAGCTCATTTCAAATTTGATGGCTGGTACAGGTCTCAAAATAGTTGGGACAGGGGCCTGTGTAGCCACGGTGTAGCATCCCCTCTTCTTTTTAACACACAGTGGAGGCGTCTGGGCATTGAGGAGACAAGTTTATTGAGTTTAGCCATTGGAATTTGATCCCACTCTTGTTTAATACAGGCTTCCAGCTACTGGAGAGTTTTTGATCTCCTTTGACGGACTTTTCGTTTAATTATGCGCCAAATGTTCTCAATCAGTGAAAGATCAGAACTGCAGGCAGGCCAGTTCAGGACACGGACTCTTCTACCACGAAGCCATGGTGTTGTAATTGCTGTAGTATGTGGTTTTGCATTGTCCTGCTGAAATACACCAGGCCTTCCCTGGAATAGATGTTGTCTGGAGGGGAGCATATGTTGCTCTAAAACTTTTATATACCTTTCAGCATTCATGGTGCTTTTTAAAACATGCAAGTGTCCCACACCATATGCACTAATGCATCCCCATACCATCAGAGATGCTGGCTTTTGACCTGAACGCTGATAACAGGAGGGGTGGTCTTTCTCCTCTTTAGCCCAGAGGACAAAACGCCCATAATTTCCAACAAGAATGTCAAATTTGGACTCGTCTGACCACAGGACACTTTGCCAATTTGCTACAATCCATTTTAAATGAGTCTTGGCCCACAGAACACGGTGGCCCTTCTGGATCATGCTCAACAATGGCTTCCTTTTTGCATGATAGAGTTGTAGGTGGCATCTGTGGATGGCACGGCAGACTGTGTTTACAGACAGTGGTTTCTTGAGGTATTCCTGGGCCCATTTAGTAATGTCAATGACAGAATCATGCCGGTGAGTGATGCAGTGGTGTCTGAGGGCCCGAAGATCACGGGCATCCAGTAAAGGTCTTGACCTTGTCCCTTACGCTGGAGATGTCTCCAGTTTCTCTGAATCTTTTGATGATGTTATGTACTATCGATGATGAGACCTTCAAAGCCTTTGCAATTTGACGTTGAGGAACATTGTTTTTAAAAGTTCCACAATTTTTCTTACGCAAGCCTTCACAGGTTGGAGAGCCTCTGGCCATCTTTACTTCTGAGAGACTCAGCCTCTCTAAGACATCCGTTTTACAGCCAATCATGTCACACACCTGATGCCAGTTAACTTAATTACTTGATAAATGTTCTTTCAGCGGATTCTCTTATATATTAATAGCTTTTTCAGCCCTTTTTTGAATGTGTCCCAACTTTTTTGAGACATGTTGCAGCCAGAAAATTTGAAATAAGCTCATTTTGTGGGTAAAAATGTGAAATGTCTTAGTTTCAACATTTGAAATGTTATCTATGTTCTATAGTAAATAAGATATTGGCTCATGTGATCTGAAAGTTATTGCATTTTGATTTTATTCACAATTTACACTTCGTCCCAACTATTTTGGAATTGGGGTTGTATAAAGACATATTGATATTTTATGTAGTCATTGATGTGTGGAAGAAAACACCGTATAATTTTGTGGTGCAATGTATAACAAGGCTTTCAAAAATAAATTAGACACTCGTCGGTTCTACCAATTTGTCTGAGCAACTGTTGCTAATTGGGAGAGGTAAACTGCGAGAGGTTTAGGTCATTAAGCAGTGAAAGGTGAGGTTATTGCTGGCCCTGTGTTTCTGCCAACAGATCGCCACTGGAACACTGTAGTAGCACAGCGAATGGGCTGCGCTCCTCAACAATCACAGACTGGCTCTGCATGTGATAGATCAAGTTTAGGCCTTCCAATGGCCACAGAACCAGCTCAGGCCCACTATAGTCACCTTGTACATCTGAGCGATTGTTTTATAACTGCTCATATCCCACCTGGATACCCATAACCCACCTATCAGCCACATGACACAAGACGTGTTCAGGAACGAGGACTTCATGCCCAAAGACCATAACAAACCCGATAGACCAGCATTGGCAGCGACACTTTACCTGAGCCAAACCCCACCTCCACTGGATGCCACATCACTGAAAACCTGTCTCTTTTACTGATGAATCCAGATTCTCCCAGCTTAACACAGACGGCCGATAACATGCGTGGTGTAGATGTGGTGAAGGTTATGATGTTTGTTGCATGCGCCAGGTCAACCGTTAGGGTGGCGGAAGTGTGATGATCTTGGAGGGCATCTCATATCGGCAAAAAGTAGATCTGCTGGTCATCACTGGTCACCTAACTGCATGGCAAGGTCTTGATAAATGCAACTAATCCCTTTCCTGCTGGACCATGATGACCTTGGGATGCTGCATCAGGATAATGTTTGTCCTCTTGCATGAGTTACTGTGGCCCAACAGAGAGACCACAATGTGAAGTCACTGCTATGACCTGCATGTTCTGCTAATTTTTCACCCACAAGACACCTGTGGGACCAGTTGGGCAGAGCTGTTGGAACAAGACCCGCCCAATCAGTGACTTTCCATCAGCTGACCTATGCACTACAGGAAGAATGGGTAGAAATTCCTTTAAAATGAATACCCACCATTAACCCTTATTCAGTCCTTGTGTCACCATTTTAAGAGCTCTATCAAGGCAAATGGTGGTCATACTTTCTTCTGAACTTTGTCTTTAAGGGTGTCTTTAATTTTTTGCCACCGTCAATTTGGAAATTGGTGAAATAGTTCATTTAAAATCTTAAATTTCATTCACGAAACTTTCAACTTATTTAGAGGAGCTTGTTAGAGCAATATCTTTCTAATTAAAAAAGAAGTCTTATGCATTGAGTTTCTTTGTACGTGAGAATTCTCTCAGTTTTACACTTGGGCCCGTACTCAAAAAGCATCTTATCCTACAGCTAGGAGTACTCCTAAGTCGCGCTAAAACTTTATGTAGGAGTAAAATCTTAAAAGTTATTCACAAAGCCGCTGAGAGCAACTTTTAGTTAAGAAAACTGGTGACTCCTAGAATAGGAGTAGCTCTTAGATAGGTGGGAGTAAATCTCCGTTGCTATGGATGACATCAGTTCTCATGCACGAGTCTTGGGACAATGAGCACGGGGATTGGTTGTTTGGTGACAGGGCGGCCCATTGAAAAAAATATCCCGCATACAACCCATGGAGGAAAAAATGAGGAAATAGTCCAAGTGGCCCATAAAATAACACGTTCAGCACTCCTGAAAATGCACTATGCGCAGTCCCCACATATCACGCTCTAGGCTAATAAACATACATAGGATAGAGATAGTTGTAAAAACAGCAATAGCATAAAACGAGTCAATAATAAAACACGTCATTTGCCCCAATAATTAGCAACTTATTACCCAATGAGAATATGTCGCGATCATTTAAATGTCAGGCTGTTCAAGTTTGTTTGCCCTAAACTGTCATGGATGAAAGTTCAAAAAGGATACGAAAGCCCAACTGGAGCCACGAACAGTTATTGTTGCTGGCCCAGTTGGTGCTGGAGCGAAAGCATGTAATCAAAGGGAAATTTGGCTTGGGGGTGAACAGCAAATCCAAGCAGGATGCGTGGGATAATACCAGCCTACAGATCAATGCTGCATTCTCCTCGGTGTCTCGGACGGCAGACGACTGCGAGAAGCGGTGGTATGGGCTGCAATCGCAGAGGAAGTCCGAGATTGCAGCCTATAAACGGGCTATCGTTCAAACAGGAAAGCATACTAAGCCTGGTTTGTAATTTATAGCCTACAATTCAAATATTCATACAAAATATGACATAGGCTAGTGTTATGATCTATTAATTGTAACCCTCGCTCAATAGCCTAATAAAATAATTTGTGCATAGCAGGAGGAGGTACAGCACCAAAGCCACAGTCCCCGAGCAAGTGGCATCCCACAGGCACATAATGCCTGTCAAATAATTGGCATAAGCTGCTTTCCATTAAGATGCAAGTCATGCGTGGATCCTGGCCATTTCGCAACAATGTCCAAAATATTGTATTCGGCATAAAATACTATCTGGGTGTTGATGGAATGAACTTTTTCCATTTACAAATGCCTCTTCATCTTGGTTCGGAGAAATAATTCAAATATAGGTCTCGTCAAGAGCACCGATGATACCGGTACCTGAGATGTGCATGAATTCAAGTTTGATTCTGTGTTGTTGCCGAATGTCCATTGGAAACTGGTATCGTTCTGGAGCCAAATGCGAGACCAGGAAGTTTCAGCAAATAGGAGTTTTATTGAAGTTGGGGGGTTAACCCCCACAAGGCAGAAGGCAAAGGTACAGAGTCCACAATCCAAAATCAGAGTCCCAGGGACGTAATCCAAACTGTACACAGGGCAGCAAACACAAAACTCAGAGTCGGGCAAAACAGGTACGGTACACGAGCAGAGAAGTATCAAAGAAAAAGCCAAAATCAGAATCCAGGACGTTTCAGTCAGAAGTATAACACTAAGAGTACAAGGCATCAACAATCGCAGCACAGGGAAAACATTCTGACAAGAGCTGTGAGTGAAATGACTGCTTAAATACACGTAGGGGAAGTCACATGCTATGATAGGGAACAGGTGAGCTGGATCAGACTAATTACAAAGGAATGAACATGAGGAAGTACCTGATTACAAGAAATTGGCAAAAAAAAGCCAAAAGCGCGGACAGGGATCACAGAGACAGCCTACTGACAAACATACGGCTCCGGTTATGGAGTTCTACCGTGCACAGAGTGAGCGGCAGAACAGTGATTAGCCAGGTGCAGAGAATCTGCCGAAGCGCAGCAAAGTAAATTGAGTGAAGGCAAGGGGCGGAGACTAGAGCAGAGCGAGTGCAGAGAGCTCGTTAGTCAATTAGTAATGTGCAGCTATACAATCCCTAGTGCTTGTTAGTAAATTAGTACTATAAACAATGTTAGTCTTGGTTAGTAAGTTTAACTAAAACAACAAACTGTTAGTATTGTTAGTAATATAGAAAAGCAGGGTGAGGGAAGTAAACGAGATTGGAAGGAATGGTTGAAATCCCAGAAACCATGAAATCACCCGAAAGTGTGGCACATAATACTGGGGCAGTGAGTGATCACATGACAAAAGACCAGACAGGGGGAGACAAAGTGCAATGCATGGTATGACATAAAACATGGACCGGAATATAACTGCAATGGTGGAATATGGAAGACATACACAGACAAAGCAAAAACAAAACATGGCAGAGCATCTAAATCACAATACAAAATACAAAGCATGGTCAGACAAAGCAGAATTCATAATCAAAACATGGTCAGGCAGGACAGGATCATAA
The DNA here is from genome assembly GCA_029692085.1 of Gymnothorax javanicus. NCBI lineage: Eukaryota > Metazoa > Chordata > Actinopteri > Anguilliformes > Muraenidae > Gymnothorax > Gymnothorax javanicus. Next base: position 128,338,398 of record CM056197.1, on the reverse strand, counting down.
CAGAAACCAGATAAACTGTCGGATGATATGAGGTTCACAGAGCACATTGATTGTTTGCTGAATTGAGCGACTGACAGATGATTGTGAAATCCCTAAATTGTCCGCGTTGCAAAGTTGCATTTTTCCGGTGGCCAAGTAACGAAGTGTTGTCAAACATTTTATTTCGGGGCTTATTGGGTTGGTTCTCATGGTTGGAGACATAATTCTCTCCCTCACCAAGTCAACAACAAATAAAATCCCTTCACGGTGGATCTGATATCTTTTCAACAACTGCGCGCATCAGTCAGAATTTCCAAGTCATTTTGTCTTTCAACAGCAGCAGCCATTTTCCGATTCTTTGTGAATAGGTTTTAGCGAGTTAGGAGTCCTCTTGACTGCTTTTAAGCCAGTGGTTCTCAAACTCGGTCCTGGCGCCCCACTGCGTATGCTGGTTGTTGTTCCAACCACAATTGCAATTCTAGAATTTTAAAAAGCTGTTACTTTGTCTTAATTAGCAGCATTCCATGTTTAGAGTAGTTATTTACCATCTTAAGTCACATTTTGATGGACATATCCATTCTGCCATGAAGAATAAAAATCCTTGAACATAGTGTGCTTAATTTTCAATATTGTTTGGATTTTCAGGTGAAAACATTTTTAAATGATCAAATTAGACTTTCAATTAAATCAAATTAGGTTTCTGAACGCAGGTGTTTTGAGTTTTTCCCAAATAACCTGCCTGAACCAAATTAAATCAACACGAAACACAACAGGTGTGACTCCATTGTTTGCCAAGTAAATTGTTGGGTTTTACCTCCATGTGTCAAGAGTTTCACCAATGAGGAACCTTTTGATTATTTATGTTGATTAAATGTTTGATTAATTGTTTCCCTTTGCCGATATTTACAATATATCTCAATGTGACTATTAGCATAAATGCACCTAATTAAAACAAATCAACAGCTTGTTAAAATCCTGATCGCAACTGTGGTTGGAACAAAAACCAGCATAGACAGTGGGGCGCCAGGACCGAGTTTGAGAACCACTGTTTTAAGCTATCCCAGACTTAGGAGCTACTTTTAGGCCTAAAATGCTTTGTGACTGAATAACACTTAGTAAAAATAATTAGGAGTCCTAAACTTACGACTGACACGCCCATTTTTTAAAGGAGTTTCTCCTAAATCCGGCAGTTAGGACCTACGTTTAGCGGTAAGATGCTTTGTGAATACGGGCCCTATTCTCTAAACGTTCAACATTTCCGCTAAGTTGATCGGCATTGGCCACTCAGAGCTCAAACACAGCTGAGAGGTCCTTACTGATTTGGGCGGATCTGCTCTCGCAAAATAGCTTCCTAATTATCGTTTCCAAATTCCCCAGCAGGGGGCAGACACAACACAGTCAAGCAGCTTCTGTGCAGCGGGCAAGTTTTTGTACAGCCAGTTAATGTGACTCAATCACTGTGGTGGACTTTCGGTGGCGGGACTAAACTGGAAATTGGAAGTAAGTGGTAACTAAACAAGATTATCAACATTTACTTTCCGAACATTCGAAGAAGTTCTGATAGTTTTTTGAAACATAATTTGTACAAATATTTAGCACTTTGTTTCCACCATAGGCTACCCAAGATTCTATTTTGTTAGACCTGAATCGCTGTTAACGGACAGCAGACAAGAAAAATATGAAAGTAAAAAGCTTCGAATTATAATATTTTGACAAGGATACAACCCCGTTAAAGGACATTTTTTGCAATTTCATAACTGTGTTTATCGTGAAATAATGAAAGACAATACAGGACGGCTGCGTGTCTTTCGCATTGGTCTTTCATCAGTGGTTTTTGTACGGCGGGTTAATGAGTCTGTATCACTGTGGAGCACTTTCGGTGGCGGAACGAAACTGTCAGTTGGCCGTAAGTACTTTATCTTTCAGCGACATTCCTATAAACTTTTTTGCTTTTTTTCTTAATTTAATTAAATTACCCGAACTAAGATATGCATAAATTGTTATTATGTTTTTTTTTTATGAACAAACAAAACAGAATGGATACTTTTTTAAAATTGAAAATTGATTTCAAAGCATAATGTAGACCTTGTTGACGTCAAGCAATCTATTTTATCTTACTGATTTTAGGATAAGCGACTGCATGATTTCATCTTACACTCGAGACATAGGAATGTTAAATAAATTGTTGACTATTGGCTGACTTTGTAACGACGGGATCACGGCGGGTTTGAGAGCTTAAAACTGATGACACGTCTTAACAGTTCGCTGAAATTCATGCATTCCTTTCTTATTCATGTGAAATAAAATTGGTTTTCTCAGTAATTAAGAATTGGTACGTAGAATTGGTATGTAATCGAACGCTATACATTTTATGATGTCCATCGCCGTTCGCCATACAATTTAAGCGAATAATTAAACCAGATCTTGCTTATATTGCATGAAGTATGGGCCACAGATTATTGTTATTTTAACATAAGCAAAATGCTGAATGCATTACAAATGTCTCTTCTGTTTTACCGACCCCACTTCTTAACATTTTGCTGTCGACAGCGTCTCTGAATCCTCTAGATGAAGTGGGGAATTTCCGAATAGGATTAAGTTGGTTGCTAAATCAATTAGCCTACTGTTTACAAACGTTTTCATTTTTCTATTGTTTTTTTAATGTTAAATGAGAAGGAACTCTGAAGAAAGATCTAAAAATGTAATTTATTCAGATTTTTCAACGTAATAAATATTCGTAAACAATTGTAAATGTTCAATTACAACACTGAAATATTTGACAGTTCAAGCGAGGTAGAGCAAAATGTGATCGCAACCATTAAAAAAAAATCGTGCTGTGTGAGCTGTCCTCGCGAACTGTCACATATTCAGGGATGTAAAATGCCTGCGGAAATGCGGGAAATAGCGATTTTCAAACTCTATTTCCGAGCTAAAAAAGCCATTTTTGCTTGTTTGTCCGAAAAAATAATTTCTTTCGCAAAAATATGCGCGCGAAATTGTCGGGATTTTAATACAAACCGGATACTGATAACTCGATGCAGACTCCGTGCAGTGATCCTGCTGTATAAATTGACTGCGCGGAGGCGTAGCTTAGTTAACACGCCCTGCCTTCGACAAAGTTAAATTAAAGTTGGAGCGATATCATCAATCATGGTCACTTGACTAGCACTTAGTTCTTGTGTGTCCTTTATGGAAAACTGAACTACAAGTTATGTGAGAGAAATGACTTTCTAAATATTTCTGAGACCATGACGGATATGATATGTGACCCCCTGGCCTTAATCAAGATTGGAAAATGCTGTATGAGACACTGGCATTGAAATTTTTCTTCCCCTGCTAGTGATTGTACATACTTAAATGGTAAGTTCCCGAGCGAGACTTGTTAATTCTTTTTTTTTATTTTTTTTTTTTGACAAGTATAAGGTGTTTGTATGGTGGAAAAATGCACCAGATTGCATGAAATGCTTTTCCAATTTAAAAAAATAATAATAAAAAAGGTTTCTGGGGTTGGATGCCAAGACCCTCCTAATAATCCAGACCCTGAAGGGTTTACACTGCAGTACTTCGAGCTGCAGGTATATTTTACTCTTTTTTCCAAACCCTGTTCACAGCCCTGCATATTTGGAAAATATTTGGTCACAGAATAGAAACCTAAAAAATGTCTGTGCCTGTTCAATTTTTCAATATAAAGCCATAAATGATAATGAGACCCTTTAGTCTTTGTAAATTACTGACACTGGACTTTCTAAATATGACTGTATCACATTCATGTCTAACTGTAAGAACAGAGTGATTGACGCATGGGGGCGTGTCCACTGTCTGACCTCACGTCTCTGCTGCGTCTCCCAGGTGACACAGTTCCGCCCTCACAGTCCTGCCCCCTCCAGTGAGGAGCTGAAGCAGGGAAAGGCCACACTGGTGTGTCTGGCCAACAAGGGCTTCCCCTCAGACTGGACTCTGCGCTGGAAAGTGGACGGTACCAGTAGGAGCTCGGGCGTGGCCGGGAGCGTGGGGGTCCTGGGGAAGGACGGCCTGTACAGCTGGAGCAGCTCCTGACTCTCAGTGTGGGCGACTGGATGAAGGCGGGGTCACTGACCTGTGAGGCCACAAAGGGCTCCCTGTCTGCCCCCCCTCAGACACTGAGGAGAGACCACTGTACTGAGTAGCTCACACACTCTGATCACACTGTTTTTACCCTGTTCTGCTCCTTACTGCTGTCACACTGAGCTGAGCCTGTGTGTGAATCCTTCCTCAAGCCTGAGCTTTCAGTGCTAATATCTTACATGTGCTCTGCTTGTGCTCTTCAACACATATGCACACACACCTTCTTATCTGTGTGTGTGTGACTGTGGGAAATAGCTGTTAGACCAATATGATCAACATCATTGACTAAATAAAGATTCTCTGAAGAGTTTAAAGTTGTCCTGCCTCTCCTTGTAAAAACGGTCTCTGGTGCTTCCTGTGAAGTCTTTGTTGAGTTCTCCAATGCAGTGGCCCTTTACAGATAAAATCACAATATCATTAATGCCAGAAAAAAATGAACCCAAAAATTCAAGAGTTGAAAAAGATAAGTAGCATTGAAAACTATGATAATTGTCATAGAAGTTTGTTTTCAGTGGTTTCATTGTAAACAGATATTCCTCTCCAGATCTGCACAGTGTAGTTGAGATAAGAGTGAGGAGAAACAGAAATAAATCTGATCTTTGTGTTCTAGTCATTGACACATACTAACGAAATGATAATTTTTTTTAATCAAAATCAAGTTAAAATGGAACTCTTTTGAGCAAAGAACAGTGATCCATAGCACATCGTCAATACATATTATATTTGCATAATGTGATTCAGAAATAGATTTCCACTAAAGGAGGGGTCTGAAGAGAGGAGCAGTGATGTGTGCAGTAACTGATCTGGGATCAGTGAAGGAGGGGTCTGAAGAGAGGAGCAGTGATGTGTGCAGTAACTGAAGAGAGAGGGATCAGGGATGAAGGAGGGGTCTGAAGAGAGGAGCAGTGATGTGTGCAGTAACTGATCTGGGATCAGTAAAGGAGGGGTCTGAAGAGAGGAGCAGTGATGTGTGCAGTAACTGATCTGGGATCAGTAAAGGAGGGGTCTGAAGAGAGGAGCAGTGATGTGTGCAGTAACTGATCTGGGATCAGTACAGGAGGGGTCTGAAGAGAGGAGCAGTGATGTGTGCAGTAACTGATCTGGGATCAGTAAAGGAGGGGCTGAAGAGAGGAGCAGTGATGTGTGCAAATAACTGATCTGGGATCAGTAAAGGAGGGGTCTGAAGAGTTTCTCAGTGATGTGTGCAAAACTGGGATCTGGGATCAGTAAAGGAGGGGTTTGAAGAGAGTGAACAGTAGGATCTGGGATCAGTGGAGGGGTCTGAAGAGAGGGAGCAGTGATGTGTGCAGTAACTGATCTGGGATCAGTAAAGGAGGGGTTGAAGAGAGAGGAGCAGTGATGTGTGCAGTAACTGATCTGGGATCAGTAAAGGAGGGGTCTGAAGAGAGGAGCAGTGATGTGTGCAGTAACTGATCTGGGATCAGTAAAGGAGGGGTCTGAAGAGAGGAGCAGTGATGTGTGCAGTAACTGATCTGGGATCAGGAAAGGAGGGGTCTGAAGAGAGGAGCAGTGATGTGTGCAGTAACTGATCTGGGATCAGTAAAGGAGGGGTTTGATCAGAAAAGGAGCAGTGATGTGTGCAGTAACTGATCTGGGATCAGTAAAGCCATTATTTGTGTGCAATCTGGGATCAGTAAAGGATGGTTTGAAGAGAGGAGCAGTGATGTGTGCAGTAACTGATCTGGGATCAGTAAAGGAGGGGTTTGAAGAGAGGAGCAGTGATGTGTGCAGTAACTGATCTTGGATCAATTTACTATCTGAAGAGAGCAGCAGCGATGTGTGCACTGTGCTCAGATCAGTTCAGTACAGCAGGATGTGAGCTCAGCTCACACTAACCCCCTGGGGTCGGCCCAGACACCTGGCCACAGTGCTGCTCTATTCTGAGATTGAGTCAGTCCCACTGAGGGACAGCAGAACCAGCCTGTCCCGCCCTGCAGATGCAAATCTGAGTTTCAGCCCCACAGCTCACAGTTTCTCAGCCCAAAATACCCCAGCACTGAGACAGCTGTTTGAACATGAGGAGGTGGAGGGTTTATTTCTGTAGTGGAGTGAGAGAGGGAGGGGTGAACCTTACACCTGCTTTAACATCAATGTCTGATTACAGATATAAATTTCACTGCGAACTGAACTAGTATAATTGCTGCTTCTGTTCAAAGACATTTAGGACAAAAAATCACTTGTGTAGACTGCTAATATCAATTAAATCCACTAATGTGACCCAGTACAATCTGATGCTGTGATTCAGTTCAGCATAGCTGAAATGGAAACTGAATCACTGGATATTAATAGAACTAAAGCACTCTTCTGAAAGTTCATTTGTAATCCCTTTCATTCCTCTTCTGGCAGATACACTCATCCTCTGCTTTTGGCTGAACTCAGAGCACCTGGGTGATTAACTGTTACTGTTCCTTATGACCTGATACACCATGTGATGCTGTGAGTTTGAGGTACAGAAGTGTGTGTATTTGTGTGTGTATGTGTGTGTGTGTGTGTGTGTGTGTGTGTGTGTGTGTGTGGTTCAGCATTGCTCTGCTTTGGGTGATGTATCTGACATCAGCCCAACTTGAGCACAGAGATGGTGTGTATTCAGGGCTGTGGCTCATCATCACCCCCTACAGTCCCTGCTGGGATAATATTGGTGTCAGAGAGTTTGGCTCCCCCTCAGCATCTGCAGTAGGTCCCAAAACCAGCAGTGCAGTAAAGTGCTGTCTGACTAGGAGGTTTTTATCGTCTCTAACACTGTGTGAACCAGCTACCACTGATAGCATGGAAACTCTGACAGTAATTCAATCATCTTCAGCCTGGACTGTGTTTATTTTCAGTGTAAAATGAGTCCCAGATCCAATCCCACTGAAGACGATCAGGAATCCCAGACTGGCGTTTTGTGGCAAATTTAATCAGGAGTTTAGGAGCCTGACCAGGTTTCTGCAGGTACCAGTGGAGGTAGTAATCACCATCGATCCATAAACACTCTGACTGACTGTACAGCTGATTAGACAGTGTCTCCCTGCTGAACAGCCTGAGCTGCTGGAGACTGATCACAACTATATCTACCAGTTGATCCTGAAATACAAAACATTGATGTGAATGTCAAACAGACACAAATATACAGATAACATAAGTGATTGGCAGTAAATTTTGGTAATACAAGAAATACTGTACAGTCTTGATATTAAATGTCTGAAGAGGAAGATGTGTTACATAATCAATAAGTTCAATGTAATGAATTTTCCTCACCCTGTATAAGGAGGGTCCCAGCATCACCAGCAGTAGAAAGTCTGACATCATCATAATGCTGCCTGTGTCAGTGTCTGTGAAAGGACTGGACAGTCACTGATCAGTACTGGGGTCTTAAAGTGTGTGGAGCAGTGAGGCAGGACAGGTATGCAAAGCCCCAATTCCTCTATAAAATCCTGTCACACACAGTTAGTCTGATGGGTGAACAGCAGTGTGTCTATATCTGAGGGCTGGGACATGTGCTGTCTCCTGCTATTTTTTTTTTTGGTAAATAATTTATGCCATTTGAATTTAATCTTTTTGAAAATTCTATCGGATCAGTTTTAAATAAGTGGATTTGATTCAGTTTGCATGGATTGAGACTCAAAAACAGGGTGTGTTTTTTAATTAAATTAATCGAGATAGAAAGATCAAAGTTTCAATATCAGTGATGACTGAGTCTGTAATATCAAACATTAATGGTTACAGAGTTGTTTATATCCAATGGACTAGCAGTGATGTGTGAACCACACAAGCAAACCACTGACTGAATGCAGCAGTGATATTTACTGAGCAGTTGTTTGCAGATGAACAAATTAAATAGTAGACAGACATTCACTATGGACGCTGGCATAATGTGTCTCTGGTTTTGGCGATGGATTCACTGAAGCTCCTGGGCTACTTAATCCTTCCAGGAACTTCTAGAGGAGAGATCAGAAACAGAGAGAATGAGGTGGGAGGGTGATGCAGGTGTAAACTTGTGCTCATTTTTAAAATACTGAAATGGAACTGGTGTGTCAGCAGGAAGGAAGAGAGGAGCAGGGAAGAGATCAGAATGGAGAGTTTGAGGTGTGATTCTGCTCCTGAAAGGATCTGCCATCAGGGCCGCTGTTATGTACATGTGAACATGGGAGTGAAGTTAAACCCTTTATGTTCAGTTTTTCCTGCACCATCATGAACAGATCCTGCTTTCTCTTTTTAACTGTAGTCTTCAGATGTTAAGAGAGAGGTTATTGCAAACAGCAGATAAACCCTCTCAAGTGCTGTCTGCGCTCTGGCCAGCTTTGCAATGTCCAGGTCAGATGTAATACCAGCCTGTAGTTTCCTCAGAGAACAATGTGAGTAACTGGCCAATTTATTAAAGAACAAGAATACACCAGATTTTTATTGCAAACATTTAATCAGTCAATCATGGCTGGGGTCAGTACAGGAAAAGCAGTGGCAGCATCACGAATCATGAAAGAAACTGCAAACATCATCTCGAGGTTCAGCTGTTGCTCAGACTAAACAGAATGGGGGATAAAAGGTATTAAGTGACTTTGATTAATCAACATGGATTTAAATTGATGCCAGATCAGGTGGTTTAAATCTGCAATTCATTTTCTGGCGTGATCACTAGATTATAACCAATTTGTCAAAAAAAAATATTCTGTGAGATGAACAGCAGTTATGTGGACAAAAATGCATATTTTATGAGAAAGCAAGGAGAATGGCCTATTTTATGTTTTTACAACAGTTGTCAAATAATAATGTTTACATGCAGTGTTTTTGTTATGCATATCCCATCATTCAGTTATTTGAAGTGGACGGGCTACATAAAGAACTCACAGGGTTTCAATCCTGTCAGCTCTGATTCAGTTCAGCCACAGGGGGCAAAAGCTCAACAAACTGGGCAATCTTTGGAAAATTTATTTGAACTGATAAGTCTTAATTTCTGATGTGTTAATTTATAAGGGAGAGAATTCCTAATCTACATGAACTTCATTTACATCCCTCATCCTGCTTTATGTTGATACTTCAGGCTGGTGGCTGTGGGTGATGTGGGAACTGTTTTTGCACACTTATGACCTGATACACCATGTGATTTACATGCCATAAAAAAACAGATGAGGATGAATGCCAGGGTCCTCATTGTGTTCTTTGTGTGTGTAAATTCCCAATTAACAACAAAAAAAAATAACAGTTTTTTTAAACTCAGTGCAGTTTTGTAGGATTACCATTTCAAAAAATGCACATATTTGAGGTGTGTATTCATATTGGCTATGGCTCATCATCGTAGCATAGTGTCCTAAAGTAGGATATCTCAGTGTCAGAGATCAGTGGCTCCCCCCTCAGCACCTGCAGTAGGTCCCAGCTGCAGCAGTGCAGTCTCTGTGCAGTCTGACTGAGGGAGGTTTTTGTACGGCTCTCTAACACTGTGTGAACCAGCTACCACTGATCCATGCTGACTCTGACAATAATCTCCTGCATCTTCAGCCTGGACTCCAGTGATTTTCAGTGTAAACTGAGTCCCAGATCCACTCCCACTGAAACGATCAGGAATCCCAGACTGGCGAGTTGTGGCAAAATAAATCAGGAGTTTAGGAGACTGACCAGGTTTCAGCAGGTACCAGTGGAGGCTGTCATGATAATCAACGGAGCCATCAGCATAGTAAGTGTCCCTGACTCTCTGACTGGCTGTACAGCTGATAGTGACAGTGTCTCCCAGCTGAACAGCCTGAGCTGCTGGATACTGAGTCACAACTATATCTGCCATTGATCCTGGATTTAAAAAAAAAACAAAAAAAACATATAAATGGATATCAATGCAGATAAAATTTTTTACCAAAATATATCAATTAGCATAAATTTGATAAAAAAAAAGACAATTATAGTTAAAATATTCAATAAATTGCACATCTGAAAAGAGTTATCTGGATCAATGTTTCTCACCCCGAACAAGGAGTCCCAGCATCACCAGCAGTAGAAAGTCTGACATCATCATAATGCTGCCTGTGTCAGTGTCTGTGAAAGGACTGGACAGCCACTGATCAGTACTGGGGGTCTTAAAGTGTGTGGAGCAGTGAGGCAGGACAGGTATGCAAAGCCCCTTCCTCTATACAAATCCTGTCACACACAGTTAGAGGAGCTCTGATGTGTGAACAGCTAGCATCCCTCTTCTTTTAAACACAGAGTGGAGGCGTCTGGGCATTGAGGAGACAAGTTTCTTGAGTTTAGCCACTGGAATTTGATCCCACTCTTGTTTAATTCAGGTGTCCAGCTGCTGGAGAGTTTTGGGTCTCCTTTGACGGACTTTTCGTTTAAAGCACCCCGGCAAAGTCTATTTCAGCGGAAAGTAGAATTCTTTAAGTGTCTAAAATGCATAGTTCTATACATTTTAATTTGGTAATGATCCAGTGTGACGCATTTTTAAGCCGAAAAGTCTTCAAATTGGTGTCAATACCAGGGGGAAGACATTTTTAGCTTGGGGATTCTAAGGCTGCGTTCGGAATGCACACTTGTCCACTCGCTCACTCTCTATATTGTTTTCAATGTAGAACATTCACTACACAGTGCCCTATATATTGGGTGAGTGTGCATTTCGAACGCATTATCCAATCAAACGCCAGTGCCGCGGTGCTTGTGCGTCAGTTATTCTCTTACGTGACGTCAGTTGTTCTCTTTCCTTTCATCCGGGCCATGAAGTAGTTCAAAGGGCCTTCAGTAAACTCTCCCTTCACGGCTTGGCTGCCCGCAAGCTGTTTTTAATTAAGCTGGCCTGATTAACAATCAAACAATTTATCGACTGAGTCACCAAGACCAATACATGACCTATAATTAGAAATGGTAATGAAATGTGAATTCCCATTGCCTACATTTATATAATTGATATGGAATTGTAAATCCAAAACTTTCGCTGACTTTGCAGCATTCATTTTCGCCGTCCTTGGGATTGTCACGCAGCAGTGCAACCTTACAGCGCCTTTTAGCCGTGGCAACATTCAAAATAAAGAACGGATTCCCGCAGCCACGCAAACTAATTTCCGCAAATCTGTGCCACTTAACAAGCGCTGAAATTATGATGGCATATTGATATTTTACGTCGTCATTTATGCTCAGAAGACGCCTCATAATTTAGTGGTGCAATGCATAACAATGCTATCGAAAGTAAATTAGACTGTCGTCGGTTTTTACCAATTAGTCTGAGCAACTGTGGCTAATCGGGAGATGTAAGCTGCGAGAGGTTAAGGTTATTAAGCATTTTTAAAGGTGAGGTTTCTGAAGATCAAATTCAAAATCAGAAGATTCCCCAACTAAAAATGTCTGCCCCCTGGTATTGAAGCTAATTTGAAGACTCGCTGGTTTAAAAATGCGTCGCACAGGATCATTACCAAATTAAAATATGCGTTTTAGACACTTCAAGTACTCTACTTTCCACTGAAATATACTTTGCCGAGGTGCTGTTTCCTCCTTTAATTATGCGCCAAATGTTCTCAATCGGTGAAAGATCAGGACTGCAGGCAGGCCAGTTCAGCACACGGACTCTTCTACTACGAAGCCACGCTGTTGTAATAGCTGCAGTATGTGGTTTTGCACTGTCCTGCTGAAATAAACAAGGCCTTCCCTGGAATAGATGTCATCTGGAGGGGAGCATATGTTGCTCTAAAACCTTTATATACCTTTCAGCATTCATGGTGCTTTTTAAAACATGCAAGTGTCCCACACCATATGCACTAATGCATCAGAGATGCTGGCTTTTGAAGTGAACACTGATAACAGGAGGGGTGGTCTTTCTCCTCTTTAGCCCGGAGGACACAACGCCCATGATTTCCAACAAGAATGTCAAATTTGGACTTGTCTGACCACAGGACACTTTGCCACTTTACTACAGTCCATTTTAAATGAGCCTTGGCCCACAGAACATGGCGGCCCTTCTGGATCATGCTCAACAATGGCTTCCTTTTTGCATGATAGAGTTTTAGGTGGCATCTGTGGATGGCACGGCGGACTGTGTTTACAGACAGCGGTTTCTTGAAGTATTCTTGGGCCCATTTATTAATGTCAATGACAGAATCATGCCGGTGAGTGATGCAGTGGCGTCTGAGGGCCCGAAGATCACGGGCATCCAGTAAAGGCCTTCGGCCTTGTCCCTTACGCACAGAGATTTTTCCAGTTTCTCTGAATCTTTTGATGATGTTATGCACTGTCGATGATGAAACCTTCAAAGCCTTTGCAATTTGACGTTGAGGAACATTGTTTTTAAAGAATTCCACATTTTTTTTACACAAACCTTCACGGGTTGGAGAGCCTCTGGCCATCTTTAATTCTGAGAGACTCAGCCTCTCTAAGACATCCCTTTTATGGCCAATCATGTTACACACCTCATGCCAGTTAACTTCATTACTGCTAAATGTTCTTTCAGCTGATTCTCTTATATATTAATTGCTTTTTCAGCCCTTTTCTGCCTGTGTCCCAACTTTTTTGAGAGCTGTTGCAGCCAGAAAATTTGAAATGAGCTCATTTTGTGGATAAAAATGTAAAATGTCTCAGTTTCAACATTTGAAATGTTAACTATGTTCTATTGTAAATAACATATTGGCTCATGTGATCTGAAAGTCATTGCATTTTGATTTTATTCACAATATACACTTCGTCCCAACTATTTCGGAAATGGGATTGTATTTCTGAATAATAGGCCCACAGAATCATTGCAATAATTTGACTTAAGTCAGAAATTACATGGCACTTTTCCGTATTTGTGAAATTTGTAACAGGTACCTACATAAGTGCTGAAATTCAATCAAATTCATGGTAAATTATTTCCTCTATTGTATTTTCAAATTGGAGTTTCAGTATGACATCAAAGTTTGTGATATATTACATGTGTACAGGCAACCAACCTGTCTGGTTTATTCTTTGTCATGGTGATGCCTTGATGTTTTACACAGAATCCATATTCCAAACATGGGTTTTTAAGTGTGATGAGAATGAGACTCAAGCAGGAAAGCTCAATCTGAGTTATTGTTCAAAATCATTGCACTTCTGTGGCGTGACAGGCTGTTGTCTGGCTGTTACAGGCTGCCAAATCACTGTTAATCAGTGTCACCCACCATATAACTGCTGTTAAATAATAAATAAACGATAATTACCTCCATCCATTGAACCAGCTTAGAGCCGAACTATCAAACTTTCAGATAAACTCAAAGGTTATTTGTAGAGCAGTTGTTTACAGTATTTCTCAATTGCTAATGCACTAAACCCTATTGTCTGAACCAAATGCTCAGTGGCCTGAACCCATTTACTGAATTGGTCGCTATTTTGGAAAAAAAACAATAAGCACTTTGTACCACTCAGCTTCGACTCTCCTTACAACCGAAACTCACACCTATGCTAATTTAACTCCAATTATGTTCTAATGCTAATTTATAATCAGTCATGCCAATAAACGTATGAGACAGATGACAAAAGCCCTTCAGTAAAACAGAACGTAACTTTTTCTTCATAATTAATAACAAATGATAAAAGCTTCACATTTCAAAACCCTTCAATACCTTGGACAAAGAGAAATCCTAAGCCAATTATTAACATCTAAAATGCTGGTTTGCCAATGTGTTGGGTAGGAATCAATGCCATCAGTGCTCATGTTGTCACTGCTCACTGCCCAATATTTGCAAAACAGTACATTACAGCGATACAACTATAAAACCAAGTGCCAAAAATCCCTTAGTAATTATGGGTTTAAGTCAATTCATCACATAAGAGTTGAGGCCACTCTGTAATATACACCAAGTCACAATTTTTTTAGATTCTGAAAATGTAAGCGATGTTCTGATCTAATATTTGGTTTGGTTCGATGCGCCTAGGATTTTTTTCCTCTTCAGAAGTACACTTTTGAATGCTGATTGCCTTCTGAAGAAATCATGCACCATCTTATGATAAATTACGCAGCTGAAAAATGCCTAGAATGAGAAATGAAAGTAAGAAAAAGTTGTGTATTTTTGCAGTTATCTGGATTATTGCCATCCTTATAATATAACATTTATTATATAAATGTTGTAAATAGGCAATCTTGTCGTCAAAATCATTTCTGAATCATTATAGGCCAAGCACTGGTCTTTATTATTCAGTAAATAAATTGTTTTACTGATAATCAAGCAAACTTAAACAGTTGCAGCTTTAGAGCAATCATGCATTAAAAGGTGAGGTCACTGAAGGGCTTGTATACCTCTGATGGGACACCACTTCTGTAACCCTCTGATGGTAATGTGTTCTGTCTGAGACTGACAAGGGCAGGGATCCCCAAATCTAGACCTCAATTTCAAATCCAGCTGTGGTTTTCTCTCCTTCCAGGCAATTAAGTGCACAATTATTGCCACTGATTGGCCAGACTGTCTTTACATCTGACTACCAAGTTAAAGGAGGGTGGTTAACACGTTGACTGCCAACTACGAGATAACTCGTAATGGCGGGTCCGGGCCAGCGCTAGACTTGAAAATTCGGAGGAAATTATCCATCCCTTTATTGACTACAATTAGTCCTGGCTAATTCTTGATGGTTTTCCTTTATAAACACGTTTTCCAATTCAAGAATAATCAAGTGGCAATGGAAGACACGGCTTCTCTCCCCCAAGCGATCTAACAGCAAATAATGGGCTACATTCAGTAGAGAAAATAATTTAATTATAATTAGGTCAATGCACTGGCACTCAGCAACGGTATTTTTTTTCCAGCGAGAGCGGCATTGCAGAACTCATTTGCGAATGAAGGTAATTCTGGTGGCAAGTACGTGGTTTCCTCCGTTTACATTTTCCAGTCTGACAGCTGTCTATTTTTTACAGCAAGTTGCGTGACCGTGCAGCAAAAACAGGTGTAGGTACTTGCCGAAATTACCTTCATTTGCAAATGAGTTCTGAAATGCGCTCTCGCTGGAAAAAAAAAAATAACGTTGCTGAGTGCCTGTGTATAGACCTAATTATAATTAAATTATTTTCTCTACTGAATGTAGCCCATTATTTGCTGTTAGATCGCATGGGGGAGAGAAGCTGTGTCTTCAATTGCCACTTGATTATTCTTGAATTGGAAAACGTGTTTATAAAGGAAAACCATCAAGAATTAGCCAGGACTAATTGTAGTCAATAAAGGGATGGATAATTTCCTCCGAATTTTCAAGTCTAGCGCTGGCCCGGACCCGCCATTACGAGTTATCTCGTAGTTGGCAGCCAACGTGTTAAACCAGCAGTTCACTGCTCTCGATGTTTGTGATTTGGGGAGTCCTGGACTAGGTCGGTCAAATTCTTGCAGATTTGACAAATTGTGAAGTTGCTGGAAACAGGCCAACAGAATTCTGGCATATATGCCAAAAAGCACTGAGCATTAATCCAAAGATGATATGCTTATATGCATTATTATACCGTATCCTATAGAAATCACAAATCAGCAAATTGCAGTGCAACAGGTCTGAGAACTGCTGGTTTTTCACCCTGGGAATCAGATTTAAAGACAGCCAGAACAATCAGAAGCATGATTGGTCAGATAATCAGTGAATAACCAGAAAGAAAAAAAAGGAAACCAGGGCTGGGTTTGGATTCAGGTCCCAGATTTGAGGATCCCTGATACAGATTATTTGATGCAGGTTACAGACCACAGTGAACAGTGTGAAGAGATACAGGAAACCAAGCCAAGTGTTGCCCTCTCACTGACTCCAGCTGCAGCCAATTTTATTCTCCATCATGAGGCTGCTTTAGACACCCAGCACTGGCCAGATCTGACTGAAATACCAGCCTGCAGTTTCCTCAATCATATTCGACTTAAGGGGCACTGTCCCGGTCGAGCATGTGTAGTAAACTTGGGAAAAAAAAAGGGAAATTTTTTTCCTCATTTGTCACTGGTGAAAATGACTAGTTTTACATGATATCACAGTTAATCATCTCTGTACTTTCCAAAGCAAATTATTTACCTCAGGACAGGACATATATCTGTTTTGCTTGTGTGAATATTGAGGTGTTTGTTTGTGAGCTGCTATGTGTGGCCTTGGAAACTGGCCGGGCGGAGACATGCCCCTGACACAAGCCCATTTACTGCCTGAACTGTACTGAGCTCATTCTACTCTGGCTCCCGTTCCTTTTAGCCATTACTGCATTCCTACCAATAAATGCCTTCAGTGGAGTCTGACTCTGCATCAGGTTCCTTGTCCGGAACATAATGGCCAAAATAAAAAGACAGGATGAGTGGCTTAGTTTTTGAATACACCATATTTCAGTAAGCAATTTATTTCTTTAAAATTTAACTCAAACTCAGAGCCGAATAAAGTTTTGTCTGTCAATCACTCCGGCTGCATCAGCTGATGCTCAGGTGAGTCAGATTGCTGATCAGTCCTCTGGCATAACAGTAGGTCTGTTGCACTTGGTTTCCCTCCAAAGATCCCCAAATGTGTCCCTCAAATACAAATCCAGCCCTCGGTTTTCTTTCCTTCCCAGCAATTAAGATAAAAATCATTGTTTCTGATTGGCCAGCCTGTTATCACACCTGACTCCCAGGTAAAGGGAGGATGGAAAACCAGTAATTCTCGTCTCTTGAGGACCATGATTTGGGAATCAGGGGTTTATCCCCTTTGGGGGGGGTGGTTGAGCTGCTGGCCTCCCTGCCTTCTTCAAACATGCTTGTGGAGGGCGGTAGGGCTTGGAGAAGAATGCAGCTTTATCACAATTTTGGTCATAAAATCCTATTTTGATGAAAATTCTCCTCAACGAATGATAAGTTGGCCTCATGATAATTACCTCCACCAAGGAGGTTACGTTTTCAACCCTGTTTTTTGTCTGTCTGTCTGTTAATAGGATAACTCAAAAAAGTTATGAATGGATTGGCAGGAAATTTGGTAGAATGGTAGATGGTAGTCTAAGGATGAGTTGATTCAATTTTGGCAGTGATCCGGAAGATATTCTGGATTCTAGATCCGGAAGAAATTAAAATGTACGAGCCCAGTCTCTTCCCAGCGCGTCATATAGTGACACTACCTGACCAAGTGTCGATATATAACGATATATATATCTTTATTTGATGCCAGTTTAAAAAGAACCCTGCCCCCTAACCCCAAACCCTTAACCCGAACTTAAACCATGTGTGTCAAATAAACACACCAAAAAACCACCTTTTTCGCCGCATATTTTATTAATAATAATAATAATAATAATAATAATACATTTTATTTATGGGCGCCTTTCATGACACTCAAGGTCACCTTACAAATAAAAACAGAGTTAAACACAATAAAATAAAATACAAAAGCAAAAAATAATTAAACATTTAACAACAAACAAACAAATAGACATTCAGGACCAATCGAAGAAAGTAAGAAAGCCTGAACAGATGAGTTTTCAGCCTGGATTTGAAGTGAGGGAGTGAGCCAGTATTTCTGAGGTCAGGGGGGAGTGAATTCCAGAGTGGGGGAGCAGAGCGGCTGAATGCTCTGCCCCCCATGGTACTGAGGCGGACAGAGGGGACAGTGAGGTGAATAGAAGACGAGGATCTGAGGGTTTGAGTAGGTATGGTGATAGGAAGGAGGTCAGAGAGGTATGGAGGGGTGAGGTTGTGGATGGTCTTGTAGGTCAGAAGTAAAATCTTATGGTGGATTCGGTAAATAATGGGGAGCCAATGGAGCTGTCGTAGGATGGGTGTGATATGACAGGTGGATGGGGTCCCAGTGATAATACGGGCGGCGGAGTTCTGAACCACCGGCAGTTTATGGAGGATTTTCTGAGGGAGAACAAACAGGAGGGAGTTGCAATAATGGAGCCGAGAAGCGACAAGAGTGTGAACCAGTATGGCAGCAGTGTGAGGGAGGGAGGGGCGTAGGCAGAAGTGACAAGACTGTGAACCAGTATGGCAGCAGTGTGAGGTGTGAGGGAGGGGCGAAGCAGAAGTGACAAGACTGTGAACCAGTATGGCAGCAGTGTGAGGGAGGGGCGTAGGCAGAAGTGACAAGACTGTGAACCAGTATGGCAGCGGTGTGAGGTGTGAAGGAGGGGCGTAGGCAGAAGTGACCAGATTGTGAACCAGTATGGCAGCGGTGTGAGGTTTGAGGGAGGGGCGTAGCCAGAAGTGACAAAAATGTGAACCAGTATAGTAGCAGTGTGAGGTGTGAGGGAGGGGCGTAGGCAGAAGTGACCAGATTGTGAACCGGTATGAGGGAGGGGTGTAGGCAGAAGTGACAAAACTGTGAACCAGTACAGCAGCGGTGTGAGGTGTGAGGGAGGGGCGTAGGCAGAAGTGACAAGACTGTGAACCAGTATGGCAGCGGTGTGAGGTGTGAGGGGGCGTAAGGGGCATAGGCAGAAGTGACAAGACTGTGAACCAGTATAGTAGCAGGGTGAGGTGTGAGGAAGGGGCGTGGGGTGGAAGGGACAAGACTGTGAACCAGTATGGCAGTGGTGGGGGGAGGGGCAGAAGTGACAAGACTGTGAACCAGTATGGCAGCAGTGTGAGGTGTGAGGGAGGGGCGTAGGCAGAAGTGACAAGACTGTGAACCAGTATGGCAGCGGTGTGAGGTGTGAGGGAGGGGCGTAGGCAGAAGTGACAAGACTGTGAACCAGTATGGCAGAGGTGTGAGGTGTGAGGGAGGGGCGTAGGCAGAAGTGACAAGACTGTGAACCAGTATGGCAGCGGTGTGAGGTGTGAGGGAGGGGCGTAAAGGCAGAAGTGACAAGACTGTGAACCAGTATGGCAGCAGTGTGTGAGGTGTGAGGGAGGGGGGGCGTGGGCAGAAGTGACAAGACTGTGAACCAGTATGGCAGAGGTGTGAGGTGTGAGGGAGGGACGTGAACCAGTAGAAGGGACAAGACTGTGAACCAGTATGGCAGCAGTGTGAGGTGTGAGGGAGGCGTGGGCAGAAGTGACAAGACTGTGAACCAGTATGGCAGCAGGTGTGAGGTGTGAGGGAGGGGCGTAGGCAGAAGTGACAAGACTGTGAACCAGTATGGCAGAGGTGGAGGGGTGGGAGGGGCAGAAGTGACAAACTGTGAACCAGTATGTGAGCGGTGTGAGGGAGAGGGACTGTGAACCAGTATGGCGGAAGGGCAAGACAAGACTGTGAACCAGTATGGCAGTGAGGGGTGTGAGGGAGGGCGTGGGCAAGGACAGAAGTGAAGGGGTGAAAAGGGCAAGATGTGAACCAGTATGGCAGCGGTGTGAGGTGTGAGGGAGGGCGAGCAGAAGTGACAAGACTGTGAACCAGTATGGCAGTGTGAGGTGTGGAGGGAGGCGACAAGTGACAAGACTGTGAACCAGTATGGCAGCGGTGTGAGGTGTGAGGGAGGGGCGGGAGGCAGAAGTGACAAAATGTGAACCAGTATGTGAACAGTGTGAGGTGTGAGGGAGGGGGGCGAGGCAGAAGTGACAAGACTGTGAACCAGTATGGCAGCGGGGAGGTGTGAGGGAGGGCGTGGGCAGAAGTGACAAGACTGTGAACCAGTATGGCAGCGGTGTGAGGTGTGAGGGGAGGGCGTGGGCAGAAGTGACAAGACTGTGAACCAGTATGGCAGCGGTGTGAGGGTGAGGGAGGGGCAGAAGTGACAAGACTGTGAACCAGTATGGCAGCAGTGACAAGACAAGACTGTGAACCAGTATGGGGAGGCGTGGCAGTGACAAAACTGTGAACCAGTATGGCAGGGTGAGGTGTGAGGGAGGGGCGAGGGCAGAAGTGACAAGACTGTGAACCAGTATGGCAGCGGGTGGGGTGAGGACAAAAATGTGAACCAGTATAGCAGCAGTGGAGGTGTGGGAGGGAGGGGTGGGCAGAAGTGACAAGACTGTGAACCAGTATGGCCAGAGGGTGTGAGGTGGAGAGAGGGTGAGGCAGAAGTGACAAGACTGTGAACCAGTAGACTGTGAACCAGAAGTATGGAACCAGTATGGCAGAGGGGTGAGGTGTGAGGGGCAGAAGGGAGGTGTGAGGAAGGGAACCAGTATGGCAGTGAGGGAGGGGCAGTGTGACAAGACTGTGAACCAGTATGGCAGGGACAAGACAAGACTGTGAACCAGTATGGCAGCGGTGTGAGGTGTGAGGGGGAGGGGCGTGGGCAGAAGTGACAAGACTGTGAACCAGTATGGCAGAACCAGTGTGAGGTGTGAGGGAGGGGCGTGGGCAGAAGTGACAAGACTGTGAACCAGTATGGCAGCGGTGTGTGAGGTGTGGGGAGGGGCGAAGGCAGAAGTGACAAGACTGTGAACCAGTATGGCAGCAGTGTGAGGTGTGTGAGGGAGGCGTGGGCGGTTGATATGGCAGCAGTGTGAGGTGTGAGGAGGGGCGAAGATGAAAGTAAGCTGCCCGGGTTATGTTGTTAATGTGGGATGTAAAGGAAAGCGTGCTGTGAAGGATGACACCCAGACTCTTTACCTGAGGGGACGGAGAGATGAAAGAGTTGTCAATGGATAGGGTGAAACTGTGGGCTTTGGCTAGAGTGGTTTTAGTGCTGATCAGCAACATTTCTGTTTTATCACTGTTTAATTTTAGGAAATTGCATATGAACCAGGACTTTATTTCATGAGGGCAGTCAGTTAGGGATGAAGGTGGAAGGGTGGAGTTAGGTTTGGAGGAGATATATTTGTACTTATTAGCATTCATGCCAAACAATGCTGTGGGTTTCTGCTTTCTGCGCACCTATTCCTGTCAGTGTTGTTATTCTGTTAGTTGTGTTTTGTTTTGTTTTGGTTATATGATGTTTATTTGAGTATGTTTCATTGCTCTATTTATTTCATTTAGTTTCCTTTGTGTTTTTATATTCCCTCTTCTTTGCCTCCCCGTTGTTATTTTGATTGTTTCTATTTCTCCATTTGTTGCCTCACCCTCTTGTGCTCTGTTCCCCTGTGTCTCACCCTCGTGTGCTCTGTTCTCCTGTGTCTCACCCTCTTGTGCTCTGTTCCCCTGTGTCTCACCCTCTTGTGCTCTGTTCCCCTGTGTCTCACCCTCGTGTGCTCTGCTCCCCTGTGTTACGGTCCTGCACTAGCCTTGGCTCGCTATTCCCCAACACTAACAGAAGCTAGCACAGTACCCAACATTTACCTTAGTTTAAAGTTATCTCTTTCCCTGCGTGTTGCAATTGACGTGAGAGTGAGGCCTGGGCTTTCCTAGGTGAATGGATGTATCTTACCTAACAAAAGGGGGTGGTGGATTTTGGTGGATTACTCACCCCAGCCAGGTCACCAACTCTCCGAACTCTGCGTGCAGCACAGCCAGCTCACTCCGCCGGCATCCTCTTGCCACTGGCAATCTACCCCGCCAGCCCTTTTCACTTCCTTTTTTCAACAATTTAAAAAAGGAGTTAAAACGAAAAGTGCACAGTTCATGGTGGTGTGGAAAAATGAGGCGGTCAGACTCTGCAAAAGCCGCCGCCGCTTCAGTCCTCAAGCGTCTGCTCTGTTAAAATCTCAGGTGTGTTCGGTCTCTCACAGCATTTTTCTTCATTCAACCGTGGCTCATCAACTAATCAAGCCCAGCTGAGGCTACGCACCAACCAAAACCACGCCCCTTAAATGTCATTGTCAGTGAAATCCCTAAGCACCTACTAAAACACATTCCACCCCCAAAAGCCTATCCCAACATCCCTCCCCCCATAGGAGAAAACAAACATATCGAAAGAGGTGACACCCACACCATTTCTATATGTTTTTTCTTTTTTTTCCAATTTTATATTTTTTTTTCCTTTTTACACACTACCCTTTTTACACAAACACTAAGTTGAATACTTATTTGCATGTAGATTTCTCTACCCAATTCATAAACATCTGCTACATTTACAGAGCTACCAAAATTTCTCACCCTCTTCTCAAAAAGGAAGGACGACAAGGTTATGCAATTGAAACCATAAATAGACATAGTAGGTATTCAGGTAGGCTCCCCTACTGGCATACAAGAGATTGCATCAGCCAAAACATTATCTTTTCCGGCCACATGCTGAACCACTAGACTGTACGGCAGCAAAATCACGCCCACCGAAACACTCTCTGGTTTGAGGTTTTGAACTTGGCTAGGAAAGACAGAGGATTGTGATCTGTGCACACCACAACTTCCCTACCAGAGCGAGACACGTACACCTCGAAATGCTTAACTGCTAAGACAAGGTCCAAAGCCTCCTTCTCAAAAGTCGAATAAGCTCTCTGATGTTTACTCAGCTTTTTCAAATAATAAGCAACTGGCCTGTCTAGTCCGGCTGAATCTGCTTGCAAAAGGACTGCCCCCACGCCAATGTCACAAGCATACACGGCAAGTTTGAATGGGGCGTCGAAATTGGGTGCAAGCAAAACAGGATCACCGCCAGGATAGCCTTCACACTTCCAAAGGCACGGTTACAGGCCTCCGTCCAGACAAACTTAGCATCCTTCTTAAGAAGACTAGTTAACGGCTTGGTAACCGCAGTGAAGTTAGGAACAAATCTCCTTTAGAATCCATACATGCCAAGCACTCTCATGACTTCCCGTCTGCTCTTTGGTGGGGAAGTTCAAGAACGGCCTCCACTTTTGCACGCTGTGGCATTACTTTCCCCTGACCCACATTGTGACCTAGGTAGGTTACTTGCCCTTTTCCAAACTCACACTTTGGCAAATTTATGACAAGACCTGCCTCCTGTAACCTCTCAAAAAGTTGCCGCAAAGAGGTAAGATGTTCCTCCCATGAGCTACTGTGAATGACCACGTCATCGATGTAAGTGACCACTGAACTCAAACCGTTTGTGATGGCATTCATTAGCCGCTGAAAAGTATCGGGTGCATTTTTCATGCCAAAAGGAAGCACATTACACACATAGAGGTTGTCGGGTGTCACAAAGGCTGAAACCTCCTTAGCCCGTGGGGTCAAGGGCACCTGCCAGTACCCCTTCAGAAAATCCAACTTAGACACAACCTCAGCTCTACCAATCCTATCTATGCAATCTTCCAATCTGGGAATCGGGAAGGCATCAGCTTTTGTCACCTGAATTACTTTTCTAAAGTCAATACAAAGCCTCACTGTGTCGTCAGGTTTTGGAACCAATACCACAGGAGAGCTCAATTCACTTTGCCCATACTCTACTACACCAATACGCAACATATAAGCCAACTCCTCCCTCAAACACTGCAGTTTAGAGGGGGCTAACCTATATGGATGTTGTTTAATTGGAGTAGCACCACCGACATCCACATCGTGGACAGCTAGCGTCGTGCGCCCTGGGATATCCTGGAAAAGGGGAGAGAACTCAGCTATCAGATCCTTTAACGCAACCTGCCACTTTGATGGTACATGTGACAACTGATTATCCAGTGGCTTCAGAGCCTCAGAGTTCCTTAAGCGGAACCCGACAGTTTCCCCCTCCCCACTAGCATCCTCTTCTGATGTCTGCCCTATAATTGCACAAGCCACAGACGGCCCACAGGCACGACCCCAGTACCGTTTCAACAAGTTTACATGGCATAACTTCGTTTTTCACTGCCCTCAGGAGTGCTAATTACGTAGTTTTTGTATCCTATTTTTTTCAGAACCGTATAGGGACCACAAAACGATGCACTAAGACCGGACGCTCGCTGAGGCACCAAAGCAAGGACCTGGTCTCCAACTGCAAAATGACGATCAACAGCCCTCTGATCAAATTGAGTTTTCATACGTTCCTGAGCGTGGTGGAGATTCGTCCTAGCAACTTCACAAGCAAACCGCAAACAGTCCTTGAACTCAGACACATACTGTAGCATGTTGGTATCTGACTCAGCTTGTAGCAATTTTTCCTTGAACAACTTCAGAGGACCTCTGACCTCATGTCCAAAATCCAACTCAAAAGGGGTGAAACCTGTAGATTCACTCACAGAATCTCTAATGGCAAAAAGCAAAAACGGAAGAGCGACATCCCAGTCCCCTGGAAACTGAACGCTGTACTTTTTAATCATAGTTTTTAACGTCTGATGAGCCCGTTTAAGTACTGCCTGAGACTGGGGATGATGAGCTGAAGAAACCACTTGAGAAATACCGAGCTCAGACATGACTTCCTGAAAGACCCCAGACACAAAGTTGGTTCCCTGGTCATGTTGCACTTGTTTTGGTAACCCAAAACGAGATAAAAAATTAATCAATGCCTCTGTGATAGTTCTAGCTTTAATGTTTCTTAGAGGGACAGCCTCTGGAAAATGGGTGGTAACATCCATAATAGTCAGCAAAAACTCATTACCTTTGCTAGTCTTAGGCAAAGGGCCAACAAATCAATAACCACTTTAGAAAAGGGTTCTTCCACCATAGGCACAGGGGTTAGGGGAGCGACAGGGACTTTCTGATTAGGTTTTCCAGCCACCTGACAGGGGTGAAATGAGCAACAAAAACCTACTACATCACGATGGAGTTTAGGCCAATAGAAGTGTCTCATGATCTTAGACAGAGTCTTCCTAATGCTTAAGTGACCAGCTAGCAGGGTCTCATGTGCTAGCCGTAGCACCTCTTTACGACAGCCCTGAGGCAAAACAATCTGTTCCAACACATTCCATTCATCAGTAGCGGGTCGAGTTGGAGGTCTCCACTTCCTCATAAGCACATCATCTTTAAGATAAAATCCCTCGGCCATGGCGTCAATCTCCTCACCAGTAGAAGCTCTTTCTCTAAGGGAACTCAAAGTAGGATCTTGTTTTTGTGCCTCAATTAATGTCTCTCGACTCAACACTGGCAACTCCCTCATACCGCATCACTTTGCAAAAACGGTATCTGCTAAATCAACTGGAGGTGTGTCTTCTAACCTAAGCACCTCCACAGTGGGTGCTTTAGTCACTACACCACCGATTGCAGCAAGATCGGCTACAGCTTTGACACGTGACCGGGTGACTACACAGACTGGAAAGGCCTCCGGATATTCATCCTCCAAAGCCTTAGTCTCTGCCACTTCACATGAAATTGGAGACAACAAAGGGGTTACCACTACCTGCTTACGAGCCAAATCATTTCCTAAAAGGAGCGAAACAACTCTCACTGGAAGTTCCGGAGCTACTGCCACCTGAGCATAACCCACTAAAACATTAGTATGCACAAACATACGGTAGAGGGGAACCGCACTGTAAGCACCTCCAAAGCCCTCAATAGGTACAAATGTCCCCAAAGCAGCTGTTTCTGGCAAGTCAGTAGTACCTGCCACCATAACCGACTGACCTGAAGCTGTGTCTCTAAGAACTGTAACTGGGGTCTCGGCTACCCCTTCCTCAACTGCAACCATCCCATCAGAGAGAAAACCATCAAACATTTCCAGGTTAGCTTTATCAACAGTTTTCACACGTTCATGGACTGTGTTCAAACCAAGAAGATTACAAGGCACAGAACGACTAACTTCTCTCAAAGCATCTCTTTTCTGGAGGGCGGGACAGCGGGATTTCATGTGTCCAGGTTTCCGACAGTAATGGCAAATAATATCTCCCTGAAAAGGAGAAGACTTATTTTGTTGCCCACTGTTCTGAGAATTCATAGGGGGGTGCCCACCACCACCGTTTTTGTCGCGGTGACTTTTTTCAGATTCCCTTGTCCTTTTCATCTGGCCACTGGGTTTGTCACTCCATGAGTCTTTGTGAATAAGAACATAGTTGTCAGCTGCTTCAGCAGCTTCATACATACTTTTCACATCCAAATCATTCAAATAAGTCTGCATGACTTTTGGCAAGCTCTGCTTGAATTGTTCTAGCACAATCAGCTCACGCAGCCCCTTGAAGTCGTACACTTCACTGGCTCTTACCCACTTGTCAAACGCTGCCTCCTGTTGGCGTGCAAAATCCAAATGAGTCTGCCCCGATTTTAACCGCTCCATCCTAAACCACTGTCTATACGCCTCCGGAACCAATTCATAAGCTTTGAGGACTGCCTGTCGTACTGCATCCTAATCATCCAACTGATGGCGCTCTGTAGCAACATAAGCTCCCTGAGCTTTGTCTGTTAAAGAGCCCTGTATGAGAGTTACCCAAGCCTCTCTAGGCCAGTCTCGCTGACTAGCTATTTTCTCAAACATCTCAAAGAATAGCTCAACCTTCTGAGGATCCAACCTTGGCACCAAAGAGAAGCATTTATTTACATCAAAAAGTTCCCGATGATTCTGACGTCTAGTATCAAGACTAAGCTTAGCCTTCTCTAAGCCAATTTTCAACCTTTCATGCTCCCGCTCTCTCTCCCCCTCAAGTCGCTCATGCTCCTCCTGCTCCCTTTCTCTCTCTCTCTCCCTCTCCCCAGGGTCACAGTTAACCAAAATACTCTGTATCAGTTCAGGCTTCTTAGCCTCCTCCGGAACCTCTATCTCCAAAAACTCAATCAGCTTCCATAGTCTAGATTTATCGAGCTTAACTAACCGCGCACGTGCCATATCAGTCTGAATAAACACTTCTGGATCAAATTCTGCCATTTTCACTTTGATAGTGCTTGGAACACAAAAAGGGGGAGAATTCAAAATACAGACGGCTATACGTGGACCAACGCTACCAAAATGGCAACAACAATATTGATTAGCTAGACCACTGAAACACAGACTGATTCACAACCAAACCAGAATGCGTCGCTATATCACAAGCACCGTGACCTCACCACAAAAAGCTAATCAACCAAAGCAAATGCTACCACTAAAGCCAAGTCTGACAAAAACAGCCAAGTACAGATATGCAAACACCAAGCACAAAAGCAAGCTGCGCTCAATCCAAACTAATGAGACCATTCAATCCTGACAAATTGTCAGGCAAAACACACGCCACAGAAAGACGCAATCACTGCAAGACTCCGGCACAACTACCTCAAAGTTATCAACATTGGTTTATCAAACCATGCAGTAGCTTGGTTTTCCAACTATTTATCAGGCAGAACACAGGGTGTCCAGCTGGCTGGCTCTACATCTTCTTTTATGGAGGTCTCTAAGGGTGTGCCGCAGGGTTCGGTCTTAGGGCCTGTTTTATTTACTATTTACATTAACAACTTGTGTGACAATTTGTCAAATGCATTTTACCATTTTTATGCAGATGACACAATCATTTATTGCTGTTCTTCATCAATTGATCAGGCCCTTGAGTTTTTACAGTCTGCTTTCAATGCGGTCCAGTCTCGTCTGCAGAAACTTAAATTGGTCTTAAATGCAGACAAAACCAAACTAACAGTATTCTCAACCAAAAGTAAATTAACAGGGAACATCCCAACTGTTTCAACCGTGCAAGGTAGGCCTATCGAGATGGTTGCAAGTTATAAGTACTTGGGTTTTATTGTCGACAGAGCTTTCCTTCAAAACCCGTATAGAAAAATTGGTATCTAAACTTAAGATCAAACTAGGCTTCCTTTACAGAAATAAATCCTGCTTCTCACTCAGAGCTCGTAAGCATCTTGTATCAGCTACTTTTTCTCCTGTGTTAGATTATGGTGATATACTGTACATGACTGCCTCGGCCAAATGTCTGCAATCTTTAGATTCTGTTTATCATAGTGTTCTTAGGTTTGTCACTGGTTGTAGACGTCTCACACGTCACTGTAAGCTCTATCTTAAAGCCGACTCGCCCTCTCTGAGTGTCCGTCGCTATAATCATTGGTTGACTTTGATTTACAAGGCTCTTCTCGGCTTGGCCCCCTCTTATTTATTTTCTATTTTACAAAGATCTACAAGCCATTATGCCCTGCGTTCATGCAACACCCTTCACTTGCTTGTTCCTCGTGTCAGGACTGAACTAGGCAAAAGGGCATTCTGTTTTGCCGCCCCTTCGGCCTGGAATACTCTCCAGACTGACCTGAAGATGTCAGAACTTGTCCCTCTTACAATCTTTTGCACTATTTTAACTGATCGACAATGTGAGATAATGGAACAGTGCCTGTGTTATTGAAATTGCTTCTATGTTTTTAAAAAATGCCTGCACTTTACAAGATTCGATGTATAAATTATTAGATTGAATTTTATTTATTTTTACCGGTGATTCTATTTCATTGTGACGTGTGCTGCTGACCTCTTGGCCAGGTCACCCTTGTAAAAGTGATTTCGATCTCAATGAGTTTTTCTACCTGGTTAAATAAAGGTTAAATAAAATAAAATAAAATAATAAAACATGCACCGCTAGGCATAAGCACGCAAAACACAATGCTAGCTGACTCAGCCCAAGCTACCCTGACACACTTGTCCGCTTAGCATTTCTGGGCTAACAGCTAACAGCATGATACCTAGTGCAACCAACTCGGTGCACCTACACAACACCGAACCACAACATCCTACCGATACACATGCAACTGAACAATACACACGGATACCAGTTCTCCCGGACGAGCATCCCAATTGTTACGGTCCTGCACTACCCTTGGCTCACTATTCCCCAGCACTAACAGAAGCTAGCACAGTACCCAACATTTACCTTAGTTTAAAGTTATCTCTTTCCCTGCGTGTTGCAATTGATGTGAGTCCTGGGCTTTCCTAGGTGAATGGATGTATCTTACCTAACAAAAAGGGGGTGGTGGATTTTGGTGGATTACTCACCCCAGCCAGGTTACCAACTCTCCGAACTCCGCGTGCCGCATGGCCAGCTCACTCCGCCGGCGTCCTCTTGCCACTCGGCTATCTACCCCGCCAGCCCGCGCTGCATTTCAATTTAAAAAGGAGTTAAAATGAAAGTGCACAATTCATGTTGGTGTGGAAAAATGAGGCGGTCAGACTCTGCAAAAAGCCGCCTTCGCTTCAGTCCTCAAGCGTCTGCTCTGTTGGGCGTTTCAGGTGTGTTCGGTCTCTCAAAGCATTTTTCTTCATTCAACCGTGGCTCATCAACTAATCAAGCCCAGCTGAGGCTACGCACCAAGCAAAACCACGCCCCTTAAATGTCATTGTCACTGAAATCCCTAAGCACCTACTAAAACACATTCCACCCCCAAAAGCCAATCCCAACACCCTGTGTCTCACCCACATTATGTTGCCTTACCCTCTTGTGCTCTGTTCCCCTTTGTCTCACCCTCTTGTGCTCCATTCCCGTGTGTCTCACCCTCGTGTGCTCTGTTCCCCTGTGTCTCACCCTCTTGTGCTCTGTTCCCCTGTGTCTCACCCTCTTGTGCTCTGTTCTGCTGTGTCTCACCCTCTTATGCTCTCTTCCCCTGTGTCTCACCCTCTTGTGCTCTGTTCCCCTGTGTCTCACCCTCTTGTGCTCTGTTCCCCTGTGTCTCACCCACATTATGTTGCCTTGATCAGCTCCCTTCCTGCCTCCTCACCTGCTTGGTATTTCCTTGTTAATTCACCTCATTATAACAACGATCTGAGTTTAGTTTCCCTGTTTCCATGCATATGTCCTGAGTTCTCCCTTGTGTTTTGTTTGTAGCAGAAGTTTCCAATTTTCTTTATCCAGTACTTGTCTGTATCTCTGTTTTTCCTGAGTTACCCACAAGCTTCTTTGCTGGTTTTTTCTTCCTGTGTTCATTTTCTTTTGCACCCGGTTTATGAGTTTAGGATTGGCCTTGGTCACAGATTGCTTCTGGTCACGACTTCGCACCAGCTTCCTGATTTATGTTTCGGCTCCTCCCTTTGTACTGCTGTCTTACTGATTGGTTTTTGGATTTCTGCTTGGACAACAACATCAATTCTGCCAGCTGTAATTGTGCTGCAATTTGCCTGCCTGCTGTCAAACTGGACCGTCTCACCCTGATTTTCTGATTAAATCAATTTTTGCCTTTTCTCTCCTGTCTGAGCTCGGGGTCACCACTCTGACATCTCCCCTCTCCTGTAATATTTGGCTCCTTTTTTCCCTCCTTATTCCCATTTGTCTTTTTCTCTCTCCTTCCCCTGCTCTCCTCATTTCTCCTGGACTAACCTCAGGCAGATGGGTTTGCTTCTGTTGAGCTGGGTTCTGCCCAGGGTTTCTTTCCATTAGGGAGTTTTTTCTTACCTCTGTAATCATTGGCTGGTTCCTTGGGGTTTCAGGCCCTGTCATGTGTAAAGTGCTATGAGTCATTCTCAGCTGTGAAAAGCACAAGAGAAGTTAAGAGGAATGGAGCTGAACAAGGTGTTTAGGAGAGAGCAGGGGGAGCCCTGGCAGGGAGTGGAAGAGCATTCCTCCCTCCCTCTGTCTTTATCAGTGCAGATCACATCTGGATTAAACTCCATTTAAGTGTCATGGGTACAAAAATCCCAAATGTGCGAAACATCACAAATTCTAAAGTCATCCTTTGTCAACCTTGAGTTAGCAGGGGTATTATATTTATGAAATTCTACTTTTTTGACACCAAGGTCAGTCAATTTTCATGATGACTTATGACTTATGTGTTCCTCTGTTAACTACCATTCATCTTTACTGTAAGAGCAGCAAAAGTGCTGCTCCCATAATAAAATCTGTAACATTGCAGTGAAAAAAAAAATATTTGGACCAATTTATGTGTCTTCATTTTGCTCTTTAAATCATCAAGAAAAAAAAAACCTTTATTTTCAGCAGATGATCTGGATACACTTGTATTACCATATCCAGAGTTTGTTTTACAATTGAAAATTTGAGTTATTATTGTGCAAAGTGTTCAGTGTTTAGAGCAGAGCCTCTCAGTGTTTCAGATCAGTGGCTCCCCCCTCAGCACCTGCAGTAGGTCCCAGCTGCAGCAGTGCAGTCTCTGTGCAGTCTGACTGAGGGAGGTTTTTGTACGGCTCTCTAACACTGTGTGAACACACCACTGCCACTGATAACATGTACACTCTGACAGTAATAATCTCCTGCATCTTCAGCCTGGACTCCAGTGATTTTCAGTGTAAACTGAGTCCCAGATCCACTCCCACTGAAACGATTAGGAATCCCAGACTGGCGAGTTGTGGCAAATTTAATCAGGAGTTTAGGAGCCTGACCAGGTTTCTGCTGGTACCAGTAGAGGTAGTGGTAGGAACCACTGCTGTAAACACTCTGACTGACTGTACAGCTGATAGTGACAGTGTCTCCCTGCTGAACAGCCTGAGCTGCTGGAGACTGAGTCACAACTATATCTGCCATTGATCCTAGAAAAGATAAACAAGGAAATAGATGCCAGTTCAGATTAATTATTTCAACCTACGTGCATTATTGCAACATATGTGATTATAAAATAATGTCAACAATTTGGGGGAAAAGTGAAAATTTAAAAATCATAAAATGAATCCATGTTTCTCACCCTGTATAAGGAGACCCAGCATCACCAGCAGTAGAAAGTCTGACATCATCATAATGCTGCCTGTGTCAGTGTCTGTGAAAGGACTGGACAGTCACTGATCAGTACTGGGGGTCTTAAAGTGTGTGGAGCAGTGAGGCAGGACAGGTATGCAAAGCCCCTTCCTCTATACAAATCCTGTTGCACACCATTAGAAGAGCTCTGATGTGTGAACAGCAGTGGGGCTATAGAGGACTGGGACATGCGCATTGTAATCTGCTGAACCACAAATTTATTCACATATCTGTGTGTTTTTCTGAACTTGTGTAGGTATAACTGCATTTGGGCTCAGACTCTATGAATCGTATTTAAGATATTCCTTGATTGTCTTTTCCAATGCACTTCTGATACTCAGTATATCTAATCCATATGAAATAAATCAAGTTAGAGGCTACTGTGGGAAATATTTCTGTTTCTAATTACAAGCAATTCCCGTCTTCATGTTCGGCACTGTAGTTCTCAGATATTAATAATTTGTGTCCCTGTTTGCTGACTGAAATACAGGGATGACTGTAGAAGGAATATTTCCCCTTCACTGTCTTCACTGATCACCTTCATGTTTTGTCCTCGGCAACAGAGGAGCCCCAAAGTATTTTCATCTTTGAAATTGACTGTTGTGTGATGAGATTGGGGATGCTGATCCGACTGACCCCCTCCCACTGAGCTATTACTGTTGTGGATTATTTGGCTCTGGCCAAATCTGATGCCAGGCTGTAGTTTCCTCACTCCTCTTAGAAAACAGCCCTTTTATGCGAGGAGCCAAAATGGCATTCTGTCTGTCCCTGTGGTTGGAGATTGTAATTTCAGCTTGTGAGAGGTAGGGAAAAGGGTGCTTTTCTTGGGAGGTTCAAACCAGGATAAGTTAATCAAACTCATCTAACATTATGTTAAAAATAGTGTTTTTGTTCAGTGAAAAGGTCTGTTAACCTTTTTTCGGACGACTCTTTTCCACACTGCCTATTTAGAGTGGTGGCCGGGTTTGGCTACCATGGTAACCACTGTGCAAAAATGTTTTACTGCGATATGATAAAAAAACACTTTTCTGTTTGCATACGTCAAAGAAAGAGAACAAGAGAATGATGTTTGATGAATCAAGAATGAAAGTGGTGGTTCTAGAGAACATATTGCTGAATCAGGAGTTTAGGAGAGAGCAGGGGGAGCACTGGCAGAGAGTGGAAGAGCATTCCTCCCTCCCTCTGGCTTTATCAGAGAGGATCAGATCTGGATTAAACTCCATTTAAGTAGGTAAACAAATGTATCACTCATTGCTGAATTACAACAGTTCTGTACATCCATAAACTTCTCCAACTCCATCTCACCAACCCCCACAGAAATTACTGTATATCACAATTACAGAACTCTGTCCCCCTCTCTAAATGGTCTTTAATCTCTTCACAGTCCACTTGAGTATAGTGATTGCAATCTGTCAAAAAACAATGAAGAAACTGATTTTTACAAACTAGATCAAATTTCTTCTTTCAGCTCACGGTCTACATTCAAGAAATGAATAAATATCCTAAATTAAGCTTTTCTTCATGCCGGCATGAAAAATTTAAGAACATGTATTATGTTTGAGAACATGAGAGATGTTATTGCACAAAGTCACTCAGTTTATTTAAGGTGTTTCAGATCAGTGGCTCCCCACTTAGCACCTGCAGTAGGTCCCAGCTGCAGCAGTGCAGTCTCTGTGCAGTCTGACTGAGGGGGGGTTTTGTACGGCTCTCTAACACTGTGTGAACACCCAGCTACTACTGATGTAATGAGCACTCTGACAGTAATAATCTCCTGCATCTTCAGCCTGGACTCCGGTGATTTCCAGTGTAAACTGAGTCCCAGATCCACTCCCACTGAAACGATCAGGAATCCCAGACTGGCGTCTTGTGGCACAATATGTCAGAAGTTTAGGAGCCTGACCAGCTTTCTGCTGGTACAAGCTGAGATAGTTGTAACTGCCATCATTGGAAACACTCCGACTGGCTGTACAGCTGATAATGAAAGTGTCTCCCTGCTGAACAGCCTGAGCTGCTGGAGACGGAGTCACAACTATATCTGCCATTGATCCTGGAAAAGAAAAGTATGAAATGGCTGTCAATAGAGTTAAATACACGTGAAAAACAGGCTAAACTATACATTATTTCATTAAGCTGTAATGACAATTTAGGAAAGTACAAGTGAAGTATACCCCAAATCAATAGTTTAATTTGGTCCATATTTCTCACCCTGTATAAGGAGTCCCAGCATCACCAGCAGTAGAGGGTCTGACATCATCATAATGCTGCCTGTGTCAGTGTCTGTGAAAGGACTGGACAGTCACTGATCAGTACTGGGGGTCTTAAAGTGTGTGGAGCAGTGAGGTAGGACAGGTATGCAAAGCCCCTTCCTCTTTACAAATCCTCCCAGAGGAAACGAAAATGAGAAAAGAGCTCTCAGAAATGTTTCATTTATTTCTCCTAGACAACTGTGAGATCTGTGTGAAACCCGACTATACTATAGCTTATTTCTCCTGTTTCTCACTTTTTTCTCCAGAGCAAAAAGACAGACAAAAGCTCAAATTAGCCTCCTTTGACGTTTCAAAAGAGATCTCATCAAGCTCTAAAATCAGTCTCAGATTTTAGAGCTCAAATTAGCCTCCTTTGACGTTTCAAAAGAGATCTCATCAAGCTCTAAAATCAGTCTTAGATTTTAGAGCTCAAATTAGCCTCCTTTGACGTTTCAAAAGAGATCTCATCAAGCTCTAAAATCCGTCTCAGATTTTCTCCACTTTAGCACCTCATTTTGATCTCAGGCAGAGAGATCAGAGAGCTCTGCCACTGACCTCACTGTATTCTCATCCTAGCCTTTATAAGTCTTTGTTAATTACTCAGTTCATGCATCTCATGGTGATCTCAGACAGAGCAAATAAAGAGCTCTCTGCAAGCACTCAATGAATTCTCATCCAGACATTAATGTTTTGTTTTTTTTAAACTGCACTCATGAATATCTGGTTGTAAATAAATCTATAGAGGGAGCTGCATGACTAAGATATTCCCTCAAACCATTGCTAAGAAAATGTGAACACATAAGCAGAGACTTCTCATTTTAATTGATATTACCTGCTTGTCTACAACAAAAAACAAACAACGAGGACATCTGAGACAGAAGGGTTACATAACACTGACAAACAAATATCACAGTATTTTTGACTGGATATCTCATCAACATCTTGGGGGTGACTTCAATAATACATCCACATGGAAATTTTCTCATAAGTAATGAGATGTTGCAATTGCGATATTATTCCCTCTAAAAAAAATTGTAAATCATAACTTTGCATTCAAATGATTCATTTTCGTGTTTAGCCCTATATGTGGTTGGCAGGTAAACATCTAGAAAGGAGCCTATTGTTTCAAATATAGTGCCCAACCATTCGGAAAAATCTAATAAAGGGTTTTTCTTACAACATTGGTAAAAGTGTACTTGATTATTGTTTTGGTTATTACTGTTGGTTATTACTGTGTGTGTGTTTATATATTTTTTGTGTATATATAATGTATACATCAAACATTTTTTTATAGAAAATATACATATGTGTGTGTATATATATATATATATACACAAGTAATATGTACACTATATTATTATATGGGCGGCATGGCTCAGGAGGTAGAGCGGGCAGCCTAGAAATCAGAAGGCTCCCGGTTTGATCCCCGGCTCCTCCAGAGAACGTGTCGAAGTGTCCTTGAGCAAGACACTGAACCCCACACTGCTCCTGATGTGTAGGTTGGCACCTTGCATGGCAGCCCCCGCCATCAGCGTGAATATAAGGCATAGTTGTAAAGCGCTTTGGGATCATGTCATGTGACTAGAAAGCGCTATATAAATGCAGTCCATTTACCATTTTGTTCTGGCTCAACCTATTTCTCCTTGTGAATTTTAGGAGAAACATATGAGACAAAATAAAATCAAAAATGAAACTAAATTGAGCTTTAGCAAGGTATTTCCTTTACGTCTCAAACATGACTCCTGTTGCTCAGTGTCCTGTCTCACCTATTTCTCCTAGTGAATTTTAGGAGAAACATATAAGACAAAGTAGAATCTTAAATGAAATTAAGATGAGGTAGAACTGAGAATCACAATTTTGTCTCCGGAGCTGTGGAAAAGCCAGCTTTGAGCAGTAAAATTTTCCTCTGGGCTGTCACACACAGTTAGAGGATCTCTGATGTGTGAACAGCAGTGGGTCTATAGAGGGCTGGAATACATGCCCTGATTACAGTTATTTCTAAATAATTACAAAAATTCTGAAATCTCATGGGGCATATTTCAAAGGGATTAAAATTGTACTAAACCCTCATTCAATAAGTAAGAAAAGAAATATACTTCTCCTACTCCTCATGGTAATGTCTCCACCCAAAGTTCCTCCGGGGAGGGAGCGCTTTCCTGGTTCGAATTACCCAAGTGACCTATGACCCCACTATAGGAAGCGCTTCCAGAGTTTGGGCATAAAAGGTCGGGAAACAAAATATTCGGAGAGGATCGCAACCAACTTCCCACACGTGCATCTCCATGCCGCGTGTAGCCAATAGTAGTTATGGAAGGTCGTAGACGACTTCCCACACATGCATCTGTATGCGTGTAGCCGTGCTCACAATGGAAGATTGCATTCAACTTCCCCCACGCGTATCTCTATGCCGTGGGTAGCTTTAGTCTCGTCATCGAAGATCTTGGGCGATTTCCCACACCTGCTCTTGCAGCGTGTGCAGACGGAATATAGTTATGGAAGCTTGTATTCAACCTTCCTACAGTGTATTTTGTGCATATGTGTAGTTGTGAGCTGCGCCAGGTATGATTTGACTTCTTCTTTATGTTTTCTGTCACGGTATAATTTGGTTTCTAATTTAAGCTTGTGCCTTCCTGGCGAAATAAAGTGATAATTGCATTTGTTGTGTGTTTCTGACTCTAAACGAACATATATTTTCCAGTTCGGAGTCCTGGCTTCTAATTGGGTAACGTAGGACTGTAATCGCATGCCTGATCAACATGCTTGGTCAGCACTATAAGGTGGATTTTCCACGCTGTGATGAGTGTTATTTTGATTGGTGTCAAGAGAATCCGGTATACCGAATAGGAATCGGTCCCTGAATGGAGTTTTCGAGGAGATTTCCATTATACCGAATAGGAATCGGTCCCTGAACAGAATTATCGAGGAGAATTCTGGTATACCGAATAGGAATCGGTCCCTAAATGGAGCTTTCGAGGAGATTTCCATTATACCGAATAGGAATCGGTCCCTGAGCGGAGATCTCGTTTTGGGCCCCGGTAATCCCTAGTCATAGCTAAAAACTATGTCAAATTATCGTGCTTAATAATACCGCCAGCATCTGAGTTAATTCACCGAATTGGGCTGCACAGATGTTTTGGTCCGGTGGAGTAAGGTATAGACCATTTCTGGGTCCGATGCACAACACAGCTCCAAATTCATAAATTGGAGTCAGATCAATATTTATGCAAATGCATGGTAACCGTGAATGGTTACAACTAAATTTAATATCCTAAATTTAAAATGGAGTCAGATGAATTGTAACCGCTGCGACATTAGGACTGCAGCATCCGCTAGACACGTTTCAGGCCACTTAAAAGCAGAACATGAAGGACGTCATCACATTTGGTCTGAGGCAGTGGCCTAGCGCTGATGCTGTAGCTAGGCCGCATTATTATAATGGAGACCGGACAGACTTTCTTTTCCCTGGGTGTTTAGGCAAACACGCTGAGACCTTCCGCCTCAGCTAGGACCCTCCTTGGCCTAGTTGCACGGTGTTTACATGGAGCTGTGAGGCAGGACAGGTATGCAAAGGCCCTGCCTCTATACAAATCCTGTCACACACAGTTAGAGGAGCTCTGATGTGTGAACAGCAGTGGGTCTATAGAGAGCTGGGACATGTGCACTATTCACTGCTGTTTTTATTGATTATGGTACAGAGATCTGGTGCCCTGTCCAGTTGAAATCAATCTTTCTCTTTTTTGATTTTATCTTTCCAGTTCTCCCTGTGTTGAAATTTGCTCAGGTTCTCTGGTGATTCGGAGGGATGTATCTACTGTATGTAGCCAGTATACTTGATTATTGGGTTTTTTTTGCAAAATTGAGCAACAATGTAAAGATGTGAAACTGCATCCTACAATGCATCTGGACACAGCGAAGTTCCTGAAATCCTCCAGTGTTTGGGGTCTCTCACCGTCACACTCTCTCCTCCAGGTGACCCAGCTGAGGCTGATCAGACCTCAGTTTGTGAGCTGATAGCATGAGCTACTTCACCCTCCATTACTCTCCTCTCTAGAGCCTCAGCCATCTAGAGACTCTCTCTGCTGCTTCAGTGGTGTTGTGTGTGACTCCCCTCTTCCTCTCTCCATCTGTACCTAATATACTGAGGGCTCTGGCCAAAGCCCAGGCTGTGAAGCCCCTTCACCTACTTCCACTGAGAGGCACCTTGTGCTCCAGCCACCTCACCTGCATTCACTGACCAGCCCCTCAGATGAGGTGAGCTTCCTCTCAAAGGCCTCATCCAGGTGATCTTCTCAAGGGACTGATATCTCCAGCAGGACAGCCCGTTTGGTGGACTCTGAGGTGAGGAGAATATTGGGCCTGAAGATAAAGGCCACAGTGAGCTGGGAGAACTTCAGCTGTTTCCCCAGATCCACCATCAGCTGCCAGTTCCATGCAGAGGCCAGGATCCCTGCAGATCTTTTCTCAGGGAGGGGTGTCAGCTGCTCCCCAGCTTTAATGAGACTGATCACCTGCTTAGAAGGGCGGGTCCTCTTGCACCTCTCAAACCCCAGTCCTGCGATGGCTTTCAGGACTTGATCATGGTGCCACCTGTACCTTCCTTCTCCTAGTGCCTTGGAGCAGCTGATTAAGATGAGCTCCAGGGTCCATTGCTTGTAATTTGATTTTCAAAATAGTGTTTCTGCCTCACCTCATGTGTGGATGGTGTATGTAATGGGGAGCAAATGGGCTGTGCACCTCAACAATCACTTGGCTAATGACACGGTACCCATAAAGTGGCTCCGCATGTGATAGACCAGGTTTAGGCCGTCCAAAGGCCACAGCACCAGCTCAGGCCCATTATAGTCACCTTGTACATCTGAGCGATTGTTTTAGAGCTGCTCATACACCACCTGGATACCCATAACCCACCTATCAGCCACATGAGACAAGACGTGTTCAGGAACAAGACTTCATGCCTAAAAACCAGTAACAAACCCGATAGACCAGCACTGGCAATGACACTTTAACTGAGCCAAACCCCGCCTGCACTGGATGCCACGTTACTGGAAATATGTCTCTTTTACTGATGAATCCAGATTCTCACAGACGGCCGATAACAGGTGTGGTGTAGATGTGGTGAAGGTTATGATGTTTGCTGCGTGCACCAGGTCAACCGTTGTTGAGGATTATATTTCAATATTTCTTATCATATTCATCAGTAGATCAATTGCCATGTTGAATAACCATAATCAATAATCATACGCAATAACCATATTATGTAAGCAGCAGTAACACACACACACACACACACACACACATAACATAACACACACACATACAAGTAGTTCACATACGCGTAGGGAGGGGATGAGAAGTGCAAACACACACACAGGCACACGCACATGTATGCATGCACATACACACACAGACACATACACATAAAACACACACACAGTAATGTGGGGAAAAAAAAGCCACTAGATGGCAGTATTGACATTTTTTTTGTTAAGCTCTGGAGCTAGGTTTGGGGGCATGTCCTGGGCATGCCTCAGAGGGGTATGTCCCAGAGAATGGGAGGGCGCTGGAAAAGAGGTTTATAAGGAGAAAAATTGAGAGAGTGACAGGTAGTAGGAGAAATTGCAGGAGAAATTGTGGAAGGATACATTTGACCAGACCTGTCACTCTTTTCAAGACCTGTGAAGCTTTTTGTGGATTTTTGCCTGTGTTGGAGCATTTTCCTGTCCCAGGACATCGCAACACAGCAGCCCATCTCAATTACCAGGGGACTGTAAATATCTCATTTTTTTTTATTTCAATCTTGGTCAGTAGGGTAGATTGTAGATTAGTTCTAAGTGTTTGTTAAATAAAATCTGTTGAAGTTTAAGAATTTTGTCTGTCATCCCTTGCTGTCCATGACGTCATAACAAATTGACGCCATAACCAATTGGGGCCATAACAACACACAAACAAGCAGTTCACACACACGAGCAGCGCACACAGACACATGCACACACACATACACACGCAGCACACGTACATATGCACACACACATACAAGCAGTTCACACACAGACACACACACATACAAGCAATTCAATTCACACATGCATAAGTAGCTCAAACACATAAGCAGCTGGCTTCTGTAGCTTCAATTAGTAATCAGGCTTCTGTTTAGTTGATTCAAAAACATAATCAGGTGATGTATTTGATTTCTGTAGCTTTGATCAATATTTGTTCAGTAAAATCATAAGTTGTTACTGAAAACATAATCAATTGAATCATTTATGTATCTACTTGTATCCTATTCTTCTGACTGTGTTTTTCCACTTTTAAACTGTAATTTTCCGCAACTTTTAAGTGTATATTCTTTCATTTTTATGAAACAAATGCTTCTGTGCGCCACCAATATTTCTCAGAGAATCCAAGGGAAAGAAAAAAACTTGAGAGATAACCCAAGAATTGTGATTGGAGCAAAGTTGGTTTAAAAACTTTAGAGATAAAGGTGGGTACAACCCATGTATTTTGATTGGAGCAAAGTTGGTTGAGTTTTTCCCATAAATATTGCTCTGTAAAGAGTGCCGAGTTAGCACTTCTTGGCCAGGGACTGTTCTCCGGGTTTGGATTATTGCTTGATTCAAGGCTAGAATAAAGATGGCTTCTGAAGATTTTGTCTCTCTCTCCCAATTATTCACAAACAAGGGGACCTAAAAAATATGCAAACATCTAGTCGGGAAGACACAACAAATTTTGCGAGCCAGTGGCAGGAGTCGGCAAAGGTTGGTTACACTCGGAAGGGTGGGTGGTCTTCCGGTGCTCGGAGATGGTGTGAGGAACACACACACACACCCTAAGCTGCCAGCAAACTAAGGATAAGGTGAGCAATTTAATTAAGTTAATTTGATTTAATTATCTTGCTCAGATAGATAAGTGGGGGTGTTGTTTTGTGTTGTCCCGGCCCTGATCTGGAGCACTGGAGACAAGTGACCTTTCGGCTCAAGGAATCTCAACACAAAATTGGGGGAATTTAAAAGGAGAGGGACAGAATCTGCAGAATTGTTATGTAACTACTAACCACTAATACTGCATATTCAACAACTAACTGTAAGTGATTGTGTTGAACTCGGAGCGCGTTCTGTAATTGGTTTGGTGTATGACTGTTTGTTATGTGTGAGGCCTGTGCTGGGACCTTATGGCAGGGAATTAACCTGGAGGCTCTCTTTCTTTGAGGTTGAGTTGGGCCTGGATAGTGACCTAAGAGAGGTACTAGGATCCGTTTTATCTTTATGGTGTTGTTTGTCTTGTTGTTTATTATTTTTTAAAAAAAGGTGCGCAGCACATTTGGCATATGGAGCTGGCCGATTAGCGGGTCTAGCGAGGACATTGACTGGAAGTGAGGTTTGTTGGGTCCTAAGGGTGGACTGACTGGTAGTGAGGATTGCGGGGTCCCGAACAGACATTGACGGGAAGTTTGTACTGTGGAGTGCGGCGCCCTTTTGATTGCGTGTAGAGAGGATTTGATGTGAACAGTGATTTTGTTGTGTATTGCATTAGTTGGGAGTGTTAGGAGTGCACTAAAATATAAGATATAACCCCTAATTTACATGCAATAAGCTAAAATTATTATTAATGGTTTTTACTATTTGTCAGTAAATTGCATGCATTAAATATTGATTATCTAAGCGTTATTATTATCATATCTAAGTGAAAAGGAAGAGGAGAGATCAGCATAAGCATGTTTATAATACAGACTGCTTATTAAGTGATGTAACTGTGAAAATAGACATATTGCAATTTAATACGTGGGGAAACATAATTTGTCTAAAGTAATAAAATTTAAATTAATAAATAAATAACAGTGGCACGCCTGTGGAGGAATTAAAAGAGCAATTTCCTACCGTTTAAGAATGATATAAAAAAATTGTCAAATAAGTGGGCAAAAAGGACTGAAAAAAACAGAGTAACAAAGTGGCCAGGAGAGGGGAAATTTGATCTTGCAATATGTGAAAAAATGATGGGTATAATAACAAATTATGCATCGGCGGCAAAAAGGGTTAAAAAAAAGAATAAAATGAGCCGGCAGTTCTGGAACTGTTTAAAGAAAGGGGAATCCTAAAAATGTAAGATCAGGATAAATATTTTGCAAAGCAAAGTGAAGCTGCTTCTCAGTCCAAGCCATCTGAGAAGGTTACTGACAATGAATTGTTTAACCCAGCGCCGTATGCCCCCCCAGTTTCAGGAACAGAGGGAGAGACAGCAGCTGAAAAAACCTGAAGTGAGTAATATACAGTAATATCAGATTTGGAAAACCCAGTTGTATGGCTGTAAGGGTAGGGAGTAAGGAAACAAAACTGCCGTTGGCGGTGTGTAAAAGAACACCTATACGTTTATTGGGGAGGGATGCAGTTTTGGCTTTAGGGGCTCTATCTTTCACACTGCCTTACCCGTTGCCACTACCCGCAACCCGTGAATTACCCATTTAGCAGCTTCCACTATCCCTAAACGGTATCTTGCGGCCACACTACCCGCTATGCATTATGCCGAATCCTTTATTTGTGCCTGGAGGTATGCCCGTGGGCGTGTTTATGCGCTTCCCCTACAATTGCTATCTTGACCACACACGTTAGGGAAAGCGTATAGTGGGTCCTAGAACCACCCGCTACCCGCATTTGGGCTTTCACAAGAGCACTATGCACGAGTAGGGTGTCTCTGCAGGCAGCAGTTTCAGGACCGCACTTTCAGGACTGCAGTTCTAGGACCCTATCCCTATCTCTATCCCTATCCCTAACCCTAACCCTAACCCTAAACCTCAATAGGTGGCGCTGTCGCAGAAAACCTAAGGTCCTAGAAATGCAGTCCCAGAACTGCGGGTGGGTCTGAGTCTACAGCCTCCGGGTTTGCAGAGATATACTATAGCTATGCACTGGCACTCAGCAACGGAAATTTTTTTTCCAGCGAGAGCGGCATTTCAGAACTCTCTTGTGAATGAAGGTAATTTCGCCGACAAGTACGCACACTTGTTTTTGCAGTACGGTCACGCAACTTGCTGTAAAAAAATAGACAGCTGTCCGATTGGAAAATGTAAATGGACGAAACCACGTACTTGTCACCAGAATTACCTTCATTCGCTGAAGAGTTCTGAAATGCGCCTCGCTGGGGGAAAAAAGTTACGTCGCTGAGTGCCAGTGCATATACCTAATTTTATTTTTCTAAAATGGGATTTTTTTGTTCTATGCTTCATTTCAGACAGGAGAGGGAGTTGGAAGTGCATGGTGAAACGCATTTTTTCTTTTTCTATTTTTTTTTTTTTTTTTGAAGTTTCCATCACAAAAGGGGTAGGCTTGATTTTTTTTTTTTTTTTTACTACATACCAAACATCAAACAATATGTCAATGTCAAATAATAATAATAATAATAATACAATTCATGATTAACTTAACAAAAACAGATCCTCCCTGACTGGATTTGACCTCAAGCACGGGCAATTTAACTTCGTCAACGGAGAAACGTGGCAACCTTCCTCTCTCCATCACGGATTTCGGTTTGAGGATTTGGGATAGCGCAGCCTGCTCCGCAAGGCAGTGGTACCTGGCACACTGATTGGTTTAACTGGCGTAACGCCCAAACCACGCCTATGCATAATGTAACGGGTAGCGCTGGTGTTTTAGGGATATAGGCAGGTGTGCAAGATAGCAACTTTAGCGGGGGAACGCCTCTTACGCAATGCGAAATCCCCAAATAACGGGTTTAGGGACTCTGGCGTAAGATAGGGCCCTAGGTTTAAATTTGAATTGTGCAGAAGAAGAAATTGATTTAAGGGTGAAGTATAGTACACAAATTTGAAAAAAAAGTGAATTAGCAAATGTTTATTGGTTGGGGGATACAGTAGACCAAATAAAAGAGCAAGTTTGGAGTACTTGGGCAAAATACTGTATGTAGAGGCCCAAATACCCCAGGCTACATGGCCAGAAACTGAATTGCATTGTACAATGATATTCGACCCCTCCCAGGACCCAGAATTATAAAAAAAAAAAAATGGGCCCTTAATGTTGATTTGGAACAGGACAGGAAACAATGATTAAGATTATTATTAACTGTCAATTGATAGGGAAAATTGATGAACTCGAAAATTCC
The DNA here is from genome assembly GCA_029692085.1 of Gymnothorax javanicus. NCBI lineage: Eukaryota > Metazoa > Chordata > Actinopteri > Anguilliformes > Muraenidae > Gymnothorax > Gymnothorax javanicus. The sequence goes on along the minus strand of CM056197.1, from coordinate 128,294,816 downwards.
TATTGAGGAATCAAAACATGAACCTAGAGAACAAATTAAGACAGAATTAGACAAATTACCAGAACAACTGTGGTTTCAACATGATACATATGTGGCAGAATGCTATCAGCAAATCCGGTTATATCCTTTAAAACAAGAAGCTATAGAGGGAATAAGGAGTTTAGCCATTTTAATGGCTGTGGAGTTGTAAGAGGACAAAGTTGCAGAAGTGAACAGAATAGTTATTCCTTATGAAAAACTGAATTAAAGTCTCTATTTATTGACTAAATAAACATATGCCCTTCTTGAATGATTAGTAACTATAAACAGAGAGAAGTTTAGAGGAAGTAACAATTGAATGTCAATTACACAAACTTGGATAAGTGTTTCTAATGTTGTGGCTAATTGAATTGCTTTGAGTAAAAAGTGAGGATCGGGAAAATAATTAAGATGAGAACAAAATACATTGCCGGGTCCTTTAAAATAAAGTGATTACATGTATTGAGAGCTAATATCCTCTGTGAGTGTGAATTAATTACACCATTTGAATTAGTTAAATATTTGTAAAATTCTAAAGAACTAGAAAATCTAAGCAGTTTTCTGTAAATGATTAGACTGTGTGAGATTGGTGTGCGAGAGGCAGATCTCTGAAAAGAAAATAAAGGAAAAGTAATACTGAGAAACAAGAGGAATAACACAAAGTGTTCAAAATTTGCCAAAGTACTGTTAACCACTATATACGGTAAGAATCAGGTCCAATAAACAGTAAATTTAAATGAGGCATTGTGATTAAAAAAAAAAAAAAATGACTGAAAGCTTTCCTGACCAAAGAAATTCATTGAATAATTTGAAGATCTTTTCTCTGTTTTGAACAGGAACTAAGTGTCAACCAGTGGTTCTGTATGGCAAAGAGACAGAGTGGCTAATAACCTTTCCCCTGTTTATTTAACTTTTACAGGAAAAGATCCAAGCCCAAGCGAGAGGAAAAGCAGCAAAATTATGATGATTGAGTTTTTGTTCATTGTTGTATGCATCTAACCCATTCTCTTGGAACTTTTCCACAGAGTACTGACTGCAGAAGAGAAGAGATTAAAATAACCTTGAGTGAAAATGATAAGCTGGCCAGCTAATGATTCAACTGCGGGGTTGCAACTTAAAAGTTTACCTTCTAACATAAATTTGGGGAAATCCAATTTGGAGCATTAACACAAGACTAAGACTAAATTCAAAAGGTGGACCACCATAAAATTGAAAAAGTCGACTAATAACATGATCAAGTATTCCCATTCTAAATTTATTTTTGATTAGGCGGACAAAGTCATTTCCTCATGACAGAAGTGGTGAGAGGGACGGGAACTGTGACAGTGATGGGGACAGCACCTTGCGTGACAGTGACGGCAGGGTAGGGGATTGGGCCCCCCAAACCTTGCCATCAACAGGCGGTGGCGGATTCGCAAAGTTCCCAGGGCACGTTAAAGATGAGGTATAGTGCTGGGGAGAGGACTGAAGGCCCCCGTGTCCAGTGAAGTATGAATTGACATACTGCCGTGGTACCGTCTAGTCGGTGTGCTTGTTGCATGTGCGGCCCAGGTTCCGAGGTGGTTGGGATGGGTTGTGCGTTGGAATCGTGGCGTGGTGGCTTTTGGATCGCACCGGCCAGTAGTTTATTACATATTGGCTCGGGTGGTCTGGGGTTCGTTGCGTTTTGGTTTTGCATTTGCAGTTTGCATTTCGTCCCGGCTATTTTGGAATTGGGGTTGTAAGTGAGGGCAACATGTGGTACGTGGGCGACAGCCCACACCTAGCAGAGGGGCACTGGAGACGACCTCTGTGAACAGGCGAGGCTGGTGTAAACGGTCAAAGATTCTATACCCATAGCAAAGTGAGGTAGGAATAAGACCGTCGGTTCCCACCTGGGTGGCTGGTAACCACTACGGGATTCGGGGATCTCTATCGACTGGGTCACCAGCCAGTCGGGTCACAGATGGCAGTAAGAACACAGCGAGGGGTGGCCGCCACACTCGGCTCAATGTACAGTCAGGCCACCACAAGCCAAAAGCGAATGTGTTAGTAGTCGAGTGGTGCTTCTGTGATCGGTGAGCTTTGAAAAGAAGACACTGGGAAGCAGAAGATAGAGTTTTCAACCTGGGGGAGCCCGGGCGAAGACCTCTGTGGAAAGGTATCTAGCCTGGAACTGCGCCCTGGGAGAGGAAGGTTCGAAGGATCTAAGTGAACTTGAGTCTTGAGTGTTCAAATAACAGAAACGGACTGAGCTGACCAAATTTGGGATGATTCTTTACCTTTATGTGCTGGGATCCCAATGAAAAAACTGTATCACAGTTGAATATTTACCCATGTTTTTGAATTTAAAAAAAAAACTGCATATTGTAGCACGGTCTAAAGCAAGTCCACCCGGTTCTGCTGATGACATGGGATTGTCACCATGGCTGGGGCTAATAAGCCCTGACTGTGCATCTCCTCCATGCTCTTAGCGGAACTCTATACTGAGGTGGGTTGCTAAATCAAAATTCATTGAAAAAAAAACACTTTGAAAAGATATTATTGTTACTGTCCCATCTTTTGACCCAGAATACACAGAAACACCAAATCATGAATATACTGCCCAAAAATATTAATGTAAAATTGACAGGAGCTTCGTAGTGAGTGTGAGCAATTTGGTAAATGAATTATATTAATTTATCAAGGTGGCACATGCACTGTGGTCGACAACTCATTGTATTCCAAATAATTAAGGTGATATTAATGATTTTATAAAGCACATTCAGACCGCGGGGACAAAATACACAAGACAAATTTCTTTAATTGGGACTTATTCGGCTGGGTAAAGAAAGGATCTAAGTGTCAGAACTATAATTCCATCGACTCTGCTTAGCTGTTTTAAATTGTTATTGATGAGTTGTAAATGTAACTGTTTCATCTATTATGCCCAGAAAGCTGCTGCAATAGCCTCAATTCAACTGGAGTCATCTCATAACTATCCCATTATGAGGGGTGAGGAAACCTATCCCCTCCAGAGTACAGAGCTCAATGCAGAACACCTGCGTGTGCGTTGAGACTCACTCCAGAGACGGGTAAGATCTCCTATAGAGGAGACAACCTAAGGCAGGGGTGAGTCGACCCCTAGGTGACACTGTAGGGCCAATCCAGCCAAAGTGGTCTTGGGTCAGAAAAATAAAATTTTGAATTCTGTCAATGGGATACATTTTTTTGGAAACTTAGACATCTAAACCAGTAGGAAATTATAATTTTAGTTTGAATCGTCACTTGTGCCATCCGTGCCACATCATCAAATATAAGCCACTTTCAAGATTAGAAAAAAAGGCAAAAACAATGATATATTTTTTTCACTTGTTTATCATTTCCAACACAAAAAAATACAGAGTCACACAGTCTTTTACTGAATAGAGGCATACTTTAATCAATGACAATGGCTCAATGTCCGACTTGCTGACGATTTTTGAAAAATTTCCGCTGAAGATTTAGGGAGTTGTCTGTATAACGCACGTAACAAAAATTACCCTTTTACGTTTGTAGAACAAACAATTGACCATATTTGGCCTGCATTTCTCATATGCAAAGGTAGAATGGGTGAACAAAAAAAAATAAACCAAAGAAATCACTGAGATTTTCATATTTTCCCAATGGAAATTTGCCTGAAAGATGTGTAACGCACGTAACGTTACGTGCGTTGCAAAAATTTCAAGGTCATTTTTCACAGAAAAGAGTGACAATCTTTGTGATTTCTTTCCTGCTTTTTGCTTGTGTGCATGTTGACATTTGATTTATACATCAGTATTGAATTCAAAGAAAATGTCTTCCTTGCCACCTGCTCCAACCATACCTACTGGAACTGGTGGTTCCAGCTTTCTCAAAACATCTAGACAAGATTACAATTTGGGTTAAGGTAGAGTTCAGGCCTTGAGTTTGGGTTAGGGGTTGGGTGTTGGTATGGAGTTGGGGAAATAAGTGACGACCCGCGTAAACTGAAGCCGTTTACAGGAACCTGATTGATGAAATGTCAGTTTGGCGGATGAACGAGCGATTCAAATCTGCCTCGTACCGTCTTTGACGGTGCAGCGCGCTCTTGTTTGGGAAATGTAGTTTTTTTTTTTAGCGATAGCATTTAAATGGTCAATAGATACTTCAAAATACATTTCCCATGATGCATCGCTCCTTCATATCTTAAAGACAATCACACCCACTCGTCTTTAGCAGTAGACAAAGTTGGGGCAGATCAACAGCGATTATGCAACCTTTTGCACGTGTGCAAGTGTTTTCAAATTTATCTTCGCACATAATTTTCTTTTTATCGCAAATGCGAGCAAAACTGTCACACTGTACAGCCCTGGGTAAATATAAACTTCAAATATCTTAAATTAAGGTGAGAATCATGAACAGAAATTGGAAATTCGGTAAATAGCGAAACTTACTTGTCTGAATAAAAGTGAGTGATCCTGAGAATCGGTCCTCTGTGTTACATGGAGGACATAGGTCTGCTCGGGCTTTTTCCACTCTATTCCTTTATAGAAGATTTGGTGGCCCTGTCACTGTCAGTTGTGTCAGGAAATTGCTCAAAAACAACATGGTTTCAGATTCAGAACAGAAATTGGTCTCAGCAAGAATGGCTTCTTGCAGAAAAACAACAAGGTTTCACAACAGAAACTGGTCTCGGCAAGAATGGCTTCTTGCTGTTTCCTTGGTATAAATGGCTTCCTATCTGAACCCATCACAAAGAAAGGACTCCTAAACCACTTCATTTTGTGAAAAATATTTATTTCAAAGAAAAACAAATCACTCGATGTTCATAAAATGCTCCAGAAATTGATTTCTTCATACCCAGTTCAGACGCCAAGCATGCGTAACTTTTTTTTTTTTTTTTTTTTTTGTAACGCGTAACGCCCGAATTCCCCATTAAAAGATTTCGGTATTTCTAAAATCCCCAACAATACCTGATATGAAAACTTGATATATTGGGTATTCAAATCATAACTAAGAGAAATGTACTCAGTGGCACACATCACAGACTTTTGAGGATTTGAAAAAAGTGGTAACGTTTCATTTTTCTCTGAATGTAACACACGTAACGCTGAAAATGAGGCTGTAGCAAAAAAGTTGGCAAAGGGAGGGAAATTTTTCTTACTTTCCAAGAAAGAGTACTGACCAGGACCACAAACAATGTTTAAACAGGATGGAAACTCCAAGCAATAAAAAATTGTAGTCATATTTATCATCAAAATGTGTGTCTGAACTGTAACGCACGTAACGCGGAATGGCCCTGTACTGTATTTTGGCATAAAGTCATAAAGTGGCAATTGTTGAAATCAAAGTCTTTTGGGAGATTATTATCATGGGCTATTGCATGGAGGCGCTATAATAAGTCCTTAGGAAGGCCTGGATGAAACTGTTTTTAAAATGTTCTGACTCCAAAGTGTCTGCACAGTCTTTGCAGCAAAAGTAAATACTATAAAATCTGGTACATCTAAGACTTAAAGTAAAATTATGCAGGCGTAGATAACCCTCGTTCTGTATGTGCCGAGTGCATAGTGGATCTGCATGTCCTTGTATCTATTGTGTCTGTGTCTGTGTTTGTGTTTGTATTTTATTTTCTCACTCCATTGATGGGCGAGTGGCAGTTTAGTGCACCAGCCGTTCAAGGCCCGCTCCTTCCTAGAGCCTCC